>OZ020500.1:35248332-35973707 GCA_963971365.1 Lasioglossum villosulum | reverse complement strand
TTAATGCATACCGTGTACTTACATCTAAGACTTCATGTACGGATAATCATACTCGCGCAATGGAACAAACGTTTCTTTGATCGACTGCGGCGACGCCCAACGAAGAACATAGTGAGGACCGCCAGCCTTGTCGTTTGTACCAGACATTCGGCTACCGCCAAAAGGTTGTTGGCCCACAACCGATCCAGTCGATTTGTCGTTAACGTAAAAATTACCAGCCGTGTACTTGAACTCCTCAAGCGCCTTTCTCGCCCATTTTCTGAAAGAAAATGGGAGACGGTAAAGCCAAATTCAAGTTAAACGATTACAACTTAAATTGAAGTACATGTACTTACTCATCTTGTGAAAATATCGCTCCTGTTAAAGCATAAGGTGTCGACGATTCGACAAGTTTCATGGTTTCGTCGAGATTCGAGTCTTTGTAAACATAAATCGTTAACAGAGGCCCAAATATTTCCTCTGTCATAATCTTATCTTTTGGATCCTTTGTCACCACTATTGTAGGATCGATAAAGTATCCGCGACTAGAAAAAAAACATATACCGTGTAACAGTACATATACATATGCAATGAACAATGATATGTAAGTAAAGCAAACGTACGAATCATCGTATTTTCCACCGCCAATGATTTCCAAATTCGGAGATTTCTCCGCGTGTTTGATGTAACCAGAAATCCTCTTAAACGCAACAGCATCTATAACGGCTCCGGTGAAGACAGTAAAATCTCTAACATCTCCAATCTTCAGTTTATCACGAATAGATAAAAGACGTTCTTTTAGCTGTAAGAAAAATGAGTAACGTTCAATAATGAAAATATATATAATATATACAATATATAAAAAACATACCTTAGGCCATATAGATTCAGGAACATACATTCGACTACAAGCAGAACATTTCTGACCATTGAATTCGAATGAGCTTCTTATGGTCCCATTGGCTACTGATTCTACGTCAGCACTTGGGTGTACGAAATGGAAATTTTTTCCACCACATTCACCAACTAATTTCGGGTAGTTCTTGTACTTCCCCAAATTCTGACCGACTTGCATCCATAAACGATTAAACGTCGGCACTGATCCAGTGAAGTTGAGTCCAGACAAATACGGCGAGGCAGTGATAGTGTCTCCGAAAACAGGACCTTCGCAGGGCACGAAATTCACTACACCTGCTGGTACACCAGCTTCTCTACATATCTTGAAGATCCACCAATTAGAAAGTAGGGCAGTATCGGATGGTTTCCAAAGAACAGCATTACCCTAAGAAAGATTCGTCTTATTTACGTATTCGAGTATCCAACACTTAAAGGGATATTCCAATGAAACCGATAAAAGAAATCTTAATTAGGTCGGGGCGAGACGAGCAAATTTTTCAATTATTTTCGCATGTCACGATCATCGTTCGATAAGTTATTTCCGCATCCGACCCCAGCCTTAGGAAATCCTAAACTACAAGGCCATTTTTTAATTGAAAATGCACACTTCTGCTAGAATACCCCTTCAATTTATTGGCAGAATAAAAGCTATGGCAAGGGAAGTAATTGAAAAAAAATGCAAACCATTAGAGCAGGTGTGTAGCTAAGATTACCACCAATGGCAGTGAAGTTGAACGGTGATACTGCTGCAACAAAGCCATCCATTCCACGATACCTCATAGAGTTCAAGGTTTCTTTACGATCTGGTGAAATTGGTTGGTACTTGAGACTTTCTTTAAGAAAGTATGCGTGCATCTTGAAGAAGTCGATTAATTCTGCTGCGCTGTCTATCTCTGCTTGAATAACTGTTTTGCTTTGGCCTAGCATAGTAGAAGCGTTCAATTGCTGCCTGTACTTGTTCGCCATTAGATCAGCAGCCTTCAACCAGATTTCTAAACGTTTATCGATTGGACATTTTTCCCATTCGCGCTGAGCCTTGACAGCAACGTCGATCGCTTTCTTGACTAAATCAGGTGTTGCCCAGTGGTACTTGGCTATTTTTGCTTTGTGATTGTGCGGCTAAACAAAAGAACGTTACAGTTATTGATATACGTACTACAATATTTTTGAATAATCATCTCCTTATTGCCACACTACGTAACTTACCATAACTTGATATCTACGCAAGTCAGATTTAATTTCTTCATTTCCGATGACTAATGGCACTTCTTCGCACTCGTTGGCCATTTTATCCAAGACCTTCTCCAATTCAGCCCTCTCGGGGCTGCCCTTCTTATAACTAAGAATAGGTTCATTTTCCAATGGAAAATCAGGGGGGCTGGGTACCGGTACAATTGTTCCCAGACATCTTGTACCAACTCTGTCAAAAAAGAAAAACGGAAATAGGGTTTATATTTCGTATTCAATATTTTTCTTCGGCTACTACTTTTATGTAAATATTTCGGACTAAATTCGAGTTAACGTTTACAATTTGTATTTGCTAGTGCTACAGACGACAAGATCTGAAGTATGAACAAATATTAGCTCTTGGAATCTGTCTCGAAACCAGCTCTAAATATTTATCTGTGTACTTGGGAGTCGGTGCCTAAATCCATAGTGTTATCTACATCCTTAAATTTTAAGAAGCCAGATTTACGTTTTCATACTTGATCTCTTTTAATGTAAAAATAAATAAAAACGAAACAATAAATCCAACAAAATATAAGTTATGGTAAAATTAAAGAATATAATTATTTATACTACTTAATTTACAGTGAATTATACGATCGTACGAATTTGCGTATGAAATATTATTTACATTAATGCTAACGCATATTTATGCAAGTTCCGGCGAAAAAAATAACACGTACATATGTTACATAAATCAGATACTTATTTTGAGGGAAGAAAGATGTTATTTTAAACTGGCTTGCATATGTCAAACGAATACCATGACCATAGTATTATGTAACGTAACGGAATCTTAGTGACCCATATTATTCGAGTTATCGCTTTAATACTAATTGCGCAAAAAAAGATTCGATAACGAGAGGGGCTGTTAATTGAAATAAATCAATGAAGTTGCAAATTCCGTCTTACACGAACAATCAATATCAATGGAATCGAAATAAACGAATACGCTCGGTTTAATTGTAGAACAATGCCCCCACGATACAGCAACGAATCTATTCTTTTCACTAGTAACAAAAAAGGTACGATTTTACAAAAATCTTGAATCGTTTAGGATTTCTCAAGATTTAGTTTTCACGCCCGTTTGTTTAGGCTTTAGTCAAAAAAAGTTTGTCGATAAACAAACATCGAAGTCATCATTAAAAATACCGCTGCAATTTGCATATTAACGAATACCTGGTCGGTAAAATACATGTCGCCGTGCTGTATATCGTATATGGATTATGGATGTATAGGTATTCAGAAATATCACGTTTCAAGGACACACGTGTGTACGCAAATAAAACTATTAATTCGAAACAAAGATCTGTTCCGGAATATGTCTTGAAAAATATTTAAAACTTCTCTAAAAATTATTTCATAATATTCCATACGATTTCGGTAAATATAGTATGTAATAAAAGTAAGGGGTTTGACATCAATGTACAAGGTGTCCAAAAGATTAGTATCTATCCGGTAAACTGAAATTTCAAAATTCTATTTCGATATAATTTTTCCATTTGTAATATGACACAATAATGTTTTTTCAAACTGATTAGATTTCGAAAAAATATTCCACAGTCGTCTGGCTACGTTTTGCAATTCAGCCTGACCGATTAGGATTAGAGATTTGTAGAGACGTTCGGTAGCGCGCATGTGTGAACCGTCGATTAAACATTGTAAATTTGATGGAAATTTCACAGCTGTGTTTGCAGTTTAACCGAAAACACGCATTTTCGATCGGAATTAACGTGTCACTCGAGTCATAAACGCTTGAATTTCACGAAACATGTTGAACTTTATCGAAATAGAAACCGTTAGAATGGTTCTGCATATGTACTTACACACATGCGAGCGATAGAACGCGTTACCGGTGAATTAAACAATGCAGAAGTACTTAATTACATACATTATGCCTATCGCAAGCATGCTGTCACGATTTTTTAGAACTCGATGTACTTACACACTTGTTACAAGGAAAAATAGAATAAAGATAACCGTTATATTCGTCGATACCTGACAAAACATATGCAATGAAAATTTATTTAAACAAGCATGCGTGTCGTACGGAATATAATGCCGGCAGCCGTTAAAAGGAAATCCGAGTAGTTTTGTTTGGCTAAAAGTGTTGCAAACAAAATTGATGAATGAACTGTCAAACGACACCTTTCATATTCGTTGTACAGTGGAAAATTCCGACGGGCCAGCGAAGTAGCCCATCCTTGTCCTAGACAAGGAAGGACAACATAAGGACAGAGGAAATATGACAAGGAAGACGAATCAGAGGACCAATAACACACCAATAAGCTGACGTCTACGTATACATGCATGCGCGTCCGTTCATTTATGTTCGGACATTGTTATATAGTGTTGTGTCAATGCGTGAAAATAATCAATATACGTTACCAAGGACTAATACATGCTGTAGTGTAATAACGCACGAACAAGCCAAGTTTTCTTTTGTTAATCGAACGTGCTGTGCGCCAGGTGCTTCAATACTTTTATACTCACTTTTGACTATTAACTATAATCGCTTGACGGCAAAGGCTCAACATTGTTTTTCCTTTTTATTCGCTTTCCCTTGTTAGTTTTTCATAAATGCCTCTTGTACTTGTCGACTAGACTCCGCAAAGTTAACAACGTGATTCGTTCACAATAATCACCGTAAAGACCGACCAAGGTACCAAATTGTCGAAACTACGTAGACCGTGGCTACCATCGAGCAAATAGTGAGCCAAACCTCCCCCCTCTCCCCGCATCTTCCCCACCCTTCGGCAATTCGACTACGAAGCAGGGCCGTAACGGAGAACCGAAAAATAGGGGATCGCGGTTGAAAGTAAAATAATAGAACGCGAACGAATATAACTGAAAATATTCACGAACGTTTAAGAGAATGCAAATGAATGGATATTTTGAATACGACAATGCAAGCTGAAATTAAAAAGTATAATTTTGCGAAGCGGTCGTGATACGATAAATTTTGAATAATTTTTAATGAATTTATAAAATAATTCGCTAAAGATTGCTTGTAGCGATACTTTGCGATTGAAAATTTTTTATACGTACATAATATTTATTTTCTAGCACTTTGAAAATGCATACATAAAGTTCTTTTCAGAAAAATGTATAGTTTAGGTGGAAACTTACATAAGAATAATTATTTTGGCAGATTCATTATTTATTTTATTTTAAAATCGCCTGAGAACTTTCAAGGTTTTCTTAACTAGAATAAAACTGTGAAGGAACTTCTTTAATACATTAATGAGATTAAGAAAAAATTTAGTTTGTACAAAGTTTAATTTAATAATGTAATATGTAAAAGTTACATAAGATATTAGGAAACGAGTTGTTCTTAGTTATCTTCTTGTTGCATCTGTAACTCCCGGAGTAATTGCGCTCTTTGTTTTTCTAATTCATCCTCCGAAAGTTCGTGGTGATCCGCATTCTCCGTAACAGATCCTTCGCTGTGAGCAGACGCTCTTCTATGTTTCTCCTCTTTTCGTTTTCTTTCTGGCGATTCTTCGGAAGATGGAAGCCTCGAATGTGAACGCTATAAAAAATATTGCGAAAGTTAATAAATCGTACGCGTTTCGGAGGAACTATCTGGAACTTATCGAAGATATAGGTAATAAAAGTTTGTTCTTACAGAATGGCTACGTCCTCTCTTCTTTTTGTTCTTTTTCCTTTTCGACTTCCTAGTATCTGACTCGGAGCTATCCGATTTACTAGGAACGCTCGGTGAACGCGATTTATGACGTTTCTTCTTCACACCTTTTTCGCTTCCTTCGGATTCCTGCTAAATCACGATCAAGCGTTAGAAAGAAGATTATTTTGTGACCATATAATATACTTACACTGTGCGATCTGGATCGTGATTTCCGTTTCACCTTCTTTGTCTTTTTCTTTTTACTTCTAATATGGTGATGACTACAACTTTCCTCGAGTTCATGCTGATATTCTTTAAAGATTCGAACTCTTTCGCTTTCCAACGTGATCGCTTTAAAGTCTGGTTCCTCCTCGATTTTAGTTCGTAGATCCTCCCAGGTCATTTGATAATCAACATTCAGCGTTTTCAACAAATTCTTAAAACCTGTTTCCAATTTCTTGAATTTTCTGGTCTCTTCTTTTACGCGTTCTTTCTCTCTCGCTTCAGCTTTCTCCAGTAATAAATTGTATGTCAGTTTGACATTTCCTGCATCCAACGTTGCAGATTTTCTGTCCTCGCATACAACGGTAGCAAACTCTTCGAATGTAGTGTTAACTTGTACTTCAAAATTCTTGTCCTTTAGAATTTCTCTTATAATCTTTTTCTCGGAGTGAAATCTAGATTTTAGATCTTCCACATAAAACTTGAAAAGATCCAGAGGTGTCGATCCGGATTGACCAAGCATAGCAGAGAATCTCAAATCGGCGGAGAGCATCGGGTAAAGCTCTACCCAAAGCGACATCGACGTTAATTTCCCTTGTTCGTGCAGTTCATCGAGTAAACTCTGAAAAGTTGTAGGAAATTCGTTGTAAATATTATGTAGAAGAGAACCGACGAAAACATAACGATTTTAAAAGAGACTTACTATGAAGGCATCTCTGTTCTTCCTTTCTTGTCGTTTCCTACGTTTCTTTTCGTGTTCTTTCTCTTCTTCTTCATCCTTTTCTAGCTGACGTATATGATTTTCAAACACAAGCAAAGCGTCTTCTTTGTCCATTTCTAATAGATCTGCATCTTCCGCGAAAGCTGCATGTTGTAAAAGTAGTGCCTGCGCTTCCTGCCACGTAGTTCTGTATGTAACATCTGTCATAGTGTCTAAAACTTGAGCCAATCTCTTAGTATTTCTCTTTTTCAATTGCTTAGCTTCTTCTTTCTCGCGTTTAGATAAATTAAAAATAACATCTTCGTAAATGTCTCGCCGATCCGAATCTCCTACGGCTCTCCAAACTTCTAGACTACCATATATTTCTTCGCACTTGTAATATTTCGTAGTACTTGTCATTCTATCGTTTTCTAGTAAGAACTGCTCCAAGTCTTCTTTAGCTTTTTTTAACCTGTTTAACACGGTACGGTTAGTCCATCGTCGAAATAACAAAAAGTCCTGTAAAGGATCTAGCCGATTAAGATAGTCAAAATGATGACCCCTGCGAGTAAAATTTCAGTCCTTCTTCACGAGCACAGTTCAAAACAAAAACTCTGAAAAAATTCTCTAAAAGGCGCCTTGGGATCCAAAATAAAGACTGGAAAATGCACGCAAAAAGCGCAAAATCTAATTTACTCTGTAACTACCCTCGCGGGAAAGCTAGAGGACTAAAATTTTACTCAAAAGAGTTTTTCTTGGTCAGCTTTCGAATAGTTCGATAGTCATTGAAAAACTTCAAAGGGCAGTTTTGATCATTCTAATCGGCGAGGCCCTTTATGTTATTCACCTTAATCTTTCTTGTTCACGTTCCTCCTTAAGTTTTTGCGTTTTGTACGCGTTGAACGCTTGTTTACGTTCATTTAACTTCTTCATTTGTGGATATCTAGAATCGCTTTGAATTAATTTGACTGCCTGTTCCCACGTGGCGTTCGACGGTACATCTCTTTCTCTTAATAATTCCTTAAACGCTTCGATTGCCTCTTTTTTATCTTTAAATTGCATCTTTGGTTCGGGAGTACTCGTGCGGCTATCGTTCGCCGAGCCCTTAGCGGAATTGCTATCTTCGTCCGGTTTCGCAGGCGGCGTAGGAATGTTTATCGCTGCGAGCGTCGCAGCCATAGCCTGCTCGATCGCAGACTTTCCACCTGGTTCCGGCGTACTGGTTTGCGATGTATTTGTAATCGCAATATTTGGGGACAAGTGCTGCATGGCTACAGGAACTATACTGCGAAAGAAGAATATCGACAATTGTACCTCAACTGGTTCGACACTGTTCAAATTTATGGTAGATAATTCTTACTAACGTGTTCGTAGCACTCGCGACAACCGCCGCAGCAGCAGCAGCAGCTTCTTCGGCTGCGATTCTTGTTTTCAATTCTTCCAACTCGGAAGGAATGGTCCACCTCGATTCCTTAGTAGTTACATTATGATAATATACTTTCCCGTTTTCTGATTTGTATTCCTTCCAAGGACACTGTGATAAAAGCAATTCGCTAGGTGTTTTTAGTTCATCTGGTTTTTCCCATAATGATTGCTTCGTAACGCTATTGTAATAATACGTTCTGCCATCTGGGGCTTTGTGCTCAGTCCAATCAGTCTTCTTCTCGGCAGACGATGTAATAGACTGAACGGCAGATCCAGCGTCGCCTGTTATAGGTGCTGGAGGAGGAATACCTGGAGCTGTTATTTGAGGAGGTGCAGCTAAAATATAAGAAATATCTAAGTAAGGTAAACTTTCGGAACCGAATGGAAGTTTTTTAAATAGAAGTATTGACCTATAACTCCAGCATCGGGTGGAGGAGCAGCAGTAATTGGAAAACTAAAACCAGGAGGAGGTATGGAGAATTGCGGAGGCATTATGCCTGGCGGACCAGGTGGCAGGCTAGGAGGTGGTATAAAGGGTGCGGTAGGCATAATAGGTGGTACAAAACTAGAAGCAATATTTGGAGTTGCTGGTGGAAATCCAGGTACCGCAGCAGGTGGTGGTATACCATCATTCGAAGCCTATAACACATTTTAAAATAAAAATAAAAATTAAGACGTTTAAAACGATGCATTTATTTCTATAGATAGAAAGATATTTTACTTAGAAAATAAGCAATTAAGCAATTATCGACGTCTCTTACAAATGATCAGACACAGTAAGAACAGAATCGTAACTGAAAAACATAATGTAAAACTGAAACCAGTAAATAATTTAATGTCACCGTATCGTTGGAATGTTAAATTATGTCATTCAAAATGATTAAACTTGAAAAAACTGAATGTGTAATAGAACGAGGAGTAAGGTTATTAATCGTTATACATAAGCTATACGAATACAATACTATACCATTGTTTTAATCTCCTTTCTCAGTCAAATCATTGGAAATAAACGTTTGTTTTTTAAATCGGTAAATCCAAATTTCTTTATAAATTAAAGAATACACACAGCAACACTGTTCACTACACCTAATTGTGTTTGATTACATCTATAACTATAGCAAAGCATATATATACTGTATACACTAATATACATATACATGTACACATACACTGATATTATATCAGTGTACATATAAGTGATCAGAAAATGTTTCGCCGGTTTTTATTCTTTTTGGAGTCTGGAATCAGAGAAGATACAAGAGCGCTCACGCCCGCGGTTTTTTTATCTTTTCTGCTGGAACATAAAGTACAGATTATGATCAAGGTAAAATAAATATTAATATAACATTATATCATATAACAAATATTTCTATGAAAATATATACGCGATGAACTTTGTTCGACATTATCAATTATATTGTGTTACAATAAATATATTCTCTTATCGACCAAGTATCGCATATTACCGCAGTAATTAATTTGTTCACAACAAACTGCTAAAGTTAAAATTTATGGAAAGAAAAATTGCGTACAATAATATAAAGAAATATATATATATATGTATATTGTATATGCATGAATCGTGCAGAGCAAGTCTAGTTCCAAATTTAGATCCGCTAGTTTAGACAAGATGGCGCGTAGTCCGGATTGTGGGGAGCAGCGCTGTCACCTCGTGCTGTAGACTTTAGACCGCATAGTATATGGCATATACTTTCTGCTAAAATAATAAGACATTTTTTTTCGGATCGGCAAAACTCTTTTTGAGAAACATTTCCTTTATCTAAACAGGATTATGTGCAAAATGTGTGCACAATCCAATTTTCCAAGCACCGACGAGATACTGTTGTCTCGTCGGTGCTCCGAGTTTACGATTCGTGTGGGAGGTGTCGCCACCATACACTTTTGTCAATTCATTTAAATTAATTAAAAACATTAGACGAATTTCAAAATAGTCTTATATTATTTGCAACCCATTGAACATTTCTATGTGTCACTACGGTTGTTTGCAAATCAGGTACAAAATTTGTATTTTGCGTAAAAATCCGCTGTCTATTAATAGATTTTTATAGAATATCAATTTTTTCGGGCATTATTTTTCAGTCTCCTTCACGAAGCAAACTGATCGTTGAATCAACAATTATTTATAAGAATTCCATAAAGCCGAAGTATTTCGTTTAAAAAATTGATGTTAAATCAATCATATTAAGTCATCCGTGATGACCTATACGCATTTCAGATGCAAAATAATTATGTAAAAAGTGTTATGTAGTACGGGTAAGGTATAAGTTTCCAGATGAAGCCATTTGATACGCTGGCGAACTGTTGAGCACGTTTCTAAAAGGATACGGTGTACATACGGAAACCTTATGCAATTCTACCTGTAGGAATCTGCAGTGGAAGTCTCAAGTAGCTTTCAATATTTTTATCATTTACCTTATGCCCTGTATTGGACCGTGAATATTTTGCATACCTTGCTAAAGTTACATCAGACTTGTCTGTACTCGAACTCGCCCCTTGAGTTCTCTATAATTGGCACTACAATTATTTAGTTCGAGCGCCTCGAATCATTGTTGAATTACTTTTCACTCGATAAAAACAGCACAGAAAATAGTTACAGGGGGTGTACGAGGTACACCTTTTAAAAACGAATAACTTTTTCGAAATTGGAGCCAACAGCTTAAGCTTTTTTTCAGACGTTAGATTTCTTTGTTTAAATTGTTATTGGTCGTAATAGCGAAGAAAAAAGTAAAGGTCACGATTTTGGAACTTTTTGTTTGTGCCTGTACTGAAAATTTTAAACACGTACTTTGTAAATTTAAGTAAGTTCTATACACGTACAAAGTTTCATTGAAATCGGTTGACGTATAAATAATCTACGAGATGTAAAATAGTTGAAACAGTTGAGCTATAATTGAGTTATCTCGAGATTTTTGTGAAAAAGGAGAAGAAATTCCAGCTTGCTGAAATTGTTAAACAAAAACTTCTCGGAAGTAAGTCGCCATAGATATTAAATCGTCATCTCCGGCGAAAGATTTCATCAAGAACGCTTCAGTGGCTGATCGCATGAAACAAGACGAACAAAGCACACACATCGTCCTCGGTTCCCACGTAATCAAATACTGTCCTACCGGCGCGGCGTTCTCATTTTTCAAGGTAGAAACTGATTCCGCTGGGGATTGTAGTCGAGATGTCGGAGGTAATCTTCCGAATTGGTACGATCTTTAGGGATTCGATGAAAGGGTATTGGCACAATTATCGTCACCGTGACGAAGCTATTCTGCAGACGGTACTTCGTCCTCCCGATTCTTTCCTTCGCAATCATGGCTAGCTAAAGCGAAGAGAGAGCGAGAGAGAGAGAGCTGCTCAAGGAGGAGCCCGATTAGTTATCGGTTAAGATCCTCAATTGAATGCTAACATTTACTTAACACTTGCGTTCTCTCGATTATTGCCAATGTTCGAAATTCTGCCTTCGCTCCATTTTTCTCCGTGCACAGCAATTTTTCCATATTTAAATCTGCTTTTCCGGGGGGTTAGTAAGAGAATTTCTTAAATCAAGAACTTGCTCCTGTTTATAAACCTCTTGCGAAAAAATTGCAAGACAACAATTTGTTTACATTTTTAAAGGTAATTATCGAGGTTGAAAAATTTATTTCATAATAGCCCAACCTCTCCGAATAAAACAAAAAAAATATAGCTCAATCAAAAAAAAATTGCAAATTTCGAAGACATAAATAAAATAATAATTCGCAAATAATCCGCTAAAGAAACGGACATAACATTCATATTTGTTGGATGTTGTTAAAATACGGCAAAGGGGTTCAGATTCAATTAGTTGAGGATTTGTAAGTAGTCTGGCTGCACAATAATTAAGTGCAAATACAGCATTGTTACAATAAGAAATGTACTCTAATTAGTAGAATCCTGAGCGCAGTCTCTTCGACTGCAATTTCCTGAAATTACTTCACGGAGCGTCGGTTTAGCGGAAAAATCCGCGAACTCCTAATCTCCGGAACAAATATTTTGTATCCGCGATTCTGTACCGCTATAAAGAAAGCCGCCCGGTCCGCTTAATCAAAGTCCAGCAGAAAATACCACGTCGCCGTGCGATATCCGCGTTGGGTCCGCCGTGATAATTATCACCGTTTATTACTGTAAAGTTGTCGCGATAAAATTCCCATCGCGAAATTCCCCGACCTCCGCGCGCGCGATGCAAATGCATACCGTCACGTGTGAAAGTTACGGGGTAGAGAAGATCGTACGCAAGAAAATTAGATAGTGGCTTAATAAGAAAACTGGTGGAACTCGTTAACCAACTGAAACGAACGTACGTCCGTTCTGTACTGGGGCGACGCAATTATAATTACTATATTCTGATAGAAAACTTGTTTATTTTAATTGCTCATCGCTGTGTGTCCTCGTGCCAGTGCGGCAGTGTTGGATTTACGAGGCCAGAGGAAACGTGAGAGGGTGAGAGAGAGAGAGAGAGAGGAGAGAGAGGAGAGAGAGAGAGAGAGAGAGAAGAGCACAAGAAATCGCTGTTTGAAGCTTGACAGAACGCGTGAAAATTTATAATTAATGGGCGAATGTAAATATTGCCTTCTTTCCTCCGCCGCGCGCTGCTCCGTTCCTGCGAGCGTATTTCAGTTTCAAAAGCCTTCCAGCCCGGCGATTTGTTTCGCAAAAGTTCGCGAGAGCGTAATCAGTAAAATCTGAATGAACGGTCATACCGAAGTGGAACAGAAAATTTGTCTCCCATTTCGTTACATTCGCTAGCGGACATCCCGCTCCATCTATGTTATAATTAATCTTTGCGCGTATCGAGCGTACAACGAGCAAGCCTGCACCTTCAGCATCGCGAGTGTACACAGTTGAATGACCTTTCTTCGGATGCAACCCCGAAATTATCTTTTCGGGGGAATTGAACAAATGCTTCAACCACACCGCTGCGCTGTCCGTGAACATTCAGTTAACAGATTTAGATCCGTTCTTTCAAGTTGTTCCGAAAATTTCATTTCGAATCGCGAATCCATCTTATTTTAGATTGCTTATGCAGTTTATTGACGAATGTATGAGATCTTTTTTTACATTCTGGCATTCTACCGTTTTGAGATTTTCGCGTTTCTACCTGCTGGTATTAATCTTCTAAACCAAAAGCGCAACAAAATGGAGTTATTAGCGAATTCTGGGACGCGTCGTGGATATTTCAGCTCCCCCAGAAATCATAGGGCTGCATTTGACAAGACAATTTCCTCTAGTTTCAACTCTTCTAGTTCGGTCTCAAGTAACTCTTTACGAAACGTCCAACCTTATCATCTCATTATTCTAAGTACCGTCACTTCCTCGTGTTGTCAAACAGATACTTCAAAGCAGTTTGAAACTAATTAACGCGTCGGATTATTGAAATTAAGGTGAGACAATGCTAGACCGTTTCAACCTTATTGTTCTGCTTTTATAACTTCCACGTACCGGTGAGGAACTTTATCAAATTACAGCTGTATTAGTATGGCATAATGAAGTAATGAGATGTAGATCAAACAGGACAACGCTTCTTTGAGGTATACTAGTGCTTCTTCATTTCATATATCCCGATGCAAAGTAGTCAATTCTATTATACACGTATAGTAATCAATAAAAATGAAAGTTTAATTTCGTCATACACGATGCGATCATGTTGACCACCTTGAAAACTGAAAAGTCGCAGACATGTATACCGTACACACAATCCAATTTCTTATGTAAAGTAACATGAGAATGTTCGGTAATTGTAGTGTCGAACAATTCTGATTTTTCCACAGAGAAGCAGGTTAGTGCTCTTAAAAAGAACGTTTTTCGAAAATTGGAACAGTTGGTTTGCTACGCAACGTGGCAAACATTTTTGAGATAAATTACTAGAGGTCGGAATCGCAGAGAAAATACTAAAAGTTGTATTTTCCAACAAACTGCAATTTTCGAAAAAATTTCTTGTCACATCGTGCAGTGAACTAATTGTTCTAATGTCTGAAAAAATTTAAATCGTATAATCTAATATTAAGAAAGTTATTGTTATTTTTGAGAGCGTACGAATATTAATGGCAGTCACCGGTGACTGACGATGAACTTTCAGTTCGGTTCGTGTCAGTTACCGGTGAGTGACGCGGCGCTCAACGTGCTAAAAAGTTTGACAACTCCTCCAATCTCCAAAAATATTGGATTCGGAAATTCGGGATTTTTTCGGAAAAAAGGAAAGAAAGAGAACTTGCTCGACAGATGGGCGTGTGTTTTTTAATCAAGAACAGTGACGACGAGTCAGCATCCGTTGCCTGATAAGATGGCGCTTGATGCGGAGGTTCAAAGGCGTATCTGGGAGCCGTGGGTTGCCCTCGGAGAGCCACGCGTAACGTTTTCCATCATCATTCACCGTCTCCTTCCGACGCGGACCAAGTCCCTCACTAAATCGTCGCCGGCTGCTTTCCGGTACAAAGAAATCTTATGCATATGGCTGAATAATCCCCGGGCAGAATGCGGTGGCTCACGGTCCCCTTCGAGGAACTAGGACATCCGATATTAAATTCTCGTAGCGCGGCAAGAAGTCCGACATGATTCTCCGCGGAAGTAGCCTTTTCCATGTACGTGCCGTGCAAACATTGACACGGTATTTTCTGACCGGGCTTTTCGCGCTGCTACTCTGCCGTAACTGTTCTCGGTTAACACATTCCGTACCACCGATGGTACTCGTTAAACTATCCTTTTTTTGAGTGTCTTTAGAACAATAAAGGATCCAGAATTTTTATTGATATCGTGTGCAGAACAATGCTTTTAGGTTGAACGATAATCTCCTCAAAATTTTGAGTCGCTATCTCCTGTTAAGTCCCGTGCCACCGATAATTTAAAACATTTTTAATGGATTTTTAAAAATCTGTCGAAATTGGTAACTAGTGTCTTTAGAACGATAAAGTGTGAAATAATGCTTTAAGAAGTGTAAATTCTCGTGCGTTCGGAAACCCCGCGGATTCGCGCGCCGCGGAATATAAATGCGGGCTCGGTAATTGCGGCGAGGAATCGACGACTTCGGTCGCGCGATTCGACAGCCGCGGTAAATAATTACCGCGGCTCTGTTTGCAAAGCGATTAGTAAGAGCGCGAATAGACTTCGATTAATTAAATTGTCGGCGAGAGCCGGCCGGAAAATTTCTTCGGCTCGCGGCACAATCGGGCCGCAATCACGTGGCCGCTGTTTACGCCGAACTTCTCAGCCGCGTTCAAACAAATTAAACAATGGGGAAAAACATTTTTGTTTTTTGCTCGATTGTAAAGCGCGTGGATAATTCGTTCGCCAGACAGCCAAGACAATACAACTTGTGAGCGATTGTCGGTTTGTGGGAAGTTCTGACTTTAACGAGTCGCGTAGAGATCTGAGTGATGCGCTGGGATGTTGATGGCAAGAGGAATGCATTTTTATATTGCAATTAGTAACAGGTCCAGCCTTAGACAAAAGATATGATGAAATTCGTGGACAATCGTATTTATTATGAAATCAGCCACTTTTAATGCTCACCAGGTTCGAGTAAAAAAGATAATTCTTCCAGCACCCGTTAGCCAACACATTCGCGATCAATAGTGGACACTGTTACACTTTCGCCCCGAGGTTCCACGAATAATTGCGTAAAACGATGACCGTCTGGGTTAAATGATTCACCGAGCGAACCCGACCGTTTTCTTTTTTTCATCTAGCAGACGGTTCAGGGTCCGTAAAAAGTAACCGTCCGGGTCGGAAGAAAGGGCAAATGAGTAAGGTTATATCGAACAATGAAGGGCTGGAGCTTGTCCTTTCCGCCGGCACCTATTTGGCTGGATTGTGCAGCTTTTGTCCACTTGAATCAGTCGGCTAACAAGTCTCTGTTCCCTTATCCATTCGCGCGGCGAATCGATGAAGTTGCAAAAAAAGATTTAACGTCAGCTCTTGGCTGAAAGGTCGTTCTTTTATCGATTACCAAGGGATAAATGGAAAAGGCTGCGGGGTAGATAGAGAGGGCAACAGAGCAAGAGAGAGAGAGAGTGGAAATTTTTTACTTGAGAGAAGAAATTCGTTAATGCAGAAAAGGACAAAACTGTACCTTGGGTAACCAGAAATTTTTGCGTTTTTCTTATCCAATCCTGTATATTTTGACGTGAAAGATGTAGATGCTTTATTGTTCTAGAGACATTAGTTACCAATTTCGACAGATTTTTAAGTATCCACACGAAAAGATTGTTCGAACTGAAAGAAATAATAGTTCGAATTGTTCATCCGAAGTGAAAGGTAGAAATTCGTCTTGAGTTTATGTTGGCGAACTGGTCGCGAAATTTCTGCGGTGATACATCGTGGCGAGCGATTCCCGTAACGTGTAATTTGCGTTTCAATCGACCGGGAGATTCTCCCCGAAGGCGAAATCAACGAAACGGAATGACGCCCCAGGAATTCGAAGCTCAGGCTGATAACAATAGAAAAACCGGTCGGGGAAACGTCTGCCGTGCAAACGGACGGTGTCGTAACTGCGGCCTAGATTCCGCTCGGCTCCCGATTTCGATGACAGAAGCTCGCACAAAACTCGCTAATTTGCTTAGACTCGCATTCGTCAAAAAATAGAATTCAACAATCTTTATACATAGAAAACATAATAATAATTTTTAAACAGTTCCTTTCTCGTCTATTTCAGAAAATATTTGCTCTCGTGGAATTTCGATGGACAGAATTGCTACCCGTGGGAATTGTTTGAAAGGTGTTCCTGTGATATTTTAGATGTTTGATCCGAACCAATTTTTATTTAGATTAACAATATTTAGCCATTTTTGTTGTCGCATATTTCTTGTTTGGAAATTATACAATTTTAGTTGCAAAACAGTTTTCTTTCGTATAAACATTTCAGTCATGTTTTGGCGACAATACAGGTTACCTTTTGCTGAATAAGTACACATTGGTGTATAAGGATTAGAAGAAAATTAAATGTAAGACTGTGACAGATTGTTGAATGGATCGAGTTTCAACGATGTAACTGCCACTAATTTATTTTTTTCTAATTGCTTTTCTCAACGAGTGCCTTAACAAGCTCATCCATTTACGTTTATCGAAATCCAGAAGCAATCAGAGGGAATCCATGACGGATCGATCCCTCTCATCTGCAGAAGTGTAACCTGAAGTGCTTACTCTCCAATTTCCACCCATCTCTTATAATTGGATTTTTATTTTCACTTGAATGGAACAAAGAGTACGAGGACATGACAATTCCGTTTCCGTATTGGTCGTCGTTATTGAAAAGGTTGAATTTATTAAACAAAAGTATTGTCTCCGTGGAGAGTACTTATCCTGTGATATTCGCAACCATTTCTATAGTTACAGAGCTGATTTGTTAACCGTATAAAATATCTAAAGAACCTGCCATTATTGTTGAAGAAGTTTGCAAGCGATTTAATACACATCTTCTTGATTAATGTAGGAATTATCAGAAATATAGAATATTTAATTCGCCCTTCATACTTTCAATTTTAAAATAATTTAGAATGTATAAATTTAATTCCCCTATTAATGAAGATTGGTTATTTTGATACAGATCGGAATAATCAATCCATTTGAGGTTGTTTAAAGAGATTTTTGCGACTGTCGCTGATGAATCAAATATTTGTCCCAGGGAGCATAATTTCATTGTAAAATGTAATTTAATTAATTCGTACAGATCGATGGATCAGAAATAACGTTGGTTAATAACGGATGGTACAGTCATACAATCCAGTATTATTCCGTGTAATATATTCCGTAAATCTTATTTGAGTTAAATTACTGAATCCATTGATTAATCAGCTGATTAACCTAATAACTATTTTTTTGTGAATTTTAACAAAGCAAAGCTGACGTTAAGCTGTATAATACTCAGAATTGTTACAAGAACTATATACTGTTGAAATAATCAATAAAATCAAATTTTTATTTTAGAGCGAACGTCTTTATTTAGCTTGTAATTATTCGAATGTATGTTTGATGATGGAAAATATATTCCTCTTTCGCGTTAGCAGAGAGACCCATTCTCTGACCGGCAGCGTACACAGAATAACAGCGACAAGAATTTGTACACATCGCCATACCACTAAATCCCTACAGCCGTTCAAAAGTTTGTGACCACTTGTTTAATGAGAAGTTAACTTGTGTATTTTAATGGAAAAAGTTCGAATGAACGTTTGGCCTATATATATTTCAAGTTAACGCCGCGCTCTGCAAATGTTAATGTGTTCTCATCCATTCGTAGAACAATGTGCAAAAGTAGAAGTTCACGTGAAATTTATTTCGTGTTCGCCAAGGATTTTATTACACGAAAAGTAACATACACAAACGCTACACAAGTAATTGTTTCCAAGCTGTCGTATATTCTGAAATATATCCGCAACGCAAGAACGTTTATGTAAAAATATGCTATCTCAATTAGATATTTATCTGCGGTAACATTCCGTTGCTACAAGGTTTGTCAATTACCGTGGTTCTTCTTTTTTACTGTTACAGCACAGCAAATACTAAATATTTCGATGAATTCGTTAAAAATTCAATGTAGCCTAATTGTAAGTTTACTTAGTTAGTCTCCGCGGATCTGTTTGCGTTGCAACGGCGCAGCAGAACGGAGGCAATTTCATATCGACAGCGAAGCGCTCACGAAGCTCAACTTTATGTAAAACATCACACCTGCGCTGTGTATTCGGCAGAAGTTACAATGCGATTGCATTATTTGAGTTGCAATCGGTGTCTCATTGCTGACAACGGAAACGATCTCGTTGAACTACGAGAATACAAAACAGAATACATTCTCTTCATAGTTTCTATATCAATATTTCTAAAAATTAAAACTTCATTTTAGTGAATAATTCAAATGATCAACGTCGAAATGAATATAGATTTTTCCAGTTTCCAGATAGTAAAATATCGAATCGTTTATTACAATGACTTGTACAATGTATTCTCGTAATCGGAGCTTTATTAATTCCGTAATTCGAGCTCCATTAATCTCGTACGTAAATGAATGTTTCTTTTCTTGTAATGGAGCGTTCAAGTTATTTTTTGTAAAGCTTTCCGCCATCCTCGTGCATAATTATATCAGTATCATAAGCCATTACAGTCTCACAATGAGGTGTCCTTTCCTTCTCAACGTTGTTATTGTGCCGTATACGAGTTATTCAAATTTTTATCTCGCCGTCGACTTGATTATCTTAGCATTATACCGTCGAGGTCGTTAACGAGTGCTTTAGTGGCCCTTATAACCCAAGAATTCGTGTGGGATCTTAATCAGATAGTTCGAGATTGTTTCGAGTGACTAACCTTGGCCTTCGATGTTCAAATCGATTCTTCGGATTAGGAACAAATATAATTTACGTAGAATACACCGTACGGATATATTCATCAATTACCGAAGCTTGTCAATTAATTATTAAAAATGATATGCTTAGTACAGGGAAACTTATTACGATCTTTCAATTAACTCTTCGAGTATCGGCTGAGAGGATCTCTGCGCAAACTTGTTTAAAGTAATGAATATTACAAGAATGTTACGATATCGAAACACTCCGTTCAATTGGTTGCTCGCAAACGATAACAATGGACAGGATCATCGTTGGCCGTGTATTTACGGTGAATAATGGGAACTCTACTTGTTTGTAGAACGGTTTCTCTTGAAGCAACAGAAAAGCAGGAATGTTAATCGTAGATGTCGGTATTTTCATTTCATTTCGAGAGAATTTACATTTCATACCGCTGATAACTTTGCTCCGTACTCAGTGTTAAGTTCAATCCATTGTGTGTAATCTATAGACAACGGGTTTTATGCATTCATGGCAAAAAGTAGTAGGTGAAATTTAAAGCAGTAAAAGGACTAGAAAAATTTAGAGATACTGTTAGATCATTTTTAGCCTATTGAACAGATTAACAAAGAAAATAAAATTTCTATTTCATTCAATTTGTTGGAATTCACATAAAAAAGTTTTATTTTGCTAAAATCAACGACCCCGAGATCATCTCGTGCCCAATCAGGTTATTGTTAATAATTTGCTAGATTCTGCACGGAATCCATGTTCATTGGGACCGAAACAATAATTATAAAACGTATCCTCCGAATCTTAGTTTCTTGTTAATAAAAATTTGATCGTTTCCTCTTAAATTCACTTGCTATTATAAGATATTGTTAACAGTATAAATGGCACCAACGTTGCTGATTAATACTGGTGCCATTGAGACCTGCGTCAGTGCTATCAATATAGCTCTATCACAAGTTATGACCCCTCATAATATCACTGAACGGTTTACTCATCCACCCGAATCGATTAATACGACCTTGTATAAAAATCGAGGAAAACTTCATTTAACTTGCTCGCAAACGAGTATCGAATCGAAAAATATTTAGTTTCTAATCAAATTCTGCGCGTACATGTCCCCGTTAAAAAGTACGCGTTCCTGTAGAATGTTTTTGGAAAAAAGTCAACTTTTTCGAAGCTTTTTGAAAAAAATCATACCAGAAAATATTTCACAAATGTTTCATGTTTCATGTATAGATACATGGTATTTTAATCCCGTCTTTTAAATGACGTTTTTACACTATCCAGTAGCGTTGCACGGGTTTCGTAATTTACATAAAATGGATCAAATGAATTCTGCAGGTGTCGTTAGTTACAATTATAACATTCGGAGAGCTTGGAATAGGATATTTTTAAAAAAATCTCACTGTCTATGTTTTAAATAGAAATTATCGAAGAATGTGTTCCGTAAATCATTCTCACCTTGAGTGAACGATTGTAAATTGAAAATAGTTGTGTCATCTTAATTCCGAATGAAAGCTAAAATCGATTTGGACCAAAAGACACAAAATCGGAACGTAAAGATGACGTTCGTGGATGCGACAAAGCCGATGTTATTTCGAGTCGCACGGTTCAATTCCGAAAATCTACAAAACACTTGTGCAGAGATCCTTTGTGCGCGGGGGTGCGTCGAGGTCGACCGGAAAATTTTAATTTAACGTTACATACGTTATCCTTGGTCTGGTCCAATTACGCGTTCTCATGCTAATAAGCACTCCCGAGTAATTAGCAGAGAGCCTGAGCAACCTGGAAATCCATTTGCCCAAAAGAAATTCCATGCTTTCCAATTGGTTTGCTCTATTGGAATCCGACGCTGCATTAATTAAACGAACGCCCACTGACCAATCGTCGTAAACATAAATAACCGAATTGTACAAATAAATGGAGCACGTTTACGCTACTCGAAATGATTGAGTCACGAAACGTTTGATTGCTGATCTAATTATATTTCGAATGATTCCACCCTCGGTTATGGAGACGATAACAATATGTCGAGGTATTAGCGTTTAGCGAATGTTTGCTCGTCCTTCGGTAAAAACGGGACTGTCAATGTTTGATGTTCTCTGACGTGTCATTTGCAATTATAATGTTTTAGCAGAATCAATGCATCCTGTCATCAAACGCGAAAAAGAGCGCAGCTGCAAAAGTAGCAATTTGTCATCGTCGTGCTACTTCTTTTAAAAATGTGTTACTTCTTCTAAATACAAAATTTTTCTAAATTGATTGCAAAAAATGCAAGCTAGATAACAATGTATTTGATCTTTCTGTATTTCATTTTGCAATCATTCACTTTTACAGTCTGCGTATTAAATATTTAACAAAATAGCTCGAACCTAAAGGACGATTAAAAATTACGGTGCTCGCATGTTTACATGAGAGACTCTTAAAAAACCGTACGGTAATGTTTGTACTAATGAAATTATTTTAAGAGCCGCAGCCGCTATTTACTTTCTATTTAATTCCGCGTGTGAACCGCGCTCGGATGCGCGATACTATCAGCAACTTTTTTCTTCCTCGTCGCGTGTGAAACAATCCTTTGTTAGGACAACTAGCAGTTCTCCTACATACGTTGAATGGACGTGCATGAGTGATAACGCTCGATTTAGTGTTCCCCGAAGTGCGTATAAAGTTGAAGCATCGGAGCGAGAGATAAGGTGAGAATAAACGTAAGTCATCCGTGTTAATGATTTTCTCGCGGTTCGATGCGTGTAGTTTTGCGTCGAGGCATATCCGTATGGAATCTTTACAGTAATAGCATGGTGTCTGTCTTCAGCCTGATTCCTTTTTCAGCCCTCGGAAGAAAGAAGTCACGCAGCGTGACTCAATAGGAAACAGGTGTTCGAGCGACCGCTGAAGGGGATCTGATGACGCTCAACTGTTCATACTCCTGGGCGAAATGATAGCATAAGTCTATCTCTAATTTCTTGAGAACTACATCAGATTGTGGAAGTGAACATTCGTTGGCAGCGAACGAGTCTGATCCATCACGCTCCGACGTGGAACGCTATTCGGGAGCAAGAAACGGACAGGTATCCGATAGACCAGAGCGGAAAAACATTTTTTTCGAAAAGTTGTGGTACGACGTAAAGTTTGAAAATTTAGGAAAAATATCGACATTTTGAAGAATATCAGAATCGAAGTATACACTCTTGTCCATAAGTCACCGGATATTTATTAAAATTTGGATACTGGTGATATTTTGTTCTTAAAGCACCTGAATATAAATGGTACTCACTAATTTTTAGAACGTAGAGAACATGTAAATCAAATCTGACCAAAATTAAAGAGTTGCGAGTATATGTACATACCTGAAACACATCACGATTGCTCGAGGTCAAGGAAATTCAGTGCCGCAAATCGAATTTCCACGGCGTATAAAAACGAAAGATGAGTTGCGAATACCCCGATGGGGATGGCCGATTAAGTTAATGGAACAGCAAGCCGTTAGAATCTGCCCGACGCGAAATTGGAGTGGACGAACAATACATAAAAGTTGCATATCGCCAATCAACACCAGAGAGATCCGTCCAAACGATCGTACGTCGGCATGCAGTTTTTAACATTAACATACGCGAACCCAAAATACATCTTTTACCTCTCACTGTGTAATTACAAAGCAGTGGATCTACATGGGGAACACAAATTTTCTATTCGAATTGCAACAAGCTGGAGTGAAACAGAAATTTATTTCCTCTCATAACATGTTTAATAAGTTGGAAATAATACAACAATATTCTTAAATTCTTCTGACATTTTCGCTGTTTTAAATTACACGTACTCATTTTTGTCATGGATGCATAAAATCCGCTATTTAGTAATTAAGTCCTCGACGGGTGTTCCCTGATGATATCTTCAATTAGCTGATCCGCTTGTGTAGCAACACATATAAGTTGGAATCATTTAAAAAAAAACGCGTACTCGGAGATAGCGAAATTACTCGTTTCGCGCACGCAAGCAAAATGTAATTAATTTATTTTAAAGAGAAAGTGTAATTCATACAGTGCGCGTACTGTTTGAACGGAATTATTGCAAAAATATTTTTCGCAGAACTTGTTTTCATTTATTACATTTGCTCCAGTTTACTAATTTATATTTTCAGTTGGTTTGTTTTCGGATAACAGTGCTAACGAGCGGAAACAACACGCGCGGATGTTCATTCTGTCAAGCTCCTCTCTGATCTCTTATTTTAAATCAAGAGTTTTCATCACAACTGTTTGAGAAATGGTACAAAGGAGTCAGAATCCAGCGAGATTAATGAAAACGAATTTCAAGTTTGGTAGAGAGTCGTCGCATTAAATAAGCGTTTGTGTTGTACTGAAAATATTCATCGTTGTCGGTCTGTTTCTCGCAGCCTTTCTGCTGGCGGTATACCAATGCCGATTGTCAAAAATAAATTTAAAGTTGACGGTATTCTAGGAACGTATGATAACTCTCAGGCGCCACTAAGAAACGTTGCACCATTATTCAAACTATTTTGTACAATGTCAAATTTGTACTTAATAAGTTTCTAAACGTTTCAGTATTTTATATGTAAATCGGATCGGTTTCACACGCATAGAATAAAAAATCCTGGAAAATGGAAATATTCCAAGTCAGAAGAAAAATGTTTGCGCTTGAGATCCTATATCTGCTCGGAAAGTTCTGTAAAAGATCTAATATTTTGAATTTTAATCATAATTATGTTCAATCTGTATTTGTCAGAGAAGGAAGTTGGAAAATCGAGGGACCCAGAAGGGGCGAACTTTTGGGTCGCTTTTTCCTAGCTGCAGCTAGAGTTGATCCTACTGTAGGGGTTGTATGGGGCAATGAGGAGAGCAACGATGGCTCAAGCGAGATGTGCCGCTCGACGCGGCAGGGGTTCAGGTCACACGGAAAATCTTAATTCCATGTTCAGGACTTTCCACCACCTTTCCGCGTTCATGCAGAGACTGCCACGGTTCTCCCATCTGCGCCCACCACCCCGGACAGACAAGCTACCGTTGCAGGCAGTCGGCTTCCTTCGTAGGGACATGCGCAGCGACCCGCGGAACGACAGGTGCGCGCCGCTCGCCACGAATCGCTTAGTTTCGGGTAAGCGTACGAATCGGTCGTATCGCGTCGTGCCGCCTCGTCTCCGGCACCGTCATCAGTCGGGTCTCTCGCGGGCTCTCTTCCTCTCTGGGTCAGTCGTCGAGGTGGTTTCTCTGGTGAACAGAGCCCCACGTACCCACGCCATTGACACCGATCTATCCACCTCTCTCTCCCCCTCTCTTGTGGTGTGTGCGCTCCAACCCCTCTGATAACACCACCAAAGGATAACACACGCTCGATCATCATCATCAGCAGCAGCAGTATCAGCATCCCCGAATTCCTGTCTCGGATCCTCGCACTTGTCGACGCCCTGAACCCGACTATCCCTCCCTCGCTCCCACTATCTCAGTCACTCTCTGTTGCTCCAGGTTACCTCTTCCTTTCTATTTCTCTCGTTCTTACCCTCTCGCAAACCGTCGTCGTCTCTCCACACAGTAGCCCGCCGTTTATCGAGCGTGCACGTGTTCCTCGTCGCTTCTTCCTTGCCGCTCCGCTGACACGCTTTTAGCAACCCGACGACCGGGTCCTCGCCGCTTGTACACTCGAAACGAGTACATCTCCTTCCGGGCCAGGCCGACGTCTTCCGCACCTCTCGAGTCTCGTGCAAACCTCTCCGGAATCGGATGCTCGGTAGACCGATCCCCAGACCCGTGTGGCGGAGAACCTCGGGACCAATGATCGCGGCCGGCTGTCTAACGACCGCCCAGTGACTCTCGGTGAACCACCGTCCACCGCGATATTCGAACTTTCGATCCGGGATTCGATCCGTCTTCTCCTCTTTGTTTGTGAAACGCGCGTCGCGCCGCCGGGTACTCTGTGAGTGTGTTTGACCGCGAGTGAAGATCACCAAGGGTCCTCTCTCTCTATCTATCTTTATCTGTCTAGTTCTCTCGAGAATCTCTCTTTTCGTCTTTCGTTGTGCGAAGAGATAGATCGTACACGATACAGTGGTGCGACGAATGTGGTTCGTGAGCTGTTGAGATTATCGCGGTTCCGGTTCGTCGACAGACGACGCGACACTGATTTCCGAGGATGGCCGACGGACACACGAATCATCCTCCCTTCAGACGGGCTACCGGAAAACATGCGATCACAACTATCCTCTTATCGATCCTAGCCGCGTCGCAGATCATCCACAATGCCGAAGGTGAGTCACTACCGGGATACCAGTTGTGGAACGTGCGAAACACTCTCGGATAATTATTTCGCACGGTGCTCGCGATTCGACCGGCACCCGTGGAAACGGGTCACGCGCGAATTCAAAAGAAGCTGGCATGACACCGCCATCCTGTTGAAAGTCGCGAAACACTCCCGGAAATTTAGCGGGAGGGCCCGCGGGGTGGATGGTGAACAGGAGGAAAGAAGACAGATGCGGGAAGAATTTATAACTGGAAAACGAATGAGAATGAGTGGAATGTTCGCGCGTAACCGATGCAAACTGTCTAGAGCAAAAAAAATATATGGTTTCTCGGGTGCAAACGGAGAACACATTGTCGCCTCGTTTTGCGAACATGCTTCACGGAACTTGCCACTCCGCTGCGGAAGTTGGAACAACTTGGACCAGCGAGTGATGAATTGCCCGCCGATTGTATTATACTTGGACTTTTGTTAATGGTCAAAGAAATGCTAAACTATTTTACAGTTGGGACGAATAAAGTACCGAAGTAAACACTTGAAAATAAAGCGTTGAACTGGAAGAAACTGTACCTTATGAAAATGGCAACACTGAATTCATATATATTTTTATAACTGAAACCGTACAAAATTTAAATGGATTCAATCTTGTCACACTCCCTTTATGCGTTGATAGCAGAAATAGACAGAAATTTGTGATTGTAATCACAACAAATTTTGCGATTCTCAATGTGTCTATATTCAAATTCGAAGAGATTGATGGGTGAATCCCATTTCACTAATTGCAAGACATTCTCTTTGAAAGCACAACAGGAGAATGATAGAAGAATAATCGACGCATTTGCATATTAAGCTTTTTACACGATTCACGATTAATTTGATGGCTTCGCGAATATTTCTATCGGATCGGCTCTTTGTATTATTAATTGAGTCACCGCTCTCGAATACATGTAAATTTATTTCTGAATACGATGCGATCGATGGAGATTGCATATTTGTTTTTTGGTTTTCCGAGCATCGGAAACTAGCAGTGCGTGAGATACAAAGAGCGTTTAAAATGATTCTCGTAATCATGTTTACGTTCTGCTCGTTGTTTGACGCTGATTATCATATTCATCCGTATAGCTCTCGGAGAAATGATTTCCCTGTTTGTAATAGCCACTGTTGTTTAATTATCGTTGATATTTTGTAATTTTCATGGTTTTAATTTGCTGTTGATTTTGTATATGTAATTTCATTAGATTTGTTACAATAAAAGGCGTCTTCATCAACTAATTAAAATATGGTCCGTATAATTTAATATCAACCCTCCGATAGTACGATAATAATTTTCATCATACCGAAGAGTAATTTATTCGACGCGAGAGAAAGATTTTTAAAACAAACGCCTGGTGATTTAACCTTGCTAAAACAGTAAAGAGACTTACGTAAAGAGACTTGAGTAAAAAGACGTGGAAGTACTTTTCCCGAAGTACTAAAAAGACTTAACAGACTTAAGGGGTGTTGGAGGATTCTGGGGATGGGGGTTGTATCATTCGGAAACAAGATAGTACAATAGAAATTCGCCGAATGTTTAGAATGACTACCAAAATAGAAGTAAACTGGTATCCATAATTATCAAAGTAGCCCAATATAGTGTTGAAATAACAAGCACTATCCAACGGTTCATTATCGACACTATTGTAAAAATCACATTGAATTCATTTGGCTTAAAATAATGTGATGTGGAATAATTGACAACTGATAGCTTTTTTCGAATTTTGACTTGGACCAGTATCAAAATTAGGGGCACATATTTGGCGTTCCAACCGCTTGTTTCGCAACGCGTTTTACTTTCAATTCGAAACCGTAGAAATACCATTTCAATGTTTCTTCAATCTCTGCCGGGGCGAAGACCATCGATGCGTAATTTCGAATTAAAATCGCGGATAAAACTGTACCGCTGCACCATCTCGGTACCGCAAATTAATGTTTGCGCACAACGGCCAGATGTAAATGTACGCTCGAGCAATCGAAACAGGAGGGGAAATATAAAGTCGGCGTGTTTGTGAATTGCACGAGCCAGTACCGCGAAAAAATTTATTGCGCGTGTGTCGTCACCGCGCCGGAAGATACGCAACGCAACACCGCGCCCGCTCTCCGCGAATATATTCTACGCGTTTATTATCGAGAGAGAAGCCGCGAGAAATTCTGGCCTATCTACCCCGGTGAAGTTAATGAACTCTGAAGAATTCGGATTCTTTACGGCGCGTTCCGTCGAAATCGTTCCGTTCGCCTGTGCGGAAGCATTCGAACCCCTTACAAATGGAACTTCCTGTCGGCACCAGTATTACATATTTTTTCGCTTTACGGTCGTTCGCGGAAAATTCTGATCTATTCCGTCTTGAACCTGCGCTATTTACTGTCCGCGGAATTTCTTGCGACGAGTATCGCTTTCGAGGGAATCGACGCGTAAATTTACGTATTCGCGTTATTTTATCGATCGTTCGGGAGCGAATAATATCCACGAACTTCATTTTAATGGGCTAGAGAAATTTTCCTAGGGTTAGAAAAGAAGTAGAAATTACGATCGTAATTGAGGCTCCTTTTGCAACAGTGCAATTGTGTCCACAATTATGAAAGTGGTCTAAGTCAAAATTTAAAACACATGAATGTATCAGTTACTTTTAGATATCGGATTTTGATGCAAAATAAAAAATTTCGATTAAAAGATTTCGACATTTCGACTTTTTCCTTTTCCAATATAGGGGAGTCGCCTTTAGTTTTTGAGATATTCGTAAAGATCTATTGAAGAAATGTATTACTTAGACCACATTCGTAATAATTCATAATAAAACATACCATATGATTTTTATTCTTCGTATAGACATGAATTTGATTAATAATTCTTCGTAAAACACAGAAAAGTTTGTAATTGATTGTTCGTATATTTTCCTTCATGTGTATTTTGCAAATCCGAGTGCAGCGTAAGTTTACGTAGCGTGGTTAAAAGCATCTCTGTCGTTTTTTTCGCGGAAATGTTTTGAGGCAGATAGTTCGGCCGCGGTTTCGCTCGAAAAACTGCAATTTAAAATTCTCGCGCCTCAACGCGGCGAAGTTATAGTACATGCAGTTTTCGTTATACTGTACGAACTTTTAAATACTAGAAAACCGACACTGTCGGCCATGGAACCAGGGTTTTTCAGTTCTTGACAGTTTTAGGATTAACGACTCGACACGAATCGATGTGTAGGCGTGTGCATACCACACAGGCATACAATCGAGTTACAGAACGGTCGACGGTGTACTTTTGCAAAATTTTAAGTTCCGTGCCTGGTTCCTTCGTGACCTGGATCGCATAGCTTTTGTTTAGAAACGCGACTGCCTGAATACTCAATAGCTCGCTGAAAATGTTCACAACTATTAGACGATTATGCTTTTAATCCATTTACGACTGCATTCGAACAACACAATCGGCGTTCGTTGGAATATAATATTGTAATATGTATTATGGTATTATTCAACTTTCATTGTAACACTTAATTACAACGTTGAAACTGTTTGTCGATAATACAGTCGCAATTAGTTCAGAAAAATCAAATGTTTAACAGTAGGTCAACATTTTCATGAATGTTTTCCAACTCCGTCCAATAAATTTCGAACTCCTACCGCTGTTCATTTGCTATTTTTAATTCAATTTACCGAAGATCCTGTGCAAGCAATAAAACAGCAACAATCGAGATTGCAATCTTCCACAAAAGTAATTGCTATTGTTCTAAAAACGAAATATACGAATTGTACACGGTAAAATATACGTTCGACGAATATTGTGGTTCCTCGTGCACACTCTATTAAGAAACTGATGAAAATTGTTATTAGCACTAGAATACTTTCGTCGTAACTTAAATATTGAAACATTGAAGAGACACCGTATGTATTTAAAATTTATGGAATGCAGCTGGTGCACAAACCTGATGTACAAATTGTTCCCGACAGAATCTCATCAATAAACTGCGCGGATCTTTATGCAAAAGAAAAATGGTCTGTATCGATTGCGAGGGATAGAAAATAAACGGAATGTTATTTCTTCCCTCCCTTTTTTAAATAGATGAGATATACATCTTAAATGTTTTAAATTTTCCTAAATGCATAAATGTATCCTCGTTCTCGTGCTCCCTTTGGAGAAAATAGTACTAACTTATTTAGCACCACATTTTAAACTGCGCTAAATATGATACTGTATTATTATTAGCACTATAGAACCTTAAACAAACTATTGTTCGTGGGTATTTGCGACTTTTTCAAACAAACGGGACAATTTGAGCTAACGGCAGCGTTGATAATAGAATAGCAAATAATTAACAGTATAAATTATTCTGAGGCCGCACGGCGTCTTTTGAAACAGTGGCAACGCACGAGGATCGGAGGGGTCGATGTACGCATTCGCACATAGTTCGCCTAGTACGGGCATGCAAATCCAAACGAAAATTAATGCTGCGATAATATTTACGCTTAACCTTGCGACATCGTGTTCGTATTAATTGCCGGTATCGATTACCGATACCGGTTTCAATAGAACCGTTCTATTCCGCCGCGTGCTCCGCCGAATTATTAGTTTTTCGACGGACACATCCGGTTACGTCAGAACACGAGGTAGAGCGAGAGAAGGATCGTTTACAAATTCCTCTCGTTTTCGTTCGCTTCAATCGCGATCATTTGCATCGTCGTTAATCCCATGATTAGCATTAAACGCGTTCGCAGCGAGATTAAACGAGTCCAGCTTTCGGGACACTTTTCTTCTTTCCCTGGGACGTGTTTCAATTCCGTCTGTATCCCACCCACTCAACTCTGTTCGCCTTTTTACCGATTCAAGTCCGTCCATCGATTTTTAGAGCAAACTTTTTGTTACCGAATCGAAACTCTACTGCCGAAACGCTTTGCGATCTTGCCCGCCCTCTCGTGTATTCCGCCTAGCCCAAACTCGTTCAACAATGGGAAAAAATCTAACCTCTGTTTTCCCGAACGGTAAGAAGTGTAAGAATTAAATTCCATTCGTCGCGAACTTTTTCCAGGCAGAGGCATGCGAGCTTTATTCCGCCGAAAAAATTATTCAGCTCGACGCCGTTTCAATGATTCATAGCGACGATATGTTGAGCTGCTACTGTTTAATTCTTAAAAAGAAGTTCGGTTTTATTTTCAACGATGAACGGACAAAGTCGGCTCCGCTGATCCTATTTTTGTTGGTGGTGCAGCCGGCCGTTCGAAAAGTAATTTCGTTCTTCTAGACTGCGAATGTAAAACGGTAGAAGATTAGAAAAATTTATGAATATTGTTGTTTTTAATGCAAGAATATCATTAGAGGGTAAAATCAATTTCTATATTTTGCTGCTGCTTCTCACAATCAGTGCAAATCATTTTTATTCCACTTTAGCAAAATCGTAAAATATTATTTCCAACACGTTAAACATATTAAGATAGAAAATAAATTCGCAGTCTATTAATCACATTTCATTATTATAGCTGACTGCCCATTTCGCAGTGTTCCGTTGGCTTTTCAGATTAGCACGCAAAGTGCTCATACTTTTAATTACTGTAAGCGTATTTAAAATATTTTTTCGCCGCGGTGGAATGAGAAAGGTGAAGTTGATACGCGATATCAACAGACTCCAGCATTTTAAGAATGCTATTTACAATGAAGCCGAAATGCGCGCGACACGAGCCGAGCGCAGGGTCTCCCGGCGGATTTACGTTAAACACATCCCGTTCCTCTGTAATTGAGTCGGCTTAATTAGATTCTCCGTTGTTTGGCCTGACGTATTTTACTACAGGATATTTCCCTATGAACTTTCTTAGAAGTAACACAACGCAAGCTCAGAATAGATGTATTCTAGTGGCGACTGGAGCTGCGCGAATTTCTGACAACAGAAATAAACCTTCCGTCTACACCGGAGCCGGAGCCGAACGCGTGAATGCGCGAAACTGATTCGCTACAATAGTAGACGTAGTTTAAGAGAGCAAAGGCTGCCGGGAGATTTACCTCGAAACACCGCCTCTCATTTCCACCTTCTCTTTTTCACACAACGATTTTCCATCGTGAATGCTACGAGTTCGAGTAATTTCTTCAATCAAACGAAAACTGAACAGTCTAATTAGATTCGACATGTCAGAATGAAAACAGGATTTTATGTATTTATGAACGAAAACTGAACAGTGTAATTTGATTTGACATGTCGGAATTAAAACAGGATTTTATGTATTCATGGGAAAAATGAACAGCTACAATTTTAATCAGAGGTATTAGAGGAAGTAATTAATTTTTATTTGGCTCCAGTATCTTGTAATCGATGATCTTTTATTCTTCATAAAGTCTAGTGATGAGGTTTATTGTAATTTTTGTAATAAGTAACTTTGTGTTTGCCCTTGTTTACTATGACAGTAGCGCGGTGCATTTTGAAAGGGATTTGCATACGTCACTTGGCGTGGTCATTGTTGTAGTGTGTGCTGTGGTAGTCGTTTAACAATAGAGAACTTGATGATTTAGGTAATGTTCTCAGTGCAATCGAGGATGGAAGTGACGATTTCAATAGTTTTATGTTATAGAAGGAATAATATACAGAGTGAGGCATCTAAAATAGGCCACTTGAATAAGTCGGTTGCTATTGGTGTTAGGAAAAAATGTATGAGGTTGAACTTGCTTGGTTTCGAGGGGGCATTAATCCGATGTTAGTACCTTTTTTGCAGGTGGACTCGTGAAGGACATATGAGGGTCACCTTCAGTTTTTTAAATAATTAAAAAATTTACAAAAAAGCTACTAACATGAAATTAACGTCCCTTCGAAACCAAGCAAGTTCAACCTCATACATATTTTCCTAACACGAATGGCAGCCGAGTTATTCAGATGTTATTTAGGTGCCTTACGCTGTTTAATCTATAAAAATTCTTGCCATAAATGCACATCTATCTATTTTTTAATGAAACTGCAAAGGGAAAATCGTTATTGCAAAATGCACTAGGAAAATAAAATACAGGCACTTTGGAGCCCAAGCTCGCGCACATATTCGCAAGAGAAAAATGGTTTTGTAAATTCGATACCCGTTGCCGTCTCCCTACGTTACATAATAAAATATAGTATACTGACATACAGTAAAAACTTGAGTTTCACGGCTTACATAAGAAACCAAGAAGAGTTTCGAAGCAAGGGAAGGGTTGACACTGTTTTCCTGGCCGACGCAGAAGAAACTATTATTGCCGGTCGCACGTGGCCTCAAGGGGCACTTTCACGGTATAAAAAAAATGTTGATATTGCAAATACTTGTATTTTTTCCCCCAGTGCTCCGTCACGGCTACAAAACATAATACGCCATAAATGTTTGTGGATAACGTTACACGACCCTCCGCTTCTCGTTTCGCTATTATTTTTCCTCGAACATAAATCCCGTTACGATATTGAAATTATCTTTAGTTTTATATATCTTCGATTAAATTCGAATATTTACGATAATTCGAGACGATGAAATATTTCCGAACGGGAAGCTGCTCGATTTCAATTAGGTTTAAATGTAGTTCGACATCGATCGTGTTGATTTTATTTTTGGCAGTGCACGTTTGGCTTCGTGTCGCTCCTGGTTATCTAAAGCCCTTTCACCGAACTCGCCAATCCATTTCAAATGGCACTTCGTGCAGATACAGTTTTATGCGATGGTGCTCTACATAGTTTCACAAAGGATCGGGTTTCACATGGAAATCACCTTCGACGAAGTCGGCTTGATAATCCCCGTAAATACTGCCTCGAAAACTACGTGGAAATGCGAGGTATACCTTATTTTTGTGTTTTCAAATTTTTCGCGAAAAGGTGAAAATATCCAATTATTATTTCTATAGGGCTTTTTCTAAGAGCTGTTAACAGACCTTGTATCGAATGTTCTACAATCAATAAGTAAGTAAGTGTTCGTTGTAACGCAAGATCGAGGAGATTACAAATTGTAATGTAAACACGCTCGCTTAATGAACAACTTTTATAAAAAGCCCCACAAAATTGCAAAAAAATATTTATCGGTTGCGTCCACATAACACTTCTCTGCCATCCATTTTTACGAATGTGTACTTTAATGTCCCGTTAAATCATTGGAAAATTCAATTCGCACAGGTGTCGGCATTACAGGTGACATATACATATTTTATAAGAGTATTGAGAGAATAATGGTTCGGCGGTGGCGTGATTTTATGAAAATGATAGGTGGAATGGTTGATCGTTGATTTTCCACGGTGTGTAAACGCGGAACAAACGGCTAGCAAATTGTTTCCCCGGCGAGCGCGGCACGAGGAAAGAAACGTTAACGTTAAACGTTAACATTAATTTAATGGCGCCTTCCTGTACCGGTTCGATGTCATTTGCATACGGTTTCAGTTGGTCTCACACACTAACTTTGTGCTTACACATGTACGCGGAAATTGCGCGTAACTAACGAACGTATCAAGTAATGCGAGTTCAGCGCCGGACTAGATCAATTTATGGAAATCGTTCGAAATTAACGAACAAATTCGTAGACCACCGGCGAAAAGCCCCGATATTTTCGGCTGCCTCTTTGCGTTCTTTCATACCGGCGATTCGCGCATAACAAATTCGCGGATCGGCGAACTCGTCGAACAATGCTGCCCTCCATCCTCCCGTTTTGCGCATAATTTCCTCCGTTTCCATAGATCTATGCCAGACCGTCATATTACGCTTCTGTATTTAATAACGTGTTCTCACGGCTATTTGTCAGATATTTGCTCCAATTTTATGCATTTGCCAGTTTGATCTATCGTTGTCCTTTGAACCACTGTTACGAATGATTACGTATTACTATCAAAATTAATTTGTAGCCTTTATAAATTAGATGCAAACATGGAGACAGGTCCAGGCTTCGACAAGATGGAGCGATCCTCCAAATATTTACCGTAAGCTTGTGGATCGAGGATTAATTCTACGAGAACTGATTTCACGCAAGACAAACTGACCCCGAATATTCCTGATTTAACCCCACCATAATTTTTCACGCAGATATGTATCTTAAGAGGCAGGTTTACTTCAATAATCCAACATCGCCGGAGAAATGAAAAGAAAATATCTCTCACGAAATTGGAAGCGTCCGCATGAAGCATGGCCTGTTCTCGAAAACTCGGGGGTCAAAGGATTAATGTTGCAGGATTTGGAAGCGGAAAGAGATGAATTTCAATTTTACAAGATAAATCTCCAGGTTATTGTGCTAAATGATAATCAGCGGTTCTTTATGCAGGATAAAAATGTGCCACCCGAATTGAAGCAATCCGGTGCGACGTATGTCACTCTATTCAATTTTTATAAATTGATTTTTTTCTGAACCCTTAGCACTCGTGTGGTGGCTCTGAGGCGTCAGTAAAAATTGTTAACAATATAAAATATATTGGTATCTAATATTACCAAAATTAAAAAATCATTGAGAATGGAAGTACCTTAGGTCGGAAAAAAAATTTTCCAGTTAAAATAGCTCCGAGTGCAAAGGGTTAGCATGTTCAATAGGTTGAAAATTATGTTGCAGTATTTTGAAATTCGTCTGATGTTTTTAACGTTTTAAATAACACCTACTCATTTTTGTCACGAACGCGTAAAATCCGCTGTCGAATGATAATATATATAATCTTTGATCGAAGCGAGGGAATTTCTGGTTCGACATTATTGCAGAGGGTGAGTACGCGTCGGTAGGTGTACGAAATCAAATCGATTAACCGGGAAAAAAGTTCGTTGTTCAAATTCAATTTAATAGGCAATTCAGAACAGGATCAATTGAATACGGCTATCGAAAGAAGCCAATTTCACGGAAGAAAGGTTCGGTTACGGGTTTGGAGACGAGTCCAGATGGATTAAGGAGACTATCGACAACCGATACATTATTCATTTATCGACATCAATTGCGAGCATACGCGGCATTATAGTGGGACGCTAGACAGATAGTCGTAACACCAGTCGAATACGATAAATATTGAACATGAAAGTTATTCGAAGTGTGAATCATCGAATATACGGGTACGACGACGACGACGGCGGCTGTGGAGAGAACACGACGTTTATTGATTGGCCAGAATCCCAGCATCGAACATCCCGAACAGAATTTTTGTCCCGCAATTGTCAAGTGGCAAAAATGCTAATGCCTGATGTCCCACTTGAGCGGGGAAACGGATATCGTGCTTTTTCGCGTTTCGAACGATCGTTACAACTCGCGCTCTCGCATTCTCTTTCGTTCAATTATGCTTTCGACCCTCTATCGCGTTGCATTTGTAACGGTATTGTAACAACGCGTCCCGTTCCAAGGATTATTTCATTTGTTTCGACGGTCGTTCTGTTGTCGAACGATACGTAATCGACGGAGATATTTATAAAGGCTAATTTAATTAAAATATTACGTTGCAACGGGATCGTGTCTCGCATACAACTCCACTGTGTTTTATACGATCCGTCGCTTCAAAACTGAAGCGGCTCGTTCAATCCACTGTTTCAACACTGAATCTCTGATTTTCGAAAAAATTGTTTCACATAAGGGTAGTCTCGATAATGCAGAGATGGGATTTTTCAGTGGTCAAAAATTATATACCATTAGATGACGTTATTGAGACTGACTTGTTAGTTCACAATGAAAATTGCTGCGTATTGAAGGTTCCATTAAAAAGTGTTCAGCCATGTACCATAGATTTTTCAAAATTATGGAATAATCGCCGGTCGGTAATGTGTTAACATGAAAGATGAACGAAAATACTTAAACTTACCTCTTGCATGTCATAGATTTTTTCCCGAATGTGAGCAAATTAGGAAGAGTAGAAAAAATGTATCTTTTTAGGGGTGGGAAGAAATCAGATTAGAGAATTTTGAAAAAGTTTACACGATCAGCAGAGTTAGGTAATAGAGCAACGATAAGATTGTTTTCCAGATCATTGATCGTGTGGAGGCGATAAGTAAGAATTAAAGGACGGAACGAACGTCATTGGAAGCACAACAGCATTCGTGTAATTGGCACTTTCCCGTGACACGTAGGACTACCCCTCGGAATGCTTATTCACGGTAATTCCTTACCTGCAGAGATACTATTTGCATGATCTAATCTCGGTAGAAAATTGGCTTCTGCTCGCAGCTTAGCAGGTACATTCGATGCAACGGTGTGATGTCGAGTTTAGGCAAATCTAATTTACCCCGTTCAGAGAGAACAAGCTGATAGTTTCTTCCATTGTTTTCGAATTAATGTAATGGGAGATTTAATCTCGTTGAGATATTCGGCTGAGAAAATCGTTAACTTTAGAATGCCTTTTTCGCTTGTACCAGTTGAAAACAATTCTATCCCGAGATAGAAACTTTAACAAGATATTATTTCTCGTAAAAACATTTCTGAAGCATTCCAAAAATTATTAAGTCACGAGCTCGAAGAGCCGGTCGTGTACACTTCGAAAAAGACTTAACTACACAGTAATAATTAATTCACAAAACTCGAACCTCATCTATCAAGGCTCTCAGAAATTATTCATTCTGGAGTTTGCAAGACTCCGCAGGAAAATTCCTATAGAACATTCATGCTGGTAAATATTAACTTTCAAGGTTGGAGTTATTTGCATAACGTTTCCAGAAAAGTTTCGTTTCAATGACAGTTTCTTCCTTAAACAGGAGTTTACAGTCGCATTGCGAAATTGGGAGCGACGTTGCCCACGAACAATCTATTACTTATTAATCACTAGACCGCGGATCGTTATATAAAATAGAACGTGCAAAATTATTTCCTCCCTCAATAATTTTAATATATGAGAAGTCATATATCGACATCTTCAATTTTCCTATAAATGCATACAGAACTGCAGTTATCATAATCATTCTGACTACTTTCGACAAGTTCATTTTTGAATACTTGATTCACGTTTGCTAAACGGTAATTTACAGTCGCATCGTGACTTCTTCGCGACTTTCGTTCTCTCTGGACAGTTTGATTCCCCGATGCAATCTCGAAACACCCCCATTTTTAGACACGTGACGTCCGAGACGCGAGACCAGTTCAGACCAGACAAGTTGAAATTTAACGTGAATTCCGAGACGTGACTTTAGATTGTATAATAATATCGTACACGTTCGCCCGCGTTTGTTTGAAACATAAACAAAGTCGGCTGGAGTTTCACGTAGCGCCCCTACGTGATACGCGGGGCTAATCGTTGAAACTTTTCGGTGCGATGGCCGAAATTGTAGTCGTTACGCTGCGCTTCCTTCGCGTCGGAAAAAAAACAAAATCTGCTCGAATTTCCTGTCAATGACGCGTGTATGGAAATTCATTCCATTGCAGGCTTGACGACGACAGTTCCGGAATTGGACGTTCCAGGCGAAAATACACGGCTTTGACCACCGCCGAGATTGTTTAATTTTCCGCCGCGTTTCGGAAAAATTTACGAACCTTTGTCGAATTTATAACGTTGCGCACGGCATGGATTTTCGCGGGATTACCAGTCTGGTTGCTTCATCGAATTTCACTGATATTTAAAATCTACGTTTATTTTTGTTGAAAGTAATAACGTCATTTGGGATAAACATTTCAATTAATATCCAGAAATTTTCCGAATTCTTCAGAAATCATTTGTTAGATAAGTTGATCACATATATTCGCCAATAATTTTGTAAAAAAATACATTTTCTACATGGCTGCAAGCATGCACACCAGAGGCGCCGCACCGTTATTCCATCAGAATATTGTGTTTATGAATCGATACAAAATTACGAGCACAATTGTGATTCGATCGGTAAATAAATCAAATATTATTAACATGGAACAATTTCCTGTTAATGATACAACAAATAGTTGAATTTATAGACGCAACATAATTGCCATAATTTAATTTCGTATTTTACTTCCGATCAATGGTAAGGACTTTGCACTATTCATACTTCCGCACTTTCATAGTAAACTCGTTGAGGTACAAACTTTGTGTGCAATTAAAATTGTAACAGTGCTCTACGCGAACAGTAAAAATTTCTGTCGGTGTGTAAATTTGAAATTCCCCATTGATTCATAATCAATGATTCCCCAATTCCAAAATGTCCGCGTCAGTCGGATTGTCGTAATGGTGGAATCGAGTGCGCATTGATCGATAATCGAAATATGATGAAAACACGGTTACAACGGAGCACTCTTCAGGATCTTGATTTCATATTTAATTCACATGCGAAAATATCCGAATGTACCGTCAAAACCCCGCACCGCGATTTTTTATCGTTCATTATTCGTATTTGGATTCTGAAGCTCCGCGACAGGAAGAAATATCGGGTAAACGTAGTTTGCATTAACGATTTCCAGTAATGTCGACAATAAATATTGAATGTTATCTATTGCGCTGTTTTAGCAAACAGAAATTTGTGCGGATGATAACGATAACATTACCTGTGCAAACACGTACAACGGTTCCCGACGAGATCGAATCGACGTTCGGGACTTTTCGAGGAGATTGATATGTTAATCGGAAATTAGGGAACATTCATTATTATGCGAACTTGAAAATCCAATCGTTGCGTGGATTTGCGATTTTCCGGAATCAATACCGTTTTTGTGACGCTCTCGACCGTGCATTTATTGTATATTTTGTCAAAAGCTGCAATTTTCCGTCGTCTGACGCGATCAATCAAAAATTGTAAAATGCTGTTATCCAATTTTGTCAAACTAATAGTTTTCTATAATCGACAACGCAGAATGCACGATGTTTCGTTATTAGAATAAATTTTTGTTTTATATCAACGAATATATTGTGGGCGAAGATAGTATTGACGAAGATATCATGCACTGAGGCTTGACAGGAAATGAACCTGCAGGAAAGGTGACGATGAATAATGGGCTGCGGAATTTCCGCACTCATAGTGCTCGCGGGAATGCAAAATACAACAAAACTGATGGTCCAAAGAAAATTTTCACAAAATTCCTAGTTTGCTTTTAATTTTCCAAAATTTCAACGCGCGAAATAACTTACCGGGTAATTTCTATTTCCATAAATTAATTTAGAGAAATTTATATCCTCTCCAGTATCTGCATATAAAATGATTTTATTCGACGGAGAGACTTATGGCAGGAATTCACTTGATTTCTATTTCGCGCAATTTACCTAGAAAATGTTTATTTTAGACAATAATCCGCAGTCGAGTGATAAACGAAGATTCATTGCACGATCGGTATTATCTTGTCAGGCTTTCTTAAACGTGGCAGGAAAATTCGCGGGAACCCGAGGACGATTAAAAATTCTCGCGTATTTTTAATAGCCGGTGGTATTAAGGAAGTTTCAATTTTAATGAAGCTTGCCCGAGTGAGAAAGGCCTCGCGAAGCTCCGTTACATGCTGCGTACCGAGGGGACTGGATCCCACGCGATTTAAAAGTTGCTCCATCGACTGCGCGAGTAACAAATTGCCCCGGAGCTTCCACTTTTCGCGGAGTTTTAAAATGTAAATGAATTAGTGTAAAGTGCCTAAATTGCATGAATACGTAAGCCTGGCCAGTGGTTCAGTAATTGGGAGTAATTGCAAACGGCTTAAAGAAGAGAAAAGCTTCTTTGCGGGTGGCGAGACAGAGTCGCTCGACAAAAATGATCGAGTTTCATCATTTCACGTTACGTCTTTGTTCGAGAACCTGTCAAATACTTTGCAATTTAATTTAGAAACGGTTATGTAATTTATATCAATTAATAAATTCATATATTTTTATATCCTTTCTTAGACAAAGAGTAGTCGTCTATTTAACTCTCAATTTGTAGAAAGGTTACTCTTAATCCTTTTTATGTAGGATCCCAAAAAATGAATGCATTTCCATGATGAAAAGTTTTCACTGCAAAAATAATACGTGTCCATGATTATGAAAGTGCTCTAAGTGGGAATTTAATTAAAATGAGTATATTTAATTTTTACGATATTTACGATATTATACGGAATTTGTTTAGTGTCAATACCCTTCTCCTTTAAATATCTCGAAAAAAGAAATATATAACGTACGCCACTTCCATAATTATGGACACATATAACGAATGAATTTACGAGCTGCGATCACGTGTTCAATGAAGCGACCATCTCCTTAATTATTGTTAACGCATTATTCGCGAGCGCGAAGAGTTTCGATATTTGGCTGTTGAGCTGTTTCGCATATTTCGACGAAGACGTCAGAACGGGCCGTGCGGAATAAAGTTTTAATGGTGGGCGAGCGGCGCGAGAGTTCGCGTTTGAAACGTAATTAAATAAAACGCGGGTGTATCTGGATCAACTTGTCGACGGCAATAGGGCGACAAATTATTTAATCATAACTGTTCGTTTACGCGGCGAACGGAAAGTTTCGGGGAGCTGCAGATGCAGGCGCGGTCAACTTCCGTGAACGGCCATTTCTAGTTTGGCAGTGCCATTTGTTTGCGTATAACTCACGCGGCCGGGGTATCAATAATTCCTGGTCGTTACGCGTTTCATCGCGAATCACGTAAGTTATAATACGCACGTTCCACGCGGAACTTAAGCGATTCGCAGTGAACTATGGAGTTATTATGTCCCCGAGAGCATGCGGAACGACCCTCCTCTAACAGCATCATCGAATAAAGCCAAGTAAATAATGCGATATTCGCGGGTACGGCCGATGGGGAACATTTTTTTATAGGAACACGATTCCAGCCGGGAAACTTTGTAATCTCGCGCGTTTTTTTAAGAGTTGCGCGCCGCGCCGAGCCGCGCCTGTCGGAGATTCACGGGATAGAAATTAATTTTCGAGAGAGGTGATTTCATTTTTCTGAAGAGCAAATTAGAAGCTTCTCGCCGCATACACGGTTCTCCTCTCTGCTTCTCTGATGCGTTTTGTCCTGTTTGTTTTTAAAACGTGCACCACCGGGTACGCAGAGGTTCGCGCTATTTTTGTATGAAACATATTAGATTGTTAGAGGCTCCTCGACTCTCTAGCCGCAAATTAAAAACTAGTCGTAAAGGATTGCATTTTTGCGACGGACGAGAGAGAGAGCAAGTTGGTCCGCGGTAGAAGTTATTGGACAACAAATAATTGCGGACCGTACGAGAAAACATTTTACCGCGCACGAAATTTTACTCGAAAACAAAGCGAAACTTTGCCTTTGCCGATTTTAATTCGACTTTGCGAAGTTCGGATAGTTGCGAAGATTTCCGACGTCGACTATAGCTGCTCCGTTATTTCAGTTTCTGAGTAAATATTTATTGAATTTTTGCAATCGATAGTACTTTATCCACACGAAATGTTGTATTATTTTTGTTGTCGACGCCGCTGTCGGAGAAGTTTAAACGAAATAAGTTTTTGGTTAGACAGAGTGATGCATGCCTTACGTAACTTTCGCTCCATCTCCCGTGGGGTCGGTTTGTTTCACAGGAAGCGTTTACTGCAGACGGAAATAATTACCCTTGCCGCGGGTTCACACGATGATAATAATTAAGAACGGACTTTTCGCGCCAGGGAGTCCAGACCACTGTGCTTGTTGTTTACTGGATCTAGCAATAAAAATACGCAACGTTTAAACACTGCTATACAGCTGCTCCAAAGTCATGTCGCTTTCCGAAAATCAAAATTTACTATTCGCGTAATGTAATTGTCCTTTGGCGAAATATTATTTTCGTAGCTTCATCGACACGATTCTACGACACTCTCAACGTGACCGACTAAATGAAACCATTTGAAATATCTCCGGAACACCGAGCAACAGGAAATGTTAACTGTACAGGTTTTTATTCGTTTCAATGCATACGGATGGAAGCACGAAGGTGATTAAGGTCAAGCTCAACGAACATTTTCCAAGTAATTATCGTCTAACAAATTTTCCGTAACGCGAGCTTTAGGAATTGCTGGATGCACGGCTTCCCGGTACGCGTTTATGCTCGCACTTCACGGATTCGCAGAGCCGTAAAGACAATTTGTCTCTTTCCATGCGTAAAGGGATGAAAGCTACGGAGAAAAATAAATAATGCCATTCGAGGGAGGAATTGTTGCTCGAGCAACCCTCAAACTACCTATCAGGCTAAAAGTATCTCGTCGATCGCGTGATTCTAGAAAAAGAAGCGTTAAAAAGTACAAGATTTATTCTTACCATCGTTTTTGATTTAATCGAATTATGTTCGCTAATTAACCAGGCTGACTTTATTTTAATCCCGATGGGAGTCGTCTTTGTATGTTCGTCAAGCCTCGATTCCCAACGTGCTTTCGACGACGCGACGGAAGAAACAATTAACGCGAATACTTCTCGTGTGACTAATAAGTGTAACACTCTCCTGAGTCACTGAAGCCCCTGTTACACTTTTAGGCTGTTGTCGAATAACTTCGATGGAAGCCATTCGAGAGAGTCGGGTTTAAGAATGTTTCGTCGAACGTTAGCTTATTCCTCTCAGGTTTCGAGTTTATATTAAGAACTTGTCGAATCACAATTTTTACTGTTTTCTGAAATCAATTTAATTTAGAACAAAGCTCCTTTAATAATAAAACAAAATTGCACGCATCGAACGACAACTCGATAGTATTGTAAATACGTCCGTATACAATATAATTGTTTACGGACATCAAGTATCGGAATCACAGAAAATTTGTAAGAGAAATGTGGAAGATGAAACAGATCGGAGGAGAGCAAGGTAAATTTTTGCCGCGAGAACGTGCTGCAAACGAGCACGATTACAGAATACACGTTCGAGCATTCTGCAATTGCGGGGCTAAATTGATACGATGGTACATAAGGACGTGGTTATCTGATACGGTGGTCCGAGTTTTCATTTTTACGCGCATCGCATTGGGTAGCGGAGGCATATTGGCTGGCCGCCAAGTTTATTCCTGTATTTCGAAGCTTCCGAAACTGTGATTGACCCCACTGTATAATCTGTTATTACACACGGTAGGCCGTGCGTTCGGAATATCGATGGGTTTCGCGTTTCATTGAATATACTTATCCTGTCGTTCTTAATCTAAAAGATAATATACAATGTCTTCCATTAATATCACCATCGAGTAGAAATTTTTCCAGTCCGATAACACAGTGGAAAATTATTTCCGATTTTTTGAACGTGGATCTGGAAGCTGCTTTCCAATCACATAGCGTTTCTGAAAAATTTTTGAACTACCTCAACCCTGTCTCAATTAAGACAAAACTGCCCATCCGAATAAGTCCGATCCGTCACGCTCCGAAGTGAAACGCTATCCGGATAAACTTGAGCAAACCGAATTTATAAACGATAATATTCAACTCTGCTGGTAATTGTAACTCTACTGACCATACATGCGGTAAATATGTATAACTTGATATAATAAAGTTTTTCTTTAGCAAAACGGTATAGGGACATGTTTTAATTCCCTGAAATGAAACGTTATAGCATAATTTGATACTCCATCGTTTCTCCAGCGTACCGTAATCCCATTTTATACATTTCTCGTACTGTTTAAGTACCTCTTACTATTATTTTTTCGATGCGTGTTCTCGTTCATATTTCGCTGACGGTTTCCATTCTGCCTCTTCTTCATTGTTCTTCAACTACATCCGGTTAACGTGTTGTAATTAATGTTTCATCCCCGACGTATCAACTTTGTTCAATTCCGTGTATATTTTTCAATTTTACATTCATCTGCTTTAGCTCATTATGTATTTAGAGAAGAATCTTCTTTCGTTAATAAATACGCGATGGGTCGGTGCAACTTGAAACTGTAGAAAGATTTTAAAAATTCGATTATTTAATCTAGGTAATTACAAGCCGCTATTAACTTAGATTGTTTTTTTACATTCATTAGTGCAGCTTTATCAAGCAAGGTAGTGGAGGAATAAAACAGATGATGTATGGACGGTTGTGAATGACTTTTGGCACGTCAAAGACAGACAATCGCTCTCTCCATTTGTTTGCCTAGCTAGCAGCAGCTGAATGCACATGCAGATCAGTGCGCGATAGCACCGGCTAAAAAAATGGCGGATATAGACACATTGTGATTGCTTCGTTGACAGTCAGGGCCAGTTTTATAGCCTATGGACACCATCACCCTCCGCAAATTACCCTCAGTTCCTGAGGCTCACGTTCTCTCTCCGGGGAAACGTCGCAATCTGAACCCTATGATTTTTTAAAAACTTCGAAGCTTTGCAGCAGGCATCAACAATGGTACTCAATGGATTCCCTTTTCAATATTTTCTGATTTTCTCGTACATTCCACAATTGTGATAAATGCTCACTGTAGATATTCTACGAACATTTTCATTAATTTCTTCTCCTCAACTTCGTTGAAGAATATATTTCAGTACTTGACAGGAATTGGTCAACTTAATAATGGTTTACAATTCGAAACAACAAAAAATTAATACTTTTTCATTTTCTCGTACTTTTTAAGAATTGTGATGAATTTTTCACTGTGGATGTTCAATGCAATTGATAGTGATTTCTTCTATTCGACTATTATAATAAAATATAAAGGTGAAAAACGATTATATATTTAGTACTTGCATTGGACAACTTAATAGTTCCAATTTGAGAAACAACAACAAAAAATTAATACCACCTACTACATTCATTGAAAAGTACAAGGTCGACGTCTTATTATATTCTGAGAAAACAGCTTGTAACACTTGGCACAGGTTGCATTATACATTTCTAACTAGAATAACGTTTAGTCAGTGAGGGTCCAATTATTTTCAGAGAATGGTCCAAGGGTTTCGCGCTCAGATTATTGTCATACTTTCCCGGGAGAATTTCCGTTTCGTCACTGTCGAAGTCGCATATTTATGGATATAGCGCATTACTCGTGGAAACCTTTCCATTGACGTCTCGCCCCGCTTTTTCACAGAAATAAAGTAAAACTTGCCGCGACACATATTTCGCGTTCTCTCAAAGCGTTTATACTTTCCCGCCGGGAAATATTATCGGTTAAAGTGAAACACTTTTGACAAGTTTATCGAGAGTGAAACGCATTTGAATAGAATCGGTGTGCGACCGATAAAAATATTCATTACAGTTCTCTGCGAACCGGGATGTTTTCCGAATAATTCTGTTCGATGCATTCTTTTAAGCGAGGCTCGTCCTCTTTTATACGCATTTGCCAAATATTGCTGCTATTTTCCAATTGTTTTTCATTTATTAGGTCGTTCAGAAAGTAATTTCGTTTTTCGTGTAGCGATGGCATTGCTACTATTCATTAATGCTTGGCCGTATTTTAAATCGCGAAATCGCGGTATTTGTGATGTCAATTCCTCTCTGGTAATGCTTTCTAAAGGTGTAATCTACTTTGCGCGTCTGGACGCAGCATTTTGTTAACCCAGCTTATTTCATCAGAACTAATCATTTTTCAATTAATTCTTTAAATTTTGTTTTGTCTTGAAATAAAATTAAAAATTGTTCATTTGTTACTTATTTAGTACTTTTTCAGATGATTTAAATCACCGATGTCTCTGGTTATACATTTTTCTGTATTTCTCGAAATATTGATAATATCAAGAATAAATGTTCAGTAGAAATGAATAAATTTTTTGCGAAATACTCTTATGTTTTCATTATTCAGCTATAACACTTTAATGGAAATAACGTTGACGCTTTATTTTAGACGTCTTTAAAACTAACAATTTTTAAAGTCGTAAAATGTCATATAACTCAATGTTTTGCTAATAATTTCATTTTCCTTTGTGATTTATTTTTTAGTGGAAGATTTCTTTTTTATTACTGTGTTAGTAGAAAGGATTGGATTCGTATCTTTGATTGCGACTTAACAACTAGAATTTTTATAAAATATCGGATACCGATTTGCCAGTGGCGATAAATTCGACTGCAATTTCGGCGATTTCGTTTTGAAAGTACCGCGACTGTATCGAAATCCCGCACGTCAAATAATATCGTGCTTTAGAGTAGCAAAGTGTGGCGGAACGAGCGAAATTCTGAAATTGTTCACCGCTTTTCCACAACCCCTCTCCCCATCGGCACATAATTTTTCGCAAGTCTGTAATTAACGGTTTGATAACATTGCTCGATCCCTATTTGTTAACAATTACCCGGTATAATGATGAAGTTTCAGCGCGTACACTGCATGGGTGACGCGGAATTCTGGCTGTTGATATAACTTAAAACGACCATAAACGAATGGTTGAAAGTTTCATGTGTAAGCACTGCTAACGATAAGCTTGAAGCTTCCTCATTTATCCTCTCAGAGGGAGTGCGTGTTTATCAAGTGTTTTATTAACCTAAATAATTCAAGTACAATTCGATATCCTCATGCGTGAATCATGCTCAAACTTTTGAGGATGTGGAACCAAAACAAATTTTTTATCTGCTATCATTGAGGCACGAGCGAACATTTTGTAAGTTTGAAAAACCGATGACGTATTTTTTTATCGAATTAAAAGTCGCTAGCAGTACCATTTTATTTAAATTTCGTGGATATCGAATTGGTGTAATACTAAACTGCAAACTGCAAAGTTTGAGGACACCGTGAACAAATTTCCGTGTAAATACCGGTATGTATTTGGCAGTTCAATTTAAATTGGGTCTCTCATTCTACGGTTTATTGTTTCAATATATTATTATACAGGTGTTTTTTAAATTTCTATAAGTATAGTAGTAGTTTCAAATTATACATTGCAGAGACTCCTCTGTCGCTTATACTTTTTTAGCGGAATCGTCAAATTTCTTTAGCACCTGTGTTTCGTACAGGCGCAGATTAGGCACATTATTCAAAATTGGCACGAACTGCGAAACATTGAATGACCGGCTTTTCATCTTGGCGAACGTGGCGCACCACCCGAATGCGATTATAGAAGCAATGAAAACCGTAATTCAAATCCGGCCGGCTTTGATTAATTAAAATTCAGGAGTTGGCCAACGAGCGGCGAGATAACTTCGTTGTTCGTGTGTCGCAGTCGGTCGACAAAAAACAGACAGGGAAAAATTAGCTTATGGGAGTGGTTCACATTTGTTGAATTATGAGTTACGAAAATTGTGAGCATTCGCGGGAACGATGAGCCCTACGTTTTGTAATTGGCGCGTCGTAAATTAGTCAAGTTGTCGATGCGGCTTTTTACACGAGAGCCTGGCGAACAACGCGGAGAGTTGCTTCAGCTTGACAACTCGTACGAATTCCGTATAAAAATACCGAGTGCTATCACTCGACTACATTGATGACAGAGTCTGTCGTCTGCTTTGTCCACAATTTGTTTGTCCTCTGGCTTAAATTGCATTTCTATCTCGGCTGCGAAAAATTATGGAACCCTTGTCCATCCCTCGTGTCAATTTGACACAGTTTCCTCAAAATAAGGTATATTTAGACTGAGGATCTAAATATATATATGATTCTATGATATTCTGTATATGATTCTATTCAATCGACAGGGACAATTTTTATTTTGCGTAAAGATCCGCTGTTTAGTTATACTGTTCTATTATTTCTTTTGGTTTTTTTTAAATTTTTAATGCGAAGCAAACAACCGAGAAACCTGAGATGTTAATATTGACTCATCAATTTGAATAACAAACATCGAAGAAACAAGGGACAGATTCAATTAAAATGATTAACCGATTAATAAAAATGCTCATGTTTACGTTGACCTAACCCGAGAGGATGTGAAAAAATCCGTTTTATATCGAACGTTTCCAGTGACAATATTGTCCGCGAGATTTCAAAGAAGCAATTTTCAACTTCATCTGGATTAAAAACGGGAAACTTTTCCGAAATTGCGGGAATCAATTGGTGACGCAGTATTAAGTGTTCCTCTCGTATTCTATTGTGTTTCAATGAATTGATATTTGCGCGCGCAAATTCTTGACTGTTTGTTATTGAATATCGACGATGTTATTATAAATACTGTCAGCAATGTGATATTATTTGACTTCCTCAATAATTTGATACAATTTCGTCGGTAGGCAATAAAGAGTGCATTGAAACATGATCAACATCGCAGTTAATATTTACTCTAATTAGTATCACTGAATAATATCAGATGTAATACTATCCATATTCATGCCGACTAATGAACTTGTCAGTTTCATTTTTCAACGAAAATCAAACTTACCCCCACCAGTAAAAATGATTTTACATTTCACTTGTTGATTAATTATTCTGTATTATTGCTAGACATATTAAAATTAAAAAAATGTAATTATAAGGAATGTAGAAATGAAGAACGAAGAGAGAAAAATATATCTGAGAACGAAGATAGTATATACTACTACTGATAAAATAAAAAGTTTTACGAATACTTTGGACCACGGATTGCCACAGTCACATTATGCGAAACAGTGTACGCCCGATTTCGAGAGGAAATTTGTTGGAGATCACGTGAATTCGAACGATAGTGTTGCAACAACGCAATGATCTCATTGAATTAATTTTAATCAGTCTATGTGATACACCTCACGAAACGCCCGCCTATTAGCCAGACATACGTACATACACACTTGTACGTTAACACATTCTGCACGCTTACATGAAATCACTAACGCGGCAGCGACGCTATTGACACATGAAACGCCGTGATTGTCATTGAATGTTAATGATAGCGCGAGTATAATGAAATCCATGTACGGTTTCCGGCGAATTTTGATTACCGACACAGCTAAATCTCCATTCATCGAATTTATGACCGTAGGCTTAATACGATTAAAGTTCACTCTCGTCCATAAGTCACCCGACATTTATTCGAATTTGGATGATGACTATTTTTGTTATTAGAGGACCTATATTATGAAATGGAAATGATACCAATTTTTTCGAATAGGGAGAACATGTAAATCAAATCTGACCAAAATATTCTTGTTTCTAAGTATAAAGATATAATATTGTAATCATATGTCATAATCCTTGTGATTGCTAATGGCCTTGACGTTGATGCAACCTGTATAAATAAATTTTAAAAAATATTCTTGTATTTTGTAATTTTTTAATTTTAAGTGGCGTGATTGTTTTGCAATTTGGCTTCCAGAAGTGTCCGTAATCATCCCACAATTTCTGAACCTCTTTTTCTCCGACTCTTATTCAAATAGTATATGAATATGTTTAATTTTGCATTGAAATATTATCGTTGCAACGATCGAAGTGATCTTATTTCGAGGGGGTTGTAACGGTACATTGTGATGAAAGTTAGTTTTGCTGTGGAGCTTAAACAGTTTCGGTATTAGAACGGATTAATAACATTATTCTCTAGTTTAGTTTCTCAGTGGATCAACATTTTCAGCATTACTAATTTAGCAGGTCCTGATACGTTCGCCTGCTCGACCGTGCACTTGCACAGAAATATTTGAAGATCAAGCACCGAAATGATGAAACAGGGAAAATATCTACAAATTTGTAAAAATTGGAAACATGTCCAAGTTTCCCGAGAAAATATTTCAGAATATTCAGAGATATTTCGGTCCCAGTTGAAACTGAAACAGAGTTTCTATTTTCGGTAAGAAAGTGAATCAAGCGAAGCGAGGTTCGTTTCGAACACAATAGGATAGTTAGTTCTGTGACGATAGAAAGATGAAACCGGAAAGGAATAATTATTACCTCGTCGGTCGGTACAGGAGGCAATCCGATGGCGGCGATCAAAGTGCTATTATTAATCCGCCGAGGTATAAAATGTTAATTTGCATCGCAGGATGGCGGTGGGAAAACCTATAATTGGCTAGTTACAGTTAATACAAAATTTCACAGATCGAAAGAATGCAATTTGCGATCATTCAACAGCTCCGCGAAATTGTGCGATGTACACATTCCAGTATACATCAATATGCCAGATCATTTTTATTCCCTGGATTATATTTTTATTCATCTAGAAAGAAATGTCCCCTACATCGTTCTTTGGACATGTCACATTAAAAATTTTTAAAATGCAATAAAAGGACTTTACACAACGATTAAATTATACCATACAATTGTCGATTACAAAATATAATCATCACGTAGTTAAATACATTTACATTATAATGGGTATTTAAAAGAATTCGGGATTATGGTTGGTCCGATATTGGCTGTGAGAATAAAATCTTCGCCGGGCAACCGTATTTCTCTCGGGCCATTATTTTACCGAGAAAAGCTACTCCCAATGACGCCATGAATTACGCATTCCATGTGAATAATATAAAGCGATGTAGTTTAACGTAAGCCTCCGAGCTTACGGACTTTCTTCTACTGCACCCCCATCAGTTTTCCCACTTTGCCCTCGCTATAGGGCATGGCGGATGAATACTTAGGTTGCATACGAGCATAATGCAGCACGAGAAAAACCGGTGGAGGTATGCTACCTTCCATAAATAATTATGCACTTATTGGAACCTGATCGAGAGCTTCGTTTAACATGCACACTGGGAGACTGTGGCTCCAGTAATTTTCTAACTAATCCTTTCTGTACATTTTACCATTGTTATTTCATCACAAGGGTATTCTAGTTTAGAGAGGACTTTTTAAAGAAACCAGTGAAGTGATTTTGTGTTGAATTTTTGACTCCACGATCCGTATATTAATGTTTAAAAACAACAGCTGTTTTACTATTGCTTCAATCTCTTTAATCATTTAAGTACTCGCAACTGCAGTAGATGACCTTTCTACGATGCGATACGAGCTGACGTGGCCCGCTTCTATAAAAGTTTGCGCATTTTGATAAAAATCTTGTCGCTCGCTGATCTCACATTGTCCCAGTTACCAAATATCATTCTTTTGAATAGTGCTACACGAACAGAAATAACTGGTAATAAAACATTACAAATCTTGACCTAGTTCGGAAACATTTTTTCACCGTGGTTGTATAGTATATTTTATATATTGTACATTTTCCGACGGATAAGAGGAGAAATGAAAAAAATTTTGTGAAAACTTGTGAAAAGGTTATCCTCATGGCTTTCAACGGGATGTTTCTATTTGTTTCGTTATGATAATATATCGCAGAAAATAATAAAAAATGTAGCTCTAGCCAATGAAAGAGGAGAGAAACATGAACTTGTCGAAAAGCTACGACCTCGCTGATTTGGAGTTGGTTGGAGTTAGGATGGCGAGGGGATTGAGAGGGCCGACCGTACATACAAAAATCCATGCGAAATGCGGAACAGTGCAAGCGTATTCGGGCCGGCCATTAGACCTGCCCTCGTCGTCTCTTCGCCACTCAACCCCCGACCAACTGCAACTATGCCGCCACTTTGAGATTCTCTATATTTGTTATTAACGAAGTGACGTTTGTATATCGATTGCAAGAATTAAAACGAAAAACAGGACAAATAGAACAAGCTTTACGCTCCATTTAATGTAGACATTAAATTGAGACCGCATTATAATAAGTAGACTGCAGCTGTTTATGCATTTATAAAGAAATTGGTCGAGTGAAATATAAAACAGCAAAAGGTTAGAAAAATTTAAAAATACCGTAATGTGCTTTTTTGTAACGACGTCATTAAGAACAAACTCAGTTTTAATGTATTCCTGTTTCCCACGATAAATGCAGAACATTTTAATTTTGCACAGAGATCCGCAGTCTAGTGATAAGTCACAGAACAATAGAGCGCAGAAATATTTGAAAATCAAGCAGCGAAATGATGAAACGGGAAAAATAGGACAAGCTTTTTGCTCGATGTAATGCACATATTATACAGCTAAGCGTTTTCCTGAAGCAAGGACTACCGAGATCAATTTTGTTGTCAGCGGATTCGACCGCATTAGGGGCAGAAACAAATGCAACGCGACAAAACACGGAACCGTGACTTACGATTTCTGAATACATAATGACCCCCTGGCATTAACAGTGGACGGTTGGTTCGTAGAGTGAAACGAAACCTGGCTAGAAGGTTCATTCAAAAATGGAAGTATTCCTGCTCTTGTTGCTGGTTTATTATCAAAGTCGTATGCGCGTCTAATAGGGATAGCCGACTGTATCACATTCGCGGCCACTCTATCTTCAACGAACCGAGGGTTTATCCTTTGTAATGCGATTTCTGTAACGGACAGGTTCATTTAGTCGACGGATTCCAATACGAGCCTAGTCGGTCAAAGAGATTCGAACTTCGTTGCGGCTAATTTAAATTGCATTCCGCGGCTGAAAATTACTTGCCTGGTCATTAATGTATCCGCGGACGCAGATCATCCTCGCGGCCCGAATCGTCCGTGCATTGGAAGAAAATCGAGTTTTCCAGAATCACCGTCTGTTGCTCTCAATGAGCGTCCACTTTCCCTTTGAAACGGAAATTCACAATTCCACCGGTGAATTGTGGGACGCGTGTCAGACTATTTCCAATTTTCACGTCGCTAAATGTTGACGAATGTGGAGATTCAAAAATATCTATTTTTGCTAAATGTTCACTGCAAGAAGTATCCAACCTCTCGATATGAATTCTAGGAACTATTGCTGTGTTCACTCTGACAGAAACTGTGAAATGTCAAATATCTCGTGAAGTATTGACATTTCGATGAGCTCGTGTTAGTGCTTTTATACGAAGGTTAATAAAAGGAATCGATTGGTTGAACAAAGAATACAAGGTTGCATCAAAGAATAAAGTGCAATTGCACCTGGCTGGTGCGTCAGTGCATCCGCATAGAAAATAAAGTCATAGGAAGTTAGGACGTACTGTAACATATGACTTTTCCTGTACCTATTCTTTCTATTTTTATATAAAAAGTATTAACTTGTCCCTGTATATTGTTACATTTGGGATTTAAAACTGTATACAAACCTCTGCACAGATTAATAACAGGCCACCCTGCCTGTAGCAGACTTTTCGAACGCAATCTTCGGTATTCTCTCGTCAGTTGCGGTCCTTATCGATTTCGGTGGTGATCGTCAGTCGCGATACATGGGATCCTCGCTGAATCCAGGTTGACGATAAAACACAGACCGCATCCACTTGCGACGTAACGCATTGTCTGGGCGCGTTCCCGCGAAGTGTACCGTTTAAGCTGGCTCTTATGGATTCGTTAAAATAGATGCTATGTCTAAGAGGGGCGAATCCTCTCAGCGTGGGGAAACCGCACGCACGTAAGATCGAGCGGGGTTAAGTGTCATGGAACAGGGTTTGAGGGCGGTTTTCGTGGGAACGGGGCAAAAGGGGGTGGAAAGTGCGAGGTATACGGTGCATATTCATTGAAGGCGAGCCTGGGTACGTTCACAGGGGAGAAGAAAGCTCCGCTGATACCTCTCGGTTCATTTTTATACGACGAAAATCGTTACGAGCTTTCGTCGTGCTGCTCCATGCGACTCAGAATGGCGTGGCCGTCGTCGCAGCTGCGCGACCGACCCCCATTTGCATACGCGCGGGATGCTTTCATTTTGCTTCTTTCCTTCTTCGTTCACCATCCCCAACCTCCCTTGCAACCCTCTCATCCCCCACCAAACTCACCCCACGTTCCTCCAAGCCGGCCCTTTCAACGCCAGGGTATACTTCTTTCTGTAGCATTTACGAGTCTTCCGTTACGGATTAAATTTAATACGCGGACGCGGCATTACGGCCCATTATATTTTTGCGAAATCCTTCTCACCTTAAGGGAAACGTCGCGCCAACTGCAAAGACACTCGCGCTCGCGTTCGCGCGGAATCGCGTTCACGCGCGCCCGCCAACATGCGAGTACATGAATTTCCTAGTTACATCGCGGATAAGTAATCGCTGGAGCGTAGGAACTTTCGCGCTGTCAGATTTTGCGCTGCTTACAATTTTTCATTCCGAGATGCGAGCATAACTTATTAATCTACTGTTCTAAATAGACAGGAATGAGTTTATGTAACTTAAAATGGTAAAAACATGAGGAAACATCGTTGCATTATCTTCAACCTATTAAACACGCTAAGAAAGAAAATAAATTTCCGTTTCACTCCTGGTCGTTGCAAGTTATAAATGAGATGGATGTTCAATTGGCAATTGATTTTAAATATATGCAGAATAAAATGAAATTATATTGTACTATTATTTCGCAGTTTAACTGACCCATGAAATAGGAATTTATTAGTTGGTCAGATTTATTCGATACGCGATACACATTCGCGCAAACTATTTAAAATACGCGAACTATTTCGAAACAGCCGATATCGCGAATTATTTATTGACGAGGATATTTCAAGGCGTACTTACGCGCACAATAAGTGTAAGGTTCAGAGTTTCGGGTCATTGAAACAGAGAGAGTTAAATATTCCTCTTGTACATAATTATGTTTGCGGAATATAATTACGACGATTAATAATGTGTAATCTTAATAATACGTTAACTCGATATCACAGTTATTTTTTAATCATTCTCTTCTCAGCTGCAGAAACAATTCTTAACATTATAAATACGGTACAGAAAATGCTGCTATATATACGTTTGAATTCAAACTATAGGGATAGACGCTTTGAATCTTGAAAACTAGATCTTTTCGAAGATAAAACATGGAAACGTTGGAAACCGGACGTGAGGTACCATAAAACTGGAATGCATACCAACTTTTTCTACTATTTTATACAAAATTCGTTTCGATTTTATGTCTTTCGGTAGCGCGACCATGCGGATATAGAATGGACCGCTATAGTTTATCATTTCGAGTTGCTGACCTCTGCTATTATGGAAAAATGAATTCCGATTAACTACAGAAATATTTTCAATCAATAGCTTGGATGAAGTCAACAAAATTTACATAATTTCAGATATCAATACTTGGATTATTTAATGTTAAATTATGTACATATTTAAGAGTGTCCGAGAATTTTTACTTGGAGTCTTCATCCCTATCCTTAAAATGTTTATAAAGCTTCGTGTCGGCGAAAAAACTAGTCGTGTTAATCTTAATAAACAACGGGAACGTATTTCTGTAAATCCTACGACAACCTGTCACGAACTGTCAATTACACGGCAACAGAGTGAACGGAAAATTCTGGGATTTACGTTCGCAAGTGGAAAGAGTAAATAATAAAACAGTGAGGGCACGAATGTAAAGAGGGTGCGTACGCTAGGAATAATGAAATTCAATTTCTCTCCTAACTGAAGCCGCATATCAGAGACGGTCTATTCAAACTGGTTTGTCCATTATACTGCTCGGGCAATTACGTTCATTTGATTGTACCAAAAGCTCAATACATTCCGTATAAACTAGCCACTGATTACATTTTCAGATGCAAACGAAACCTATTATCGTTCTCACACTCGTGGAAATAGAAAAGTTCTAATTGGACCGTGGGATTCTGGGAACTTTCGCAATCAGCTGATGGCAGACATTTAGGGAAAAAAGGCTGTCGAGAGAAATATCTCGAACGGGAATAATGTTTCATTCGGTGGTGGTTCTGAGAACGAGTTTAATTGAATCGTTAGTGTACAGCACGCGTTTCTTCGTCGAACCGATAAATTGCGTGGCGACGTTCACGGAATTTCACGCGTCTTAAAACGAGGAAAAAAATGGCGCTAGGACCAGGGACGAGCCAGAAATTGAACACTGCCGGAGTTCAATCAGTGGACCACCCCCGGCCGCACGGTCGATTTCTCCGAATAGTTTCGTGTCCGGGACCGGTGTACTTGAACGGTGAATTCTACGAGAACGACGGGACGACCTGCCCCGTCGTCGGTAATTTCGCAGCCGAACCGGAAATTTTTCTCTTTTGTTCCGCCCCTGCGTTGTTTAACTCCCGTACCGAAAGTTCCGTTCAACGAAAATCTTGATGAAATTTACAAAACGCCCGCGCCACGCTACGCAACTTTTACTTTCGAGCACACGAACACATTAATTAACTTCCGCAAGTTATATACCTACCGGCTCGATCGCGAACTTCTGTCGCGAGATTGCGCCTCTAAACTCGCCATTTTATTTTTCCCTCGCTTGATGCTCGCTCAACTACATATGTTAGTGCCCGCCTTTGGTTAACGGAGAATGCATTCAGGGATATTGTTATGTTATCCATGGACAGTCGATTATTGCGGATTTTTATTGACTCATGAAGAAATTAATTGGGTGGAACATAAAACAGTGAAAAATATAACGTATCGAAGAATATTGTCGTGTTGTTTTCAACGAAAAAAGACTTTTAAGGGGTGAAATTAATTTTGCTTCCTTCAATCGATACAGACTATTTTTATTTTGCAAATGATACTTCCAGAGAACTTGTGAGATGAAGGAACACATTTTTTCAAATTAAAACTTCTTCAGGTTCACCGCAGACACAATCGCCGGGCAGCGAATCAGTCCGATTCGTCACGCGCCATGGTGAAACGTCATTCGGGCAAAACTCGTTTTTATTAGACTTTGTACAATTAATGTAGTGTTAGAAGCCAGCAGTGGGTTCAGTTGGATATTTGTGGCGCGTTTCGAGTCGAATATTGAATACATGGGAATATCCATGAGAGTTGTAAATACGTAGCTCGACATTATTGGCTGATATTTTCCTGTTATCTGGAGCGACACTTTTTGAGAAATTTTCAATACAGCGGATTTCAATATTGGATGTTCCATTTGGAAAAGCGAAACGCTCCGCTATCTGCCCTATTTAAACTGTCAACAGATTCTCGGCCACTAAGCCTGATATACGTATATTGCGTTACAAATATAGGAAGTTAAGCCACACTATAACCCTTTGTTATCAACGCTTAGGTCTAACACATGTTTGTTCGTTCATTGTCCTGCAACTGGAACGGAGGAATTACTCTGAACAATTGCGCGATTACTGTACACATAGTGTGGAAACAATAACTTATTTTAAGTACACTACACATTCTATTATTGATTTTTAATAATATTAAAATAATTTAAATTTAGAAAGAATAACCCATCTGTGGCGCAACCAATTAATGTGTCAGTTTACTTTTAATTGCTGACAAAATTCTTTTGTACGTCTCTCGTTTATGCGAGACTGGCCGACGTGACGCGTCACGTTTATCATCAAGCGAAAATGCAATTCCATTGTTCGAGCCAGACAATTGAGTTAATTGTTGCAATAAACATTCCACTGTTTTGCCTTAATTAATATACAGGCGTATCGCGTTGCGAACATAGAAATTTGTCTGAATTTTTATTTGGTCACATAAGCATCGGGTTTTATCATTTCTGATACAAATAAATAAATTCCAGCAGAAACCGTGCGAACGCATTTGGTGCACCGTCAATCAACATCGCCATTTTACTGTCGATGCGCCGCTGCAACTGCAATCATTCCAGTTTAGCATTCAGGTGACCTCTTCCGCAAGGAACAGGAGGAAAATTGTACGTATAGCCGAGTGGAAATCGATTCCTCGAGGAAGAGTAAATCGTGCTCGCCCGGCGAAACTTTTTCCACGGAGGTCTTCGTTTCAGTGAACTTCAATTTTCAAAGTTCCCCGCATATCCTTGTCATTAAAATCTTCCCTTCGACCTCTAATTGGATGAATTACTGTGAGAAGTTCCGAAGGATTGGCTAGGCATCTGACTTCATTTTAACTTCACACGTTTCTCCGATCTCACTGGCTAGGTGAAATGCCAGCTAAGCGATTTCAAATACTCTACCTTATTGCCACCTAATACGTAAATTTAGTTGATTCCCTTGAGAAACTTTCATAAATCCCGTTTTTGGTTAGCGAAATTTTTACCCGACAAAAAGTCCAAAACGCTAAAATGAATTACTTTTTAAAAATAATGAAAAATTGTCATTTTCGGTTGATTTTGAAAACGGTCTAAGTTATTGCAAACTTAGAAGATATTGTCTTACGAGATTCACACAAAATTTCATTCCCATTCGTAATAAATTTTCCTGAATCAAGAGTAATAAAATTCTACGTTGAAATGTTACAATAATATAAAAATATGTTTTAGTTTGTTCGAATGTAATCCTTTATTTAGTATAGACACAATTGAAAGATTGAGCATCAGCGCGGAACAGATCGCCAAAGGAAAGTTTTCGAGCAGAGCTTGCGCAATCTTCGGAAAGAAAGTATCCCGCTCTTAAATATTAATTGTCATTGGATGGAGTTGGAATTAGAAGATAATGGCCCGAAGCTCGTCCAACAAAAGTTTTTTGCTCTCGAGGTCGGTCCCAGTGAAGGTTCGCCAGTGAAAAACCGCTCTCGGCTATTTCGTCTTCCTCCCAGCAAAGAAATCATCTTCTTTCTGATTGTATTACAATTCCCAGCCAGCCCTGTGTAATCGCAGCGAACTGAGCTACTCCGAGAGCATACACAGGGAGGACCAATCAGACGAAGTTGAACGTACAACCGAGTTTCGAATAGTGACCGATATGAGGTCAAATAACTTACGTTAGTTTAGATCCAGCCAAACTTCGTTATGGAAAGTTTGCCGACGTTCTGCGCGCGGAAACGTAGAGACACCCTGAGGGGAGCCGATAGCAGGGCGCGAGGGGTGTTCGGAGGAAGATAAAGAGGAAGAAATGAAAGAAGTCGACGGAAACCAAGACTGTAGTTCTGGAAATGCGGCTACGTCTACCAGAAATGATTGAATGCTGCCGATGGGAGGCAAAGTAACGGGGGATCCATGTAATGATTTATTTGTGCAGCGCCGGTACATTTTTCCTGTGTTTATTTCTAACATTCTGCGAAATCACCAGCTGTACGGAGAGCAAGAATGATCGTCGGAACTACGTACTGAGATTTCAAATTTGATATCGGATTACAGTGATGTCTCGATATACGAGAGAACTTCGAGATTGAAATATCATCTATTTATTCGAGGATCGGTTTTAAACTATTTTTCTTACCATGAAATTATAACGATAAGAAATGCAGATTACCAGTGATTAAGGGCAGCCCGCACTTATTAAAATGGGTGGACGACTTTTAATAATTTCGACCGTCGTGGGAACGTTTAATGAAAATTTGATTAGCTTACCAATTTAAGTGGATCGCGTGTTTAATGTTGATGGAGTGGAATTAATATAGGAAGCATTGCTCGAGGAAACCATAGTTTCTTCCTGCGGAGAGGCAACATCTGGTCGCAGGATGAGTAAGGGCCATGTTGCAGCAGTTTTTCTGCGAACACTACAAGTTGCCACCACCTTCCGCTTTTAATAATGGAGAAAACTAAAACACGTTGATGCACTAAAGGGATGTTGAAAGATTCATTCGTATGCTTGATACGGTGATTCTTAATGGGACGCTCTAACGGAGAAAAAATAATTTTTGGAAATTCTTTGGGATTCTGTTAAAAATCTGTACGGGAAAGGGTTGACAAAAAGAGCGCGTTCATTTTCTGCATGCTTCTGCAATCGGGTGTCCCGTATTTGGCGCACCGTATAAAAATGTTCCCGTGACATAATCTGATAGTATGAGGAACATGGGGAAGCATGCACGAAGTGCTTCAATAAACAAGGAGCTCGCGCGCGCCAGGTAACAGGGCTAGTAAATAAAATAGAATAAAGTGACAAAAGCAATTTCATGCGAAGTTTCTAGCTATTTTAATAGGAATTCCAGGAATTCGTTCCCAGGCTGTACGTCGGAGTCATGATCTCAGCCAGAGGTTCAAGGTGTGCGCTCGTTCCTGGATCCCGTTCCACTAAAACAATATATCGTCGCGATACAGTTTAAATATGGCGGGCGGAAGTGTGCGTGCGGCAAACACATGCGAACCCGCAGTTAATCTCGGCAACACGCGATATACACCAGCCCCGGGACGAGACGAACTTGTTATTTTCTATTTAAAAATTTATTGTCCGGGCCGACCGCGATTACGAAAATAAATATTATCACCCCGTGGCCCGCTGATATTTACAATGCCGAATAAAGAACAATGGCGGCGAACGCCTGCGCGCAGTTTTTCACACAGAAATATTAATACGCGCGCAAACTTCTTTTCTATTAAGGAGCGAGCGTAATTCACAAACTGGAAAAAAACTTGGCGCGTTACTCATTCTAATATTCTAATATACGCGCCTATCTTGAAAAAAACTTGCCGCATTACTCAAACTGTTATTAATTTTCTTGATGGAGAAGCATTTGCGCACGTGCGCTCCGGCTTAGTAGAATTATTGCGATAGTGGGATGTTCTTAAGTATGATTTAAGGCGTAATAACAAAAAAAAAAAATGAATAGAAAGTTTATTAGACTGTGTGCACAGTGGCTCCCACTAATGTTCAGACATTCTTGAAATGACGATGACTTGTTTAACATTGGATCATACGATTTGCAATTTTTTGGGAAGTTAGAAAATACTAAATATTGGAAAATTGGATATTGGAAAATGGGAGGACCTAAATATTTAAAAATTTGAATATTTGTGGAAATTGAAGAATTCGAATATTAATGTTGTTACAACACTATTATTTTGAAATATTTTCCAGTGCAAATTCCATTTCCATGTTCTTCGGACTTAAAAATTTCCGTCAGTTTGTTCGATTTTCAGCGCCGTGTCGACCTTATCGAAAATTTTAATTAATTCCCTGCTTTGGATTTCGACGTAACATGCAACATATTTGTTAATTTCTTTATGGTGTTCGAATATAAACGTACACATCGTTCGATGGAAGCGCAAATAAACCCAGCGAAACATACGGAGCTACAATTTCAAGAATTTACACTTCGAATTTTATTTCTGAGTATATCTGGTGCAATTAGTATAATTCAACTAGTTCAAATATCCAAGGAGAACCTTCTGGTTCGTTACTGTTCCAATCATGTGTTTATATTTGCTTTCCACCCACGTTCAATATTTCTTCATCGTATAAATGAAATCGAGTCTAATATGACTGAAATTTATGCTGCCCGTGTGCGTTATCGATAAATAAAAAGGGAAAAAAAATCGGAATGGAACTACAATAATTAATACTGACGTATATGTCTAGCCTGGCGCCCGGAATGCTTAATCGGATAATTTATGGTCGAGATTGATAATTTGGCAAATTAGTTATTTTACTGAAAATTGTAGAGTAGCCAAATGATTATAGAGTTCCCACATTCGGATATTCATTTATTTAATGATCGCATGGGCGTTCGTCATAATTCTATTTCAAATAACCAAACGAGAACGAGGGATCTGCAGCATGTTGATGCGTTGAAACATAACTAAACAAATGTGTGGGGTTACGAATATTTCGTTAAAACAACTCGCGCGAATTCGCTGACAATATTTCTTCAAAATTACTAGTGATGTTACAAAACTTTTTCAAAAGTGGAGCCAACAGGTTGAGCTTTTCTTGAAGAATTGGTTTCCTAGCTGATGCGTAAATCAAAACTAAAAGTCGCATTTAAAAAAATTTTTTATCTGTGCCTGTAGGGTAGAGTATAAATATCATTGGAATTGGCGTTTGATGTGTGCCCGATACGTCGTTTATAGCCGATGAAATTTGAATGAACATAGTGAAAAGCGCCCGTGGGAACTTCATCAAACCGAATCAAATGAAAAAAAGGTCTCTCCTCCAATCGACAGATTCATGTGAAAGAAACCAGTTCTGGTATATATTTGAACTCCCTCTTAGAGTAAGCTCCTCCATCGTCGATAAAAGAAAGCTGATAAGAGCCGTTCAACAGATCGACTCGATATCCCCTTCTCCTTAGTGACCATCTTGTTCTTATCAGTTAAAGTGATCAGCAATTGCGTTCATCGGCTATCAATAAGGTTAACCAATACGGAAAACCAATTTGCTCTGCGACGAATTCATTTACTGGATTTTTATTCATAATGAAAATTGTCTGTCTTGTCACTTCAATGAGTTAAAAATAATGCAACGGTACTTCTAAATATTTTTTCATTTCTAACAAAACTCAGTAGATGTAATCGAAAACAGTAAAAATATTAGAAGAATTTGAAAATACTATTATATTATTTTCAACCTGTTCAACATATTATGAAAGAAAATGAATTTTCACTCATAATTTTTTGACTCATCGCACGGCACCGTGATTATTTTTATTGTAACCATCGATGCAAGTAATGTATGCAACGGATGATATTGTGGACGACGATTCAACGTAATTTGTCGAAGTGGAGATCGATAGAGCAATCACCAGCAGTCTGTAAACACAAAGTCTTCGTAATTACAGGTCTAATTTGTTTCGTATTATTCTGAGCAATTCGGTGTTTCATTTGGCCAGGAAAATCGAAAAGGTGTTATCGAATTTCGGGTATTCCGGTGTTGTTCTGTCCGACGGATGGCTGTTTGTTTGTCGGTTCTCTCGTCCGTAGTCGGCCGTCACTCAATTATTTCAAAATTTAAATGAAACTAACTCTGTCACGCGGCGGCGCGTAGAAAATGCAGCCCGGTCTGGTGAGAAAATACACGATCGTCGAAACGAATTCAGTGAAAAATCCGTTGACGTTCCGCCGCGTGAAATTCGATCGGCCTTGTCCTAGCGAATTTTTATTTCACCAAGACACACAGCCAACCGGCGTACACGACGCGCATGCATGCATCCGTGCGTGGATGCACACTATTGCATACGCGCGTAGGCGAATCGCTAAATCGAGCGTGTGTAAGGGATACGGGTAACTGTTTCGGCCCGATATTTGCCCGTGGAAAATCCGCTCCTCCAATTCTAATGGAACGACGAATTTTCAAGTGTAGTTTTAGGAAAACCGGTCGAATGAGCGAACCACCGCAACCGCGCCGAAGAAAAGAAACACACGCCGCTTTCGAGTTCGACGATACACAGAAGCGATAGAATCACAAAAGACATAGAATTCGTCGGGGGAAAAAGCAGCAAGCGATCGACAAAAAGATCGTTGGTAAATAGTGCGAAACATGAAATGTTCCCTCTGGGTTCCTTCTCCGTGTTCTATCGCGAATTAATGACAATAGCGCCATGCGCCATCTTTCTATCGATTACCAGCGACGCTGTTCCTTCGTCAAACAAAATGGTGCTTATCTTTCGATGTCTCCTCTATTTTGAAAATATAAACGTATCTATTCAATTATCGGTAAACTTGTATCCGATAAGTAGACACAGCGGATTTGATGCACAAAATACAGTTACATTTTCAACCTATTAAGCATATTGAGAAACAAAATAAATTCCTATTTTACTCTAGTTTGTTGCAGTTCGAGTAGAAAAATTTGAATTCGAATGAAGATTCGCTGTATACTGATACGTTTAGATCTACAGAGTGAACCACGAATCGCGTTGAGTAAACTCAAAAGAGTTGAAATCGTACAGTTCGATATTTAAAAAATGATCGTTTTTTGAGAGGTTCCGAATATTAATAGGCGTCACTGTATATTCAATATCGTTTTATCGACTTTATTTTCTAGTGAGAATTCTACTGGTACCAGCATCCTAAGAAACTCGAGCGTGCATTTTATTTACACATTTCGCACACGATTCTCACGTTACGTCGAGACTATTGTCATCGCGGCTATTCGTTCATCGATGAAATTTGCATCGACTTTACAATTTCGTCGCAGACACATATTTCACGCTTCTCCAGACGTTCGATAATATCGTGCAATCAAATTGCGCAATACTATTGACGTTCCCAGCAGACAATTCGATAAACGACCTAACCCCAGACGTTCGTCAATATCGTGAAATCGAAAATCGAATTCTACGGTAACTCGGTTTGCCACAATATATGTGCCGATAAGGATGCAGTTTGCGTAGTCTCGCTGCAGAGCTCTCTGTCAAAAAAGTAAGTACGCGTTGCTTGGTGATGGACATCTCGATGTTTCGTGTATCGCGAAATAAGTTTCCATTGACAATGTACACGTCAGGAATGTTCGATACACTTTGTAAACTCGAATAACAATTGTCATATACAGCATATATACAGGCTGTTTCGTCTAAAACAGAACATCTAAATATTTCCTCTATCTCTGAAAATACAAAAAATGTTTGCCATAACATACAACAACAAAAAATGTGTGTATATAAGTAAAAAACACGAGTGACCTTGAAAACACTATTAAAAAATTACAATTCATAAAAAACCATACTTCCATGTGATTCGCCTTTTGAAACCATTTAGATTGCGTTAGAAACATTTTTTGTATTTTCAGAGATAGAGGAGGTATTTAGGTGTCTTGTTTCAGACGAAACACTCTGCATAACGAAACCACGTCTATTCAGGAAACTGTACAAAGAGACAGAAAGCAAATCAGGAAAATAGATAGCTTTTTATCGCTATCCACACTCGGTGAGAAGCTTGTGACATTTCCATTTCTTTCTCTGACGTAATTTGCCCTGGAGCGTGGCTCCTAGAGCAAACCCGGAGAGCTCTCAATGTGAAGAGCGATGCTCATGCTTCCTCTGGACGATCAATACTACAGTTTGATGTCACATTTTCCCTCACATTATTCAGTATTTATGATCCGCTTAAACGTCTCAAAATTATGCATACACCTCAGTCGCTGTGCTAACGTGATCGCTGCATAACGCAACACAAGTTCTGCACAGGAGTTTCACTACTTCCAGTGAGTGTGCTTGGAGCGTGTTTATTTTATATTAATTTACTTTGAATCCCATTTTCGCGCTTGCAATGATGTACAGGAGGACCTCGAGTAAGCGGATCCTGATTATACGTGGTCTCGATCAATCGAGGTTCAGGTTATCGAGGGCCTCGTTTGTGAGCAGTGTACTAAGAAACGCAGAACTAGCAGAAACGAGTGATCGTGAGAAGCTGGTGTGCTTGTAAATGGAAAATGCCATGAAAATTCTGCTATAAATGTATTATAAAAGGAAATAAGTGTTCCAATAATACAGATCTTAAGTTCGCGATGAAATATACATTTATGTATTTCAGCACGGGTCTCCATTATCCATCGGACCTGTTGAATCAGGGGTGCTTGTCTGCCGATTAACCGTACTTACATTATTCACGTTTTATACACAAGAAAAATTTGTTGAGCGTCGCTCGTTCTGCGTTCGAATACAAAAGCTAGTTATCCCGATTTATTTTCGCTCCGAGTGGCTGTATTACGCGAAGTGGCGCATTTCCCGTGAAAACCGCAAGGACGGACGTAAAAATCCCGAGGAAATATTCAACGGGAATGTGGGGGATCTGATTTCCGCTATAAAAGCTCGGCGGGGCGACCATCGCTCTAGGTAATAACTCTTGTAAAGTCGTGTCACACACGGGGATCCCGAAATCGAAACGGAATCCATCTCGTCGACGGAACTTGCCGTCGCAAGCGGAGCGGAGGCGCTCTCTCTCGTCAGGTGAGAAGCGAACTTCGGGAACCGATTATGGCAACGGGAAACACACGTACCTGCACACGTATGGGGTCGGCATTGCTGCAATTTCTACGACGGTGCGCTCCAATATCCGAGCGATGATCTTTTGGCGCCAGGCAACACGCGGCTGACTCTCTCGGCACTGGCATTCATGAACGTTGAAAAGATCGTTCTATCCTTCCCCTCGACCCTTCTGCACGGGTCGCGAAACGGTATTCTATGTTGATAAAAATAATCCTTCCTCCTCCTCGCCCTTCGTCCCACCCAGCAGCCCGTCAAAACGACTTGCCGCGAAATTGGCCACGTAGCTCTCGACTTCGCGGCAAAAGTTCCCGGGCCGCACCGTGCGGTTCCAGCCGGAGCGCAAACTTATTTACACTTCAGAGGAGAAAGAAACTTCTGTTCCTTGACTTTTCAATTTTTACGGAAACGAGCAACCAAAACAGGAAAAAGCAATTCCTATAGCGGCACCGACCCCGAGAGAACGTCTCGGAGCTGAATGCCGGTCGGTCGTTGGACGGACTCCATAACACCGCTCGCCCCTTAATCGCGTAAGCATTGTTTGCCAGAAATTATCACGAGCCATCTGGTTCACTTATGCCGCGGGAAATGGAACGCGCACGTTTTAAAGTTTCGAGAGCGATTCTGAAAAAATGTACAGACGCTCGGAAATGTCTCTGTGCCGTCCTTTAAGGACGCACTCGCTTTGACACTAATCCTACCTAGGTTTAACGAACAACGAGATTAAAATTGTTCAACATTCCAAACATTTTTTATGCAGTACGTATAAATCGTAAAAAATTATATTACCCTTTGTTAATAAAAAAACAGAAATCCTATGAGCATGGGATCTTTAATTTGCCCGAAAAATGGCAAGAGGTGATAAGGATGAGGCAGCGTAGATAAAAAAATCTTCATCTTTGTTTGATACAGTTTCACAATTAAAGCAACGTGTTTCCACGGAGAAAATGAAATGATTTTCGATGGTGGTAGGTCTACAGAAGAATTTCAAACGATCGGTAAACATTTTTCACTTGCACGGTCTGAACAGCAGAGGTAACAGAAACAAATGTTTATTTCGTGATATATGGATAAATGGATTTAGCATCGTTCGAAAGTGACTCGGCACCACTATTTGTCATACTGTCGGACCTTCATAGTCAAATCATGAAATATTCGCACACCGAAAAACAACTTTAACACGGATCGGTTTTCGAACGTGTTTTAATAGACGAATAAAAGGAATACACGAAAATGAGAGAAGTAATATTCTTTTGATAAGGTTGCTTGTGATGCAGTTTTATAGATAAAATATTTTTCTGGGTTAAAGAAAACGTACAGCCGGGCAAATGCCAGATGGAAACAAGCAGTAAAAGAATGTCATTCCATATGTTATTACTTTATTCGACATGTATGTATATACATATATCTTTATAAGCATATTTAAATACATCATAAATCTTTTATACTTTCTACGCGGCACCATTGAGTGGCGTGGGTGGTCGATAACAGCAACGATCAAGCAAGAACGGTCTATGTCTTGTACCGCTATAGTTAGTTTAATGACGTTTCTACACTATATTAGTGTATTAAACGTTTACGATTCTATCCTGTATTATTCGCCAGTAAAATGTACGATCTCTATATTCTAGGCAATAAAGCATTAAGGGTGTGGAAATGAAAATTTACAGAATGATATTATCCGGGATGTTTGAAAATTATCGCGACCCCTATACCGTGATAATAATGTAGGATTAATATTCTTATGTGTAGCAATGGATATAAAGTTTTCTTCCACATATTACAACTTCAAATTTTGCAAAAACTTCAACAGCATATATCTCTGTAACTATTTGTTCGCGCATACGGCTCCTCTCAAACTGTTTTTCGTTTCGATGAACGAAAGGAATTGATGTAAAAAAAACTTTAACAACAATTTGCTATGTTAGAAACAATTTTGTAAGTATTTCTTAAAAAGGTCCACGTATCCAGAGGTGTAGATTCACCCCTAAGACGGATGACCATTATGCACCCTCTTATACACCCAGTACAATATTTGTACCCTCCATTCACCGAGTGTTGGAGCATCGAGCGTTTCACTTGAAAGCGTAGAAATGCTCGGTAAGTTTGAGAAAAGGAAAGGTTTCATCCAGAGCCGGCTGATCGATCCCAGCACTTTTGCTACTGCGGGGGTAGACGGTCTGGCAAGCCATCAGCGGCTGTCGACCGGCGGAAGATCTAAATATCTCGGCCCCTGTCGGTGAAGCTAGGTCGAAACGCAGCCCCACATATGTAACACCTGCCTTTACGTAGTAGCGGCGGGCCCCGAGCTAGATTCTTAGTCGGTTGAGACTCAAGACACGAACTCAATTCTGGATCGCTCCGGGCACTCCGCCCACTTAGGAACAACACCGCTTCTCGCCTACCCTCTTCGCCCTCTGTTCGCCCTCTGGTTCAACCCTCTGGTGCAACCCTCTCTCGAGTCAGCGCGGATGCGTTCGGGCGCGGACTTGCACCAGTCTGCGCGCGTACTATAACCTATCGGTTTAGCGTGGTTCGAATTAGGACCACGTAGAAGACTTGTTACGTCGTTACTTTGAGTTTTGTCCGATACCACCTCCGTAAGAGCTCGGCCTCGTCGTATTCCACCTCCGTAAAGGCGCATCGCCGTTCCCACCGATTTTTTCATTGCGGTTTTCGTCGTTTTCTACGGGCATTGTTATCGCCCCACTCGTTTCACTCGGAACAGGCTTCCGGAACTTTTTCGCTGACTCGATTCCCACTGTTCCGACGACTCGAAACGCGGGCGCTCGTTAAAATTTTAAGGCCGTAACTTCACCGATCGCTTCCTTTCCATCCACTCTCGCCACACCCTCTTCTTCGACGAACCCCCTTCGATTTCGAGACCCGATCGCTCTCTGGCGGCGCGAACACGAACCGGAAAAGGGACTTCGAAATTTAATCAGGAAAGATTCTTCGCTGTAGTTTCGACGGCACGCGCGCAATCACGGGACGGATGATATTGCAGCAGACCCGGTCGCGAAATCGCCCCGACACGAAACTTGACTTTTCGCGGAATTGCTGGACACCGTTCGTTGCCGTTCAAGAAGTGTTAAAGGGGCATTCTTATTTTCGAAGCTGTCTTTGCGAATTCCTTTCGGAAGAAATGTCGAACCTTTCGAATTGGGATTTCGCACACGTATTTGTTGGTATGTGAAGTACACGTGTGCCTTTTTTAAAGGAAAAATAATAAAAATTACAGGAGTTATATATTTCTATATAAAGTCTGTTTGGAAGAATTTTTGGAACTTCATAAATTCTATTTTCCTAAGTTAATTAAGTTAACTTACTTTCGGTAAGTTAATTATGTTAATTAACTTCTGCCCGCTCGGCTAACAACGTTTCGTTCTGTTTCAGGTAAGGCTCTGTTTGCTGTAAGCAGGCTGGTAAGAATTACAAAGTAAGAATAATATAAGTAGAATGAAATCGGAGCTGAAATTGGACTAAAACTGAGTTCCCGAGAGCTCGGCATCTCCGGTGATTCCTGGGATTTTTAAGTAATTTCGAATGTAAATTGCATAGTTCTAGGCGTGCCTCGGGGTACGGCAATTAACGAAGTATAAAGTCATCGAGTTTGAAGAGTTGCTCGCAATGAAAATGCTGAAGCGATTGTCCAAGTGGAGAGACGGTGTAAAGTTGGTTCGAGGTAGAATTATGCTATGTCTAACCGACTATATTTATTTTTGAGTTCAGCAATGAAAATTTTGGAAAACGATTACTTTTCGCGAAGTGTGCTTACATTGTACAATGCGCGTGTTATCGTAAGCGAACGTCGAAAACAAAGCAAGACAAAGGGACGTCAAAGTTTCGAGTTTCATTCGGGTAAAGCATTCCCGCACTCGATAAAACGTTGATCGAACGAACGCGCTCGCGCCTGCTTTATAAAGAAACTTGTACATCGGCCGGAGTTCGATAACAAACTTCTTAAGATAGTAAGCTCGATGTCCTATTTCCGTGGGAAGAACGACGCCGAAATGATTGTTTGATGCAACGATGCACGGGAGTTTGCCGGAAGTTCCTTTGAAAAATTGTCTCGGTATCGATGAATCATCGGAACTTTCAATTAAGTTCGGCTCGGTTATTGTTCGGCGTTCTTCGACGAACTAATTAATATAGTGAACGAGTCTCTCCGTTCCGGAGACGAAGAAAGAGTAATTCGTTTAATTTCAGTTACAAAAACCACGGTCGATTTAGCATTCTCGTGGTCCATGGAAACGGTTACCGCAGCGTTAATTTCGTTAACCACATTAATCCGACGTGTCACGGCAAAACTTAAAAATTTATTGTTCATTAAATCGTCAGCACCATTTAGAGTTTACTAATTAGCCGTATGATATTCGAATGCGAAAACGCGCGAGCAAACAGCGCACGTTAATATGGAAATTAACGAGCAGATAGAACGCAATAAAGAACGACTCGGAGTCGTGGACTCAGCAAGTAGCTAGAATTAAATAGAAAAACATGAGTAGGACGGTTTAATGCGTTCGGATTAATTACGAGCGAGTCATTCTAGTTCGTTAAGCACGGCCGGCGCGAATTCATATTGAAAAGTTTACGATGCCAACTAATGTGTATTCAAACATTTTGCACGACGATTCGTTTCTTGTGCGCATCCGCGCAATTATGTGTTTCTTGCTCGGCTGGTGAGAAACGAGCGATTATCATTCGTCGAACGGGTGGCGAAGATTGTTATTCATTTTGTGCAATTTTGTGTGCATTGTAAAATATAACATGAAAATCATAGAAAAATATGACATAAAAATCGAACATAAAAATACTTGTACAACGAACGATATTCAAATTCGACTTCGAGCTAACAATTAATCTCGTGCGGGGTACAGTGTGCAATTAGTTGAATACTTCTTTATCGTAATCACCGTACGCTGAAACAGAATAAAAATAAAAATTCTTGTACCCTGATAATGACTTCCTACGTAGAAATGAATTGGAAACATTGTCGCATTACTTCTTGGCGAAATTCTTGGCGAAAATCGGCCAGCGCTGCGTTGAAAGTGGGGGACAATGAGAAACCGAAAACGAGTGAAAGAAAATCTCTGAATCCTTTCTAAGTATCAATACCTTTGGAAATTTATGGTCCCCGCCCTCCGCTCCATCTTTATCGGGAGAATAGCACTGAACACTGACCACTGAGAGAACGGTGCACAATCAGTAGGAATAGGGGTTCCAGCCACTCATCTTCGCGTTTCACCGACAGAAGCGGTTATTCAGCCTCTTAAGCTTCGAAGGCAGTCGTTTCGATCATTACAGCGAGATCTTAGATCGTCCTGTGCTCGAATGCGCACGCCCCTCGTCCACAAATACCGGGATCGTTCGGCGAAGTGAAGTTCGGTGAAACATGTTATTAATCACCATTCGTTCTAATTGAACACGCTATAGAAAACACATTTTCAAATAATTTAAGTGCTCCGTTGAAAAATCCAGCCGGTATTCGCTTGTTAGCCGAGGCTTGCCTCTCTTGGCCGTTGTTTCATTTCAACCGCAAATGTTATACTCCGCGGGAATTTAAATACTGCATACATACATATGCGTGCGCTCGCGTGAGCATCTATATGTAAATAAACAGCCGCGTTTCGTTTCGGCGTATGACGCGCCCCGCGGGAGGACTCGATTGCTACGATTGTTGTGAAAACTATTCCATGTAAATAGCGGTGTGCATGTGTACATCGATATATAAGGTCTATTCATATATACGCGTCTGCCTACGTATGTATTCAGACAGATATACATATATAGATTTTTTTTAATATCCGTGCGACGCGTCATTCACGAGCCGCCACACGTGCAATCTGCCACTCGCAATAAATTGGAATACGGATCGATTTAGATTGAGCCATATTAGTTAGGGGAAGTTACGTCAAACTGTACGGTGACGAATTAATACCATGGTTTTGTCAAATTGAAACAGATGTACCACAGTTTTTCCGTTCGCCGGCGCACACCGGTTAACTGCGGAACCTTTCGTATGATAGTCGGGTTTGTTAGTTTCGTGATTGATGAAATCATTAGCGCGCTTTCTCTCGCAATCGCCGTTGGCCAGTGATTTTTAATATTTTTTGTTTTTTTAGAACGATTCAAATAAATCTTAAAGTGAATGGTTAAACTGTTACGAACGGCTCAATGTTTCTTCATAGATGTTGTAACCAGACCACGGATTTTATGTGTTTGTGACAGAAACGAGTAGGTCAAATTGAAAACAGGAAGAACATTAGAACAACTTAGAAATACAAAATACGAAAGTTGAAACACAAGACTATGTATCATGGCAACGCATTCGACCGACGAGAAACACGATAAAGATTGCCAACAAAGTTCTTTTACCTACCTCATACCACTTTCGAAATCGATACGTAGTCCCACAGAGGTGCTCGGTTTGAAGTGGAGATTTTTCATGAAAAATTACATTCATCGTATAAAACATATTTTATAAATTGTCCATTACAGGACCAGGGAAGTTTCGAACGAATTTGGCACTAGTGGGCACACCCCTCGAAACTCTCCGTTAATTACAACCGAAGAAATGACCGTCCGCATGGTTGTGCGTGTGAACGTAGAAGTCTCGGTTCTTTGGCCGAGGTAACAAGTATATACCGTAATAGAAATAACGACACCGGTGCAGGTCATATCAAAACTTTCGCAATCACCGGGTGCCACTGAAATGAAAGGACAGTGAAGTTGTGGAATCTTTTAATTCCCGGTGAAACTTCAGCCCCTTTAACGTTCTTCCAAAGTTTAAGGAGCATAGAGCCAGAGCGCGCGCGGGCGCGCGGATCGAGGAATGTCGTGGAATCAGATTGTTCCAAGTGTAAAGGAGATTCATTTCCTCTTAAGTATGTTAGCGGCATCTCCTTAGTTCAATTCCACCCTTCTTGTTTATGAACTTGCTCGCTCGAGCGTGGCCCAAAGAAAACAGCTCTGAGCGTTAAGAACTCACGACCCGCGCCGGTTTCTGGGCCAAGTGGATGATTGCGGTGGTAATTTGCGGAGTTTCCAACGTGAGGAAATGCTGAACCAGCGGGGAAAAGATAGCCATGCAAGGAATAATTTTGGATTAATATGCGACGCATGTCTGTCGCTATAAATGCTGTTCAGATTAAACTCACAGTTTGTAGACCTGAGCATTTGTGCTTAGAGGTGCGCCGAGGACGCATCAAATACGCTGCTCAGACTCGTCGAGAGGATCACGTACAGAACTGGATTATCCTTTGACGGAATACTGATTACTCGAAATTTTATGGAATACACCGTACAGAGGGATTACGGTGACCAGAGCTTCCTCTGTCACCAGTTTGCTAATGGAGGTAATCTACACCTAAAATCTTGCGGATTAGACTTTACGCCTAAGCCACACACGGTCCTGCTCACCTTGTGGAGCTTCACAAGATTCGATGCATTCAGATTTTATGATCGCACGTGCAGAAATACAAATATTCATTCTATTATTTCCAATGAACGTGTCTTCAGGATTTCAAGACTACTTCGATTAATATCTCGATTTCCAAATTGGTTCATTCAAAGATTATCGCATTAATTTCGACACCTGATCTGTGCGAAGGATTAATTTTACTGAAATTATAATACGAAAATGCACTTCTGCGGTTTCAGCAGTCGAAAATTAAAAAAACTCGAAATCCATCTGGTTTTAATGAAACTCGGGCTGGGTTGAAATTGTCTGCAAAATTTCAATTCCTAAAAATATTGTTTTTAAAATATGATATTCTGCCTTTACCGTACAGACTGTTTTCGGAGACTGTTTAAACGAGTACAGTGATTTTTCCGCAACAACAGAGAGAAAATGAATTAGAGTGTTCGTTAGGTTCGAGCGTTGCTGGCTACCGCGTCTGACCATCGCATGCTACTTCTACTTACGTTGAATACAAATGCGCGGCCCGTGTTTGTTTCTCACTGGAGATGGGTGTAGATTTATTTAAAATTGGTATAAAATAGTAATTGGTCAATATTTATAAACTACATTGAATTCGAGCTCGACGCAAATAGATTTTTCAAATTTATTAATGTAAATGAGGTTCCTATCGTCTGGTGGCGACTCCTTTTCCCACTCAATATTTTAACCGAATTCTGTTGAATTTTGCATCATATTTATTCGCAGTGCGGGTCATGGAAATGTCTCTGACCTGGCGGTGCACCCGAAAAATGAATGATTTGCATAAAAAACCTATCCGTGAAAATTTCTATTCAAATATTAACCGACTGTTCGCTTTTCGAATTCGAAAAAACGAATTTAAGTATTTTGTAATCCAGACATCGAAGTGTTTGTTCATTATATTCCACTTTTTCGAATCTATTAAAAACTTTCACACGAGGAAAACGTCATATTGTATATTTTCGACTTATTTCACCAATCAGATGCGCAAGCCAAAAACTGCGGATTGCTGAAGTTCCCCATTGTTTTCTATTTTCTAGTAAATCTTTGATGCGGCCTGGGAAGCGGGCTAAACAAACGAAAGTGCTTATGAAATATTCCGAGATTTGTATCGCGGCATTCGCCTTCCTGTTCCTCATGCATTCATGAACGCAAGGAATCGCGGTTTCTGCGGCTGCACGCCAAATGCAGATGCGGTTCTTGAATTTTTTCGCCGGTTTGCATCGCGCGCATTGTCACGTCGCCGGGACGAGACACATACGTCACCCACGTATCTACTCTTGGCGTGATTAGCACAGGCTTAATTTCCATCTTCCTATCTGCGCCTGCGTGTAGCATATGGCGACGGGAACGAAAAACAGGGACCCTAAGATACGTTTTCTGCTTTGAAAAGGGCTGAATGCCAGGCTGATAAAACTGATGGAACGGGAAGTTATGCGAAACGCTGCGCTTTTGATATCTCACGGGAAAGCATTGTGATAGAAATACTGAAAGGATTACCTACCAGGACGAGAATGCGAAATATAATTGGAGGTATTGCACCAGCGAAACATGAAAAATCCCACGTTTTCGGTCGATCATGGGCGGCACAATGTATGTATGAAAATGCAAATGGAAAAGAACGAAATAATATTTTCCAGTTTTACCTTCAATTTACCAGAAAATCGTATTTTCAGAGTCATTATATATCACCGATAATCCGGATCTGTTTTTCTTTACTCGTATTTGCAGGTTTGTAGAATATTTTTCATTCCTTTTCCATTTTCTCGACGATCAATCAAAACAGATTTCCTTTGGAGAAACCGAATTGCAGCATTACTCAAATATTGAGAAACGAGTTGAAACAGCCGAATTAGTGTTACCTGGTTTTTTAATTTATTAATTTATATGTTCCTTTCTGTCATTAGTGATGTGGTTCATGGTAATTCCGAACTAGCACAGCCGCAAATTGCATCAATATACTTACAATTAATAATTTCTGGGAAAGCTGTGTTTCATAAATTACATTATCTGACAATTTAGCTCCTGGAGAAACTACATTCATTTCGCAAATTAAATTAATGCACAATTTATGTCGCATCGATTTGAAAATAATGACCATGCTGCAGGTGCGCGAGTTCCCAACTTTCGATTCTAATTTATTAAATTCTATTAAAATATTTATTTCGATGCTGTATTCCGGGACGCAACATCGCAAATAAAATATCACGATTAACGCGTGCAAGATAATATTTTTTACGATTATTACGAACTTGATAGAATTTTGTAGTATTCAAACGTATTAAAGTAATCCTAACCAGTGGACTCGTGAAATTTAATTCCCTCTGCTTTCGCGTTCGCTGTTTTCATATTTTAAAAGAACTGTACGTGAGAAAACTAGAAACGACTGGTCACGGGAAATTCGCTCCGAATAATGCTTATTTTGCAAGTGTCTATAAAGCACGTATGTTTCTAAGGACATCCACTTGAAGACCTAAAGCGGTAAACTAACGGCAGATCTCGGGTTACGTGACCGACATGAACGAGTGGACAAAAATTATGAGAAAACGGGCTCGCCTGAGAAGTAAAATATACTTTTCATCCCTTACGGTCTGTGTGGTTTCTTCCGGATATTTTTAGAACAGCGTTGCTATCGATTATTTTATTAAAATTGTCCAACAGTAACGCACTGGTTAAAAGAAATAAATGTCCACCGGTCTCGAGAATTGATGCTCTATTTCAGCAGACAAGATCATGTACTCTTCCGACAGAAGATATCAAATACAGCCTGTCAGGTTAGGAGAGATCCCTGAGGAATGTCTTTATACGTGCTGAGGTGAAAAGAAATGACGGACAAGTGGAGTGAACGTGTCCTCGCTAAAGTAGCCTGTAGACGTTTTACAACCTCGAACTTTCTACACCTTTCTTCACCGCGTTTGGCAAATATCGTTTTGCATTCGATATTCGCAGATTGCGGAATCTTCTCAGCATCTTCGAAACACTCTAAACAATGATTATATTCATTTTACATTATGCATTATTTATACGTTCTACAGATATTCTATATTTTCTTAAATTTCTCCTTTCCATTATTCAATCCAGTGGGATGTGGGTCTATTTTAAAATCGTCACTTAGTTCCTTAATTTCTGGCAATTACGTTGAACGAAGAGATGCTATCTTGGGAATATCAGGAAAACGTATCTACGAGAAGTGCAGCCAAAAATTCATACATGAATTAGCAAACATTACCGAACCATAATGTGACCACATCAAAATCGTCATTTGATTTCTGACGATTAAACGAAGACCTGCTTCATAGAAACACGTGTTTAAGAAATACCTTAAAGAATTGATTAATAAAGAAGTCCAAACATTCACTTCGCTGGTAACGTTTAATCCGAGCGACCCTCCACGCGATTGATCCGTACAGAAAACATTTTTAAGTCTCGTCGATTCCTATTATTCACGGATACTGTGCTGCAAGGCGTTCCGTATCGGTGGCTCAATATTCAGGGTGTTTTCGCAACAAGGTTGCAACCGCGTCAAGGAAATATTTTAGTACGTCGCGTGTTAGCGGATATAAAAATGCGTGACAGGGTTATGCAGCTCTCTCTCGAAAATTTAAAAATGCAGTGGAATCGTAAAGTAAAGCTCTTACAGCGGGGCTTTCCTGTACACACGTTCCCCGTTGGCGGTAAAACCGGTCGGCGGTGGCGGCTGCCGCGATGAAATTGTCAGTCTTATTCCATAATTTAAAAGACGAAACTGTCTTCCGTTGCGCGTGAGAAACGTTCTCGGCCTGGGAGGAACGTAACAGCTTTCCATGAATCCGGAGAGGGAAGATTTATCCGTGGACTAGGTTTCGCCGGCTTGTTAACGCCTCTCGACACCATTATCAAAACGTTGGCCAGATATCGATTATGCGATTGCCAGTTCAATTCCGTCAATAATAAGATTATCAAAATATCCGCGGAATTATCGACCGACCTCCGTAATGGTCTTACAGCTCGGTCCAGTTGTCGCGTGTTAATGAGCCACGGCCGAAGCGGATCTCTCTCCTCTTCTTCTTCTTCCTCCATTCTTTCCTTTTTTAATCAATAGTTTAATTGTAAAGGGGCGAGTTGCGCTATGAAGTTTTCCAGCGCTATGTAACTCCGACACGGCTCAACTTTAGAAAGCTGTTTCACCTTCTGGGATCAAATTACCGTCGAAGCCAGAAAAAAAGGGAAAGAACGATCCCCTATTTTGGCGCAACTCGGCGAAGTTTCATCAAAACTGAAAATCGAAGTCCGATAAGGGCTCCTCGTAAATCCGATATTTCTTTCGGGCTGGCTGCGATCGCGTTGATGTTCTCTCGGAATCTCATTCTCCGCTCACGTTGATCAAAGCGGCTGTATGTCGGCGAGATCACGAGAGCTAGACGATAATCTGTATATATAAAAATGAAGTTCCGACTCACTGAATCAAATGAGGCAAATCAGGTTTGAAGATGTTTAGTTTGCATAAAGATCCGCTGTCTAATGATGATTACTTGTCTTCCGTTAATTCTTCATTTTTTCTAAGTTCTGAGGAGGATGCGAGGGTCGACTAAATTTCTTTGGTTTTATAGAATTTTCCAGGCTCTCGCTGTGGCAGTGAATTTTAAAGGGAATTTTACGGGATCAGCGTTTGTCGGAATTTTTGTTCGTTTACGTAATGCGACTTTAGGTGTTTATTCTATTGGCAGCCAACTGTCTTAAGACGGGGGTAGCCGTTCGAGCTTCTGTTGCCATAGGATTTAATCTACTCCAATTCATTTTATTGAGAGCGCATTCCACGCTGAACCTGGCATCGCGGAGGGATAAGTTCGCGCGTAATTCGATCTCTTTATCCTCTTGGTGCGTGGGAAATTGTACTGAAATTGCAGCCTCGGACTCGCTGTAGTTTAAAATTTCAAAGTTGTATCCGGTGTCCTACTTATAAGGACTAAGAATACAGTAGTTCTTGAAATTCTCAGCTAGCTCCGCTGACAAAAAAACAGCGTTTACGGTGCGCAAAAGAGGTGGATAAGTTTTTCGTCGAGTATCGTGTTCGGACAATTAATTAGAAAGTGTCGACACAAACGGCGAGCAACTCTTTGGATATTTAATATGTTCCGCGAAAAGTTCGAGAGTTGTTTAAAGAGTAATTCGATGATCTTCGGTGAGCAAATTTAATTTTGTTTCGCAAACGTATGTTGAACGGTGACCCTTGACGAGGATTTATGCGACTATAGCTGCATTGGTAATAAATTATGATCGCATTACTGCATATAATTCAATACATATATCACGATTAGTAATACTTAACGTGCAACAGAATTTACAATAATTGGATATTTCCTATTCAATTTAATATTATCCGTGATAATCACTCGAGTGGAAAAAAACAAGAGCAAATAATTGCACTTCGTGCAAAATAAAAATTTTCCACCTGAATTGCCACAAACCGGAGTGACGTAGAAATTGATTTATAATGACACTATTAGGTTGGAGGGAAAGATACAGAGATATAGATTGTCCAGAGTAGCGTGTATTAATAGAAACATTCGCGGTGTACTGGCACCGAATGATTGGACAAATCAAGGAGGCTAATTCGTCTTAAATACACTCTAATTAATCGACAAATCACATCACCCTCGATCTCGATTTACCACTTGGCGTTACAACCGGCACACGCTCCGTGCTCGACCAACTTTATATCGCAGCCAATTAAATTGAACCGCTAAATCAAGCATCGACCAGCTCGGATTCAGAGGCAGTCAGTTCAAATAAGCAGCGCAAACTTCGTTCGCCGAAGCGGATCGTTTGATTCTTGCCAGAACGATCTTCACGCTCTCGTCCTCACTTTTTCTTGCTCGCGGAAATAACTCGATTCGAGGACGAACAAATTATAACCAGACTAAGAATATTTCAGGTCGATGATACATTAGTTTCAGCTTAATAGAATGATGAAAACAAGAATCAAATTTTTCCGCAGTCTAAGTCAACACTAAGCCTACCGAGCACTGAAAGCGATTATAATGTTTCAGGCTCTATTTAGATTTTGCGCAATTGTTATGGCAATACGTGGTCGGACAAAAAATTTATCGAATCCATTTTCACGTAAACAATTTCATAATTTACAAAATAAAGCACCACTACAGAGATTTTCAAGCTACGGGAAAAAATGTTTCATTTCGGTCACGATTTCGGTAAAACTCACCACTGTGCGGCAGTTTAGCGTTAATAATAAATTTTCAATTCTCCAAAATTCCAAATTTCACCTGCTCGTTTTCGTCGTGGTACGGGCAAAAACCAGGGCGTTAGCGAGCCCGAAATCTGTCGATTACCGAGCAGCAAGCCGGTGCTGCTAAGCCTCGAGAGTTTCCGCCGCAAAAAGTCGCTTCCTAGACCAGCCAGCAGAGTGATAAATATAAATGGGACCACGTTTGAGGAATACAACAGCGATCCCTATCCTCTATCTGAACCGCGCGCGTCTCGTTCGAAGTGTTGGAACTCGACAATCACTCGCAATGAGGTAGCCGCGCACGCGGTAAAGCGACGCTTTGCAATATCCCGTAATTTGTAATTCCGCGGTAAGCCGGCATGCCGCTCCGACGAAAACCATTGACAGCTTTCCAGCGAGCCACTCGACCGCAAACGCTTACTAACAAGGCTATCGATTCCAATGGCATTCGCCCAGATAAGACAGTTTTACTTCCATTCGTTCGGGGTCAAGAGTGGTAACGGTAAAACTCGCAATGTTTCCCTCCGTTCCGTTTCAGTTTTCGTTCCAATTCGATCAACGACGATTTGACAATCGAGGTTGGGCTGTCTACGACGTATCCTATCGATATTTATTAAACGCCTCTGATGGAATCCTGCCCAGGACTCACTCTTCGACAGGATGCGAAACAGCGATACGTCGCTGTCTTTTTCCGAACAGCTGCTCTGCATTTTTAAAGGCTTTTAACCCGGTTCTCGATCAGTTTGCACTCTTCCGGGGACTCCGCCTCGGCGCTGTCAACCTTTTCTTGAATTTTACCGTGCCCCGCTACTAGTGTTTCTGCACTTTTAATCGTCCTCGGCTGGCTGATGTCGGACTACTTAGCCGTCGTCCGTTTTCCGCATCACCTCGATGCTATTTTCACATTCATTATCCGACAACCTAATCGTGACACAGAATAATGAGAAAGCGTAATTTAAAACAGTGGAAACATTAGAAAAATTTCTAACATACTACTATATTATTTTCAATCTATTAAACATATTAAGAAAAAAGATCAATTTCCTTTTCACTCGAGGTTGTTGCAATTCAGGTACAAAATTTTTATTTTCCATAAAGATTCGCTGTCTATGTATTTGTAATTTATGATTGTCGCCAAGGCATTCGAGAAAGACACGTTATCAAACAGAAGACAGTATCTCGCCGAGTGTAAGCCAAAAAAGCACGCGCATGTAATAAATTACTTTTATAAAAAGCCCTACACACTGTAGGATATAATCCAAGTAAACTCTCGAACATTTGGAGACTCTCCGCAATAATTAAATTAATTTGTATCGCATAAATCATTTAAAACCGACAGTTCCGAATGACAATGACGCCGGTAATTGCTTTCGCCGACATCTCCGTTATTAAATTTGTTCGTTAACAGTTATCCGCTCGTTACACGCAGGGGTCTAGACAGGTTCATTATCCCCGAATGAAAGTACTATCGCGTCTAGCGCTGAACGCGCCTCGCTAATATTTACGGAACGTATTTTCGTAAACTACTTACGCTCGTTGACTTTCTAGAGAATTATGTCGAAGTAGTCGGCGGGCAGGGGCTCGGAAAGAACACTCCTACTCGCGCGGCAGAAAAAAGGGGCATGGCACTACGGAGGAACGAGAGAGAGAGGGAGAGGGAGAAAAAAACCGGGATGGAAGCTTAAGAAATTAATTAAGTAAAAAATACGAACGGATACTTCAGCCCGTTTAATGAATTGCCGAGTAATTGTTCCGTATGCGGGAAGCATTTGAAAAATTCATTAAATGTCTGCCACTCGAGACTCGCCTCTATGGGGCAGGACGGGGGCCCGAAACCATTCACGCATTATTCGCGTCTGAAATGAATGGGAAATATATAAATACCGTTAATTGCGGAAACTCGCGGATACATGGGGGACGGGTAGATTCGATTCCACGTTGCCGGAAAATTTCTGAAACTACCCGACCTAAACGATCTCGGCAGATTTTCTGTCCTTAACGAGTTCCTGACGCATTCCTGCGACAAGTTCGCTCTCGTGAATATTTCAGCTACAACCCGCGACTTCTTGCCATTTACATATCATATTTATTTACCAATTCTCCGGGATCGTTATGCGCTGCACTGCGCGGAGGATGGCATTCGAAAAATGGAAATGCGCCTTATGTAATTTGTAGTTGGTTGACATATATTTGCAACACGGTGCAACGTTAAGTCTCAATTATAATTATTTGTGCTTTCGCCATGCTGATTCGTCGTAGAAACGTAATTTGATACGTAAATAATCCTAAAAGTAATTCGTGAAAATTCAATTTCATTCGTAGAAGAATGCCACCCGAATATTCAGCATTAGACTGCGGATCTTTATGCAATGGCTTTCGAAAATTTCCAAGAAATTCAAGGGTATAAAATACGACAGAATTTAGTACGATTTTAGTTTACTTCGGAAAAAAGATCCGCAGTCTGTTCAACGTACCATCCTCGGATCATTGATTTCTATTCGAAGGAGGGGCACAGACGGTACAATATTTCTAGTCCGACATTTTTTCGTGTACATGAATTGATCCGGCGGGATGCGCGATCATAAATAAGCGCACACACGTTACCTCGCAACGAAAATATAGGCTGGGCCTTTCAATCTATGCGGAGGATTCGCTGGTTCATGAAATGTTCGTAGCTGCGGCACTCACGGAATCAGTGAATATCAATCTAGTGACCCGGAAATGTAATATCCGTTACATATCTCATGGATGTCACTAGATGCTCGTATATAGCTACGATAATGGACCGTAAATATTTTCCGAGTTAACGGGGAACCGCGTTCGGCAATGACGACTTCATTCAGCTACGAAATTGCGTTGCAAACCCCTTTTTCGCACCCCTATTTTTCCCACCACGTTGCTTGCTAGCGAGAAATTTTCCTCGTGTTACAGCGGCGCGCAAATAAGCAAAACCGTCGCGTGATCAGGAACTGTAAAATTTCTCGGAGACCTGGATCCCGAATACCATAATTCGAGACTTAAGCCCGGCGACGTGATTCATAGTCGCGTGAATAGCCCCAGCCTCGCCGAGAATTTTATAGTCTGTCCGCGAATGCATCCGTTGAATTTCGCGCGGATGTGTGCGATAATTAAACTGTTAATGATTTAGATGAATGCGCCGTTGTTCCCACTGTTCTTCGAAATTACTCCGAGCCGAATGCCGCCGAGGTTCTTCGCGGGGGTTGCTTCATTTTCGCTTTACAGTCGCACATTCGCTAAAGCGATACGGAAACGTCCGTGTACGGAGATTGTACGCCGATTAAAAGTTCATCAATAAAGCACGCGGCCACTGCTATTTATCGGGAAAGCATTATCTTTTTATTGGGAAATCGGCTTTTTGTAAACCTTTCTCCACCAGGCTCGGCTCCGAAATTTCCCGGCGTTTTTCTATTTTTATTCGGCTGATCGCGTGATATGAAAAATCATTCGAATTCTTAATCCTCCGTCGTTGTACCAGATGTAACGAGATCAATTAATATTTCGTATTCGAACAATAAATATTTTTGCACATTTACAGCGTTTAAAAATGTACGAGACATGGAAGGAATCTTGGTTTAACAAAGTCTTTCCATGTGGAATTACAATTTACTCGCAAATAATAATTTTCTCGATCATGGACGATATTGCTCTCGCTTTTGAGCAATTCATTAAGAAATTCTTAACTATTGATCACCGATACCAACTTGTCAAAGAGCAATTTCAAAGTTGCCAGTAATTTTTACGTAACCACTCTGACGTTCTTGAATCTTTTAAATACGACATTTATGAATTATCATAAATGCATAAAATCCGCACACTATTTATGAGTAAATAAAATACAAAACTTCAAGAATATCGATACACTGTTTCAAACGCCGCGTGGTTATTAAAAAATAATACAGTTTTCCTTCGAAAATCCTTATCTCGCACAAAGGTCCGCAGTCTAACGAACACCCGTCCGCCGTGTTTAACGAGCGTCACGTTCCCGCAAATTTGTCGCATGATCGCGGCGTAATGGCCGGCATAATGCCGGAATCAAAAGTACAAACTTTCCGGCGGTCGACCACGCGTAAAAATTACTCGAGTCAGCCGAGAAAACCGGCAAATTAACGAGTTCCTAAGTTCCGTTTGAATGCGACATCGCGAAAATTGAAACAGCAGATAAGGAACGAGGCGGGAATTTCATTTGCATAATTAATTGAACGAAAGTTTCGCGTGGTAGTGCCGGTGTTCCTGGACAGTTAAAAACCGTCTGAAAGCTATTCCCCGTCCCCGGGTAGGTCCTATCCCCTTCGTCCAGTGAAACACATATTTTACAATAGAACTTGTGAATTTATTGCTTGGCGCGTTACAAATCTGGCGATTTATCGCAGCTTGCGTAAAGAGTTATGAACTCCGACGCGGCATCGGAACCGTTGCGATTTCCGCGAACGATTTCGAATAATTGGCCTCGCGAGCCGGCCCGCTAATTACGCGTATAATAACCGCACGCGATTAGACGCGATTCGCCGTTTTTATGGCTACTGTATTTTCAGTAACGAAACTCCGGTTTCAAGATTGTTTAATACTTTTCAAACCCAGACGGATTTCAGACGTTTTAGCTGCATGTTCCAGATGAACAAATTTTTCCTAACAAGTGTTTATACTTTTTATTAATTGCTTCCTCTTTTCACAAAAGAATATCGAAGCTATATCGTGACATGCTAAAGTACTGAAAAATATTTTCTTCGTCGCCTTTTGTAGCGTCCAATATTCTCCTTCAATTTTGCTTTGCACACCAAAACGACCTCTGTCTCTTCTCAGTAACAAATAAAAAGTGTTTTGAAGCAGTGGGCAGACAAACGCATAGCTCTGGACTACTTCGGAAACAGTAGGTCAAAAAACATGCGCATTTTGGTCTGGTGCAACAATCAGAAATCTCGAAGCGAAAGTACAAACGCAAACGTCTGCGCCGAACACATATCGTAAATCGATCGACTCGTGTGTTTGAGTTTGGGCGATGCACTTTCGCTTTTCTTCGCAAGTGAAATACAAGGAAAGACATACCAAATCCCATCATAGGAACGCAAACTTGTGCATCCAGGGGCACAGCAGAAAGCTACGACGAATGGAGTATGGATCGCAAAACTCAACGCACAGAAAATTAGAAGAGTTGAAATGTGAGGTTCTTCCTCACCCTCTTATTCGCCTGACCTGTCACCTACTGATGTCGAGGGAAATGATTTCGATTAATGGAATACGAATAAATCTTGTAAAATTAAAGTTTACGTTAAATATTCAAAACGGCCATTTCATTTGCAACAACCTAATACATATTTCCTCTCACCCATTACGTTTGTTTTCATGCGCACGTATCCACGCATGGCCGTACCTGGCCTGCACAACTGTAGAATCGAAGAGCAAAGCCTTCTCTCTGCAGGAAGCCAATAGGATCGCGGAGGACATAGAATTTCGAACGTGTCGCCGTCGGACAAGCTGAGCGCCGTAGTAAATCTTGGGTGTTCGCCTAGCCTCGGCCAACTCGGCGAATTAATTCCATTCGTTTCTAGTCTAGTGAATTTTGCTGCGCACACGTCTCACCGTAAAATTGTACACGTGAACGTTTCTTACGTTTCGCAGCCTTAATTTAGCGTGGCGCTCCACTACTCGGCGCTCGGGACTCGCTTTCGGGACACTCGAGCCGTCGCGTCCTCTCGCACCCCCGCGCGCACCCTTTTGTTTCTCCCTTTCCGTTCGACGACCTCGTTCCGTGCCAGTTTTCTTCGGATCCTGCGGACCGGAATACGGTAATAATTTCGCGCAATGCGACGGCTTGCGACACTTCGTTGATAGCCATTTTTCTCGCGAAACAACCGAACTTTCTGCGCGCGCTAGAACACCAGCTACCTCGTGCAACAAAATTTTTGGAAAGTTCCGCTATCCAGCGACTTCCCTGTTCCCGAACGTACCGGATTTCGAGAGCCAGTCATTTTCCAGGGAATATCTTTCTGATTAGAAACTACAATATTGAAACTTGAAACGTACTTATCCTCCTGCTTTTGTCTAATACTTTCCGAGAAACTTTCGATGACAATGTTCCCGGTACCTTCTCGTTTGGATTTTTAAGCAAGAAATAGTTTCTGGCACATCCGATTTCCTTGAAAATACATATTTGCCTATTCCGCAATCAATGTAGCTGTTTGCACGCAACCACCGCATCACTACGTTCACAATGCACAATTATCCGAATATGGTATGCGACTACATCGTCGGCTTCCATAATGAGGCGCGTTCCGTCGCTTCAATGACAAATCAAATTGAAAAACTGCCGGCTTTGCAATTCGCGTAATTAGCCGCAAAGATCGCGATTCGTCGGGAAACGAGTTTCCCAACAGAATGAAAAATTTCTTGACGGGGAAAGAAAAATATGAAATGTTTTTAAAAAACACGATGAATGATTTTTTAATTATTCGCTCGCGGAGAAGCGAATTCGTTGAACGCGAACAGGATTCGTTAACTGTCTCGTTGGACTTGAAGTCACTTGTAAAATACTTGAAAGATTAATTAGTACTGAAAATGTTCGTTTTGTGTACAAGCACTGATGTAAATGCTGCTAGAAATATTATTGGATTGGTACTAATAAATTTTCGTGTTTACAACATCGGAGAAGTGCTACAAATATGCAAAAGTGCAGCGAAACTTATGCAGAGAGAATTAGAGTTAGCGAAGTTTCGCGCGCAAGCCTCATTTAGAATCTATTTTAAACGTTGGCGTGTGGACCGTAATTGATCACGAAGTATGTATTACGGGACAGGTAGCTTCATAATTGCGGTGCAATAAAGATACGGCTAATCTTCTTAGCAATCAGTTCGCGAAACATTAATGAATTTTTACTCTACTGTGTTCGGTGGAACTTGAGCGATTCAGAATCTCTGCGGGTGCGGAATGAATGAGAAATAACGTAAGTTCTCTTGGTATAAAGTGTGTCATTAACGTTAACATATTTCAAAACACTTTTCTCTGAATAAATTTTAAAATGCATCGGAGAATTGTTTCATATAGAAAATAGTTTATCAATAATTTTCTCGTGTATGACACCTGCAACAATAATCATCGAGTAGGCTATTTCTTGAATCGAGGCGTGCCCCGCGTTGTTCATTACCAAGATTTTTCGAAACTCCTTAAACAGGGTAACTATTTTAACCGTGTTTGATGTACGAGTGCTCCACGGTAATCCACTTCTGTACGCCGTCAAAAGCCATCGAACTGGCTGCCAATTTGACATGCTTCACTTAGGCTACGAGAGGATAGCGCAGAATGGTATTGGCTGTTTCGTGATTGTTCCAGGATCCACTCGAAGCTTCTCAAAAGCTTTCCTATTCTGAAATCAGTGGTGGAAAGGAACAGTTGCCATGTTTTTAACATTAACGAATATATTCACAGTTGCGGTGATCGGTGCTCTAAATGCAAAAATTATCAGATTGTGTCTGAGCTTACAACAGAATTCTCTGGTGAAATGCAAATTTATTCGAAAATTGCATTGCATAATTATAATTCGATAATTTCCAAAATGATTAGAAATTTTAATTTCACAGCTGCATTATTGTGGCGTATGGACGAATAATTTTCACGGTGACTAGCGTAGTGTTTTAGAAATTTCTAGTTTAAATACCGATGGCTTCTATTATCATGGCATTCGCAGTGACATGAATCTGTTACGTTCGGGTTACTAATAAACGTTTCGAAACGGTAGTCCATTATTCACATAATATGTGGAACGACCGAGGATATGGACCAGGCTGAATATTCGTATATTCATTACATAGAAATCACGTTTAATTTCTATCCGGTAAAATGTATGGTTGTTTCGCATCAACATCAGCTGCTGCAACAGTTCGGCGAAATTTATTTCACCAACTAAATACTCTAATGCATATTCGAAATTACATTGCGTTACCTGCGTTCAAACTTTCTGCCCTTTCCAAAATTTGTCCATACATTGTTTGCACATCAACGCGTACTCGAAGGAGATTTCAGTACACCTAGCGTGACGTTTATTTAGAAAAGAAGAGAACAATTCTGCTACATCGAAAATGAATTTCTGCAATCGATGCGATTTCTTATTTTCACTGTGCATAGAAATTTGCAGTGTTTGCGTGAGCGAGTTTTGTTTTAATATTCTCTTGTGGAATTGTTTAATAGTCTGGTAACAGCAACATGATACTATGGATAAACTTAGATGGTTTAATCCTCTTGTTTCTTTATCATCTAGTCTTAGACAACAGATCTTCCACTTGAATGATTCATTGCCTTCAGATACCCATCCTTCCATATGCTTAATAAGCTGTAAATTTCATGACTGTCAGACCTTCGTTTAGATCTCCGTTAAGAATTTCTCATTTCCTTAGTTTCAACGAGGTTCGGGTAAGTACACGGTATTCCGACTCTGTAATCGCATGGAATCGACTTTCTTATAATCGCATGGTCATACTTAACGTGTCATGCACCTAGTTGATAATAGCTTGGTCTTGTTTCAGCCTGGCTAATAGCGTGGGAGAGAATCGATGAAACAAGGTACCGTACGAAATGCAAGTTTCAATGCACTGACAGAAAACGTACCGCTCAAATCTTCTTTTAAGTGACATACCGTGGGTGTACAAAGTATTCGTACACTTTTAACCTGACTTTTTTAATAATTAATTAGAAACATTGGTTTACGAAATGATTGCAAAAAAGATTTTCCAAACAATTATAATTTACAAGGTTATATTCAAAAATAAAAATGGCATTTTTGAAAACTTTTGTTTGGTCGCGTGAAAAAATTTAAAATACATGTTTTTTAGAGCTACAAACGGTTAAAAATGGTGAAAATCGTAGTTTCACGGAAACTCGATAAAAATTTTGCCGTTTAATCATTTTAGTATATTGACAAATTCAGAGATTGTTCTTTCCAGTCCACAGGTTTTCGTATTTCACCGATTTCATTTCGACAACGAAACTCACTAAATTATTTTTCAGTTTCACAGATTTCCGTCGGTAAAAACACACTCAGATCTTAACAGTCGGTTCTGAGGGGCGTTGAAATTCTCTGGGAAACTTCGCCCATCTTGTACCCTCGTCGCTATCATCCCAACTTTCCAAATGCCTGCGTTTGTTATCATTAGACCGCGAATCTGAATGTTAATGCGCGCGTTTAGGGTCTGATCGATGGAAACAGGAATTGGAAGCATATCCGAAAGAAAGTTTTGATGGACTGTCCGGTCCAAAAGTATTAAAAGAAGGCGGAAGTGCAAAATCTAAAGGTTAATTCTTAATTTAGCGGACGCGTTCGCGCGATAAGAAAAATTTCCCTCGAATTTCCCGTAATTTGCGCAGAAAAGTGTGCATTTGCATAAACTTCCGCGGTCTGGTTATAACACTTGTGCGCCGACGACGGCGACAATGCTGTTCTCTATAATACTCCACACCATGTTAATTGTTACGCCGTCTGAATTCGAATGCGGCCGGTTTTGTTCCTGAGGACCCATTCAACTAACAAAACAATAACTTTCCGATTGTCAGGATTTCGCATAATACGCGCATTTCGTTCACGAAGGACAGTACTCGCGACCGAACTATGCATCACCGGCGAAAGATGAGTCCGCAAAGCGAAAACACGGCGGCAAACATGACGAACTTCCCGTGAACAGCACACCAGTGAAAAGAAGAAAATAGAAAGTAGAAAGTTTCCCGTTGCTTCTTCCTTGGACACGAGCAATAGTTGCATTATCTGCGACTGGTCGTGCCTAATCAAGTAACAAGCATTGTACGCTCGTATTATGTGAACATGTTTGAATGATGCAAGTCTTCATTATGGAATTTTCTCATATTCATTAAGCTAATAAAGTGACATGCTCTTTTTCAGCAGACTAACTCGTCGCAAAATCTGCGTTTTCCTTGCGAACGAAATTCGAGTTGGACCTTCGTCTTCGGAGTTCAAGTTCTTTTGAAGATCCCGCCATCAAACTGCATATTTGTACAAAAATTTTTATAATCACGTGAAAGCTTTTTCGAAACTGTGCTACACCCGATAAAAACATTTTCGATCGGACTGCTAATAACAGAGTATTCTCTACCGGTCACGATACGAGATTCACCCTGTACGTTTAATATTATTCAACGATATAATTTCCATTATTTATAACAACATGCGTTTACGATTGACAAGCAAAATTACCAGCTTGTTTAAAATACGACAGAACTTGCCCTCCAACCTAATGGAAAACTACGAAGACAACATATCGAAACAAATTTCTCGCACATTTCCGCATACAACGAGTCGTGGTGCACGGTATGCGGAAATGTGCGAGAGTAAAATCACTCATTACGCGTGTTAATTTTCGTTCTCGAACACGTTCGAAAGCGGATGCGCGACCGCGATCGCCGTGGGTAGCGTCGTCGAAAAAGCAGCAATGTGATGGACAGCGTGCAAGAACGTATACCTCTTTAGATGTTGAGTTTGCCTCGTTTCTATCGTAGTTACCGCGCAGTTGACTTAATGGAGTGCTTCGCCCTCATTAGCGAGCGTAACGACAAGTGCTCTGGTTCCGCGGCAGACATTTTCAGCGCGAGGGCTTCAGACTTTTCTTTTCTCTCTCTCTCTCTCTCTCATTCCCTCCCAACTTCCCCTACCCCCTCTGTCTCACTCCCACTCTCTCCATCTTTTTTTTACCGCTTGGCAACTTTCACAGCGTATCGGTTCGCGAACGCGAAGTCACATTTTTCTTCTTCCACTCGAGTCTCGAGTCGTGAAAACTGTTTCTCTCTTTTTTCTCTCCACCCCTTTAAAATACGCCGGTATACGGGGTGAATCATGCGACTCCGGCATTCCGTATGTTTAGAACGTGCCGAAATAAAAGTGTTAGAGAAAAAGATTAAATGGTGTTCGTAGTAGCGTGCCATCTTTTCGCACTTGAATGGCTTTCAAAAGGATCAGACGTCTTTCGGTCCGAATTTTCTGTGGCGCCGCGATGCGTTTGACCTCTCATGGAAAAACTATTTCGAGACTTCTTTTCTCCAAATGGTTGATTGAGAAATGCCACTATCTCGTTTCCGGGGACAAAGGTGACGATCGTTTTAGTCGGCTCAGGATTGAATCGGTTTTATTGGTCCCTTTCCTTCCTTCTATTCATTGCTTTGTTGCTGACACGACGAGAATGCTAATATTACCTTAAAGAGATTCGGGCAACAATTATGCGGTTGGGAGGGAAAGCGTCGCGTGTCGTAATTTCAAAAACTTTCAGTGTATGAATTAATTTTTTTGGTAAATATGTAAATCCAATAGGTACTATATAGCTCGATTAATACACAGAGCAACGTTTTTTGAAATTGTGACGTGTGGCGTTCTCCTTGGCAACAAATTCGAAAGGCTCAAAGAAATATCGCAATTTAATCTGTGTCCTACGTTCAGAGTTAGCGATCATGATTTTTAATAACAATATCTTCAACTTGAAAAATGCGACGTTATCCCTTACAACTACAGAATCGTGCAGAGGGGTTGTCCGTTCAATCGGATCGGTTCAGCACAGTTGGGCCACCCTATACGTATAATTAAACTACCACCGGCGAGGCATACCCCATAAGATAAATAAGGCTACGTCGTTAAATGTTTTCCTTACAAATAATGCACGATAATTTAGCTCTCCGGCGTAACGTTTCGAATTATGAACGCACTGCTAACGCGGAATACTTTTAATGACGACGCCCGGGTGTGGAAATATTTCCACCAAGGAGTGTATAATCTCCGGAGCTCTCCATTATTGAAGGTTTTCATGGCTTTGTGAAATTCGTGGAATTCAACGGAAAATATTTCCGTCTCGCATTTTACTCCGATGAAACGTATTATTGCGTTACTTTCCACCGATTAAGATTATTTACGGAATTCAAATGAGAGATCATTAATTATGGATTATCGAATAACTACGCTGAATTACGAGAATTTATTGACTGTTTAGCCGATCATAGATGTGATAGAGAATCGTGTGGACCTTTAAATAAATATTATTTGTATTCCGATCAAGTAATTATACATTAAATTGCACGATACATTAACCGTGTCAATATGTACGAACGATTTTGTATGCATAACGGATTTCGTAAATGCTCATACAAATCTGCACGCATAAATAGATCGAAGATATATGTGTACATTAAAGTTCGTTTGCTCGAAGCTCCCCGCACCAGAAAATCCATTTTGTATTCGCTATTCTAGGAAATTCGCATGCATGCAAAAACAAATTAGTTTAGTTGTATTACACGGTAGCAGGGTTCGCCGTTTTTTAAATCTGGTTTGTTCGAACTTCACAGTACGATTGTCCGGAACAGAATTTTCCGCGCTTTAATTTCGAATAAAGTATGGGAGTTGTTTGCCTTCCGCAAGCATATTTGCATTCTTATTGAATCCCGGTAATATCAACTTTGTGGAACAGCACGTGCTCCTTATGACAGCTCGAGGACACATTGTTTTCTTTGAGGTCGGCGAACACTCCAACTTCTCCCTTACTCAGACGCGTTACGTAATACTTTTGCTCACAAGAAGGGTGATTTATGAAAGGCGTGAACAAAGGGCAAAGAAAACAACGTCCCTTTATTGGATTATCCTTCTTTTTCCACACACAGCCCTCGTACTTTCTTATTTCGCGAATGATATGCCCCTTTCGTCGCCATTTAACACCTCTGTCATTTATCATTTTTGACTTGTCAATACGAATTTTTTCGAATTTTCTTCGAAACAACTTTCCATCAATTTTATAAATTGCGAAACACCTTAAATCGATACAATATAGTTTCTTTAACATTTCAGACGTTTCTTCGAAACAAGTATCCATCAATTCCGTATATTTTAAATCGACGTTTCCTTGTGTAACAATTCGCGATCCCTCCTCAAATCGATACATATCTCGTATAAAAATTTGTCACATCCACAAATCAAATCCATTTAACTCCTTTCGATGAAGTTTTGCAATATTCGAACGTATTCGAGGTTCTTTATAGGCGACTATTTCGAAATAAAACGCTGTCGGAGGCACAGCGAATTGAAATCGAGTAAACTTCGCCCGTTATACATTCACCGCGTGTTTCGTAATTTCACCAAAAATCTACTAGTGGGTATAAACTTTCGGTTGTACCCTGCATCTACAAAAGTATGAACTTCTGCGCGTTAGTTCATTAAATACGGCGCACCCTCTATGGGAAATATTAAAAACTATGTCAAAGAGATTCCGTGAATTCTCCCCATCGTACACTATGTGTAATGGTTTTGAAATATTACCGCACGTGAATTTAATTAGCTTCTGTTTGCGAGAAATGCGACGTTGTAGTCGTCGCGAAGTATGTATTTACAAGCTTCCTTTAAACATAGTACACGATATTATAATGTATTACAATATGATAGCGTAATACAGTCGACATACAGTTTTATGTAAGAATTTTGAAAAAATGTAAATGTTTGTAATTCGGTAAGCGATCAGTTTGATCATAATCCCTTCGAACGAACATCGAAAGAAAATTGTTGAAAAACGTCTCTACAAGCTGTCCAATATGTTTGACTTCGAATGGGATGTTCCTATAAAAAAGGACGTGTCGATTTTCCCAGAGGAAAATTCACAAAGATCACACTGCTTTGGGATCGTCAGTGTCCTTAAAGAGCGGTCGGGTCTAAATAATCGGCGGGTTTCATTAAGGACACAATCGTGGATTACATTTGAAATTAAAAGAGCCTGCTTGTGTTAGCGCGGGGTGGAGGCGGTGCTTTCACCGGGGTTGCCGGTAACTTCCCGATGAAACTTTCATGAGCGCATCGTCACATATCGAGCAGTGTTTGAGGACAGCTAATAAACAATGTCAGGGGCGGAAAGAGCCGAGCACGAGAGCGAGCTCTCCGCAGTAATTTGCACTTCCGAGAAACCTGCAAAGCTCCTCTAGCAAGACTAGATGCAATCCTTTGAATATATTTCTTTTTTCTCCACGAGCACGTTTCCCTGATATTTGGTTTAGTCGTTCAACATCGCATCTGTTTACGGATCCTGTGCAAATATCGTCCGGATTCGCGGAGGAGCCGTACCTAGAAATTTTTAAATATGTCTGCGCCGTTTTGCGTCTCCATCAGGAAATTGACAGGAAGCGCATTTTGTTTTCCCGATCGTATTTACCCAGGAAAATGCGCACACACTTGAACGTTTAATCTGTGTGTTTTCCAGCGATTCGCTCAGAGACCGTATCGGGGAAATAGAATCGTTAATGCGTTTCCGTGTTGCCGTTTGCGCACCGTCGAAACGCGTGTACACATAGCATGCGCGCTGTAACGCAAAAGTGTTTACAACGAAAATATTGTTTACCAAAAATATTACAATACCGATTATTTATTCTCGTCTTTCAGATTTCTGTTCCGTTTCACGCGTCTAACTCGCGGCAATATGTACCCTCCGAGCATCAACGCGGCGCATTATTTATGTTAATCTGCTTACAGCTTTTTGTGCCAATTCGCATTTTCCATTGATCTCCTCCTCTGCGTAATATCCACTGAACGGATCCCCGCCCTTAATTTGTTTATGCCGTTTCTCTATTTTCCGTTGCATCCCATTGTATAGTAATCGCATTTGCAGCGGAACTACTATAAAGGGAGACTTGCTACGAGCAAAATGAAACGTGGGAATTATAAATTATATATTCCACTGTACGCAAACAACCAGCTTAATCTCGTCGAAGGAGATCTAACTTATTTTATTTTAAATAACGCTGCGAATACTGTTTTGCATAAAAATGTTCGTGTTTGTAGCATTTATATTGTCGTTATTTTCCACGTTGCTCTTTCCTGTTGTAATCTTCTTTGGACTTAATGTGGCCACAATTTTTAAATTTGTTATCCGTGCTATAAAGAAGCTATGGGCACTGTAAGATGTAAATATCTGTGAATTCAGGGTTTGCGATTCATTTGAAAAACTTTTCTTTCGCAATTGCGACCAATAACAATTTCTAAAATTAATTATTTACACGTTAGCTAGTAAATTAATGCTTTCAATGTCTCAAAAATAAAACGGATGCTGTCGGCTCCAATTTTGAGAAAGTTATTCGGGTTTAAAAGGTGTACGAACACTTTGAACACTTTGAACGATTTCTTTTATTCTTAACAAATAGACTGAAGAGCAAATTTGAAACGTTAAATAGTGAGTTGTGTTAATTTAAAAAGGTGAGCGCCGTGTTTTCGGTTCGAGCAACGTTCTATTTGGTAGTACTTGGCATGAATACAGAAAACGAGACACATTCTGTGTCGACTAAATGGAAAAATGCCTTGAGGTCGGAGTCAATGTCATAAGATGTCAGGGGCAGTTAACTACATCCTCAACCATTTCATGGATCAAGCGAAAGCAGCTTCAGGGCACTTTCTGAAGGTATACAGCGACTCATTGTCAGAGCTCTTGTGCTAACCCTTTTCACTCTGAATGCCAACCGAGTCGACTTTAAGTTGTTGGGCGTTCCACTCGAAGTGCTAACCTAATGGAGGCGGATTTTTGCACAATGCTGAACCCACTTACTTTAATCTCGATCAATTACTCCGCTCGTCTGAAATGTTGCAATTTTTCCGTATTTGCGGCACAATAAGCGTACTCGGAACCAAGCAGAAAGGCTATGAACCACTGGATAGACAATTATACACTGTGGAATTTATACTTTTGCAACAATAACGTGCAGCCGGGATTTCACAGATCATCATTCTCAGTGTACTCCTCGTTTGCCGCAATCGATACGGAAAATCTCAAGTTTGTTCAACGAAGAAGCTCTTTTCCCTGTTTGCAGACTGGGTCCAAACTGGGTCCCATGGAAATCACCGATACAAATTTCCCCGACACGGTTTTCACCGACAACACCTTTAACCGATAACGAATTTGACCGACAACAAATTTCGCGAACCGAGGTGGTCGTCTCAAGTCGTTGTCGGTCAAATTTGTTGTGAATCGAATCTGGTGTAGGTGAAATTCGTTATCGGTTAAAGGTGTTGTCGGTCAAATCTGGAGTCGGTGAAATGTTGTCGATGAAAACCGTGTCGGGGAAATTTGTGTCGGTGATTTCCATGGGACCCTGTAAAACTGCCATGGCTCGAACGCGAGAAGCGAAACGCGTGTGAACGACGCGCGGCAAAGGGAACGCGGAGAAAGAGAGGGGAAGAGAAAAGCAGAGAAATAAGAGTCGAGCAATCTTTCACAAGTGGATTTTAACGGACGTAGAATTTTAATCACTTTCGCGAAATTAAATTATTCCGTGCTGGCATTGTGGATGAAAATCGTGGTACACGCGGGGGCAGGGGAATTGCTTCTCAAGAAGAAAAAACCAAACGGTGGAATGCGAAGGAATGCACTCGTTTATCGGACTCGCTGAACTCCGTGCAACGTTTTTTTCATTATTAATATTTACAACTGATCTTTCTGATCGTATTGTTCGTCGTTTATTTTATGTATTTATACTGAACCACCTGCACAAATATTCAATTTCGTGGGAGTCAATTTGTACTGCCAATTTCATTATTCCGTCCACGTAACGTGATGCAATCCTTTTAATCCCGACATTCTGCAACGCTTTGTCGCGCGCATCTTGTTGCGTGGTACGACAATTAACGTAAGAGCGTCGAGTTAATTAACGCTATGGTGATCGTTGTACAGTTATAATCTGACAATCGTGATATTATTCCAGAGACGATATCTCGTTAACGTCATCGAGGAGCAATATACAGTTAGGTTAGTCGGAGTCATTTAGGTTTCTCAAGTGAAAATGAAAACCAATTTTCTACCATTTGCGGTAATAAAACAGCAAAAGGTAACGTCCGAGAAGATTCGACATTTTTATTTATTTTACATAGGATTTTATTTGGTAGCACTGTTTTAAAATTCGGCTACAAAAATTGCAAATTACACTTTTAAACGAAAATCGAAATTGAAAAGCCAAATTAATGCGAATTCATCGGAGACGGTTACGCTGTGTGCTGCTAAAAATCTATTTCTGGTGAAAAGAACCTTCCATTGTTAGGCAACTCTCCTCTAGCAAATACAATTTAATGGTCTCGCGATGTTGTGCATTATCGGCCGTCTTTTTACGTTCCCGCAGCCGCGTGCACGCGGTTGATGAAAACATAAACGGCGGATTTCGTTTTCCCCTTTCTCGTCGACGTCCCCTTCAACTCGTCTTCAGCTTCCGACCCCTTTGCGCCCCTTCCCTGTGGCGCGGTGGTTGGCATAAAACATCTTGGCGCCGCTGCGGAGCCGGATTTAATTAAGGGCTAACTTGCATACGCAATGTTTATATAGGGGATATACGGGGGGCGGTATCCCGGCCGCGTAATTAAATGCATAAAATAGCCGGTATTTTCGACTCGTTCCACCTAGTCTTTTTTTGTAGTTGGGGACCTGAAACGACCGCGGGAAAGTTCGTGTGAGCGCGTGCCATGGATATCCGCGTACACCGTCACACATAATTGGCATCGGTTCGGTGAATTTTGATCGCGTGCAATTCACTTGGTCGCGTTCCCTGAAATTTTTTGCGTGAGACCCCCGAGAAGAAGTTCAATCTCGCTGTTAACCTCCTCCCCGACCGCGCCGCGCCCAGCTACGTCGACAATCATAATTGAATTTATCGCCGCGCTATTACCCGAATCACGGATTAAAGTCGGTTAGCTCGATTAGCCGGAAACTTCTTTTCTACGTTTCTAATTACGTTGATTCCTTAAAACGTTGCGCGCTTTTGCTTTTCGGAGATTGACGTACGAGCTGTACAGGGTGTTACAAAATTAGACGTCAGGACCGCTATTGCAGGCAATAGTAATCATCGCGACGAAGAAAAATTTCAGAGTAACTGTAAGTGTCGATTCAACCGTTCTCCTAAAAAAGTCCATACGTCTACAGGGTGAAAAATACACAGAGAGAATGTACAATTAATTTTTTCATTCGACGCGTCTTTTTCGAGAACATTCTCGAACAATCCGTCAAGTTCGGTTAACAGACGCGTCGGATGATTCCTATCCAATAGGAAGAGAAATTTCTAGTAAAGAAGGAAACCAATGAAAAAATTTGTTGTTTGTTCTTTATTTTCTCGCATAGAGTCATCCCCTCCGCGTTTATACCATCTTCGGATACCCTGCAGACGTATGAAATAAAGTAGTTTAAGAAACTTTAAAGTCGTTTTCTAAGAGAACGGGGCTGACATGAGACACATGGTTCCTTTGAGACTTTTACGGCGAGAATACGATCAAATAAAGAACAATTTTGACCTTGGATCGAACGTTTAGTTCAATTTTGGGGTGAATTTTTATATCGGGCGCGACATACAATTTGGTGACACCCTGCACAATTGTTAATAGCAGATCCGTTCCAATGACCGAATTTATTTTCCAGCAAATACCGGGATCGCGAACGGTCAACCACGTTCGACACCAAAGAAACTAAGTGCGCGAACCGCGAAAGTGGTCGGTGTACCCGATTGCACGATACACGTCATTAAACGATAAAAATGTTACGTGGCAAAAAGGATGAACTGCTGACGCAACAAAACGTGGGTATCGTGGACAATCGTAACAGCGTAACCGTCCAGCAGAAAATAATTTCGCCGGTGTACGTGCCGCAGTACTCATGGTTACGGTGGTTTTCATTCGACAATGTGATTCCGCACCCCCGGAGATCGATAATGCTCGTTAAATATCTGTTTCGCGGGATCAGAAAGGAGAACGAAGGAAAAAAAACATTTTTCCCTTGCGTTAAACGCTTCGTGTTTTACACTCTTTTTCCGCGGGGATTTTTATTGAATATCCCGCGATCGCTCCGGCTCTCCGACATTGCTCCTCCTCGTTGAGAACCGGTGAAATTGGAATAATAACGCGTTGTAATGGCTCCGCGGCATGTAAACGGTCTCCCGTGTCGATAATCGCGTTGTAATACGTTTGATTTCGAACTACCGTTTGCGGAACGTTTAACGTTTATTACATGTTAGCACTGTCCGCTGCTTTACCTTTCGAAATTACTCGCGAGTCCATTATAAACAAAGAGTAACCACTGTAACCGTGCAGCGAGCGAACTGTAATTAACTAGATTAGTACACTCAATTCTACCTACAATTTCTAGAGGATCGAAGATATTATTCATCTCGTACTTTTTAAAATCGATCGAGACACTTTTCATTTTACAGGGAACCTCCGCGTACGTCGAATCATCAATTTTATTTTGTGCTACCTGCGGCAAACTTCAAAGAAGACAGGAACTCCAACAAAGTCCACCGCCGCTGTCCGAAAACCATTAACAATATTCCACACACTGGAAGCTGAACAAAGCCCAACAATTGCGGCAACTTTTCGCATGCACCAGCTCTCGTGTACACGTCCATCTCGCTTCTCAGATTCGAGTCAAGTGGTTCGTTTTAGTTGTCGGCGGCCGTATAAATTATTGGATATATGCTCAAAGGGACATACCATCAATTAATTTCCTAACAATCCCGCTCGCGAAAGGTTTCACCGAAAACTCCGTTCGCCCGGCGAAGCCTGTCAAATAAACATTTTCTATGTGCAAACATTTGATCTCTGGGAAACATCGGGGTCGCGGGAGCACGTTTGCTTAGCCGAAGTTCATTTTATCGTGATCCGTTTCGCGAAATAATTGCGGAGAGAAGTTCGGTCTCGGGTTGCGCGGTGCTTCCGGCTCGGAATCATACATAGTTCGCGTTCGCATGCATGTATATCGCGTCGCGTATTCGCCGCCGATTGTTCGGCAATCCGAAGCCCGAATGCACTGGCCAAGAGTAGCTACCCGAATGTCTCTCCCTCTCACACGGCTGGTAGCTTCATATTTCCTGTTGCCGGCCACGTCGCCCGAGAAATTACTAACAGGGGAAACTCCGTGGGCCCCCTCCGTTTCTTCAATTTCTCGCGGAACTCACTCCTAGCTCGGGATTTACGGTTGCAGTTATCGAGTTTCCGCTGTTCGGAACTGCACTCGGCAAAAAATTAACTACCTCTCGCCCACTTAGACCTCTGGTCATCTTTCCCTTGGCGACACGTCCACCGTTACACTAGACCAGTCATTCTTCTACCACGGACTTCACCCGATGCTAAGCTCCTGCCAATTTTTGGGAACGAACCCGACGAATTTTACCATTTTACTTCTTTGTGCCAATTCGTACTTTCCACTTATCTTGAATTCTTTGTATCGCTTTCAATTTTGATCATCATTCGTCGACAGCATTCTTGCGAACATCTGTGCAGCAGAGCGCGAAGAAAATTACAAATCCAGTCATTTTTGCCTTACTCTTCCAAATGCGGTACCAGTCGATTGCTCAGACTCTTCTGATTCAAACGAGTCCAAACACGACGCCAATCGGACTAGTTTTATAGTTAGTGTGAACGACAAAATTATAAATAATTACGTATGATTGCTATGATAGTTTATCGATTTGCACCGTGTTTGGACTCGTTTTAATCGGGACAATCTCAACAACGCATCGGTGCAATATTCGAGAAGGTAAGATCAAGATTACTATGATAAGCTCCTGACAATTTTGGGAACGAACTCAAAGAATACGAGTTTGGCGATTTTACTGGTATAATATGTGAGATAATTGCAAATAGTAATCATGAAGGTGAAGTAATATTGGTGATTATGAGGGTCTGGGTTAGGAGAGATGGACAGTCTGGTTGAGTACGTTATACTCGTGTAATCTTGTCACCTAACGTGTCCATTCCTGGAGAATGTCTCGAGAGGTTAAACGCTTTATGCAGTATGCTTATGCAGAGTAATGTATTCCATATTCGAGGATGTCTCGCGAAGAGTAGACTAAAACTCAATGGAATAATGCTTTACGCGGATCGTTTCTCTAATGTGTTCTTAGCTCTATGTCTCGCGAGGTGTTCAGCAAAATGGTTTACGTGGATCGTTCTTTCTAATGTATAGCGAGATTTAGAGCGTGTCTCGGAGATAATAGAAAAATACTTCACGCAGATCGTTTTCTTAATGTTTCTCCAACTCTAGAATACATTGCACGGTGTGCAGCAAAAAGGTTCCACGTGGACTATTCTTCTTAATGTTTTCCTAGCTCTAGGAGGTCTCGAAAATATAGTAGTACAATATTTGTTTGCTCTAGAAAGCCTTGAAAGGAAGAAAGGAATACTATTATTAATGTTCGTGGATCATTTTAATTCATTTTATCAGTGATTGCCAGTGAAACGGTTAATTTCAGTAATACGGTTAATTAGACACGTGCTAATTTCCGCTTTGATATAATTTATCGATTCCCGGTTCGATGGGCAGCGAGAATTTTCACGAATAAAATAAAATCGCATCGGACGCATTTCACTTTTCCCGGTGGTTGCGTGAAATTGATTATCTTAATTGTGGCGACACGCAAATTGCAGGCTGCAGTCGGCGGATGCATACGTGTACAGAACTTCATTCCTGCGATCAATAATCTAAGCACCCATCGTTCCATTTAATCGAAGCCCCGCAACTTCTACATAAACGCTGTTAACTACATAATTGCTCTAAAACTCCCTCTTAGGATAACTACGATAAGTGTTTACGGGTATCTTCCAGGCAATTGTGGCCTCTCCACGAAAGTGCAGCCGCGGGTGGAAACTGTCGGAACAACCTGGGCATTATTTCAACGTTCTCCCGTTGAATTTTTCCATTCCTCGCCGCACTTTTATTCCATCCAGACAACGTTCAGCTCACCAATCTGCGAAATGATCGAAACCTTCGTTCGATCATAAAAGTTGGACAAATAACTTTGATATTTTGATCATTTTCTACAGAAATGAAAAACTTTTGTAATTAAGAGAGAGCTTTCTCAGCTATGCTGAACTTGTTCTGTAATTATTTAAATTCGTAATTTAACCCCTCTAAAATGTAATTTCACCGAAATATTCTTGAAAAAAGCTTCCCCGTGTTCGTTATTACTTAGAACAGAAAACTGTAATTGGTTTCATGAAAGCGTTGTACGCATCGTGCTGTTAACACTTTCGCGCATACCGCCACCATATAAAATCTTTTTCTTCTGACCTATTTTAAATGCATTCCAGCGAGAAGTATAATACACACATACCTCTGTATATGAGAGATGTAGACTCAAATTTATTCATATGAGACAACCTCACTCACGCTCCAGTTTATATAGTCATAGAATTTCTTCCGAAATCCGACGTAGTATATCATATGCGCAAGAGAGTGTTCTACTATTATATTTCTTCCCTCGCGTCCTGCTATTTAAAAGTTAACATCTGATTAAGAAGGGAAACTCGTGTGAAAACTCGCTTTGTTTAATCTGCTAGTATTCAATTCGCATTAATCTTTAACAAAACGAAATTGTGAAAAATTAGACAATACTAGATAATATCTACATTGTTGAGTTATTTCTAGCATCTCCTTCCTAACAACGCTACATTAACTTCACATATATCATTGAAAATTCGCCCCGAATGTGCTTAGATCGCGTTGTTCGTCTAAGCGAGCGCTAAATTTACAATAATAATAACAGTAGCAACGAAAACGCAACAGCGAAGGTACACCGTAACAAATAGAATCCTCGAAGCCGGTTATAGCTGTAAGTTGCTATTAACCTAACCTTCAGCGGTGTTTGGATAAACTACGGTGCTACAGCGAACGTTCTATTGTACCTAATTTAAAAATACTCGCAGTATCTACAATCTAATTTCCTGATGTAGCCGCACACCGACGTTCTACTACACCGCCATTACTTTGTAATAAGCAGATCGCAGATCTTTATGCACCGTATAGCTCGTCAAGTCTTTTCGTAAAGGATGGAGTCGAAACGATCGTGGAGTCTTATTCTTTGATAATCGAACCCATTAACCCACTTGCGAACTCGTTCAACTAAACAAGAAATATTAACTATTTCATTTGGAAATAAACGCGTGTTATTACACATTTATCGGACACAGTTATCGTCTCGTGAAAGACAGATATATTTGATACACGAATGTCAATAATTATTTCTGTATCAATTATCCGCTACATATTTGTCAACCAAAAAATTACTGTATGTTCCTCGAACATGCGATGAAATGTAAATTTTTTAGATGCTTCACAGTTGTTTTTCAAAACCGTAAATATTAGTTTGGAGAGAAAGTTCTGTGGTATTTGATTTAAGCAACGGTCAAGGAACTGTCCTCGGAAGTTAATTTCCTAGTATATAAAATAATTCGAAGTTAATATATGGTTTTGACTATTAAACGTAGGAAGAAATTTTAAACGAAAAATACAGACGAACAAGACAGGGTTCTATTCCGGGATAGTTTCCAAGTGGCAAATCTGCATAAACAGCAGCCAGCGAGTTTATTGGCATATCACGTCGACGGCGGAGGAAACGTTCAGCCTCATAGAAAATTTCTTGAGCGTCAAGTATGGCACGATGTAATGGATTCGCGTTCGGATTAGCTGAAATTTGAGGGTGTATGTGACGTGAGGCGAAAATCGACACTGCGCATGCTAACGACATGTTACGCTACCCTTAATGAGAATTCACCTTTAGGCACGGTGCTCCGCTTAACGATGCCGGAGCATTCGTTGGCCGTGTTATTCGTAACGAGAAAGACTCGCATGTCATTTAACACGTCCAACACGCCTTGATACTATTCGCTGCATTAAGCCCAGCTTTGCATAATGCTTATCTGACTAGAACGCCACCGGTTCCTCCTTCTTTTTCTCCTTGAAATATCCTGTCACCTCGCAACTCTCATCATCAGCTTTATTCTGAATAGGAAGACATACTTATTGCAGCCACTCGATCCAAACAGTTTTACAGTAATAAAACGTCATCTACATATTTTAGCCGCGACATCAAGACATTCGGCAACAATTTCCATAATGCACACGTTTTCATCATCATTATCGTTATCATTATATCTTGCTTTCATCGTCACCCTTTATTCATCGTAATCTACGTTTCGTGCTGCCTCGACGAGCGAATGCTGCAACAATGACTCTTATCGATGCTCTAAGCCTTCTGCGCACAATCTGCATAAAAATAGAAAATTCCGACTGACAATGAAGATCAGCATTTGATACGCGATAGAGATTAAATTATTTTTGTCCTCGTTCATTTCCCAGCTGAACGACAACGAGGAAGAATTGTATTTAATAAATTCTGTATACAATCGTCATCGTAAATTTAGAACAATTCTCAACATTTCCAACATACAATTTTTTTTACCAGTACGTCAATCTGGCTGCAAAGAGCAAATTAGCTATGGAAAACGAGGGACGGTGGACGGTCAAACAAGATTAGAGATCCGAAAGAACAGCAATTTCTACTGAACAAAACAATTCAATAAAAATTGTCCACACGCTACTATTTACTTTGCAGTTTTCCGCACTGCAAGGGAAAACCTCCGCAAGCCTCTAATTAATTCATAAACCTTGCTCGGCGTGGAGCGGCAGTTGGAGAGTCACTGCCCCAGTCCCATGGTGCCCCTTAGGTCCAATCTGGTGTTCCGAGTGCAGAACGGAAATCTTGGTCGATCCGCCTCCGCCTCCGCCTCCGCCTGGACGCGAGCAACCTCATTGCTTACAAAAGTTTCGCTTCTCCAGTGTAATAAAAATGTTCTCACCCCCGTTTTTCTCTTGCCCATTGTTTCGCCCCCGCATTTGTTCTCGTCGCGCACGGGGAGAGGAGAGGAGATTCGTTACTCTTACCGCGCACACTTTTTGAGTCGGGTCTTAATTTTATCTTCGTCGAGATCGTTCTAGCGAACCGCAATGTCGTGACCCTTAACCCTTCAGAAACGACAGGAGGCCAACAGGAAAATTTCGAATTTAGTCATTTTTGTCTGACACTTCCAAACGTAGTGCCAGTGGATTGCTGAGATCCTGCCGTTTAAAACGAGTCCGAACACGACGGCAATTGGACCAGTTTTATTCTCAATGTAAATAACAAAATTATAAATAATTACGTTTCATTTCCACGAAAGTGGACCGATTTGCTTCGTGTTTGGACTCGTTTTAATCGGGAGGATTTCAACGATCCACCGATACTATATTTGAGATGGTAAAACCAAGATTATCGATATAAAATTTTCTGCATTTTAAAGCGTCGAACCTGAACGGAGCGAATCTATTCTTTCAGCTCGTCGAACTGCTTCTGACTCGATTCTTCGAAGGGAAACGCTGCGAAGGGAATTTGACTTCTGGCTCTGACTTTGCAAATTTTAGCACCACTGTATCTTTCTTGCGGCGTGGGTGTTTAGTTACGGGGGAAAGGCCGAGTTTTGCGGCGCTGATACCGACGTCGTTTTCAACGCTTTCTCGTCGAGTGAAAAAGCGTCGGGTGTCCGCCGACAGCTTTCTTCCCGTGGAATTCTTTGTGCGACACGGAACATTGTTTCGCCTTCCAGAGAAAAGACACACTCACACGTATTTCCGTAGAAAAAGGGCCCCGGTCTTTGGGAAACCAGAGACTGTTTCATTTTGAGAAATAAAACGAGCGAGACAATCGGACCAACACATACCCGACTGTTTTTGACACGCTCGAGAAAATTGAATCACTCGGCATCATCATGTGCGGAAACGGATAAGCGACCGAGTGCTTTTGATCTGCGACAAAAGAAGTAATTAATTAAATATCCGAATCGATTCGTGACGCTCCTCGCGAAGATGTCCTCCGGAATATTTACTTCGGATATTGTGATATAATTTAGGAAATAATTATTCTCCTGATAAACGAACGGAGAGATTTTTTAAAAATTGTTTATTAACGAAGATCGCATTAACAACCAGGTGATCATCGACCACATCAGGTTTACATAATGTTTCCGAAGTCCGCAGCCAGTCCTAGGAAGGATGCGACATAGACCGTTAACTTTAGCGATTCGGCTAGTCTTCAGTATTTAATTAATTGGTTAATTTTGAACGTTCCCGTAACTTCGACAGTCTCGAAGTGAAAAACAAGTTACGGGGCTACGTTCCATCAATTTACGTCTGTAATTTGCGACAAACTCGCGGGGAGATCGTGTAACTTTCCCTGAACCAACCTGCTGAATCCTTTTAATTGAATTCGACAGCCTTTCCAAACACAGAGATAGGAGCCTGGAGAAACTCATCTGCGCTCTGTATACGAATAAGAGACGCTAAACAGACGAATAAACAACTCGTGAGAGCGGGGATTGAAGAAAATGGTTGACAATCCGAACGCGTTGGTGGTGCTCCAAAATGCGTTCCTCATAATTGCATTTATATGGAATGCAAACACACGCAAAGATCATTACTGTCGGACAATCTTTTTCAGTTAAGATTTCAGCTATCTTAACTTTTAGTTTGTAGAGTTTGCTCTGTATACTTTGATTTTGTTTGTACCTAATGTTGTAATAAATGTCTTACGAGCTTTTCTCAATAAAATAGAAAGATAAGAACTTCTACGTAACATTCGAGTCTGAATAAAGAGTGATTCAATGACAGGTTCAGGGAAAAATCGTGGAGCGTTCAGTTGGACGTTTTATTGGCAAGACAGCCGCGTTATGTTTCGCTGGCTGTCGAGTTTTTGAAGTTTCGGGCAGGGTCGTTCGAGGCCATCGGAAGTTCCTTGCACGTAGCCGGTCTACCGAGAAAGGTATTCCTCCTTGGTTTGTCAATGGGTGGGAACCTGACGGAGGAAGCACGCATGAGGGAACGCCGCTCCGCTGCCGAGCGCCGGTCTGACCCCAGACGCGACTTTACGTGTCGTTGACTGCGCCCGAATATACACAATCTACAGGAAACCCGCACGTGGGAACATCGTAGCTTACTTACTTAAGGATCCCCATTACAGCATCGAAACAATTACGGCTCTCCTTGCTCGTCTCGCTATCATTTGTGCGCCGTGAAACAATGTTGTCTTGCGTTTGTGACGACGCGACGCGACACATCACCTGAATATCTTGTTGACACACCAGCGAGCTCGACTCCTGCTCTCCGTTGCTGTTTTTTAAATCAATTAATTAAGGGAACGACGCGACGCGACGGAATTTCGACGCCACCGGCTCACTGGAAAAATGGAACGCGACGTTCCACGACGCCACTGGGTAACTTGGTCGCAAATTATAGGTCTCTGTGCATTCTTTTGAAATTTATTTACCCCGCGTTTGCGCGCGCGCCAGACTGGAAGTTCGTTGAATGCGATACTTGATGTGCAAGATCGTTGTGAAAGAACTATTCTTCTCGGAGATCTATTTATTCTTTCTAGACCGTGTATCTCTCTTATATTGAATTTGTTTGGCGAATACGACCAGCATGCTGAGAAAAATTTCGGGTATGTAAATGATATTTTGGTGGAATATGTTAGAACGTGGTCGGTTTAATAAAATCGTTCGATATCACGAACGATTAGCAACGGTAACGTTATCGTCATTGGTCGTCGCATGTCAATATTACTTCACGGTTTATGGAACAGAAATTTACCGGAACAAATTCCCAATTACCTTGTAATAATGACATTAATTGCACGTTATTGCTTCAGCGAGCAGATAATTTTCGACGCGAGTCGCGAAGTCACCACGAGGCAGAATTATTGGTTGGGTAGAGCCGCGTGGTTGTGTTGCAATGTCGAAGAAATGAACACAGCGTTACAGACATAATAAGCTTTCTTTGATAATAGCGAGCATAATAGCGGGGCAGTATTTTATCTGCTACCATGAACACACGTTACATTATGAAGAACATTTTGCAGTCTAGAATTAATAAAAATAACGATAATATTGCATATATTGTACCATGTCGGCGTAATCCTATTTTCTACTTGATCTATGACAACATATTGTGTCACCATTATGCACAATGTAACTAATCTTCGACTTCCATGTAAATCCCTAGTGTGTAATAACATTAGCGTCGATAACGCTAATCTAATACATAACGGATAATAACTATAATTACTAGACTGGATTTTATTTACAACAAAAATGAGGTGTAATTTAAACTAGCAAAAATATTAGAAAAATTTAACCATGCTATTATTCTCAACCGAGTAAAATAATTCAGGTAAAAATTTTTATTTTACCTAAAGATCCGCAGTCTAGTTACATTTCACCCCCAGCGAGTATACCATAAAAATCAACTCTTTACACTTGATAATTTTCAATCCCGAAATCAACTGACAAGAAAAGAACAACAACGAATCAGAACGTGCATCCGTATTGTTAATCCGACCACATAGAAGAGGGATGTTGTCCACCTCGTCGACGAAATACCGCCCCCGAATCCTCAGCAGTTGTAGAAGAGAGGGTGTCGCGGCCGTGTAGCGGAGCGAGGTTATTTGTTTTTCAATTAGGTCCTGCGACGCGGTACTTTTTTCTCTCTCACCGAAACGAAAGTAAAGAGATGTCGTCGACGGTGGCAGTGCCAGTGGCCGCTGCCAAGAAATGGTGACGCGTCCTGCGAAATCAATTCCTTTCTTTTCCATTTTGCTTCCGCGCGCGCACCGTAGCGCAGCGCCGCGACTCGTTTCTCCTCTGTTTGTTGAACTCCGTACAGGGAAACACTCCGGGGCGTCCCCGTGTTCATTGTCAGACGCCCCTCGTTCACCCCCGTTGCCCTCCTCTCGTACTCACTCCTTCCCCGTTTTCGAGAAGATTTGTATCCGTGGGTGTGCGGCAGACTCCTGTTCTGAATTCCGTGATATACTTCACTTACGTATGCTAGCGGCACCGCATGCTCTAGACCCCTCCAGAAGACTCTCCCGGCAATCACAGTCGATTTTCGATACCTAAAACCTTCGTCCGCCTACCCTCTCTCACCCTTTCCCTATCTCCTCTCTCTCCCTCTCTTTCTCCTGCTCTCGCTGTCTCGCGTTTGCCGGTGCAGTCGCGCGAAGCCAAGATAGCGGCGCAATTAATCTTGCGTGATTACTCCCGAGCTCCCGCGTGACACCGCGTGCGGCTGCAGTTTTACTTCAGCCAGACGATTGGCCGGAATTTGCATTCATCGCCGAGACGTATTCAGGTGCGCCCGCAGATAACTACTTGTAAATCAGACACTCCCACTTGGAAATGGTAATTGGTGGGGAGCGGATCGAGTGTGTTTGGATGGGGGAAAGTTAAACTTTAGCGACCCCGCGACCGGGTCACTCGAGACCCCTTCAATCGAGGCGCACGCCGAGGATTGCGCGGAATTTATATGACGTTCCTGCGAAGTCTGCCGCTAATGTCTTCGGTGCTCCACGAAAGCTGCCTTTGAAATCATGCCACCCTTAGCTGTCGAGTGGTGACAATCTCCACTAAAAATAACTCTGCTAAAATAATTCACGATATTGTTTTCGTTATTAAATGCGTGGATTTGTGTGGCGAGAATGAGAAATTAACATCATGAGTGAGGAAAAATATATGAAGCTGTTATATCAATTTCATGTATGTCCATGAAATGAAAAAGGATCGTGTACAATGAAACTATTCTAGATCGGAAGAAATGTTATATTTTCGAGGCTGTTTGATACAGTGTGTTCGGTTAGTTCAACTTTGATATCCTCGTTTGTTGCATGTTCTTTGCATTTCAACTTTCGTGCCAGATTCGGTGCATTCTTTTTATCCACTCCTTTTATCCGCCATTTCTGGTTCATTTGTGGCAGCGTGTGTCCGCGGAAACTTTCCATGCATGTGTGCGCGGATGATGGGGGAGAAACTGCGAACAGTTGGTACAGTCGTTAGACGAGTCTGTAGTATTATGTTTACGAGTGAAAGTGGTGAGCATGAAAAAATTAGGTCAGCTGATGTTCAGCACTTGCAATTAGGGCTGTTCTTTCCGTACCGCAGTTTCCGGTGGTTCTTTTCCGGAGAACAAAAAAGAGCTTATCGGAGAAGTCCCTTCGCTATCCCAACATGTGGAATGTCTCTTGGTAAAGCTTGCGTTTTGAAACATTTATGTTAATCCTTGCTAACATCTGTGTACCAGAATGGTGTTACAGAATCGTTTTATATGAATTTTTAAAATGAATACTTGGTATCCTGTTTCCTACCTATCAACGATTTTCTTCCAAAGGAAGGGAATTTTATTTTCACTAATGTCTGCGTGTTTTTGTAAATGGTATTTACGATTTTAATTAAAAAATGCATCAACGATAATTGAATGGCGTCAAAGTTATCAGTGTTCTGAATTCGACGAGGCATTACGTAAACATTTTTAGGATTTTCTCAGTGATTGAAATAGTTCAGTTACCTCGCACAACGTAATTGATATTAAAAAATTTACCGGTCGTAAATGAAACGGGAGAGACACAGAAGGCGGCATGATTCTCTTCGCAGTTATGTCACGCAGTCATGTAATATAATCAAAAGTTTTACGACTGGACACGACGAAGATGTATAATGACGTACGGACGAACGTAAAATTACTTGGATCATTAAAATATCTCACGATTGTAATTACACAATTTTTTGTGAATTACTAAAAATTGTGCTACGCGTAACTTCGGAAATCTTGAGTAGACTAAAACAATTAATATTTTTGCCTATATTGTAAAATAATTGACATTTCGTAATGAACAGAAACATCATCGGAGATAATGAACAAGTATAATAAAATTCAGTGTCTTAATGATCAACGAATCAGTCTGCCTCGTTAGAGTGTGTGCAATTATTTTCCATAAACAATCATGAATAATCTTTCGCCATGTTTGCACGCAGTAAATGATGTCCTTTATGATAATAATCTTTCAAAAATGTTTCCTGTTTTACAGGATATTGCGCCATTGAATACCCTGATGAAAATTGAGAATTTCCCATTAACGAATGTATTAACACTGAAATACCGTCAGCTATACTAACGAAACCATATCCAGACAAGGTTCATGTTGATACGCACTGACAACGATTTTATGGGCCGATCCATTTATTCGATTACATTCCCCCCAACCCCCCCACCTGCCCTTTTCTTTTACGTTGATGCGTGATAACATTTTACACACCCAACTCGAGTAATAACAATCCGACAACACGTTTAAGCGAAAATCTATATTCTCCAACAAATTATCCGTCGCGCGTAATTTTAATGACGGTCCATTAACAGCAACGTAATACGTTCGATCCCAAAGCACAATTTTTGAATTCCGTTTTCAAAATTGTATACTCCCATTCAATCTTAAAATTATTTTACCCCGTCGCGAAATAACCTCAACAAAGTGTTGAAAGCGACTAAAATAAAGCGATTAAAATAATTGTAAAGAAAACTTATTTTACAAAGAGTTAGGAATGAAAGAAATTTATTTCATCTTTAGAAAAGAAAAATAGAAGAAAATAAACAAGAAATGTTAATCACGAATAGCGTCGCCCAGTTTCGACATATAAATCGGATTGAGGCACAATTATTAAGTAATGCGACCAAAGTGCGGGACCTCGTGCAGCAACAACGTATACAATTAAAAAAAAAATAATGTAGTGCAAGATTGAATGGAGTTCCATATAGATTCATTTTATTTTTAATATGCTAAAAGCGCTGACGATGGAGTGCAAATTTAACTCGATGATAATAGCTTTTAAAATTTGTCTATAACAGTGTAAATTTACTTAAACTTCCGAAGCCTGGACACGGTCCGAGGTATTGCATGCTATTTTTAGATAAATAGCATTACTGACACTTCTGATCGTTACATTCATCGATTTAAGTTCATCGGTGGGAGTGGTGTAATGTACGACCGGATCAAATTCGACTATTTCATTGAGTTTCGTTAGCGTTCAAAGGATTGCGAGCTACATTAGCGTGGAACAAACGTATCCATACGAAATCTAATCCCACGTGACATAATTTAAATGAGCGCAGTATGCTAGAACACATCATCACGCTGTGAAACAAGTAAACTTGCCACGGCACTGTGACTGATACGGCGAAGTAAATTACACGGTTTATTAACAACCTAGAAAAATCCGGCGGGGACGAGACTGGAATAATGACGTCGCCAGAGAAACTGTATCTACAAAGTGTTCGCTGGCTATTATAGCAATTAGCTTCGTTACTTGATTTTTCTCTCGAAAAGTTGGGGCCGGAGTCCAGCATCATTCTTTAACCAACCTGCGTTAATCAAATGATTTACGTCTTAAATAAATTCCTGATGCTCTTCAAATGGATTTTTAGGTAAAATGAAAATTTCGTGTCCCTATTATACATAATAACAATTCATTAACCATTTGTACTCGGACTTATTATAACTCGAATATTACACGTTTCTTTTGACCTAGAATAATTCCATTTTACATGATTTTAATATTTTCGTGGATATGAAAGTGGCATATTTCTAGTACAGCGATTTTTAGTGGCGAGTCTCTGAATCGTTAATAAAATTTACACTATCAAAATGAACACTCAAAGATTCGTACTTTATTCTTTCAATGTAATTTTGGAGAATGAAATACTTTCTGAAATTTGATTAATGATATTGATCATGCAATAAATGGATTTTTTGCTTCTATTTTGTAGGATTGAAAATCGGCAAATGTTTATGTATTTTGCACAAAGATCTCGGTAATTACACCGAGAGCGTCAGCAGTGGTAAATCGTGAATGTTGTAACAAAGCTTGGTAAATGGTCGGCGTTAAATAAGAAAAAGCGGAATTTACATTGGCTCGTTGCATCGGAATTACTTCGGAGCTGGTAGAATACATTGACTCTGTCCTCTTACAAGAAAAGTTCGATACCATTTAACTGTATATTTGCGAAGCGGCCAATGAGATTCCGCAGGAAATTGGTTCTTGCGTCGGAAAAATTTTTCGGCTCCCGCTGTCAAAGTTATCAAGCTTTGCATGGGAATGGAAAATCATGCGGCAGTATATCCTAAACTCGGCCGTGTCTTAAAGTATCCGTCTTTCGGATCGACTTTCGTAAAACGGTTTCATCTTAATAAAATCGGGTTACCGTCGCCTAGATGCGACGACGGTATACGTGTTTCTTATTCTTCAAATCCATGCATTCCCGAAAAATTTTACGGTCACTTACACGAGTCTGACTATTTACTTTTATCGCGCAATTTCTTGGGAACGATTTTGCTCAATCCTATCGCTGTCGACACTATTACACGATCTCCATTCTGTCCTAATTATTACAGCTTCCCTTCTTCAATTTTACGGCGTCGTTGACATTTTCCTTTTCATTCGTTTAATGTTATTTCGGAAGTAGAATTTCGATTGTACTACTTGCCCGATATCTAACACCTGCTTCTATATCGTTCTCTTTAAGATTACAGAATTACGATAGAATTCATTTATTCTACTGTAAACGTCTAATTTACTTGTAGATTTTTATTTTAACACCTTCATATACGTGACATATGCGTGCTAAAAATATGTATTTTATAACGAGTTTAAGACTGGAGAATATATTTCCCCCAAAAGAAAGTGACATTCGTTTCCAACGGTCCAAACATTAATTTTATTGCATTCGAAACTGAACCTTTGAAATTACTTAATATTGGTGAAGTGTTTAAGACTGTTCCACAAGCATGAACCGTTTTGAAGTTCTAATTCATGAAAGTGGGCTCAGCTGGACAGGGGCAAGTGAAGTCCATTGAATTTTCGGAATCGGCCCATAAATCGCAATCCTTTTTCTCGCAGTGTGTGGCCCGACAATACATCAAATACCATTGAGATCGACACGGCTGGGTTGTTTTCCAAGGAAAGTCGGCCGACATTTTCCAACAGTACCTACCCGCGAGCCGTCGTGAAATATACACACAAACGAGCTCACCAGAGACGTCTCAAAAACGGCATTGTCCTTGTCGACTGCAGTGTAAACCGAGACCATAGTCGAAACTGGTGATGCAGCAAACGCGTATACACTACTTCAAACTACCGGACTGCTTTGATATCTCATGACAACAGGCTGGAAGCACTATTAACAGACGAGCCCGAGTTTCTTCAAAATTCGAGCGAACGAGAGTCACCGACGAAAATATTAATTAGTGTTTAGTTTGATGAAATCGGTTCAATTTGATCCACGTGAAATCTCCCGTAGATCTTGTGTCATAAATCTTCCTCGTAGATCAACACGTTCCGTGCCGTCTTTACTTGACAATTAAACAAACTCGTGTGCTTTGTGGAAAAACATTGTACAGTTTTAGACTTCAAGTTACTGCTCTTTTTTAAGTAAAAATAAACTACTACGATTTTATTAGCTCGCTTTCTTGTTCGTCTGTCTGTTCGGTACAAATCTTGCAATTGATTTTGAACTAACTTCCCGTTGAGCTAGAGACTTGTTTGATAGTTAACTATTACCAATGGTGATACAAAAAAGGGCGTTGTATTTATCAAAGTGTAAAACAGGTTTATAGATGGTGCTCGGAAGAATCGTCGATAGCCAAACGATAAATCAAGGACATTTATACTGCAGCAGATAGGAAGACGCGACAGAACTTTTAATGATACGTCGGGTAGGAAAATGGCGAGCCTTTTGGCTCGTCGCGTGAAGGATTTAAGCACGTCAGGAGTTTGTCGTGTTTGCGCGCCGGCCGTAATAACATAGTTTACATTTTAATCCGCGAGCAACTCGGCTAAACTGACAATGAAACTTAATAATTGAAACGGCGCGGTGCGGCGCCGACGCCCATTGCGCGAAATTGCGTGTCCTTAGACCTGCGAAATGTTGCCGAGCAGACCGAATACGCCGAAAATCCCGCGAATCCGGGTAGAGACTCGGAAAATCCCAGGTCTCACGGCGCCCTTCGACCAAACCTCTTTCATCATCCCTTATCAAGATTCGAAGCTGCTTAAAACGGGACCAATTCTCTTTTTATCTCGCCAGGAAGTTGTGTAACGAGCGATAACGTGATTACAAAGTGAAAGCGTCCCCCATCAACTAAATTCGAGCCCTTCATTAACTCCCGCCTGCATTTCAAATACTTATTTGCGGTCGATTAAGTACTGCTGCTGTTTGCGGTGGGATAAAAGCTGACCGAATTTCGCGAATTTACAACCTCCGGCAACGCTTCCAAACAAATTCCACTTGGTCCTCCGCTTCGGGTAAACCTTTCTACTGATTTCTTTTTGACGGTTTTCCTTATTCTAATGCACCCACCTTGCTCTCGGTTTTACAATCGATTCAGAAATTGTGTTTCATACGTTGACAGAATGTAGATTTGTATTGTTCATTTAAATTCAGCGTGATGCGCATTGTAATAATTTCGATTGTTCCCCAAGCATTTGCAATAAAGCGACGAAAATATTTTCCATGGAATTTCATTTGGAACACAAATGCACACGCACGTTGCGACAACTACTGCCTCATCGTTATGGAAAGAATTGTTGCAAGTGAAACGTTCGCCTCGTCGAATATTTTTAAATGGAACGCAATATTTCTCATTACACCGAAACTTGGTGTATGGTCGTCGAAGTCACATTTTCAACATTCCGTGCTTTGATGTACACGCAGATGTTCTTTATACTTTATTTTTAGAATTTATTGTAAATGGCACGGTTCACATTGCGTACAATCGCGTTTTCTTTAAATGTTATTAATTAAAAGCTGCGTAAAATCGATAAGTTTGATTAAGAGAAATCAACGAAGATTTATCAGGGTTTGTTGACCTTTCTTAATCAGTTTTAGCAGTTTTGGCGTTCTGAATAAAAATAGCGGAATGGCCTTTGCTGATAGACACGCCAGAGGTAGAGTAACGCAAATGGTACATAATCTCTCGATTTAGTTCTGCAGATTCTGCCAAGATCGCTTTGGCACTGTATGACTTGCCATTATTGCGTTGGAGCAATGCCTGTTCCCTATTCATGATGTTTGCTTTCCTTTAATAATTCCCTCCCCCTTGCTACATGCGAACGAAGAGTAAATTATCAAGAGATACGCACACACTATTTAGTATACCAACTCCAGGGAATTAAGAATACAAGGATCTACATGCGGTTCAGTTAACTTACGCCGTTACACAAAATATGCTGCAGGTATTTCTACAATCTTCGATTTACTGCTGCAGAGTTGCAGTGGAATAAGCAAATTGGGATGAAGTGAAAGATTCCTTTTTCCGTATTAATTGTTTAGGTTAGAAAGAGAAGTTGTAAAGTGATTTAATAGAAATAATTGTGCCCGAAAAATTAAATTTGATGGTATATGAGAGCTCCGCTATGAACCTTCGAGATAATGCAATCAAACGAAATACGTGACGTTCTGATGGATAATATTCTGCCATTTTATGGCCAGCGCCATTAATCTCGCCGGTGCAGAATTTCTACGGCATCCAGTTAAAGAACTCGAAAAGGTTTTAAACTTTTCCGACAATCCAACGAGAAAAAGAAAGGCCTGGAGAGAGCAGGACTAAAGCCCGCAATCTCGAGATTCACCTCAACCACAATGGCTACCGTGCCATTCCTACTTTTCGGAGTTTCCTAGCGCTCCTTTAACAAATTGTTGACCGATCACGAGTCTGTTTGCTTTTTCACGAGCAAACTTTGTTAATCAGTCATTGATAAAGCACATGTTGTCATAAATTCATTTAATTAATAATACAGTAGTTCGTACGGAAAACCATTTCGGTTTCTCAAGGGAAAATGAATATATTTCAACTTAACTTCATTTGGCTTTACTCGAAGTGAAATTTACACCGCATAAAGAATGTTGAAGAAAGCGAGAAAATGTGTTATTTCTTCCCTATAATATGTTCAATTTTTAAATTCTTCAACAATTTGAATTTTATTTTCCGAGAAACGAAATCACATTCCAAATGACCTAATAATTTGTGCGAATTAATGTTAAAGTTATTGTAAACGAGCTGCTTGCTTTTCCTTTGATTCTATTATACAATGGCCAAATTCCACCGGTAGGAAAATTTCTTTTCCCACATAAGAACCGAAGTCACCTGCATTTCTTTGGTCACTTTCCGCAGTCAACGAATATTTAAAGGGATAGGCTAATCTAGAGAGCCATTGAAAAAGTTATACGGAGTAAATGGAACTAAAGTTTCCACGTGAAATAATTCATATTCGCTCGCTGCTATATGCACGGAAACGGAAACCTAAAGAAAGCCTGGCGGGGCTAAGCGCCACTGGCGAGTAATCCTCAAAGGAAAAATAAAGAGTATGGGATTGGTCCAAATTGTTCGGTGGATGGAAGGCGGTCGCGAAAGAAACGGAAGATGGATTTTCAGGATTTCATCGTTTCGTGGCGTTCCGTTGGCCCCGGACAGTACGAATCCTCTGATAAATTGTGACAGACTGAAAGAAACTTTAATCAGACTGAGAACCGGGTATAATTAATTGACCATTTTTCTCCTGTCAATTAACCCGCTAATTCCCACGGTAATTTCTTCCCGCAAACATGCTAAATATTTACAGATGCAACCGGCACCGTAACACATAAATGGTAATTCTTACAACTATTCTTGCTGCATGTACTTACATCAAGAAAATGAAGTTTCTACTTTCACACCCTTGAAATTATTTTTTGCGTAGTCTGTAGTTCGTCTCATAACTCTATTCAAGTCATTTGCTGCATTTGTTTAAATTCTGTGGAACTGTTTGAATTTGTTATGAAATAACATAACGAAGTAGGATAGGAAACTGAAGTCGCCTTCTCCGAAAATTGTACGAATTCAAACAATGTCACTGAATTGAAACAAATGCGGAAAATGCATTGAATAAAGTCGCAATGTTAATTACGCGAAAATCTGCAGCGATACGTATCGCCGTAGTACGAGATTCCGGTGGAATGGGTTATTTAACAATACATGGCTCCAAGGGAATAATTCAAGGCACACTTCAGTGTAACGCAATATATCGTGGAAGAGGTATTGGGTCAGCTCTTGAGTAACTAGCACAGAGACTAAATCGACTGCAAAATACTCGCAAGAAAGCTCGGCCTCGTGGTACACAGAAGAACTTGCAGGCGCCGGATTTCCATACGCAAGCCGAACGAAAAACCAGGCGCATCGTGTCCTTAATGCAGCGCAGTCGATCGACACGCCGAAGAAAAACGTTATCCGGACGCTGTCGATCGACAAGGCAGCGCATTAATCTTGGACCGATAACTCTTGGCGACCGGCAAATTAGAATTCATGAAAAGACTCGGTCCGTGGTGGCAGATCGGGGCTGACAAGCAGAGATGATTCTTTCGTGATTCTGCTGAAATTCTAAGGGATGACGAGTATGAACGAACTGGAAAAATCGGCTGCTCGTGGCTGGTCGTAATTGCACTGCGGATGTTCGTGCAATTTTTAATTTAGTGGATAAATTTCTAGAATCTTGTATCTAATAAAATGTTATTTTCATTGGTAATAACTAGACTGCGAATGTTTGTGTAAAATAAAAATATTTACTTCATCCCTTAATAACTTTGTTACAGAGTTCAGAAATTTTTCTAATCTTTTACTGATTTATATGTCACCCAACCAATTTCTTCATAAATACATGAAAATCGTACTGAATCCTGTCGAATTCATGCCTCGCAGTCTAGTCACAATTCGTTCATAAGAATGTTGCATTAGATAAGAATATTGCATAAGAAGTTGAATGTGGCAAAAGTTAATATGGAGTTTGCCTGGATAAAAAGCCGGAAGGGGTTGAACGCACGATAAAAAAAGTATTAAAATGTCCGGGAATAGCCGACATTCGTAGCTACTGGTTGTCGTTTCCTGTAAGAACCGGAGCCACGACCTCGCCGTTTAAATCTCCGGCGTGGCTCGATCTAGCCCTAAAACACGAGGCAGACTGCGGAACGTAAAGTGCCCTCAAAAAGCCGGAGCGTCGACAAAGGAGGCACGAGAGGAACGACTCGAGACCTGTTCTCGAGTCCCTTCAATTTGCTCGCGACACCGATGCGGGAGGGCTTGACAGAAAATCAACGGGACCGCTGAAAATCGAGATCCGCTTCTAAATGCCACCGGTAAAGCGCACCTTGTGTATGTATATGTCGAAAAAAGAGACGCAAGGGGGAGCGGAGAGGTGTACGCGCAGAGAATCCGACGGCAGAGACACGTTGTCCCAGCTCCAAGGGATTGTCTCGACTCGCCGTGATTTGTCCCAGTCCACCCTCGCACACCACATCCCACCAGCCCTCCGGAAGAACGATCGCGCACTGTCTTGATGAATAATTCATCAGCGTGGCGGCGTACACCGCGCGACTTCCGCAAATCGACTGGCCGGTAACGCGTCCCAAAACGTTCGGATAAATCCGCCGTCGTTTGTTCACGCTTCGAACAACCCCCCTCGCGGGGGCGCACATTGGGCCAAACGGCAATTCTAGCGACGAATAATGCACAACTTAACCCCCGCACGCCCCCCGTGTCGATTCGACACAGTTTCCCCGGAATAAGTTATACATAACCCATTCTTGACATCCATCTTTTAGCGGATGCTGAGACGAATTCGGCAATCATGGCAAATATTTTTTTCTTGATCTGAAATGTTCGAAAAAGTCATTTCTCGAATGATACTTTTTTAACGTTTCTTTAGATTAGATGGAGGTATACTTTTTATGGTGCTTATCGAATTCGTCTCAGTACGTCCTAAAAACTGAAAGCGACCTAGATAACTCTGGCAAAAATGTGGACAAGAAATTTGGTGCAATCGGCTTAAAGCTCTCCTCGAACCAAGTTATATTAACTAAAAAAATTCCTGCTCGAACTGCTACCAACAGAGTAGCCTAAGCTGATCACGATTCGTGACTCACCCTGTATTATTATTAATTAATTAGTGGACAGCGGATCTTTATGCAAGATTAAAATTTTCCACATGAATTGCGTCGAACTGTAGCGATATAGAAATTAATTTTTTGTAACAATATATTCGATAGGTTGAAAATGATATATGTATAAGTATTTCGAAATTCATCTAATGTTTTACACGTTTTAGGTTACATCCACTTATTTTCGTCAAAACTACATAAATCCGCTGTCACCCGATATGTTTCTACCCCGTCTCATTGTGCTTCATTTAACTATCCGCCTTTCTCCAAGTAAATAACATCTGCCAACACTGTTTCGCCGTAGGGAACTGTCTCCGTGTATCGCGGGAGACGCACGGTGTTTAGTTTGCATTATTTTACAATTCCAAGCTCGCTCATTAATTTGCATACTCCCTTTAATCCCGCGCAACCGGAGCCGAAAGCATCCTTTTCCAAACGAGGTCAAACCGGCTTCAATCACAGGCGATACGAAGCTGTTGCGTGTCAGGCGACGCGACGCACGACAATGGGTACCGCGAAATTAACGCTGCTTGATTATCGCCCCGCCGAGGAAAATTATCAGCGAAAGTTGCTTGGCCCGGTGTTATATTCAAGTGTGCACTACGTTGTTCGCCAGGCGCCACTTGTGTGTGCCACGGTAATAAAATTAATCTAAGGCTGTTGAAAGTTGTGTCTTAACTCGCTGTATCTGCGTGCGGCAAGCGTAATTTTCTTCCGCGTACGAACATCAGTTTATATTCTTAGCAGCAGCCTGCGAACATTCGTGCACTTAAACCGCGTAGTCTTCGGGAACTTATACAATATAAAGTTTACCGGAATTTCGTCAGATTTATGGTCGGTGTGAATTTGATGGAGTTAACAGGGAATGAGATAGAATTTCATTAATTATTAATTTCTTCTTCATAGTGTTCGATAGACTGCGCATCTTTGTCCAGCCCCAAGAATTTGCATTAAGTAAATGCTTAATTTCTTGCTGAATCTGTCCAACCCTGTGCAGTCGCAGCTATTTGAATTAAAAAATGCAACATTTCTTCCCAGCTGGAATAATTCCATTCTATATGATTTTTTTCATATTATAATTGGTTAGATACCAACGTATTTAATAACGTGAACAATACTTTGAATAATGCTAAGGGTTAATAGTGGTTAATAGGTTGAAAATAATGTAGAAGTATGTACAATAAGACCAAACTATTTTTACCGTAAATGTATAAAATCCGCGATCCACCGATTAATCATGAAATAATTTTTTTGCTTGGGATCAGTCGAATCCCAGTGGAAATTTTCGTCGAATTATCGTTAAAGCCGATGTTTAGGGATGGCAACAGGGGTGCAGAACGGACGGCGTGAAAAGAGTGGAATAAAACGCGTGGCAATCACAACTGCCATTTCGCCCCATTGTCCGAGTCACTTAAGAGCAATTTATTTGCTAGGATTCACGTGGACAATAGTGTCAACCCCCGGCGGCTTAGTGCGATCCTAAACACCCCGCAATCACCCCTCTCTGGCTCGTCGAAACTTCCGGCGAACTCGTTCACGCGGCCTCTGCATATCCGGCTAATTTCTGAACAAAAACCGACGAAAAAGGTAGGGAGAGACCGAGGCTCCTATTCCCGCTTCATTCAAATGCATAACTATCGCCAATGAATTAATCACCGCTTTAACGCAATATGGCAGGAAAGTTTTTCGCCCGTTTAGAGGCTTGAAACTACGCCAAACCGAATGGCGGCAGCCGTCCGCATTCGCGGGATTTACTCCCGGCGAATTCGCCTCTTTCGCTCGTGATAACAAATGGCACTCTCTCGCCGGGCTCCATTAGAATCTATAATAATTGAATTGTGCAAACAAACGGTGGCTAATCGCTATTCCCATTGGCAATAATTTACACAAGAATCTCGATCGCTCTATGTGAAATATTGTACCGAGCGATCCACTTAAAAGCCGTCGCCCGAATGTTCTTTCATTTCTGACTATACCGAAGGATCAAATAACTTTACACGTTGTTCACAGTTGCAAACAATCTTTGCGCAATATTTCTTTTACAATCTTATTATTTCTTACACTCTTCGTAGTCCAACAACATCAACAATGTTTTATCTCCGAATGCAGTTTTAAGGTTAGCTACAATATGCAAGAGAATAATATTTATTTTTCAATCTTGATATTTCCATAAAATTATCATTTTTATAATATTTGTACATTTATAATCTTGTTGGTCTTACAATGTCAAAAATATTCTGTTCTTGGATGCATTTTAATGTTACCAACAATATGCAAGGAAAAGATTGTTCATCTCCCAATGCGTTTTTCAACGTCAGCTACAATGTGCAAGGGAAAAATGTAGATCGGCCATGATCGTTTGTGAGGTTTTGCATAAATTCGATGGAGGATCGGACACTATAATCACCGAAATGTCAGCAAGGTCTTAGAGTAGGGGATAATATGCAAGCGGTAATTTGTGTAACAACGGTCATATAAATTTTCGGTAATTGCCTTAATGCGAGTCCGATGTAAATGATTGTTTATCTTCCACAAAGGAACAAGGTACCGGGTCAATCGTTAGGAGCCAATGTCTCGGGAGGATAGCAGTAGAGACGATCTTGCAGTGACATATCGGACCACTGCAGTGTCCTGCAGTAAACGCATAGATCAGCCTTCGTGAGCAATTCCCGAAGATTCTGGTTACGAGAGATAGAAGACGCGTAGATTTATGGTCGTTACAACCTTTAACTGCCTCCTGAGCGTTGGCCTTTGTATTCACAAATTTTCAAAAACCAAGAACGTTTATTTAATTTTAATTCAGGGGTCTACTTTTATATAGTATTTCATTGCAACAGAAGACTATACTAATTGTGTAGCACCGACAGAAACCTTTTAGGTAGGTAAAACAGGAAACATGTGACGTCACTTTTTATGTATTTCCGTATTTGGGTAGATCCGAATTTGAAAGTCCGTTCAATAAAAGCTCCCAATATTTGCATGCCCCATGCATTTAACATTACGCGAGATTATGCTGAACTCAAAGATGGCTGCCGTTGACGCTGGGTGCAAGTGTTGCACAGCGACCGGAAGTACATAATTCAGTTACTTACACAGTTAAAGTTGAACCAACAATTTATAGGTAGTAAAGATAGATCAATAAAAATTATACATCGCTTAAATTCAGATCGATGAAAAAGCAAAAATTTCGACCGCCTCAGATTCTCAACGCAATCTATGCACGCTTCCACCGTAGTTGGCAGCGTGTTCAAGCATCCCTGGTCCTGAATAGTCATGAGTAGAGTGCAGATCTTTATGGAAAACTCTGGCTTCATTATGTTATTTTTTAAAAATCGGAATCAGGGGAAATTTGTTCCTCCAGGTGGGCGATTTTTAATGATCGAAAATCATTTCGATTTCTGAAGAAGATAATGAAAGCCAATTTTTTACCATTTCGAATAAATTTTATCACATTCTGTTCGTAGAACTTCTGTTTTCTATTAGCAAAAAATTGAGTTAGATGACTTTTTACCGCATAGAATTTTGTACAATTTCTTTGTTTTCGATCTACAAGAGCTCTCATTGAGAATATGATTTTATTTCATCCCGCTTTCTTAAAATTTCTCTACAAAAATTGGAAAATTCATAAGTTTATTTTATTCGGTCTATTCGAAAACGAAATTACTTTCCGATCTGCCTAATATATTTTTAATCAGAAATAAATAGTAAATGCAGAAGGATCCACGGGCCACTCACGATATTCGAACGAAGGACGACGCAATTTTCCGAAATAAGTCGGAGTAAAAATCGCGGAAGATTGCGCAGCTTCGCGAATCTCGGCGGGGGATGAAATGGTTCGACGTCTTCCGACGTAAATCGTCGACGCGTTGAATCTCCGTGTGTCACCGGCGGGATGGAGGGTTGGAGGGGAGGGATTTGCGCCGAAATTTGGCGTACTCGTGCAACGCGAACATGCATATATCACGGGTATTCTAAAAAAAAGAGAGAAGGAAGATCGACCGATAAAAGGTTGGCAGCTCGTACAGAATCTCTCTCGGCTGTGTATATCGGTTTTGTCACGGCAAGAAAAACCTTTCCCCATGCTCGTTTCCCCTTTACATCCCGGTTAATATCCTGTCGTGACGTAGATGTTTGCGAGTGATCCGATTTCATACTTTCCTGTCAGGCTCAACTAGTCTCGGAGCCACGTTAAAAATCAATGTTCGAGTGTGTCGGCGTTTTTCTCCGGTCGTCGCGCTCCGCGATGTATGTATTGTTTGTTCGGAACATTTTATGGTTTTCCCTCGAAGATATAACACACGCGACTGGCTGCGGTTTTCTATGCTCCTCGACGCAACGTCCGGTCAATGTAAAGCCGGATTGGTATTTCCACGATCGGTACTAACGATTTCGACAGGGAAAAAATTTGTCTTGCAACTCCATCCGAACGTGATCGTCACATTCCGAGCACTCCGATCAATTTTTAAACTTATCAATTAGGAGCAGCGGTTAGGCCTTTGTACTCTTTCATTCTTTACCATTGTACAAAATATGTGTCGCATTATTAAACGTATTTATTATTTGAATAAACTACTGAAAGTATTGCACTAGGTATTATATCAATGTTACATCGATAAAATTAAGAAAATCAAACAGTTAATAAGTAGCAAAAATGGACGAGTACTGCGAACACGTCGTCACAGTTTAATGGGAAATGTCTGGAACACTTCGCGCAGCCATGGCTAATCGACATCTCGAGTCGAATAGAAAGTCTGGGGGAAAAACGGGTCACTCTCGTGCCTCTGACAAGCAATCCGTCGTCTTAGCGAGAGCTATCGACGTGAAAATACATCGCATACACGCTTCGAATTTGTTTACCCGTTTGCTAATTGCATGCGTTTAACCAAATACTGATAAAGTCGGAGAACAAAATAGTACAGTAGAATCGGTGTTTAGAAAACATTGTTGAATGTAAAAATTGAGTGACAACTATTTCCTTGTAAGTACTTCCTCCTGTATCACTTTCACTTGCATTGTCTTTATCGATGATCCTGACGGTAGTTGCATGGAGGGGGACGAATAGCTGAACCATGTTTTATGGCAACGTAACTTGTACAACGAGGAAAGGCTCATATTAATTAACAAACCCCGTACAATTAACTTCCAGCTTCCAATGGATGTCTCAATGTTAATAGCCAATTCATGTCTTTATTGTAATATTTATGTATCTTCAGTATCCTATTCTGTTTTGTAATTTTTATATTTTGTACTGTATATACTGTATTCTGTATTATAATTATGTTGAAATAAATCTCGTATGAGATTTTCTACAATAAAAAAAGAACATTTACTTGCTTTGCATACGAGCGAGTGTTTTTCAAAAATCGGGATACGGTCATACCGATTGAAAATCGAATCACAGGATCGAAGCATGTCGAACCTCGGTGTTCCTTTGTCGTTCGTTGCTAACCAATTTGTCAATGGGGGTGGGGGAAGGAGCCTACGGTTGTTCGTCCCGTAGGTGTATCCCCGCGAGACACTCGTCGCGGACGATTGATTTACCATTCCTTTCGTTTCCGTCGAGTTAAACGGCATTTACATGGCGAACGAAGGCGGCCGCAGCCGGCTTTGTGCTACCCCCGTCAGCTCCTTGCGCCCATCGACGCCGTGATTGATTAACCCGCCACGGCTGGCAGCTGTTTGCCGTCCATGGTCAAAGGATCGATTCGCGGCCCCACTGCAAAATGGGATCTCGATCCGACCGCAAACAACCTAATAGATACGGTGGCGAGCGCTTAAATTTTCTAAATCTGTTGCACTTAAATTTTGACGAGCCGTCCACACTCCTTCCTAACCACTTAACGCCTCAAGCTCGAAGGTGGATTCGTGGGAAAATCTGAAAAATATACGGAACATTGATTTCGAAGATATCTGACTACGGGACTATCTTCACAGCGTGTTTACAAAAAAAGTAAACAGACGCTGCGCGGATCGGCGTTACGATGCCACGGAGCGTACGAGAATACGGAAACTTCAATAGAGTATTAGCAATAGTTTTTTGCGAATATCTCGAAAACTAAAAGCGACCCCCATATATTGGAACAGGAAAAAGTTGTTCAGAATGTGTTGCTGCGTAAGATAGTAAAATTTCATCGAAATCGGAGTAGGCAGATCTTTTCTATATAATTACCTCTACAGCTAGCCTTGTGGTAGGAGCATGGACTATTCTTTGGAACTCCTATCGATTGTTATGGGAACAGACCGATTCGGTTTTGGGGGCACGTTTGACCACCTTATCCAGCTATACCCTTTAAGTGAGCACTGCTGTATTTACATTATTCGAAACGGTGATTAGCTGTTCGCACTCCCGACGACCAAACATCGAACCGCGGTACGTTTCGCTAAACATTTACGCGAATTCAGGGGAAAATGATGGCCCGCATACCCATCCTGTGTTCACGTTGTCCTCTTCGCTGATTTACAATAGTTTCCTCTCATCCTTCGCACCCGAAGTGGCCGATAAACAATGTTTTGGATACTTGTTGAAACGCGGCTCCACCCTGAAATTTGTTTCTCTTTCGTCGGGACAGCTTGTAATCGTTTCGATGCCCGGCGATCGTTGTCGGCGAATTGGAAAAAAGGTTTTCGGCCAACGATTGGCTGGTTAATCGAAAAACAGTCGCAGAAATACACAACTGAACTTTCATCCCATGGATTTTCTATCTCGAGGAAATCGATTTGAGAATTCCAGTGACATGCGCAACGTGAAAATCTAGCTGTGTGTATGCTATGTACAACATAGTCGAACGCGGAAAGAAAATTGTGCTGGAATCGACGCAAATTATTGCTGTTCGATTTGCGTTCGGAATTTTTATCTTTCGTGCGGACGTTGTTCAGGTGGAATGGTCGGTGCGGATTTTTGTACGTTTGTTCGATTAATTTCGTGACAAATGATAGCGGGAAATGTAGGACGTAGTAATCATTATTAATAAGAAATGATTGCTTTATTATTTTACATTTTACGGCGAAGCCGCAAACGTACCTTTTACAGCGTCACATCTTATTTTATCCGCGAGTAGATGCATACTGGCCACATTTTAATGCCACACTTTGTGTGTTACAGGTAAGGAAATTTTATAACAAGCATCTTCCAGTCCCCTTGGAAAAGCTCGGAAAGTCCAAACCGTAAAAGCTGAAGATTCATCCTTCGAGTAAGTAAATCCGCTAAAAGCTGCAGACAAAATCCCTGGGTAAAGAAATTTTGTTTGCGTCGTTCCGCGAGGATCTACAGTTTGACTACTCTCGTAATTAGGCTGCGGATTAAACTGGAACTACAATAAACGAAAAATTATTTTGCATTATTGCACGTTCTAGCCGGTTACAATCGTATAAAAATACTGTTCAGCTTTACATCGTACACCGACGTATTCTCCCGGCATTGTCTATGATACATTTCACAGTTATTGTAATTACTAAAGACGTACGAAAGGTAAAATCTCGCGCTGCGAAATAAAACCATTTTATACGGTAATTTTACGGGTTACGCAGCAACTTGGATGTACTTGTTTGAAAAACTTATTGCATTGTGCTTTGTATTTATTAGCAGTGCACTGCGGGTCTTTAGAAATTATTAATTTAATACGATTTCTAGTTATTTCAGATCTCTATTAGGCTATTACTGAAAATAACATTTTATTTGTTCCCACTCTCTTGATATCTGCTTGCAGAAATTAAACATTGCATAAACATCCGCAGTCTAATTAGAAGTTGTCATCTAGTACTTCATCTAAAGTTTATTCAGCAAAAAATTAATTCTTTGCACTCGGAGCTACGTTAACACGAAAATTAAACATTTCTTCCAACCCAGAATATTTTTTCTTATTATTTTATGGATATAGAAATGTTTAGTAATTAATTAGATACGATTTTTAACGGCGCCTCGGAGTCGCCATTCGATTTCACCGGTGCTAAGGATTAATTGCTTACAGTGTAAAATTCCGGATCGTTTCCATTTAACGATTCGATTGATCGACGAGTCTTTCTCACAACGAGCTGCAGAAACGTCGAGACAACGATGATTTCTTCAGGTTCGATTGGTGAACGGGACACCATTGATCAGCCGCGGATCGGATCGCTTGTTCCCAGAGTCAGCCGAACTTCATATTCATTACTGGCTATTGTTCGGTGAACCGGCGATCCGATAAAAAATTGATCTTGCCACGACCACGATCGATTACGTTCCCTGGTTTTCTCGTTGGCGTCGGGGCCCTGAACCGCGCCCCGACATACATATATAGGCCAAGCCTAAGTTATTGGACAAGCTGCGTTATGGGCGTCGAGACATCGGAAATTGGAAAATTAGCGCGCGCGCGCGTTCCCGTTGTCTCGAGCATGTCCAATTTAGAAACATGAGAACGGACCGGTTCATATCGAATGCACCTTGTCCCCGGCATGAGTAATGGCGACAGCTTTGAATGTGACAGACGCCGAATTTGACGACACTTCAGCATCGCCTGGCTGCCAACGAGCCGAAACCGTCCGGACGCGTAATTTCGTTCGACTCGTTCGAGTGGGATTTAAGCGAGTGATTTGAAATTGGCGTCGCGGGATCAATGATTCGCGTAACTCGCGTCCGACCCTGTCACTATAGTTTATTATACGGGACGATTGCCAATGTTGTATCGCTGAAGAAACTCCCCCCCTCCTCCGGGGATATGGTTTTTAAAAATAATTCCAGAAATTTCTTTGCGATGTACATCTTCGTGTGGAATCGTCAGCCTGTACAAATACAGTCCGACCCCGTCGTTAGACTACAGTTTAGTATAGGGGATGATTGCCAACCTTGTATCGCTAAAGAAATCGTCCACCTCCGGAAAAATGATCTTTGAAAATAATTACACAAATTAATCCTCGACTAATTTTTTCATGCAGTTACCAGCGTAAACGTGTGTGCAAAGTCTCTAACGCCGCAAGCCGGTAAAAAGGAATAAATTTTGTATAATTAAACACATTCTCGGAGCTGGATTAAAAAGTATTTTCATTGTTGTGACAATTCCAGTGAATTTCTGTAACACCATTAAATTTGATTTATCCGTGCGTTTCACTCTGCTTTGAAAACTCTCGAGAGTTGTAAGTCCATAATGATACTTTATCTAATTATTATAAATAGACCGCGGAACCTTTTACTTTTGTAGAAAATAATACAAATGGCGGGGAGAGAGCAGATGCAGTTGCTACAGTCGTCTCGTAATGGAAAAATATTATTCAGCCAGGAAGTTGTAATCTAATTTCTGTTTTGATCCATTAGCACGTAATAACGTGATTCTGCATAAATATACGCACAGTCTGCTATGGTCAGTTTCTATTACACCCTGAGAATTTCGCTGGTTAGACACGAATGCTCATGTTATGGCATGGCCCTAACTCACCGGCTGGATGCTTGATTGATTTCTTGCTCGCGATACGTCAATGCTCGTTGGTAAATTAATAGCACGAAGCTGGGTGGAGATAGATGTGATATGATGAATAACGCGGCGCATATGCACACTCGCGTGGAAAACTTATGGCGCTAGATGTTTAAACAGATAGAGTCGCATATTTTCCATTCTGACTCGCGTGGACATTAATTGTGTGCGAACGGTGAATCGGAGTTATGCAATCCAATTAAAATTCTTTAATTTCTTCACACGAGCCGGTGACGCAACCCTTGCGGTATTAATCCTATGCACAAAATATTTGTTGCATCGTTAAATTTTCGTTCAATAAATTACCAACTGTATTTAATATGTTAATAAACTACCGAAAGTATCGTACGAGTTACTCTGTGAGTTTTATATCGATAAAATTCAGCAAATCATATAAAATAAAATATTTCAAGTCCGAAGAAGAATTCGGTTTTCGAATTAGAATAGCTTCAATTGCAAAGGGTTAAATACGTGGTTTATTAATTTTTTTGAGTTACTGTGCTCCCAGCCAGGCCGCCATAAATTGTTCGCGTCAACATTAGTGTGTTCTTAGAGGGTAGCCGGAGATTGTGATCACTGATAGAAAATTTGCGCACATTAGTCCAGGATTCAGATCAGCTTTTCAGTAATAAATTGTCTTTGAACACAATATACGGGTCACGCCTGATGGTACAGCTGCCCGAAGACCTGAATTTACGACTTCTTGAGGTTGCATTAGCTGAGCCGAAGTGCTACGGCCCTAGAGACCATCGATTCTCTCCGCTGCGCAGCGACTATGCATAAAAACGCAGTAATAATGTGTGCAAACTGTTGCGCAGAATTTCATCAAGCATCCTCCGGATAACAGGTATTGCTGTATAATGCGTACTTTGGATTCTCTCCGGCGAACAACTCCATCGCAAGCGTTGCTCGAATGGCATGTCGAGTGACACGTTCGAAATTTGCAGAAAATAATAAAAATGAATGAGGCGAGGCAACACGATCGGCGAGATGCTGCGAGCGGCAAATCTCGAATGACACGGCGGCCAATTAACCGTGTGATTCGAGGGTTGGTTTTCACAGCAAACTCGACACCGAAATAACGCCGCGTAATGAGACCGGTTTTCCGCGCGATATCGACGAAAACGTGGTCTGTCCGGAACGTATCCGACTTTGTGCTGTAGCGGGTGGAAGTATTATGATCCCTGATCGATATCAATGGTGTCCCCTTCAAAGTACGCATTGTCTGTTAGAAACCACAACTTTCTTCCAGCGATCCTCCACTTACGGAAACAGTCCTAAAAATACTAAAAATACAATATTCGGAAGATATGTAGGCCACTACCTGTAGCGTATGCCGAGATATTAGTCGAAAGAATGTTGAGACGGTGCCAAGCAATAATTGTTAATGGAGGAGATTGGACTCCTTACTGACCAAGAGCGTATTAATGTTTGATGTATAAATCCGACTCGTACAAACTTTTTTTACAAATGCATGAATATTTACAGGACTATCGTCGACACGCTCTTGTAGGACAGAGTGTATATCGTACGTTTCTCCCGTCAGTAACACTCGCGCGAATCGCGAGGAACAGGCTCGCATGATTTATTTGTTGACTCCGAGCGACGCATGTTTTTGGTGAACAGTCGCAGGTTACAGGGGAGGCACTTCCTCGGAGCCGAGCGTCGCAAGGCATCGCGGGGCGTGAATCATATCCGCAACCTGACGGCTTGAAATATTTATGCCGGCATCCGTTGCTTTCTGGTTACGTGGAAACTTGGTTCTGCCGGGTCTCCCCGTATTGTTTCTGTTTAAGGCACACCTCGGCTGTGAGCCAGTGGGAAGCCGCTTTGTCGAATCTTCGTTGCCGTCGCGGCTTCCGCCAACAGTGTTACGCAAGTTTAGTCCTGCGAACGAGCATGAGAAATCCCGGCAAACTTTCCCGCTCATTTGTTTCCCCCATCCGCGGCCCCGAGCCACTTTCTTTTGTCCCGATACTGTTTCTGCCACTTAATGTTGTTCCGTCATTTGCGATCTATTAAGTCCGCGAGCGCGTAATTGCCCTTTTTGCTATTTTAAACTTTCCCTCCCGTGCGCCCGGAAAGTTTCCCTCTGGAAATACCAAGTTGCGACGCTCGAAACGCGAAAGTTCGCTCGCCGAAATTTCCGCGAATGCGAGCGGATTCGCGGGAAAACGTCCAGTAGGTGTAATCGGCCTACATGACATTTTTCACGTCTTTTCACCGTTAATTAGAAAATATAACTTCAGATCTTTACGATCGACCCCTTAATTCGCTAAATATGAATGTTACGTCTTTCTTTTAAGACGAAATAGAATTCAATTATTTTATTATAGATTCCTACAGGTATGCCACTAATTTATAAGCAAGGGGTTAAGGGTAATGCGAAGGTGAGAAGCTAAACTTAAATCATTTTTACCAGAGATCCTGGTATTAAAATATTAAGCTGAAATCTGGAAATTTGTTTTCACTTGCTCATAGCAGGTACACACAATTTCGAAGTGATTGAAGGTACACATTGAAGTTTCTTGTCGCACATGTGTACCTATATTCTACAAACAATGGCATAACCTACTTTGCCGTTCAGTTTTACTACAGTGCCGGATAATAAATCTACTAGCAACGTCGAAAGTCCTGGTTCTGCTACTGTTTACGATTCGTGGATTCCGAATTTTATGCATTTTCAGCATTCGTTTCTACACAAAACGTAGTAAAGTGAACAATATCTGTGAAATGGGAAATATTTGTTCAACCCCAATTTATAGCAAGCATAAGAATTGCCGGTTGATCTTGATATATTTAATGGGGAATCACGCAAAAACATACTGTGTAAAATTTCTACCAGAATGATGGTTACAGGGTAAATTCGAAAAATTTAGTTGATCACGTTTAGAAAAATCTGAGATACGTCAAACACCCAAACACATGCTCTGCGATTCGTTTGAGATTTTTAAAATGAGAATCCTGCTAGTGAAAAATCAAAAGCCTCACAAAAATCGAAAACATCCTGATTTCACATTGAAGTCCTAGAGTGATCGCACCTGTATGTATTTTTACAGTGTTGATATATCTCGTTATAATTATTATTCATGAACTTTTTCAGACTTGACGGTTGGTTACGTGACAGTTAAAAAAATGAAACGCTATTTTTACACTGACGCGGTAGAAATACTGATCAAAATCTGAAAAAATTCATGAACAGCAGTGATACTAGTATTATTCTAAAATTATGCAAAACTTGGAGCGGGCAGCTTATAAAAATGAGAATTCGCTGAAAATTCCGCTGTCTACCGTCAGCAACCAAAATATGGTTGAAACTATGTTATTACGGGGCGATAACTTATGGCTGCCACTTTATCTATGGCCGGAGTCGTACACAAACGGCAAAGTTAAAGTGATCAAAAGTCGGATGCACTTCCATGCATTTAATCAAGATCACAGTGGAGCATGTTTCCAAGTGAGTTTTCCGGGGGTCGCGTCGGTTCCGCGGCCTCGCATAGTTAATTCCGAATATAATATCAGGCCTGATCCTCGCCGAAGAAGCTATAAATCTTCTTTTATTCATGGTACGTAAGCCACGGGGATCTTATGAGACGAAATTTAAAATGGAGCTCGGTACTCGCTAAAAAACTATTCGCAACGAAGTTAGCGGACCCCTCTGCATGCCGAATGAAACAGTAAAACGTTTGAGTTCTTCATTCGACAGAACGTTTTAGAGAGACATAAACTTTCGCGTAGTTTGCCAGCCATACAAAAGGGGTTAAGTATCCGAAAGAGAATGACTGGCAAAGAGATAGCAAACGCGTTCAAAGTTGATTCGCGATGCAGTCGGCACAGCTCGCACAAAGGGGGTCAAATCGAAAAACATCCCTTACCAGTTTGGTTTGACGCGCCACGGGAAACGAGCGTCTGTCCACCGACGTCAAACAAATATAAAATAATAAATACTTTCCTGCAGGACAACGTACGTACTTCGATTTTTGTCCGCTAGCAGATTCTCGATTGGAAACTCAAAGTGCACCATACATTTACAGTGAAAATGCTGTCGGTTTGTAAAACTGGTTAACGGATATACAGGGTGTCTCAAAACTACCCTAGGAGCCGAAAATGGGAGGTTGCTTGGGTCATTTGAAGCAACATTTGCCTTTACAAAAATGGCGTCCGCGGGTTTGTTTAGGAATTATTAACGAAAAACATGGACCAATCAGAGCGCGACCTAGACGCGAGTTAGCACAGTCGGCCCGACGCTCCTACTGTCAATTGGACGAACGTGTCATCGCATGTCTAGATCGCGCTCTGATTGGTCCGTGTTTTTCGTTAATAACTCCTAAACAAAGCTTCGGACGCCATTTTTGTAAAGGAAAATGTTGCTTCAAATTACCCAAGGAATTTCCCATTTTCCGCTCCTACACTAGTTTTGGGACACCCTGTATATGTACATTATTTTATAAAAATTACAAGACTGGAAATCAATGTTGAAAATTGATTTCATCGCTTAACGACATTGTTATATTAAAAATAGTGTTACTGTTGTATACGTCACCCAACGAATTTCTTCATAAACGCATGCTAGTAACTATGTTATACTTGGACAACTTTTACATTCCTGTTAACAAGCACCCGTTAACACGCCACACGAAAATGTATGGTGTCGGCTTAGTTAAATATTTTCGCCGGGTTTCTGGTTCGCGCGACCCGATGTATCGAGTTTCGTTGATAGCGATAGCATCGGGGTTTAACATTTCCGAAAGGCTCGGTCCGCGAGAAAATGCGTAAGAGTATCGTGTTCCCGACTTGAAATTTAGTGAAAGATAATTTCACCGGGATTATTTCATATTCAGCAAATTTCGAGCGTGTCGAAAAAGAAGACGGAGCTTTTGAAGCCAGTTCCGACTGCTTGGATATTTGATATTCAAATTCGAGAAAAAGAAGCGTTCCCGGTTGTGTCGGGTGAGGCGGCTGGCGAGAGGCCCCTGTAACCGGATAGGTGGTGATTCTACGTATATGAACAAAGAAACCGAGTAGAATAAATTTTCCCATGAAGCTTCATTTCCAACGGAATCCCGGTGAATAAAATGTGTCTGACCGTAGGCGGACCTATGCTACTTGAACAGCATAGTATTCTTGCGTGCTCTCCGTATTCTTACACCCGCAACTTCCTCCATTATGAATTACGCATTCATCAGATCGGATGTCGTTAAAAGCCGCAAATCTCGTCCGACAAAATTTAAAATAGATCTGGAATTTTTATAAAAATATTTTTCTATCATCAGGGCCCTCGATGAGGATAAACACAAGTTACGTGTAAAATTCGAACAAGGAAAAATATTATCGTCAAGAGAACTGATAACAAGGCTGCGGTTGTTTATGCAAAATAGAAAATGTTTGTACCGATTGCAATACACAGAAGCAAAATAAAAATTTCTTTCAAGTTCGCTAAAATAATTTCTCGGAAAAACAAATTTATAATTTGAATATCTCTAAAAGAACAAACCAGGAACAAGTGATTTTGACTCATCCGGTAGTTCTAGTGTTAATTATCTGATCAAGCTGAAACCAATAAGCTGATGCCTTTAAATCTGTTTAATATGCGCACAGCTTTGAATCACGCTTACCGATTTTCGTCGTAAATGCATAAAATCCACAGCCCACTGACAAAACATGAAAACAGAAGCGTCACTGCAACGGAAACGGTCTCCGGGATCGAGTGCACGTTTTTCACTGATCGTCAGCCACTAAAGACACGATCGAACCCGGAGCAATAATTTCCAGTTACGTCGGATGTTCGTGAACAGAGCATCCAGGCTGTATTTACAAATTCATCGGATCCCCGGGAACAGTGTCTGGCCCGGCAGTATCTTTCACTTGTAAATAAATGCAAAACTTTCCCGACCATCGATTTTCGTATCTATTTACCTTTCCAGCGTGCCCGGGGTTTATGCATTCGATCCGCAATTGGAGTATCGTCCGTCGGATCACAAGGAAACGAGCGGGGACGGGCTCGGGCTACGGTAGCCCAGAGAAAAAAAAGAACCGCGAAAAACAAATGGAAACAATAGCGGTGCCAGGTTCACATGTAAGAGCAAACGGAATTCATTCAAATGCGGCAGGACGGCCGCCGCAAAAACTCGGTTTCCTCGTTTTGCCCTGTTTGAGGATAAAGGGAGAAGGAAAAGTTTAATTCGAGACAACGTGTAACCGGACCGAACGCTAAGGGAGACCAAAGAAAAACCGACGAGATATCGGAGTTGCAGGCATGGAAGGAAACCCGTCCTTTTTTTGCCTTCTCCGGTGATTCACAGGTTGCATGCAACTGTAACGAGATAAAAAAATAAGTAGAAGAAGACGGACGGATTGAAGTCGATGTTCGAGACGCAAAGGCGGGGAAATATTTAAACGCGTAAGTCCGCGGATATAATTCCCAGGTATTCCCAAAACGCGTCTTTGGAACCAGCATATTGTTATCCGCTTGCATTACGGTGCCACGGTGATACATCACTCGGGGGAATTGGCACAGACCAACTGGAAAGAGAATGGAGTTTCCCTGGCCCGTTTCGCTGCTACACGCTTGCACACGCTTCGCCCGGAGCGTCTGACATCGACGCTTACTCTCTGTGCTCTCTCATTTATCTCTCACTCTCTCCCTCTCTCTCTCTTGCTCTCCTGTTTTGCGCATCGCCGCGAGACAACCGCTCCACGCAACTCGAATTTGTCGATTCTTTGAGCAATTCCGGCAAAGGTGCGCCCGGAACGGAACAACGTCAAAAGGTCCAACCGCTTTCAATTGCGCAACAATGCTCGCCGATGCGGATGCTACCGCAAAAGAGCCCATTCTTGCCAGGTCACTGCTGAAATCATTAATTCATCGGTGCTCGGGGATCACCCACCGTACCGCTCTTGTGAAATTCACGGTGGACGAAACTCGCGCTGTCGCCGACTTGAATACCACGTCCGGAAATCGGCGAGAGCACGTGCGGACGCTTTACCCGCAGATGATGGGACCACTTGTACCGTGATTCGTCGACACTTGTCCGAATCGGAGGTGCACACGACGCAACTTTGCAAGTCTCGCTGTGATCTTCTCCCGAATTGCGCGAAACGGTGTTTTCCAAAGAAATTATTTCCGTTTCTCCAGGAAGAAGATTAATATTTTCGGTGTCCTATTTCCAACCTATTAAATTTCACAAGATGTACGATTCCGTCTCCCGAGGTAAAACCATCGATGTGTCCGACCGCGATCATGCAACTTGTCAAAAATGAAGATTTCGCAGTTTATTATCGTCGCCGGAGACGTACATCAGAACTTTCCGACACCTTTTAGGAAGAGCCTTTCCAGTTTCAAACTACTTAGTCACGGATGTCACTTATCGACGAAGTGACTTTGCAAGATGATGGAGTGTGTTGCTGCTTGACGCCTTGTATCAATTTATGATTTCCAAGACGGTCGGAAGTTCATCGGAAGCTATTATGTACTCTGTGAGCAAGAACCTAATGCATGTACGGTCTCGGGCGCACCTCGAAATCACTGATTAGATTGACAAAAAGGTTAAATACGAGCATGACAACGATGAAAATATTGTAGAGCTTGGAAGAATCGAAGAATGTTGGTGTACCAAAATGAAAATTGATAACGCTGCCAGCCAAGAAGATCAGTGTTGCGCCGTACGCGGGTTATCGAAATTGGCCAAGTGGTTAACATCAGGAGCCGTCTGAACAGCTCGATACACATAAGTCCGTAATCGATGAAACGTTGCCGCGGCCGATTAATAAGTCTAATGGCAGATTAAGGGGGCGATAGTGTAACAGGGGATGCGCATCCGCAAACCGTGACCCATATGTCGGACAAGCAAGTTAATCCAGGCCCGGTTTCTCGACGTTGTAGATCAAATTAACGTGGTTTATACGCCGGAAAGTTAGACAACTTGGCGGAGCCGCTTAGTCACAACCGTGAGGATATACCAAAGGCTTTCGTCGAAAGCGTGCGCGTTCGGTAAAAACTGGTATAAGGGGATTAAATTCGACGGGCGCGAAGCCACGCGGAAACCTATGAAGTTCCCTGGGTTTTCACGACGGGAGATCTCCGGGAAATTTCGCTGATTTTCTTTAAACACCAACGAGAGAGAGAGAGAAAGAGAGAGTCTGCCGTATGAAAATTGGAGGCTGTTACAGTAACCGAGGAAGCTGCCGGCTGTTTGAGGCGAGCGCCCACGCAAACAACGAAACTTTCACAAAAATACAACCGAAAGAAACTCCCGCGTATCTGCTCGTGAAAATATTTAAACTCATCTCACCATACACTTCGAATTCTTCTTGGCTATTTATATGAATTCTGTCGATACACGACCCAGTGTTTTTTATTTTATTCGTTTTATTATCTGAGGTAATTAATTTCACTTATATTATAAACGGAATGGCTGAAAGATTCGAAAGAAACCAAAAAAGTCACTTTTAGTGGTAATCACACACAGTGATTTTGGAAAGGTTCAGATATTTTCGATCGACTTTTAATGCTATAACTATCAGAAACCGAGATTAAATGAACCGATCAGCGAATTGAGGCGAGCGCAGCATAATGTTCGTAGTTGTTACTGTTGAGATTTTCGAACGTCAGGCCAGTCGGTAAGTTATTATTTCAACAAATCGGAAATCCATCAATACGCAAACAATTTTCCAAACTATTATATTATAGTTCGAAACGTTTACTTGGAAGACACTGGTCCATGCACATTACGTAAAATTACTTTTTGCATCACAATAACCTGAAGGGATATTTAGGTATTCTTATTTCAGCAGACCTCTCAGTATACACATTGGTTCTATACTACATAATTGATAATTAAGTGCTGGTGCTCAAACAATGTATCGTATTATTAGCCCCGTAAGCTCGCGGACCAATTTTGTCAAGTCTAAAAATTGTTAGGATAGCAGTAATATTATATGAGTTCTAAAGGCACTGTGACTGTCAATTATTCTATAAAACATAGCGTCTATGACACCTCGATCTACTTCTGTCAGCCACTGTGTGGAAATTCTTCTTTTAGAAAACGAACGACTGGACGTCGTTGTTGTTTAATATTCTACACAAGATACAGAACGTGTTTTTCATACTTCGTAGCTAATGAACTTTCAGGGCTCAGATGACTAATTTAGTTAATTTGAAATCGATAATACGATAAAATGTCGAGATGACTGAAAACGAAGAACTTTTCCAAAATTTGATTTTCGATGCCACTGGTAGTTATAATATTTTTTCCACCTAGAAAAGGTTTTGTAACATTAACCTGGAATAAAAATATTGAAATACTCTAAGGTTTGATTGCATTTCGATTCTGTTATTTTAAAATACGAAAACGTGTTTCGGACGTATGCCATCGATGTTTCAATTAATCTGGGCCTGAGTTAATTTTACTGAACGCAACCATCGACGGTTCGTTTAATTACGATGATTTCTACATGACGTTGATCGGTGAATCTCAGCGACATTTATCGGCTGGTAACATCACCGTGGCCTTAACAAGTCCGGCGCGTTGCATGCTGCTGCTTTCAGCTCATCCTTCACGTTTGACAGTTTCGAAATAATTCCTGTCCTGCGATTTGAGGCCCTCCCACAGGCGTCAGATCGTTCTCTGCAAAGCTCGCGCAAATCGATACGCGTTTATGCGTATCAATTTCACAAGCGGGCATCCGATTATCCCGTTGGAACGTCCGAATTCAACTGTGAAATTTTCGCGCTTCTTTGCGACCAGGAGGAATCCGTGTAACCCGGCCGATAACCTCCTTTGTTTGCTCGTCCCGGGGATTCGATTGAACTAGGGGAAACCAAAAGCGGTGGGGAATAACCGGGCTTCGGTGTGTTTGTTTTCATTAGTCGCTTATGTTCAACATCGCACGCGGACAATTGAATTTGTGTAATAAACGCCACGCCACTTTCCATGCCAGTTTAATGCACTTTTTAGAACTGCGGGGGCGTTGTCACGGCGACGACCGTAACCTTAACCCCCATCCGCCATTCTCGAAACACAATTTATCATTTGTCCGAAGGTTTAACCCTCGCCTGTCGCACCTCCGCGTGTCCCATATTCGATTGAAACGATGATTGAGAAATTGAAAAAGACAAATGATAAGAAAAATGAGGATTTTAAACCTTGCTGCTGAAACGTTTTAATAAGTGCTATGTACGATAAAGAATATCGTGTCACGTGTCCCACTTTGAAATAGTGAAACATTCGGGCTTTGCTCAGTGTTTAATGAAAGCTATGATATCGTAAATACCGACACTGGCATAAGCGGCTCGTTTACATGTCACAACCACGAGATAACTCTTTCATAGCGAATACAATTTTTTCCGAAAAGAAATTTCTTTTTACTCCCACGATTTTAATAAACGGTGGCAGCTATAACTTTTAGTGGCTCGTCATGTGTACCGTGTTTCCATTTTACTTTTCTGGAAACGAAACATACTGTGTAAACATTAAACCGCGAGTCTTTACAGACAATCATTTTTTCTGTGTCAATTAGAAGAACTGGAATTACCGTAATGATATATTTTGTCGCTTAAATAATAAATTCAGCAGTCTAGTAATTATCATACTTAGGAATATTGAGGAACATTTACGCTATTTTTACTGTTATATAAAAGTCACAGATTAATTTGCGGTGCATCTAATGCTAAATATTCAAGTAGCACGTTATTCCTTGATGCACGTGTCGTCGGTGCACGCGTACGATGTATTTCATGGCCAATGCAATGATACAGTAAGTAAATATATTTAATTAATAACCGTCCGCGGACGTGATCCACTGGTTCGACCCAAATAGTAAGAATAATTCATTGATTTAATTTTGCAGAGCCTTCGGGCGTACTATATAATTTGAAGTCTCGCTGCATACAAATTGTATGATTAACTGACCTTTGCAGTTTAACGTTGTTAATGTGACAGTACGTAATATAGTTATGCACACGCCAAAACTTCAGTTACTTGTTTCAGTTCGCTGGCCGCGCATTTCACTGAAACTCGGGCTTTAATCGATTTCAGTGCAATTTCTATCGCTTTCGCGTCGCAACATACCCAAACTGTATGCAAATCTTGATTCTAGGCATTCATTATGAATGGTAATCCAGATGAAATCATACCGCGCTTGAAAAATGAATACCCGAAAATAACGTGCTTACCGAAATGCATGCTAATTTCAATCACGAAAAGCGTTTCGCCATCGCGATCATATTTACCCGAATTTTCAATTCTGCCGGTATTCATTGTAACAAACAAAAAATTTCAAAACGGATCACAGTCGTTTCTAATTGGAAAATCTGGTAGCTAGAGTAAATAAAAAAATATCGAATTTCAGAATCTCACACTTTGAAAATTTACTCAAATTTTCAATTTTGCCGGTCTTTATTATAGTCTAGATTCAGATATTTTTGTACAAAGTTTACAACTTATATTCCCTTAAACCTCGCATAATATTTTCCAGACTTTGTTTGCGCAACTACACAGAGATTAAAAAAGATTTCCAGGCGGGAGAAAAGGCGATGGGGGAACGAGATCCTCGCCGCGTTTTCGATGCGGTACGCACTCGCTCGAGCATCTGCAATTCAATCCGCGCGCAATAACACCACCCTGTTTGCGTTTACACGATGCGCGTAGAAGTTCGTACCTAGCCGGGAATCGTTGCCGTCTGCGTTACGACGAGTCGTGTCACGGAACCGTCATCTGCCGGTGTTTCGTATCGGCTGACTTATGCAAATCTGCACGCGAGTACGCTCTTCCCCATTCGTGGGTTAGGTACGGTTCGCAACCTGATCGCATGCCAGCCCCACGTACCGAGCATAAATTTTCATGCTCGCGCTCTGCCAGATTTATGAAACTATCCGGCCAAAGGAGAGACCGGTCCACGTGGTCACTAGGGATAATGACTCTTGTCATACCTGGCGATTAATTAACCGTTTGATCCGATTTTTCACCTGATGTATTAGACTGTAACGTTTCACACAATTTCGCTCGTAAACGAAAACCATCGTCTCTAAACACGCGTTTAATAAATGTATCGAACCTGCAGATTTATCTGAAAAAATTATTTCGAATAAACTAGAACACGGATTCATATTTTAACCCCATAAAGTGAGGTTACGAGGAAATAAATACAGATTTCATATTATACAGTATGGGTATCAACGCCTACATTCAAATTTAACTTCTTTCAAAATGTAATCGACAAATTGAGTTAGCCACATTTAAAATAATACGAGTAAAAATGAACGAGTAATCAAATAAAATACATGTAAGTATATTACGCAGGTTCCATGAATATTTATACAGAATGACTTGTGACGACGATTCCCCATTCCCCTTTTCCACTTTAGCTTCAAGGTACCTCGATTGACTGCGATTTCTCATAACATACCATAGCACTGTGCCCACAAAAGTCGTATGCTAGGAGGTTTAATCTCGTAACGAGGCAGTTTTATCTAGCCGCGTCTATGGGTATATATGGTCTAAGGTCCAGACGAGCAAAGGAGATCTCACCTTAACATGCAATAAAAATGTTGAAGGACACGCTCGGATCTGGTTTTGATGACACCGTATAAAATATGTACACGGTTCTGAACACGTTCTACTTTCCCCAGGAGGCGAGATAAATATGTATATCATCCGCTGAACTTCCGACGTCCATTTTTTTCCTCCGATTGAAATTTATTTGCCCCGAAACTTTGAAAATGTCGCGACGTAAACTTCGGAACGCCTTACTCATGAAAACGATACGTGGCACCGCGTCACGGATTCTTCCTTCAGTGCTCATCTTTTAAAGTTCCCTGCTTCCCTTGTCATCTCCTGTGCAACCTCCTCTTTGAGAATTTTTCGTTCTTTTTTGCATACATAACTGACGAGCGTTTCACAAATAACTGCTTAAAGTTGCTCGAAGTTTATTATCCGTGCCTTTGAAGCGATATTTTATTCGGAAATCGTGCGACACACTTTTCGTTTTAGTCATCCTGCTTTTTATTAGAACATCATAATGTTCTAATAAAATTTTGTCGCGATTTTGACAAAATAAAAATTGTATGCATCGATTGCAAGAAAGAGCAATCAAATTGAAGTATTATTTATTCCCTTAATGATTTGACCACAGGAGAAATCATACATTGACATCTTCAATTTTATAAATTTTCCAATAATCTTGAATTTTATATACTCAATTTTACTATAAATGCATAAAGATCCGCAGCACGCAATAGCAAACAAGAGCAATGAAAAATACAAAGTCCGGCTTTCCACATCGGAAAAGTATAAACTAGCAATGTCGCGGTACGAAAAAATAAAAATCTTGGCTCTTTCACACCGAACGAATCCAACTTGTCCAAACGTTCCCGTGGAAAAGTAAATAAACGATAGACAAAAATATCCTGACGCGAATGTTGGTACGGCAATTTAACAAGATTATTATGCCGTAACGCTCTAACGTCGCAGCAAACAGCTTTGGCGCCACTCCGTTATGCCTGATTTCCTTTCAATACGACACTTGTTCCACTGCTTGAAGTCTTTTCACTTATTCTCAAGTTTCCCGGGAGGTAATAATTTTCCGGGTGCGCTTTTAAACGGCACGGCACGGCTGCGCACCGTGTGGATTGACTTTCCCCTTTGAGCTCGTGAGCATACCTCCCGCCTGGCCGACGATAATTAGAAGGCAGAGGGATCCTTCATTTCGTTTGAAGAAAACAATTTTCTTACCGGTCCGCGCGAGCGCGAACGAGATTAAAAGCTGGATTTACGAAAGAAGCCGACGTTGAATTACACTGAATACACCGAATCGTACACAATGGTCCTCTCAATCTGTAACAGCGGGACCAAGTTTCTGCTCGTTAATGAATCCACTGAAGCGGATGAATAGATTAAACCCGTGGCAGCAAACAATGTTTATTTCTACCGAAGTCTTAATATCCACTCTTTCCACGCGACTCAACTTCTGAAACATTCAGAGTATGCGACAAATACACCTCCGAGGACAATACTCCTTGTCTCTTACCGTTTGCCGTTTGATTAAACGGCATTGATTGATTACTGATTGATTACCTTCGATTAAAAAATTAGTACAATAATAAATTTCATGTAAAAAATTTTCCGAATGAGCCTATTACAAATTTGGGGATTACTCTTCCTCTCTTATCCTTTGGCGTTTGACTAAAGGGCATTGATTGATTACCTTCGATTAAAAAATTGGTACAATAATAAATTCGATATAAAAATATTTCCGAATGAGCCTATTACAAATTTGGGGATTACTCTTTCTCTCTTATCCTTTGCCGTTTGACTAAACGGCATTGATTGATTATCTTCGATTAAAAAATTGGTAGAATAATAAATTGCATATAAAGGTATTTCCGAATGAACCTCTTATAAATTTGGGGATTGAAGAATTGCGTGGCATTGCCATTTGGAAATTAGTTTCCAACTACGGCGCGGAGTTGCGACTAAAACTAACTTTGCGAATTGACAACAAGAACATAGTCGGAACTGCTTAACTACTTAAGAATGATCTCTGGATAACCTTAGCCCTGGCAAATAGTACCTCAGCATGTGCGGGGGTGAGAATTTTGACTTCAGCACGGACGGTTTCACCCTATTATGGTTGGTAATAGTTTACGGAGCAATAACACTAGGGAAATAGTTTTGCTTATTATACTAATAAATCGGAACAAAAGGCGAAAGCTCCGACCGGATTTGTGACTCTCCGTATCCATAATATTTATTACGAATTCTTGTATGATTTATTGAAATCATCCTGACGATATTCTTATATTTTTCTAATCGTTCACTCTTTTATATTTCACCCAGCCAATTTCTTCGTAATCGCATAAAAATCCACGGTCTACCAGTTTTATCATTTTTTTGCTTATTCGACTTTTTCATAGAAAATATTATCCGATAATCTTTAACGTGGAACAGGGTACAAACTTTTCGCAGAATTTCATTCTTGTGTAGGTTATTTTTAACGCGTCGAAACTGTTAACGCAGAAAAGGAAAATTCTATTTCCCTTAGTTTCGCAACTTTCGACTGCAAAAATTTCAATTTGCATAAGATCCGCAATCTAGTTACCAGAGTAAGAAAAGTTGCCTCCTTTTTCCCGGGACCAGTCCCGACACCTTTAGCACGTAAGACACTAACTCTTAAGCAGCAGAGAATGAGCATCCATTGTTTCTACTAAAGGGTCACATTGTTCGCCCTAGGAAAAATGAAGACGTCACCGTAAAGGAAGGAACTTCGATATGCATCTCCTAAAAATTGATGATTTTAGCCCCAGGAGGAACGCTGCTCAGCGTCCGCACAATCTGAATTTCGTTGCAGGAGTGGATGCATATCCCCATGCCTGTGCATTACGATTCAATTCAGTGCGCCGATCCTGTTCTTTCGTTGCCATATTTTACAGAGTAATCACGCCGTGAAACAACGCCTCGCTATTGTGATTAACTCGGACATTTCTCTGTTTACTCGTTCCCATCGCGTATGACAGTTGATCGTGATTGGAGCTCGCGCAATCACACGGTCGATCGCCTAAATTGCCGATACCGGTTTGATTATGAGATATGCGAGCCGGCGATTCGACTGATTACGATCCCAGCGTGTCGGTAACCTATTCTCCGAGCCGCAACGCTTAATACAAAATATTCCGTGGTCTCGCCTTGATCCTTTGTCGCCGATTCAACGATCGTCACTAAAATTCACGGGTGAGTTTATTTCGGAACCTTCGGGAATATTCATGGTCCCGCTGTTTCTCCTGAATTTCGCATTTCGAGAATCGTGGTTTGTATTTGTGTAACTGCACAGACGGAAATAAACCGCACCGAGATGGCCACGAATATTTCCGGAATCTGGGTTTCATGTTTGTACGGGTTTTTATGAAATTTGCGTGTTTCTCGCTTTGATGTCTTCGGTTTGTTAACACGCCTTGTCTTGATGTCTTGGCAACAGCAATCTATCCTCTATCTTCTCTATAAATAAAAATTAAATGCTGTTCGTTGGTAAGCGCATCACTCGTGAACGGCTGGACCAATTTGGCAAATTTTACAAACAAATTCCCTGTTATATTTGCGAATTCGTAAAACTGCCGATTTATGGCTTTGAATGCGGGGTCGTATCGCATGGTGGTAACCAGAGTGTGTTTTATACGTTTTATGAGAATAATTAGCGAGTGCAATTCAATACTGCAAAACGATCAAAAGATTTCGCATGAAATTCTAGTTTAACTATTACACAACGGATATTTATGTAAAATAAAAGTGTTCCATCTGAATTGCAACAGATTGGAGTGAACTAAAAATTTACTTCCTTTCTTGATAAAGTCAATAATATTTTTACTGTTTTAGATTGATCCATTGAACATCGTTTCACGTGTAAAAATATTCATTTTTTCGATCATTCAAATGTGTAACCTCATAAGATAGAAATAGTCCGATGTCTAGATTGAAAGAATTTATTTGTCTACTGGGACCGATCGCTGATCTTGAAACGGAACACTTAGAGATTGGAATGGAAGGTTTCTCAAGAGATCATCGATTATTTCAGTCCGTGATACAAAGCGTTATATTAGTTCATGATTCGTAGCTATTTCCATCGCAGTTCTTCGAAGATTAAATATGGAAACTGTGATCATTCGAACTTTCTGCAGCGGCCAACCACATAGAAACGAATGCAGTATCTATTCGCTAAGATTGTTAAATATCATTTGCTCAAACTCATTCATGGACGTGGCATTCGTCGTGTTAACGATAAAAAAGCGGGAATTCTACCGAGTTTCGTCCGAAAAGCAGAGAGTGTTACTTATGTACGACGTTACTGCAGGTCGAAACTAATCGCTGCTGCTTAATAACGGGTCGACAAGTTAAGTTCCGTTCGTAAGAACCGGACGAAGTAAGTACAGGATTTAAATTCCAAAGTTAACGTATTACTGGTTGTTGCGGGCGAAACTCCTCCGACGAATCTTCTTAAACTAACCAGTGGGACGAAAACTCCAGTTACTTTAAGAGTGACGTTACTTTCAATAAAGAAGTTAAAATTGACGCAGGAATACGAGCTGTCTTTTTCAGATAAGTTTCATCATCTTTGTAGCGCGCGACGCCGCGGTCCTGTGTTATAACTTCGAATATAACTTTGCTGAAATGGATCGAACTTTCTAATTCCTGCAACAACGACTAATTACAATATTTCACTTCGCTTTGGTTAATGAATAGACATCGTTCAGAAATCACAAAGCTGACACAGAGTCGCTATTAAAAATTGCAGTGATATTACTCACAATATTATTAAATATGTTGGTATTTAATCAAATACCACATTTTTAAATAAAATTATGAAAATCGTATACAATGGAATTATTCTAAATCGGAAGAAATGTTTCATGTCGTAGAAGAGGAAAGAAAATTATTACATTGATTTTAATGCTTAAATATTGATTACAAACGAATCAGATTCTATGTCGATTGAAAAAAAAGGTTTTCCATTTATGTTTGTTTAAAATCTAACTAGAATCATAGGCATCGCTTGCAAATAGTTTTTTACGCGTTCGTTGCAAGAATCGTTGTTTTTAATTGGAAACGTGTACTTCCCGATCATTATACGCGATCGGAATCACGACAATACGTTTAATGGCGATGACGATTCGCTTCCTGAATCCAGGGTGTCCATCACTAGCTGCCGGGGACTGTCAAAATATTCTCCCTGAGAACGCTGCAGATGAACTGACGGCAGTTCAACACGCCGGTGACGAACAGTGTGAACACTCGAACGCCAAAACCCATCGAATGTTTTGACGAGCGGGCTGACAGACGGTTGCCGGCTCGCGACTAGACGGATCGTCAGAATTATCCTTCAGACATTGCTCCGATGGGAAGCTAGGTCAATGTAAGCCAAATGCGTCCATAACCAAAATGAATCGCGCAGTTTCACGAAAGTATTGGAAATTTTATATCCACGAAAAAAGCTTTTCAAAGTTAGTGAAATCCGAAGATTCCGAAGAAAACACAACTAAATTGAGTTTGCAACCAAAAATTATGAAATCGTTCACCGTCATATGTGCCACTAGGTAGAACGTCCATGAATTTATTCAGAATTTTTTTCACCGAGTAACTACCCTTCTGGTTGGGGCGCCGACTAGAAACTTGTCACCGAAGGCATTCTTTTGGAATATGAACGAAAATCAGTTTAGTTTGGGTTTTTAAAGCAGAAACAATTTTTCCGCTAATCAACTAAAACGCTCGTCTGCGAAGAACTGAGGTTTCCAGTGGAGTTAGCATAAATAGCATAAACCACGCTGTAAAATTTGATACCGGCGCGTAAAGAATCATTGAGACTCGATTGAATAAAGAATCTAGAAGCCGGTCCAGCATGTCGCATAATATAATCCTCGCCGATGCAATAATGCACACTAAGTGCACAGTAAGTAGAGCCGTGGAAGGGAATCGGCCAGTTGCCTCTTCCTGGAAGGCATACGGGAACGATGAAAACGTAGACGTCGTTCGGTTTAAAGTCCTATTCTCATGCGGCATAAACTCGGTGTCGTTAGATCCGTAGGACCATTCTTATGGCAAACATTTGGAGAGAACTCCGTTAGCGGATCGAACCGGCAGCTCGGGGAATACTTCGATTCCCTCTATGATACCGGAATCCCACAGTATACACGAACACTGCTGGGATACTTTACCTTCCCGGGGATTCGTGTGCAAGGTGATTTCGAGACAGCTATGAATCCGAACGGGTTTCACGGTTTTTGGAAGCTAAACGCTCGCGAAAATCCCGTCATCCTCGCTGCATTTCGACTGAATCAACCCCGATACGTCCGCTCTCGGTGAACAAAAAAAAGAATTTTTGTTCAAACACCGCTCGCGCGAGTTTTAACGAGCCGACCTCGAAAGACAATATCGCGGATCCGAATTCTCTACGTCAACATAATTCGATTTTACATTGTTCAACGAGGAACAGCAACGGTCCCGAATAATGTAAAAGTTTGCATGAAATAATGTAATTGTCATTATTAATACTTCAGACGACTTGATCGTCTACTATAATAATACACGTGATACTCAACTTCGTAATAACGTGCGTTTAAATAATTCACATTTATGATATTACTTGCGTGTTTCAATTATCGAAAGCTTACAAGTGATTTTCAATTGCGTTTCGCAATTACAGAATTTTGCAGGTCCTCGTCTGACGAGAGACATTTTTTTAAATTTGAATAATAAATGGAGACTGTTCATGCTCATATTGAAAGTTGAATGTTCTGTTTCATCGTTTAATATTAATTTTGAGCGAAGCTTTCTCATTCTGAGAAATTCTTCAAGAAGTGTCTTCCAATGGAAAATGATCATGTTTGGAAAGTTGTTCAGATATAAATTGAATAAGGAATTTATAGTGGCCACTCCAGTCAAAAGCGAAACATCCGACGAACCGGAAAGTTACAAATGGCGGACAAGTGGTTCCTGCGGACAGAAATAAATATTTATTGCTTGAAACTTTATTGATGTTAGGAGCAATCGAGGGTAATCATTTGCGGAACAACTCGTCGAGTTTTCGTTACTCTTATGCGGAAGTGGAGAGTTATATTTATCCAAGAACTTCGAATTGCTTTGATTTCCTATTCAGTGATGAATCGGTTTGGATCGACGTTTTGCATCTCGTGATTACAAGTTCCATTCGCTGGAAGATCTGAGACTTTGCATCGTTATCAGTGTTTGCCTCTGCTAATTGTTATTGGAATAGCAATTATTGTTTCTCCCATTTCCGCAAAGGCTTGATTGCCATGAATTAATGAACGGTTCGCCGATGAAATGGAGCTGACGCGCGGCGGGTCTGTCGATCTATGAAAAATGTATTTCTCGAGGTTCGCTTACTATCGTGAAACGTAAATAAATTCGAAAAGTACTACAAACCAAATTTAACGCATTATTAAAAAGAACTAATGCAATCCCGGCTCTTCAATATTAAAAACATTCAAATGTGCTTTACTCACTGCAGACAGAAGTGTTTATCTTCTTAATAGAGGTGAGCTCGTGTTTCGACTACGGGGATAAACAAAAAAAAAGAAAAATTGCATTTTGCTTTTACAGTAATGGTTATCATGCTGGCGAATTCATGACGTTGGGTTTTCAACAAAAATAGCACCAGATCCCATGGCCGGCACAGTTCGCGATTAAAAATTCAAGTATACCGCGTGCTCAATTTCTCGAAAATCATGGTAGAAAAATATTTGCCTTCAATTTTCACGTTTCCCTAGCTAGAATTCCTAATGGAGTCCGGCAATGATTACCTCACGACTACATAGAAGAGTAAACCCATAAGATACGTGATAGATATCGATTGATCCTGACAACGGACATCGCGTCTGATTTCTCATGAATATCTATCGGGCGAGATGACAATGAACGTTCTGGTATAAAGGATGCGTGCCGAATGCACTTGACATCACGAGATATTCAATCGAGACGTCGCTCAATTTTGTTGACTTCGCTTCGCTTACTCGCTCCTACTTTCAACATCCTATTTCACGCTTGGATTTTTATTTCCAAACGTGTGGGAGAATTAAATCGAAATACGTTGGTGTCGAATTGAACGGTTCTCAAAGGTGTTGAAATATCATGCACTGGACTGTCGATTTTATACATTTATGATAAAAATCAATGTCTGAATTTCAGATTAATAAGGCAATTAAAAGAAACAAGATATTTCCACTTGGCTCCTGTGTCTTGCGATCAATCCAAATTTTGATTTTGCAAATTTTTGGTGTATCTTGACTACTGACATTTCAGACATCGTTTCCAGCCTTGTAGTGCTCTCTAACCATTTCCATCATCTTTTGCTTTTTTATTTGCCGCAAGTACCATCGGCTTACTACCATTTTTTCACTTTTTTCCAGTATTTTCAATGTAGTGTATATATCACTTCAAACAAAGTCGTAAAAAGTCACCCAACTCGATTTTTCTCTAATAGAAAACAGAAATTCTACGAGCATGGAATCTTCAAGTTGCCTGAAAACTCGCAACAGATGACAGAACGAGATGTCATAAAACTTATTCGAAATTGTAAAAAGTTGGCTTTCATTTTCCCTTGGGAAAAGCTAATACACGAAGTAAATGACGAAAGGTGTGTTCTACCTTTCGAGGAGTTGCAGGTGGATCGGTGTTGCAAAATGCAGGCCGATGAAAATACGTAATCCATCGAACGAAACGTGGCGCATCGATGGAATCTCAAGTATCGGTGTTCCCGATTGAATAAAAATAAATCGAAGCAAGCCGTTCGAAAGTTGAGCGAATGAAAATCGAAAAGTTAACGAGTGGCTTCGTTGAGAATTCTTCGTGACGGCCGTCGGCTGGATTCGTTGGACAGTCCAAGGTTTATCTTTTCGCGGTGTGGTATAGCTGGTCGCGGACTACATGCAGAATTTCCAATTCCGGGAACTAATCTTCGCGAGTTTGAATCTCGATACCTATCAGCATTCTGGCCGAGCGCTGTGCGCCGCTCTGATATTACACGGCACGCAAAAGCAGAGGTAAGTAAGCCGAGGAAAATACGGAACATCCCCAGGGAGATTGTTGTTAGAGACAGTCTTAGGCCATCGGGCCAGCCCGACATTCCTCTAGAACTTTAATAATGCACGGTGTTCCCCGCCGGTGGATGTTTGGAATTTCTTATTCCTCGTGACGCTGTCGATACGTTCGGCCGTGTACAGTACACCTCTTTGATCGTATCGCGTCCTCGCTATTGATTAATTACGCAACGAAGCTAATTAAGATTGTTCGAAAATTCGAAAATTCGAAGCACTGCTAGCAGACTGCGGATCGCTAAGCAGCTGCGTGTCTGTGATTATTTAGAGAAAGAAAATAAAACATTATTTCTTTACAAGATATACAAAGTGTCTCAAAATTCCTTCACATCCGGAATTAGGAGGTTCCTGAGATCTTCTGAAGCGATATTTTCCTTTGAAAAAATGTCATTTGCGGCTTTGTTTAGGAGTTATTAACAAAAAACACGGACCAATCAGGAACCTCTCATTTCCGGACGTTGAAGGAATTTTGAGACACCCTGTAGATGAGAAAGATGAACATGTAAGAACATTAAATTGAACACTATCAACTTTTGCATTATAATTGATTAATGTTAGACGAAATGCTGTTTTTCCCGAAGAATTATGCGGCCAAGTTTTTGTAGAAACATGAACGTGTATTTTCTTCGTACGTGAATAAATAATTCCTTCGAAAATTAAATTCACGATTTTGATGAAACATCAGCAACAATGTTCGGAATTTCTTATTGCACGTAAGGTTGTCGATACGTTATCGATACGTGGTACAGCCTTAGAGGATCCTCCCTGTTAATTAATTACGCTCCGAGGCTAATTCGGATACTTTGAGAAGTCGTATCGGTTGTTCGCAATCTGCAAATCTGCTAGTATTGATCCGTACCTGGTAATTTCGTGGTAGCTAAATGATATAAAGACTTCGCTAATTAGTTTCTTGAGAAAATTGAATTTTCGCAAATCCTGTGTGGATATAAGTACACAAAATTCAGTCTAATTGTGGATCGTGGAGGAAGTACGAGAGAAGGCTTTTAGAGGAGATTATTAAGGTGAAGATTATAGAGGATATTTGGCTTAATTTAGCGTTACTCCATTTGATATTCAAACTCACAGCGGCTTTCATATATGAAATATTTTCGTCATTAGGTATTATAAATTTCATAAAATATTTCAAACGAAATTAAATCGACAAATATGTATGAGACAATAAATTTTTGGGTGGTTTACATGCTTCAATTTATTCATGGAAAATTATAAATTGTATTCGTTAACATATATCGTTTTCTCTAATTGATTGGTCATTTTGATCCAATTTAATTAGTGGAATAATAATGAGACTGTTTCTCATTTATGACACAAATGAGTGGGTAAAAATGAAACCAGTGTTCAGATTAAAGGAGTATAAGAATTCCTTGTATAACCCCGACAAGCTGGGAATAGTACATCGATATTCTCAAATTCTTTTAATCTTCCTAGTCTGTCGAACTGTACCCACTCGGATTATCATAAATTCATGAAATCCTCCGTCTACTTGTAATACGGAGAAGCCGCGAGTAATTGTGCTCCAGATTCTCCGTACATACATATTACATCTTACAAATGAAATCGCGACGAAGATGTCAATGCAACTGCTACTGTCGAGAAATCCAGATGGCATGCGCATATGGTTTCGATTTGCCGTTTCATATTCTGAAAAATGGGAATTCACAAGCGACTAACGTATGCTAAAGTCTGAGGTACGGTCTACATTCCGTGTGCCTCGGATTAAAACTGATCTCGCTAGACGAAAGAGACCGATTCGTTGAATATTAGATCCTACATAACTCTCAATTAATGCGAGCGTTAGGTCGTCGCTTAATTTCTCTGTCGCAATAAATTATTATCTGTTTTTAAACCGGGCACGCCATCTCGCTTGCGTAGCACCTTTAATTGTCTCTATAAAATCACGAGCGCTTGAAATTTACATATCATTTCCATTGATAAAGTCTCGATAAATATTTTACGATAATAACGTAAAAATAAAACATTAATGCGGTATTGAATTAAATATACTGCGCCTCGTCGATTAATATTCACGGGAAAATTATTAAGCTGCTTCTCAACGTGATATAATCATTCGTGTGTTTGCTGTCGTCATTTGTTTTGATAACAGGCGTCACATTTTATGAAATAATAACTGCAAGCAGAAAAATGTGTTCGTCGTTATGGTTTTTACGATACGTTTCAAACTTGTCGGAGCAAACACGATATGTCTACTTGTTTAATTGATGATTATGGTGAACCTGTATCATCCGAACCAGTGATATCTGAATTCTCATTCGACTGAATGTTTCACGTATGTAAACAGCTCAATGTAAAGCGATCAATGTGCAACAGAATTTATTGTTAAGATTCAATTTAACAATCACATTTATAAGAAAAATGAGTAGGTGCAATTTCAAATCTACCACTGCCGGGATCGGTTTTGTATTTTGTAGGACATTTTTATTTTGCATAAAAATCCGCTGTCTAACGATGAGTTACCTAAAAATGTCAAAGAGCATTAGAATACAGAAAATGCGTTGTCGAGTAAATCAACGAATATCTGAATTTTATCTATAAATTTTCATTTAGGACCACTGCAAACTTTCTTTCCAACCCTGATACATGGTTGCAGTCTTCCATAGGCGCGCTCAAAAGTACACCTGGTAAATACACTTCCGTTGGGTAGGGGGGTGAAGGGGGACTGAACAATTCCGCCGCATCAGACACAACTTTGTGAAAAAGGAAAAGTGTCGGGGTAACTGCTCGCTCCGGCATGCGGCAGTGCGGGTTTAATGAATATCGATCTTTTCGAGTTTCAGATGTTTCCATCTCTTTAACGCCATCAGTCATAATTAAGCCAGCCGAACGTCACCTGGTTGGGATAATTGAAACCCGCCGCGGTTTTTCGCATGGATATTAATAGTGGTCGGTTCCAGGCGACTGACATGCATCGGTCGAAATTCTGAGAAACTACGCGGAGTAGATGGATCCAACCACCCCCCGGAAAAATAACGTATATATCCCGCGAGAGGAGAACGTGGAAATTAGCGTGGCGCGCGCATCGATCGGTCATTTGTGCGGTTTCATGACACAGCTATAGGTCCGCCAGCGAAGCGGGAAACCGTCTCTGGTCTGCGACCTCCACCTATTTTCGTATGGCAAGGAATTGGCATGAAGCCACAGCCGCAGAGCTGCAGCCTACCCGTACGTACCCATCATCGTCCGACAAACTCGTCGACGATTACGTCGATTACGTCACCGGTTCGGAAGCGCGATTTCCTAAGAAACACACGGCCCACCCAAAAATACACGATCAGTTCGCCGAAACCCAACCCTGACCTGGGTTCCTTGGACGCCGTTTCTGTGTTTATGAAATACGGCGAACGGCATTGAAGTTGACGCAACCGGACGCCACTGGGTGCATCGCTTGCATCTGATGCGTTGTCAGATGCATTCCGATCCGACCCCCGAACTGATCGCCAGATGGATTTTATGTAGTTCTGCTGGCCAACGTTCGTTAATATTTTCAATGAACTCTTCAGTTCGCGGAGTGGGTGAACTTATTCGTTAGTATTAAATTAATGGAATTAATATGGAAATTTCACAAAATATTTGTGACGCTTTTACCACGCTTGTATTAACTTGCCGTGTTGTTTGTTGTATGCGTCGAATCTTGTAATCGAATTTTAAACCACTTGACACTTTAAACGTAGCTCAGAACTGGATGACAACGCAATATTAAAAAAAAATTTTTTAAAGACTGTGTTTAGGAGATAAAAATGTAGAATCTCAGCGGGAATCGAAGCCGGGCCTCGCTAATACGCTCATCCCCACTCCACTGACTCGCTTCGCACCGAAGGAGTTCAGTGTTGTGTTTCGTTGATTCAGTTTGATTTCGGAGTCTATCAAAAGGTAAATCTTCTTTTATATCGATCGTGTATTTGCTCATAAAAGATGTATTGATAAGGAGAAAATAATGTTTTTATATATTAGTGACTATAAATGACATAATCTTCGCGGGCGCTCCACGCTTTTATTTATAGTCACTAATGTCTAAAAAAATTATTTTCTCCTTTTTAGTGCATTTTAATATAAGCGCGGTTTCTAAAAAGACTTTTTATATAATTTTTTTCTTATTGAAATTTAATGAAAACATTTATATTTGCAAAGCAACTTTTTTGAAAATGGTTGTGCAATCCGAACCATGGGATTCGTGTTTTTAAGGATTTGCAGAGATGCGCGATTCACAGCTTGAATTACACAAATTGGAAGACGGAATTCAGCTGATGCTGGCACAGGTGCATTTGTGTAAAGACACGATAAAAAAAGGTGAATCAAATGAATCGCATGAAAGTAATGGAAATGGAAATTGAATTAACTGCAGCTGACGGTCCAGCCATATCGATTGTAATCTGCTCGCAAGATTTATAAACGATTGCAACGGTCGATTTAAAGAAAAAGGTACATACATGTATTAAGAGTTTACGGATAATATATCGTACGATTTCAATCAATGCTGGAACGCGAATTTGAACACAACGTTCGAATCATTTTTGAACGCAAGTTCGAACACAATGTTTAAATCATGTTCGAACGAAAGTTTCAACGGAATGTTTAAATCATGTTTGAATAATGTTTTAACGCACGTTTAAACACAACGTTCGAATCATGTTCGAATGCACAGATGTCGAGGCAGTTTCTTGATTTTCCAACTACAGTGAAAAATCTGAGCAAGGCAACGGAGCGGCGCGCCGACAAAATTGATGACCGTTTTAGTGGAAATTGAAGGGTTTGTTAGTTTGTTCCGGGTAATGTAGGAAGCTTTGTTTACTTCATCCGCGGACATTCCGTTCGTATAAACTGAATTAATCACGTCGGAAATGGAGTGAAATGGAGGAACAGCGAGTCGTAGATTTCCAGCGAAGTAGAATGGCCCGACGAAAATAATAGCCAGGGAATTAAATCGATCCCGGAGAATTGTGTGTACACTGCGTTTTCCCTTGATAGGCATAGAAAATTCGGGACAGATGCACCCGCTCGAGGAACAGTCACGATTTAATTCTTCGCGCAGTTAATTATGCTCTTTTTCTCTTTCCAGCATTGCTAGGCTTGGAACTTAACCTTTCAACCCGTTTAACGGGGGAGGACCAGCTGGGACTTCTGTAATACATTTTCATGTTGCAGAACGATGTAATATTATCTGAAAAATTACGACCGTAACAGTTTCACAATTTTTCGATAACCAACGTAAATTGTAAACGGAAGTTTCATGTCGATTCTTGGCTATCTGGTTATCGATGTAACCATTAACACGGTCGCTGGACCATTTCGTTTGATAACGGTATTCATAGTTGCAATATTTTGTAAAAGGTATCGTAAACCGTTTGTGAAACGTCGAAAAATATTTTTTGGGATAGGCAGAATCTTCGAAGAACTACACACTAAAATCCGATCAGATTTAAAAATTAATTTTTTGCAGCAAATGTTGATGAAGTCGTTTCGAGTTTGTGCGATTTATTTAGCAGGATATTCAGAGCTTAGCGCGCAGAAGTATGCAGAAGTTTAAGGGATAATGTTTGGCAGGGTCGACTGTTACGCCTTAAACGTTGTTCCCGAGTCGCTTCCTGGGTTCCTATCAGGAAGAGCGATTGCGTCCGGGAAGGAATATTACAGAGCACCATAAAACCCATTAGCTTTCTTATGTGTACGATTTATACGTGCCAGTTGATCGCAAGCCTGTTCTTGAAAGAGCCATTTTTATTCGAGAGTCAATATTGGATACCTGCTTCAATCCAGATTTCTTGCTTTCTGCTCTTCAATGCCTGGGGAACTGACGCACTGTAATGGCTTTTGTTTGCACAGACTTCTGCTATAGTTCTCGTGGACACACTCTATTCTCTTCGGAAGAAACGTGACAACTCTTTCAACTATCGCTTGTTTGAACATCGATTTACTAAAAATGCTTGGATCTCGTTCTGGCGCTAAACTCGGCAACCTCAAAAGAAAAATAGGGGATAATGTATTCCCAGGAAAAATATTTTTGAGTTCATTAAGACATGCTCAGTTGAAATTTCATTTCAACGAGGTTGTTGTAACCTAACAAAACTAAGCCACATTGTAACGTAATCATAGACAGCGGATCTTTACGCAAAATAAAAATGTTCTACCTGACTTACAACAAACTGGAGTCAAATGGAAAATAATTTTAAAATTATATTAAAATTTATAATGGTATTTTTAAATTCTCCGAATGTTTTTTCTATTTTTAGTTACATCTTCCCATTTTTGTTATAAACGCATAAAATCCGCTGACTAGTAATCGTATATTGTATAATTCGTAATGTATGTGCTATATAAACCTTATATGATTTAAAGCGATAATAATGATGTGTTCTCATTATTATTATTCGAAGAGAATTCTTCGCTTGACCAATTACTTTTTATTTTCCGCGAACAAAGTTTATTCGACAGTTGTATGGGTTGTAATATATATTTCTATGTTCTGGCCGACTGTTGCCTCCGTGATCGATAGATTCTAAACAATGGCTGGCACTTAATTTTGAATTATTGCACTTTTTACTGGTGTTGACAGGACACCATGTAACGTCGTATATCATCGCATCAGCGGTACATGCTCTACAATCACCATTATCAGTATACAGAATACCTAGCGTTGTGTATTGTTGACAGAAGACAATAGTTTGTATGATGCATCAATACAACTGGAAACTATGATTCTCAATCAGATGACTGAATCGATCGACGGTGGGTGGTTAGATTGAATGACCCATATTTATAGTTCAATCTTGCTGTCTACTCGTACGCTACTATTTATACTCGATCAATATACTTTCTTTTTTTTGCGGTGTCCTTAGAAATTGTATCCATTTCAATCGGTCGTTGTTTGATTATCCGAGTTTCTATAATGGATTGTTGCAGTTTTCATGTTCACCCAGTTCCCGTAATTCGATCTCACCTGTTTCTACGGTACATTGTGGATTCGTACAACCTAGCAATTGTTGGGAATACATAATAAGGAAGTTAAACAAAGCAGTTCCGTTTGTTCATAAAATTGCTGGAACGAGAACCAAAAACCTGGCCGAGTTTTCTAATTAACTTTCAATGTTCGTGTTTTCCTTTGATAATCAAAAATCGAAATTGCCTCATTTTGTTAATTTGCTCTCGCGGTTGTAATATTGCTCGGCTTTCTATTCGACTAAAATATTCAAAGTGTAGAGGTCCGCTCGTACACAATGATATATAATTGTAATTAGATAGATTAAATATCGGTTACGTTTATTGAACGGCTTTGAAAAAATTTTGTTGGATTTTGTCTACTGTTTAGACAAACTGCTCGTTTCAAGGGGGTCTTAATCCTCCTAATACCTTCGATTTAATTCCTTGGGCTAATACCTTTGATAGAAACAAGCATCCGTGCCCGCCATTTCGGCGATATAGAGAGCCACTTTTGCAGATTGAAAATCATGTTTCATCCCCCTGTGGAAAAAGGGCTCCTGTCCAAATATCGTTTTTCATCATTTATACGGATCACGGTCTACTTTTTGCTAGTCCATTTTACGAATTCTTCGCAGACCTAATTTTCTCTTGTGGAACGGCGGAGATCTATTCGAGATACGTGTACTACAGTTTTTCACCAATGTCTACAATTTCATTTATTAGCAATGTATCCCTTCTCGAAGCATCTTCAAGAACTTCAGATTTAAGTTTGCGAGAGGTTTTATTTACGCACGCCATTTGCGAATCTTTATGCGATCCTTCTGAGTGGCTCGTGCATAATACTGGCAAGAAATTAAAAAAGAAGAATAGAAGCTGGCTTCCTTCTACCGTTTTAATAGCCGCCATAAATCCCCGATGAATCTTACGAGAGGATCGCCAGGACGATGCAGTGCGCTTGCCAAAATAAGTCGCAACTCGGTTGTTTATCTTAAATGTAGAGGATGCGTCGGCGTCGCGGCGCTCTCTTACATTATCCCACGGCTCTTCACTTGGAAATTAAGATAATAAGGCGTAATTTGGCAGTCGCACACAACAGTTCCGACAAAGTTAAATCCTTCACGGGACAACCGCAGACATACATTATGTTAATCCGTCAATATAATCAAAAGCACCCGCAACCACACAGATGCTTACCCCACGACTTGTAACCGCGCCATGTAATGCTTCCAATCATTAGCATGATCGCGCGAATTTCCATTTTTATGGCTTAGGCGTGGAAAACCAAGTGAAAGTATTTTGGACATAAATTATTAGGTAGTTCGGAAAGTAATATCATTTTCCGTAGATGCGAACATTGCTTCTATTTGTTACTACCTGACCTGACAGACATTGTCCTCTCAATATATTCGTTTGTGATCGTTTTTTGTGAAAAATTTTTTCTTGAATGTATGTTCTTTGACATTTTCTGGTACTGAAAGTGCGTAACACTGTGTATGACAACTATGTAATAATAATTGTCAATTGACAAATTGTTAAAATTGTCATAATGCGCCATATTTCGCCGATGAAGTTACTGATTTAAATATATTCGAGCTTTTGATTACCAAATTTGTTCACAGCAGTGTTTCGGAGAATTTTAGAATCGAACATCGAGCAGCTTTTCAAAAATCGTGACTCGGCGAGTCGTAAATCAGTTTTTCCTGTACGTGCTTAAGGTGCACTATGTGTTTAAGACGTGGCTAAGTATTCCGACTAATATCCACTCGCACACGGTTTAATTTATAACGTCGTATAAAGCTTGTATTTAGGACACGACCCAAATCATAAAGTCAGCCCCGAAGTTGGACCATATCGGGGATATGAATGTTTTACGCCGCCACAGAGCATTCCGGAGTGATTCAGTAGTTCCGTTTAGTAAAATACGGAAATTATTATAATTATCAGGCTTGGTTTTATAATATTAGCACCATTCGTGTCATGTTCCTTAAAAAAATTTTCAGATATCACCAAATTTGTTGAATATTATAAAGAACACATTATTCGATGAACTTAAAAATACTATGTGGAAATAAATACCTTTTAATTAACTACGTGTAATATGATTAAACTTTTCAGTTATTTTCTTATTAAATGGATTTATTATAATGTATTTACTGTGCTCCTCGCATTCAATTTTAACGTCTTCTTCTTTGCATGTTTCAGGTAAGGGAAGCTTTTAATGTTTCACTCAGCGCAATGAAAAATTTAGAGGACCTCAAAGGGTGGAAATTCTACCTTCGCTTCCAACAGTAAGTAAATTCGCAAAATTGTTGGTTCATACAGGACGCTTTAAATTTGCATCATATACCTGTTTCTATGCTCCTTCGACTCCGTATTTCTGTATTATAAATATGGGTTTCATGAAAATCACCGACACGGACACTCAAGTCGTTGTCGCAACAGTGAAATCAGCCGAAATCTAGATCTGCTAGCGACGGGAAATTTTGACGCAATGGCTCACGTCTAGACGCAGTTCTGACGAAGTATGACGAATTGAGTATAAAAGACGCTGGGATAACAAAACGCTGCGTCAAGACGCGCAAAGGAGATCCCTCCTTAAGCGAGAATTGATCTCCGAAGTATCTCGGAGATCCGCGGAGCTCGATTTTACTGAACAACCATATACTGGTATATTTATAGTTGGATTTGTCTCAGATATCGACGACTTGAGACCGACGTCGTGCTCATTGTCCCGGGGTTACGACGACTGCTTGTAAGCTGGGTATCACCAACTGTAATTCCGACTCGAATAAGCATGTAACTGCTGTTCAATTAACCACAAAGCATTCGGTATTCATAAGTACAGAGATCCTGGCATCATCTTATGGATAAGTAGATTGTTCTGCATTTATGGAAATGGATCTCGGGGGTAGTTAATGGAAATTCTAGCGGAACTGGGTTGCAACAGATTAAAACTTGTGTGCGATTGTTGATATAAGAGATGACTTGGTGAAAGGTTGCGTTTCAAGCTTCCATTAAGACAGTATATTCTAGTATAATTATTAGACAGTGGATCTTATACGTGTAAAATATTTCTCTCTAGTCTGTTGCAGTTCAGGTGTAAAATTTTTATTTTGCTTAAAGAACCGCTATCTAATAACAAATTGGAAAATTGTGACAGCGATTTATTTTATTAATTTACTGGGGTTTAAGGTCTGATATTTTATGAATCAGCTTACATTAATGGTTGCTCTGTTAGAATTCTTGATGAATGTAGATTACGTTTTTCAATATACTAATTTTGATTGCGTCGCATACTGATATGCACCAGCTTGTTAGCTTCGATATTTCTCCGAGGAACGAAACGATTTTGATGTTGATTCGTTTCGTAACTCCGCACTGCTGGCTGCGAAACGTTTTAAAACACTGTCATGTCTGCGCGATTACCGGACGTGTACGGTATACAGGTAAAGTAGTGCATCAACGTGTTACATTAAGGGATCAACGTCGATGCAGAGCGGTGCATAAAAGAAGCACCTCAAAATCCATCATGTTTAAATGGCGCAGACTCCACGTTCGACAGACTTACTATTAGTTTGTACTTAACAGAATCCTCCTAGCAAACTCGTGAAAGTTTTATAATGACTACAGTCTGTGTACTCGTGTAGTATGCAAAATAATAATGCAGTTTCACTCTGCCTAAAACTGCAATCGTTATTTCGTTTCAAGATTTTCATCTTGTTCGTGAAACGTTTATCTTTCTTAAACAATAACTTTTAAATGGTTTTTTTAACGCACAACAGACTTGTAATTGCTATTTGAATCAAGATAGATTTATAAGATCCAATCATTTCTGTTCAATTCGAAGAAATATACCATAAGATTTGTATTAATATGTGGCTTGAATAAATGCCATAAATAATAACAATTTTGTTTTCGCATTTAAACACAATTTCTTAAGAGGACAGTGAATGAGAACGTTTAGTATGTATTGCTATCGGACCTCGTTATGCGAAGGCAATCAAAATGGTGGTCGAGAGAATTAATCATCCAACATTGTTCGGAGCTTATGTTTGAGGAGTAACAGTTCAATCTTCTTGGACGTATGCATGGAACATCAAAGGCCGGAATGGTGGTATAATGGACCGTGTGTGTGCCAAAAGTCAATATATGTCTGATGTTGTCGTCTGACAATTTCGTATTTATATCAAGCCGCTTCATACCTCCGGTGCCTCGATGGTGATCATAGATAATCATAGATCATAGATCATTACTAGATTGCAAATCTTTATGCATTTATGAAAAATTGGTTAGGTGTGAAAGATTTAAGAATATTGTAATATTGTTTTTTAATGTAATGAAGTCCCGGAGGGGTGAAATCAATTTTTATTTTATTTCTGCTACCCACAATAAATGCAGAACATTTTTATTCGTAATCATAACCGTCAGAAATGACTACTGAACTAATTAAAAATGTATTTTTCTACTAATTCGATTACCAGGTGATCATCAGTCTTTTCCCAATCGCATTATTCAATCCAGCGTATAATAAGACTAGGGTAGCAGTTATTATCTTTCAATATAGGATCAAATTGAACCTACAGCAGCTCATTGGAGCGGCGCACCTTCGCGTGCACCTGCAGATGTCGTGGTGCGATTCAACACACCGGGAAAAGTGCCACTAGAAGCCACCAGGTCCCGTAAAATCAGAGTTTCAAGGAAAAGAGATTTGACTCTCCTCGCTGCGAGAAATTTTTCTCTGGAGCATTTCTTAGCTAAATGGATTGTCTGAACTCAGCGGCGGGACCTGCCCGTAGGACTAGCTGACAATGAATATATAGACGTAGCTTGAGTCTTCGCTGACGGCAAGACAGGCACCTGCTGACGGACCAGTGAAAGAACCCAGGTAGCAGCCAATCGATAACCAATGTAGCCACCGCAGAATTGTGTTCGCCGTCCTTTATAATTACGTTGCTTGTCCCGGAGCTTGTCTTCTAATGAGCCGACAGATTTCGACGTATTCACGATTTTTCCCGTGCGTCCACAAATTTTTAATTAGTATGCAACCTGTCGCTCCGACATTGTACGCGAGCGTAGCCAATGTTATTACCGAAAATTATTAATTGTTGAATAGCGCTCTTCTGAACTTGTATCATAGGAGCAATAATGCTTCCCATGATTACAATTCTTACAATTCTTCACGAACTCTTAAAATTTTATATAGATATATGGATACAATATAATTTTATACGGACATATACTGTATGTGTATAAACAACTAATATTTTATATAGATTCTATATATACAACTAAAATTAAAAATTCATAAATTATATCTATTCTGGAGATTATCCTCATTTTAAGTGTAAACTAGTGTCTCCTAATAGCTGGTCAATAGTATGAACCCTAATATCGGATCATCGTAGACCGGATTAATTCAAGGCGGCTCGACGTGCTATTGGTTGAAAAGAGAGAGAGAGAGAGAGAGAGAGAGAGATTGGTTCTCGAAAAGGAACACAGTAGATGGCTAGCACCAACTCGCACACGGAACAACAAAAACAACACGCGTTCGAAGGTGGCGCGCACGCGTGTGCAGCCATGCGGCTCGGCTAGGGTGCTGCGAAGATTTGGCCGGGCGCCAACGCCTCGGATGCTGCATCTGCATTTCGCAGACGTGAAAATAGCACGGAACCGCTAATTCGTATCTGCATATTCGAGGTTTCTCGCGGCGGTCGTACACACGGCATTTCCCTAATTTCCAAATGAAATGACGTAACGCCGAACATCGATATATAGGAGAAATTCGATTCTCTTTTTACCACTGGCCGCCTGTATCAAGGCTTCCTCCTCGCTCTCTCTCTCTCTGCACGTTCTCCCTCTCTATGGTCGTTCGTCTTGCTGCGGTTCATTTTATTGTACACCTTTCTGCCTTGATTTTCCCTCATAAAGCCCGCCGGCCGCGTTTAATCGAGGCCGCGATACGTGAATCGGGTTCTATCGGACTCACAATGCGTGTCGAAATTAGACTCTCTCGCGGCTTATGCACACCATTTGAATTATAATACCTCACGGATAGCTCAATGGCAGCATTCGAGGATCCCGGACCCTTCCCCGATCCACCTAACCGGCGCGTCCCAATTTCTTTCTACCGAACTCGTGCATCGGATCTCTAACCTGAATTCGCGTGTACTTCTTCTTTCTTTCTTTCTCGCACTCTTCTTCGACGTATACGTGAAAGGAACGACACCGCCAGCTCGCAAATCACAGTCTATTGGATGTTTATGTATCAGTTGACTGGATTGGAGTGATACCGGCTGGAATGAATATTTCATTCGACACGGTTGCACAGGGACTCCTATCGTTCGAGTTCGGTAGCGAAGTTCGCCAGCGAACGTGCCCCGTGAAAAAATGCCTGGCCGAATTGCTTCCTGTGTAGCACAGCTACCATTAATGCCTATGAGTCTATCAAATAAGATTTATAGGAGCCGCGCTGTCTGCTTTTATTTATTTCGCCGCGGTCCTGCACAGTCTGGGAACTCCGCACTTTCCAACGACAAGATTGAACCATATTTTGCTACCACCGGAGATAAATCCGAATTATTGTCTCTCGGTTCAAGATGGTCGGCAATTTATCGATTTAAATTTTACGATCAATATTAAATACAATTTCATTGGATCATTGCGTACTTAAGGAACACTTCGAAGCTCTATTCGTTGCTTCCAAGCCAAAAATCGATGATGAATTTTTTCTAGTTACCGCAGCATTAATTATTGCATTCAATCTTCTCGCGAGCAGCGAACTTCCATCCGAAGCAGCGTGGAGCAACAATAGGTTGATCGCGTGACGTGCCAAGCCGCCATTGTTGTTTAACGGAAGTCTATCTTTAACGTGATGCAACCGTAAATCTACAACACGCGCGGCGCCACTATAAAGTGTTAAAAAATCTATAGAAAAGGCGTATTGTAAGAGGCCAGGCTTTGTGTGCAGAAAATATTTATTGATCGGTACAAGTGTGGCCATTGTATGTCCATCTACAAAAGAAATCGGTTCAAAGTTCATTAAATAAAGTTCGTCGGTTCTAAATATAAAAAATAGGGCACCATCGGCACACATAAAGTTCTAAACAAATGGAGTTCACTTTTTTACTCCCGTTTTTAATTATCTAACAACTATTGAGGAGTAGTTAATAATTGAAAGATTTCGAAGCAAGCGAGAACAATTTTCAGGATGCAGCAGCCTCAATTTTCGTTCATAACTGATCGCTCGCAGTTCCTGATTGACGTTCTTTTGCGGCATCGGTAAAGTGGTCGGCACTTTGTCAAAGACGCGAAGGAAGCGGTTCGTGCCATTTCTACGAGAGCGAAGAAGCGGTTTATATCATCATTAGACAATTAGGCAAGCCCGTATCAGCTCTTCTATTCAGTGCTTCTTCTCCTTTGGAACAGACGACCACAGGAAGGTGGCTTCTGTTGAGAGCAACCAACCTCGTTTAGAGACTCAAGTGCCCCCAGTGCTAGAATTCTTCCTTTCCCCGCGAGAGCGTCCTTTTCTCCTCGAACTCGTGGAAGACAATTAATTGTCTTATTCCATTGCACCCTCCATCTTTGCCCTTTATGCGCAGTCGTCATCGTTCAACGTTTAAACATTATTTAGTTATTCACGGCCAATGTACCGTTCCTACTAACGATGCCTTCATTCCACTAGACAAAGTGAGTGTCCGATCTTCTTTTTATTCAGCTTCTGGATCCCCAAAACTCATTCCAACTGGTTCGCCTAAATGGCCCTTTCAATTGTGATCACGCAACAAAATGTCTTTTGCTTTTTGTTTTAATTTTTAAAATAAGTCAGTAGATAAAGTGGGTGTCCAATCTTGTTTCTATTCAGCTTCTGGATCTTCAAAGCTCATTCCAACTGGTTCACCTAAATGCCCCCTTCAATTGTGATCATATAATGAAATGTCTTTTATACTTTTACTGTAATTTTTTAAATAAGTCAATAGATAAAGTGGGATTCCAATCTCATTTCTATTCAGATTCTGGATCTCCAATTCATAATAAAATGTCTTTTACACTTTTTTGGTATTTCGTTAAACAAACTTCTGCGAAGCATTCAACACTCATCGCGCCATCGGCCACGATTAAACAGTCTCGCCTCTAACGCATACACAAAGGCAAAAGCTTGTAGTTCAACCACTCGGCGTGCGCATTCCGCGAAACCTTAGTTTTTAAAGACGACTGTTACACTGTTTCTTAGGAGGCAACCTCGTTTTTACAGCAGAACAATCTCGAGTTTCCAGCCGAGCAAAAAATAAAGAGCTGCCGTACCCTTTATTCACCGTTCCTTAAGAGAAATGAATAGTTATGGGATTCGAAGTGAAACATTTTATATCCGCGTAATTTTATAATATAATTTCGTAGGAACTTGCTGGCACAGTAACGAAATGCATTTACTGCCACGGTTACTCACTGTTGGGAATTATAATGAATGTCTCCTTTGATTACGTTGATTTTATATATAAAGATGAATGCTTTAAAATTACCAGAATGTTTTGTACAGTGAACTCGTTAGTTATCTGCGAGCACTTTTGTCATTTTTGTGAGAATGAAATGGGAATTTATGATCTGACGACAGTTCTATGAAGTCAAAACACAAAATAAGAGTTCTTAAAACTATTAACAACAGAATTCAGTGTCTACAACACTTCAAACAATTTTCATTCTTCGCAAGAATGAAGGATTTAAATTTATTACAAAATTTATTCCGTATACCTTCGAAGTGGAACAATTCGATTGCGAAACGTAATAAATTATCTGATTCCCAGCTTGCACCGGCTATGCATGCATTCATGATAGTAACGTTGACGCTTCTACTATTTCGTGTTCGATATCCGTTCTCTAGACGCAATGCAAACTTCTACCGCCTTTTTAGGAACTTTTTCTGTTTCAGTAATCGCGTTCGCTCTCACCAATGTCCGTAAATCATCGCATACAGGGACGTGACTCTCGAAATATCCACCGTAAACCAACATTTTCTGGGTCTACGTGCCACACAACGATCACGAGAGTTTCCCCTGTCCCTCTCTCCCTCTCTTTCTCACCCGAAATAAAATGATCGAAACACTAGAAGCGGAATCAGTAAGGACTTCGCATCGAACAAATCTCGCAGCTTTTATCTCGACTGCTTATTAGCGGTAACAAGACACAGTTTCATTTATAACTGTACAATTCTATCTTATCCATTACTCACAATCCATTATTACCTTCTTTGCAGTATCTAATGCTGGTTGAAATTGTTAATCCTTTGTTGCATCAATTTTCCTTAATTCTTCATTCCTGCAGTTCTAAATCTTCGTTCTAAATATCAGTTCGAGTTATAAATAATTGTATTCAACGGCAAGAGAAGCGACAAACAATAATTTGTTATTTATCAAGTAGTTTGTGCACGATTAGTAATGTTCTCGTATGTACGTAATGTAACACAGTTTTCTTGTTAACGAGGATCATCTGAATTAAATTCCATTCTTCCGTTCGCCAGTATGTTAAGTCTGTCCCGATAAATTTTCGATAATAGTCGATTAACAATTCCGATGTGTATGGTTCGTTCTAGTCAGCCGTGAATTATGTTTCACGCTTAAGGAGTTACGGATAAATAGAAATTACGATTCTCTTTCTCCTTTTCAATTATACGCCGTCGTCCCGAATACATATTCATTGGTTTCTCAACCGTGAGCTCGAATACACTGGGAACCAGATATTATTTGCAGGATTACGTCGCGAAGAACGATGCGGTCGGTAGATTAGAGAAAAAAGATCCATCCACGCATAATCGCGTTCCTTTCTACGTCGGTGTTGCATACTCTCACGGGACGCAATCGCCTTTATCGATTGATTAACGGGCGAGCACGCCGATCGTCTTCGGGCGTTTTGCACGATTCTGCAGTTCCATGCGAATTCGCTCGCATGCGAGGAACCAATAAACAGGGGAATGTACATGGTGCCCGGAAAGTTCTCATACCGATTTTTCCCGTCTAGGTTGTCTCAAACGTTCATTTCGTTCTCGATTCCACATTGAAAACTCAGAGTGGTTTCTGAAACAAGTATTTTGGGTTGGAGGCAAAGTTCTGTCGTATTTTATAAGAAACATTCGAATCAATGTAGAAAATGCATTTACGAGCAAAATTTCCTTGCTAATTTAAAATACGACAGAACATTTCCTCCAATCTACATTGCGTGGTTAAGTAGAAGCTTGGAAAGCAGTAAATAATACATTGAAAGGCAGATGTTGTTTCTATGACCGAATCTCGACTTTTTCCGAACAGTTTCGAAAGCTGAAAAAGCTGGGAATGAAAATGCAATAAATTTGAGTTCGACTTGGAAAGGATTCGCGGAGGACTCAAGCTATCGGATAGGATTCAGCTGAAGTGATATGGTTAAAATGAAGTAAGAGAATGTCGAATGTCATTATTCACGGATACCAAGAAGTCGAGGAAAAGTGAGAAACGTAGGGAACGCTGGTTCTTGGGATATGAGAATTTAATATGTCGCTGCGTCTTAGCTACGCAAGGAAGAAGATAACAAAGTTTTATGGGGAGGCAGCTACGGAAGAGGGTACTCAAGAGGCACTATGAAGGTCTTCGGGATTCTCAGATTTGGTTATGACAGTCAGGGGATAATGCGGTGTCATCAGGATTCTGGAATTTCGTAAAACCAACTCGAACCTACAGACGTAATCGTAAATGATTTTTCGATTTGTTCTCAATCTTCTGCAGAATGTTGCAACAATTCCAATCTCCGTGAATCAACCAGCCAAAATAAACGGTGAACAAGCTGGACAACAGACTGGCTCTCGTCGCGGAAATCTCATTTTATCACGGTGCGAGTTCCGCGCAGCTAAACGTTGGGCCGTTCGCGGGCCGGAACGACTTGCTTGAAACAATTTCGTTGACCGTGCCACATCGGGGGTAGTGGATAGGAAATTTATCCGTATCGTAAAAGTGCTTTCAACCGGGGTGGCGTTGTTCGCCGGCGTGGCGATAATCCGGTCTTGTAAAAATACGCGGGTCTCGACGGCGTGAAATCAGAAAAGCAATCGTGCGACGAGCCGAATGAAAGCCGTCTGCAATGATTCTTCTGTATCATTAGACTTTTGTGTCCCGCAAACGCGGATGTTCACGATACACAAAAACTACTAGAGAATATTTATTCTGAAAGTTACAAATTTTACAATTGTGAAATATATTGTATTACTGTTGCAATCTAGAGCAATGTAAAAAAAAGATATCGGCTCGAATATCCCTACTCTTGACATCGATGACGTGGAATCAGAAAAGCAATCGCGAGGCGAGCCGAATGAAAGTCGTCTGCAATGATTCTTCTGTATCATTAGACTTTTGTGTCCTGCAAACACGGACGTTCACGATGCATTCAAAAAAATTTGCATTCTTCGAAAATCCCTATTCTAACGGTACAAATGTCGCAATTGTGGAAAGCGTTGTTTTATTGTTCCAAACCACAGCTGTAACATCCAACAGAAGAACGAGGTTTAACATTAATTGGTTCTTAAAAAGAGAGACTCAAAGGCCCTGTCCGTTAATCAAAGTACAAAAAACATCGAATCGAACATCCATACGCGCGATAGCGGTGAATTCACAACTGTTCGACGGGGGATATACGATTTCTGCAATCCGCAATTCCGTGAACGGCGTTCGCCGCACCCCGTCCCCGCAGGCCCGTTATGAATCGGATATTAATCGCGGCCAAACGATCAAGGATTGCAGTAATTCGTTTCGGGCCGTTATCAATCTATAACGAACAGGCGAGCCCCTCGCTCCCCGATCAAACTGTCGCCAGATTACACCGGGCGCCATTGTGCGCGTAAAAAGGAACACTCCGCGAGGCTTTACGAGCGTTTCCACAACGGCTCTTTCGTTTTATTAAAAGCTAAGAGCGGATACCAATGTCTCGACAGGCCCGGGCGTCCTCATTGTCTTTACCCCTGCTTCTCGCGCACACCTCCGTTTTCCTTTTACTCTGGAGCCTCCTTTTATTTTTTCGTTTCGAACCCGGTAAGCTGATTGTAAGTTACGCGGCTCTCTCCTGGTCCCCCTATATTGATTGCTCTCGGTTCTGCGGAAAAAATGAAACGCGAGACCGTTCGACCGAGGTTCAAGTTTATGGATGTGCGTTCCGCTGATCCCTTCCACTCTGCGAACAGTGTAACATTTTATACACGGTATTTATTTACGAACAACCGGACGTACGCGGATCTTGAAAAATACCCCACTCATTTTTTGTACATTAATCCATTTCACAGAAGAAATGGTGGACTTGGTAAGAATAATAAAGTTATAATTAGACTGCGGATGTCTATGCAAAATAAAAATGTGATTTCATCCCTTAATAACTTTGTTCTTAAATTGTCCTGATTATTTACCGCTTTACGTTCCATTCAACCAATTTCTTCATAAATGCATAACGATCCGCTGTTTAGTTGTAAATGATCAATCGTGAGGGCTATGAATTAATTATTCAAAGAGATCTTCGAAGGAAATATTGTGGATGCGTGTTTTTATTAATTATTTTTTAACTGACGCGAGAGGCGTTTTATCGATCGTTCTCGGTTTCGCAAGCAGGGAAAAAATGAAACGCCAGTTCGGATGTGTCGACCACAAGCTTCAAGTTTATGGACACGTATTTCGTTGATCCCTAAGTGTAACGACACTGCGGAGAGTGAAACGTTTTATACGGCATTGTTGTATTCGCGTGGTTCGTAGTTTTTCTCCTGGCAACAAAACTGAATCGTAAGATGGAAGTGTGATGTGGCACGGAGTCGAACGAATAGAGTCCGGCGACGTAAAATTTTTAGCACAACGGGACACGGGTTTATATCTCCTCTTTGTCCGGTTACGATATTTTTGAGCCAGTGAGCTTTCTTGTAATATTGTTCTCCATCGAGTCAGTTTTTCTCTCTGCTAAATCCTTCAGATCTTTCGCGAGCCGATCGTATTTTCAGTTCTTTAATGTTACCGTGGTTGTGCGATGCTTTCCCGTCAGTTCCACTTTTTCCGGGTTTCAAAAGAGAAAATCTTTCGTCAACTAAAAAGTAAAGTTTCCTAAGTGACTTCGAGACTGTAAATTTTAAGCCGGATTTTAGAAATATCGTTCGTGGATGTATGTAATTTAAATAAACGTGACAAGAGTAATCAGGACATGTTTCTTTTTATTGCACGATTTGAATAATATAGACATTAATATCTAAAAAAATATGTGCAAGTGCAGAATGAAGAAAGTTGAAACGATACAGCTGACCTGTCGCCTTGCATTAGCAGTCAAGGATTTTTACAGGCTGCTCGATATCATCAGTTTCGTTTTATTACGAAGAACTGGGCTAACATTTCATATAGCAATGTATATATTCGCTAATGAACATTTTACATCGTGCATGGAATTGCACATTTATAATCCAGTTTCAAGTAGTTTGCTCACCGATACTATCTGGCCCTGACTCGCTATAGTTTGTCGACGAAACACGAACCTCTCTTTACCTTGCTCACACGAATCGCTGTTACCGCGATTAGAAAATGAATTTTATTGTACGCTGATTTATTTCTTCATTGAATTTTCGACACATTATCCAACGATGATTACTTTGAATAATTTAACGTGTTAAATACGTATCCAAGGAACTGTTCCATTTATGGTTGAAAATATGATTGATCGGTCTGCTCTCGGGGACGGTTACCAGCGCAGTTGAATTCTTGTTGAAAAGTTGAAAAGCTTCTAAACGAGGATGAACTTAATTTATATTCGAACGCTATTTAAGCAATGCTCTAGGAAAATCGTCGAAAAGTTTCACGCGCATGTAAGCAAAGTTCGTGTATACGTTTATTCCCCGTATAAAGGGGATAGTCGTCGAATTCGAGTCCCTTCTTCTACTTACACCTTAATCCCGTTAAATTTAAAACTCGCCTCGGCTTTTCTCTGCAAACAAGAACTGAGGAGAGGCGATGCTCTGGAGTTTCCGCGCGCGTCCGTTTATTTAATTGTGGATTACATTTCATGTTTTTTTCTTCTTCAGCCGAGAGAGAAGAACTCTGTAGCCACAAAGAAGTTTATGAATTAAACCTGTTCTAATTAATGCATTGTTATTTACCGACCTCGTTTCGTGATGCGTGCCGCGTGTGTTTGCCGGCTAAGATAACCGCGGAGTGCAAAGTGTAAGAGAAAATGATTATATAATCACTTCTTTCATGAACAATCAACTTGGATTTCGAGAGGCAACGTACGCAACAAGCATGAACACATCAAAGCGCCGACGACGTTCCGTTTTCATCCCATTAACTGATGAGATGGGATCTCCGGGGCACAAAGAAACTTCTCATTTATAATAATCATCTCGCTATACTTGTACCAGTCCGTGGAATTTCTAGTTCGCGACGAATCCTTAGGAAAACGCAGTCTGTCAAAATTGCACCAATGATAAAATGAATTTCGTACACTTTGTACAGGGTGTGAATCTTCTTGAAAAATTCATTTGAAAAACAGTATAACGTTTTTTCGTTACAGTAAAAAATTTCGTTATGCATGTAAGATTCTTTGATTCAAAGATAATACTGTTTAGTGTCTCGCACGTTACTATTATTATTATTGTTGAAAATAATTTATGTTTAAGTTGATATGAATGGTAACCTACGTATAATGTGAGGAAGAATGGCTGGTATGTGTGTATGAAAAAAATTCTGTAAGCGTACGTGGAAAGAGTGATCGGTATCGAAACCAAAAACCTGTATAAAATTAAGATAAAAAACTTTATTAAAACGTAAAATCCTAAAAATGATTTATATAAATAAATAACTATAGCTATAAAGTTAGACCACACGGTTTAAAATACTCGATTGTGCATAAAAATGTAGCCAGAGAAATGTTAACGATTCGTGTCCGACTTAGCTCGGATTCTTTGATTCAAAGATAATACCGACGAAAGGAATATCGACCAGTTAAGTGTCCCGCATGTTGATCCAGTTAATTAGGACGAGTTAAACTGAATTTGTACGAGCGAAGTTGGACAGAGGCGCGGCAAAGATTCCGTGGCCCCGAGAAAAATTCAACGGGTTCGAAGGGGATAGTTCGCCGTGGATCATTAAGACGTTATTTAATAGCGCTGCAAACTTCTTCGTTACGAAAATACAAGGAAGCTGTTTTGAGGTCGAACTAACTTGCCGTTTCAATTACGGAGATGAAATGGAATTGTGGGCCACAACGGAAGTTATCGGAACTTTTAAAGGCAGCTGCTGAGCTATTCCGCGGGAGCGACAGTGTTGTACTCAATGCAACTTCCTGCGATTTAATTAGAACACAGTTACCTTCTCTTTCTCGTGGCCCTACCTTTTTCGTAACATCTGACGAGCCCGTTGGATTTATTTCGCGCATTTCTCGAAACTAACTTTGTCAGTATTTTAGGAAAACTGCGAACGTATTCTACAAACTGAGAATGCATTAATTTTACATTAAACTAGCATTCATGATGCTTCTTAAAAAATTTAGGAGCATCTTATTTAAAACAGAAATTGATTTTCTGTGCTCGTTATGCAAAAATTCTCTTTCGAGGATTTTCTGTGGATCAAGGAGAAACATCGACGTGCGAATTTAATAATGGACGAAGTTACTCTGTGACTTATTTTGTTACTTTGTAGAGTTTTACGGGGTCTCCGTATTTTACAATCTAAATTTCATAAAGGTGAAGGGTTAAGGTCCCTTAACGTAGCAGACTTTAAGGCTCCGCCAGTTTCAAGAGCGAGATCCTTACATGTTTGAATAACATGCGATTCGTAGGAGCCCGGAGCGCTTCGAGAATGTCAACTACCCTTCTCCACCGTATCGTAAACCTATCTTAAATCCATGGGAATGCCAGATTCGAACGAAGGGATTCAAGATTTACGGGCCGGTTTCCTCGAGATTAGGAACTTGCCGAACGTCCCTGAGCTGCATACCTGCGTGCGATGCGCAATACGACTCTGAAAAGCGTATACCGAATTCAGAAAATCAGCTAGAACGCCCCTCTACTCGTTTTATATTCCCGCACGCACTTACGGTAAACCTGTGAATTTTTATGTACTCTCGCCTCGAGAAAATTCCGCAAAATCACGTTTCCCTGGAAGAAACCAAACGCAGTTCGAAATTAACCAAGTGTAAACACATCCTCGTACTTGCAAATTTAAATGGACAACTAACGATTAAATAGGTCGTGTCAATTTTATACCCACCGAATTTAAAAAATCATAGAGAATGAAACTATTCTAGGTCGGAATTGCAAATCAATACGTCCGTGTTACCTAACAATAAACCAAGATACACGAAGCAACGCACCCCCGTTACGCATATTCAGGATTTCCAAGCAATTCGATCGTTGGATGTTGGACGAACTTTCGTAATTATTCGAGGTCAGAAAATCTTGTAAGTTCCGGCAACCTTGGAAGCCTTCTCAAATCGTGAAAGACTTTTATATCTCGAAAATCTCGCAAGCCCGCAAGTTTTGCAAGCTCGGCGAGTTTCGAAACTTCCGGCGCGGTATTACTGTGAAGTAGAGGAAAGTTGTACGCATCTTACTGGCCTCTTAAATAAGTACTTAAGTATTTAGTTTATAATTAACGCGCATGAACGACGTCTAATCAGAAACATACGTAGTAAATGAGCAATGGGAAGCGTAAACAGGAACTTCCGGATTGCGTCACGCTTCGTGCATTCCGCGAACATTCAAAAATGTGCAAACGTTATTTAAAAATTCGTTATTCAGCGGTTCCCCCGTCGCGGATTTATATGCGAAATGAAAATTATCTATCTAGGTTAATCATTCTTATTAAATGCATCGATTTTCTCTCTTTCCGGTGAAAATACTCCACGTTGTGCTGTCTCAATGAATAAATAATCATTTCCCAGGGAGAGGAGTATTTGATCAGTTCCTCATTCCGTTTGCGACTGCGACAAACCAGTGTTTCGAAGCGAAATTTTGCTCGAACCTTCTCAAATAAAAGAATTATCGGAAAACTTAAACGTTTTCCCTCGGCCGTCTCAACGAATAAATAATAATTTCCCAGGGAGAGGAGTATTTGATCAGTTCCTCATTCCGTTTGCGACTGCGACAAAGCTGTGTTTCGAAGCGAAATTTTGCTTGAACCTCCTCAAATAAAAGAATTATCGGAACAGTTAGTCGGCGATTCGTGAAGGAGGCAGGAGAGCACACACAATAGGGACAACTTATTCTGCGGGAGGGTAAACAGTCGGGAAACGACTTGCAAGATGCAAAAGAACTGCGCCTCTTTTGTCGTTCTTCCAGGGAACGGCACTCGGAGAGAGAAAGAGAGATCTCATTATACTCTACGTTCTCGAATCCTTTAATGATGCACTAATCCACGCCGGTACAGCAACCGGAACGTAGGACAATGCGGCACAAACAGTCGGTCGTTCCCAATGTCCGTGATCACGTTGCGTCGGCGCCAACCGGAGCGTTCCTGGTGGTCGACGAATCTGCCAAAAATCCTTTGAACTTCGTTATCAGTCGTTATGAACCGCCGGCCTCCACCTCCTTCCGCAGTGAAAGACACGTTTCATACCGGAAAATCAGGCGGGAAATTTGTGCAGTGAAAAGTGTTCCTCGAGACCCAAGAATCCGCTTTGATATCATCTTTTCATAATCTCGAAAGGGATTATTACACTGTCTACGTTATTAACAAGATCACAGTATTGATCGCAGATGGAAATTATTTCATTCACACTCCCGTTCGTCGCAATCAAGCTGAAACAATTTTATTTTTCGCGGAGATATTTTCTGCTGGCCTACATTGAATATTTAAAAAATACGTTCTGTAGTTCTGTGTAAATTGTATGCGCGCTGAAGGTTTTGACACTGAGAAATGTGAGAATTTTTACTATCTTTAATCGTTTGTACCTCATTGGACGGCGGTTTAGTATAGTGACAATGCCTGTGGTGGTGGGTGTTAGACGCGTATGGTGAGGGGAGAGGAAGGTAATTCGAAACCAAAAGAATTATTTTGCGGAAATTAACGGTTACCGAGATATTCGCAAAAAACTGTTGCTAATACTGTATTGAATTTTCAGTATTCTTGCACGCTTCGTGACACCGCAAGGCTGTTCCGGCGCGACGTCTGTTGACTTTTGTTTTGTAAACAAAGACTACTCCTGGATTTTGGCATGCGTGGTCGGGCCGGCCAGATGGCCCGCCCTCTCTGCCCCCTCTACGACCTAACCACAACTCATTCTATTCGCACGAATTTTCCATTACTAGTTCAAACTCTGGATGACAGGTGCAATACAAAGATTATGCGAATAAAATTATTTTTCGGCACACGCGCTCCCAGGGACGTGCACGCATACGTTAGATCCCGTTGCATGTTCGTTTCCGCAAACTAATTCTTTCGATTTTTTATCGTCCTGTGATGATAATAAAATAATCAGTGATAAAAAAATGTCGGTAAATACAATACAGATCCATGAAACGTGTTGTTTTTTATTTTCTACATAAGCCCACATAAAAAAGTGGGAAAATACAACTTGTAGTATTTTCTTTGCAATTCCGACAACTTGAAATATTTTTCAAAAATTTGTTGTCTTTTTAAGAGTGTTCGAACATTAGTGGGAGTCACTGTACCCGTAGTTTTAACAAAGATCGCGAGTGTACCTCGCTTAGTGATCCGATCCCCTGATTACGCGGACCAGTGTGTATTGACATTTTCCGTCAATATTAGCGAAGGACGTTTTGTGATTGCAGCCGGGGTTATTAAGCAGCAGCGTCGAGGTAATTGGATAGTTTTTCGAAATGCAAGTCCGGGCTGAATAGAGAAGCCCACGTTAATGCTATCAGTTTTGCAGAAACATATTTTAATGCAACTAAAGCCGATTCCATTACTCCACCTCCTCCCGCTCCAAATACATATTTTCTACGTGTCCTTCGTGCCCGGAATGGAACGGACGGAAAAAAGGGGTAAAAATGAGGAAAGTTAAAAGTCACGCAGAGCCGAGCTTGGCCGCCCGCCGCTTTCACGTAACAAATGCGTGCACGTCAGGCGAAAATCTCTGCGATAGATAAATTGGCGAATTTACAACGTGTCACTTAAATCACGCACCCTATGATTTACTCGTAATCTTCGTATAATACATTTATGTTCTATACTTTATCGGCTGCTTTCGCCGCGATAGATCAAACGGAGGGGGTAAATTGTTTTTTGAACGGACACGCGGAACGGTAAGTCAAATTCGAGGCCGTAACTTACAAAATCAGGAACAACGCAAAGAAACTATGCAAATTTTGTAGTATAATTTTTGTTTGCAGTATATATCATTTTAATTACGTTGAAATGTATCTTAAGTGAGTGATCATATGTTAAGCCGGTTTAAGTTAATCATAATCTAATATAGTACTCTACTAACTTCATTTAAAAGTGTAAAATGATAATGAACACATTCTAAGATTATCTTATAATTTTAACACAGGTAACAACACATCAAATTTATGAATAATTTTTCCCCAGGCTATGTATTATAAATTCTTTGAATAAATGGTGATCTTCGTTGAATACTAGCAATTGTTCAATATTCATCGAAGGCGTGTTAATACAATATTTTGTTTCCGCAGTACGGCAACATAAATCTACGAATCTATTGAAATTTATTGGACGATAGTTAATCAGAAGTCACTAGAACCGAGTTTCTTTTTTGCTGTTCCCAGCACAATCGGCGAAAAATGGATTAATGTCGGAATATTTCATGAAGAGCGGAGGAAAGTATCAGGTCTATAGAGAACAGAGGAAGTCACTGCTGGATATATCTAAAAAGTCTCCAGTTGAGTGAGTGGATATGAAATATTTACGTCGCTTTCGTAGAAAACTTCTTAGGTCTGGGTTCAAGTGAATGAGTCTACTCGCAGACAGCAGAGGCCCCCGATAAAGGTCCATTGTTAGACCCGATATCGTGCGATACATTGTTCGAGAATAGGACCAATGAAAGGACGTGTCTCGTGAAAAATATTGACAGAGAAATGGTACCCAGACCGCCAATCTGATCGGACTTTGTTCTTTTTCAGGTGAACACGATTCCTTTCGATAATGGAAAAATTAAAATCATAATAGCGTCATCGATAATTCTTTAAAAATAAAATATTTATACGTGCCCACAATTATGAAAGTGGTCCAAGTCATATATATTTCTGGTTTTCAGATATTTAACGGAACAGGATATTAACACTAAATGAATTCCATATAATGATGAACTAACGTGATCTGAAATGAAAATAAATGGTCATTATCATAATTACGAGGACTCTCTTCTCGAAGGATTATCATTTTAAAAGAAATTATTCAGCTTCGTCTTACAAAATCAAATCAATGTTTTTAATCACGTAATGTAAAATTGCATTAGCGGTGGTAATTGATTGGAAACGTTTTCACGAAGTAAAAGGTTCGAGAAATGCCTTTTCTCTTTAGAATCGAAGAATTATTTTTCCGAGGTTCAAGATATCTTGGTTTTATCTTATTAACGTGGGAAAGAACGAGAATATAAATGGGAAAGAAGATCATTGTGTGGAGCGACCTCGAATAAAAAGAGTACTAATTATGCAGGAGATGCTGCGCCAAAGAGATTCAAAACATGCAAGTTATTTTTTCTTCAGTTGCATCTGACGTCTGAGGACCTTTTGTTTGCTGGCTTCTTGTGGGTAAAACAGACATTTCACCGTGAGCATAAAAACTCCATTATCTTGTTAATAATTAAAAGTCCTTATATAGAATAATATGGTTACAATGTTTCTCGGAGAAATAACGTTTGTAACAGTTGCTGTTACTTTGAATAAAAATGCTGAAATTTCGCAGAATTCGTTTGCAAAAAATCAGTTATTAATTTACAGACCTGAATTTTCAAATTAAGAAATTAATTAGGACATAATATCAGGAGAGGCTCGAAAAAAATTATTGTTCTGTTACACTCGCGTCGAAATGATCATTGGGAAATTAATTGCCTTTTAATGTATCCTACAGGCGGGACATGGAATAATTGACGGTACAGTGACGCTTTCAAATTGATATCGTGTCGGCGGAAAGAAATGGGACGCGTTAATTACAAATTTTGGGAGCGGTCACAGCGCTAATTGTTTCAATTCCGAGAAAAAGCGAACCGGGCAGGTGTACCAGCCAATTTCCTACCGAATTAGCCGAATTTCACTTTCAAATAATGGTCGGCGAACCTATTTGCGGACATGAACAAGAGGAAAATTAATGAAATAAATTGGAAAAACATCTCGCGACGAACACTAGTGGTATTCCAATTTCAATATTTGGCGACGATCTATTTATTCGGAAATATTTATAATCGAAAATGACATATTAAACTTATTAACCTTGTTGCAGATGCTATCAAATATTTCCCTTGGTAATATTTATTGAATCAATTGCGTTTCAATCGTGACGTTATCGGTGGGCCTGCTATTATATAAATTGCATTATATCTTCCATAAAGAATGCAGCCTCGATAAATTCAGTCGATTATGAACAAATTTACATGTAAATTATCATGCATTAATTACAAGTCGATGTATCGTTAATTACAGAATATAAATACAGTGTCGAAAAAGAATTTAGTCCATCATAAAATGTCCGATAATTCACTATAAGTCACTGTAAGGTATCACATCATTTAATATTTTTAACTTTTACGAGATGTGAGGTTATGTTCCTTTATACTTCCGTTACGCATTTCCGTTACATCGCCAAATCGGTTTTACGCCTACCGCGCCAAAAGAAGTTTCACTTCCAGTGTCGGATTAAACCAACGCGGAGACCGTAGCAAATTGTTACCATGAGGCCCTAGGTTTCGTATGATAATAAAATAAAGAGGTTACTAACACGATCTTGTTCCATCATGTGGCTCGCGACGAGTCGATACGTCGTTGCAGATCAATGACCTTTTTTTTACAAAATTTTGACGTGGGCCCCCCCAAAACCGCGGGGCTCGTAGCATTTGCTATTCCTGCTACTAGGATTAATCCGACCCTGTTCACTTCAAAAACTGAAAAGTTGCTGACAAAACGTTCCTCTGTTGGCAGTGTAGTATTATGGAATAGCAGATTTTATTCGTTAGTAATATTGCCGGTAAACAATCCTGAAACGCTTTTCGACAATCCCGTTTCATTTGGCCGCCGGCGACGGCAGCTCGAGAAACAGAATAGCAGGATTATTGTTTCTCTGTGACCTCGTAGTTCGTCAATATTCGCGATTTAGGCCGAGTGAATTGGAGTTCACTCTGAAGGGCAGGGACGTCGAGTTGATTGCACGTGATACATCCTATAATAATCGCATCATTCCGAAGCGACTGTACTATTATTTGGGTTCAGTGATCACGCATGTGAGTACGTGTACCGCTCCGAGTACTCAACACGCTTTTCGCATCCTGTAATACGCTCTAATTTAGTAGGTAGAACCGCGTCGTTATAATTGATACCGTGGAATGATTCATGGAAATCCGACACTGCTTTCGCTCCTCTCAACCTCAAATCTCCAGAAAACCATTTCAATCTTCACCTCAAGCTGTTACACGCCGATTCAACGTTAAAAAAGGAATTTGGAAATGTTCGGTTTTGGAACCATCCAGTTGTAGTTGATATTCGTGAAAAGTGAGCATTTTTGAATGTTAACTTTCGTCGACCCGATTGTGAAACGAAGGGTCTACTGCCTATGCACTAACACTTGAAAACTGGATCTTTTGTTGTTCTTTCCTGAGCATTGTTAAGTCCCCTTTGTTTCAAGTATGAGCTGGAGCTTATTCGCGAGAAGATCACGAGTAAACCTTTCTCGTTATAACGAGCAGGGAAATAATATTAGAATGCGGAAGAGAAGTGAACAATGACAATTGGACTTTCTCGAAATTTACATACGTTTCATAAATTTTCATACGTTGTAACAAGATAACAACATTTTTTACAATATTTCAATCCTCGAAACGGACGTGCAACATATACTTGAAATATAGTTTCGATCGCCCCGGATTGCAATTGTTTTATAATTTATTGAAATGGATTTCGCAGTGTACTGATGGCAAAAGCGTATTAAATAAACATGTCCGACAACATTAACAAATACACATTGCAGTCTGTATATTTAATCACTCGACTCGTGATCGACAATCTTCTCCTCCAAAGAAGAAGGGAAAAAAGCTTCGCTCGATGATTTGCATCGATAAATATACCAGCAAAATGTAGCCACCTGAAGTTAAATTTTCAATCAAGCGGAACTTCACTTCGATAACGTAGACATTGATAGCAGCTGGAAAAAAGCAATTACCGAACAACCGAGAATAAAGTTATAAAAACGTCCCAGTTTAAAAGGTTTGTGAAAATCGTTCTCCGGATTTCGGCATTTACTTACAATATAAAACAACTTAAAAATATATTTCTAAAGCGTACAGCAGAATCAACCGGTTGTTGCGCGGTCTAAAACAGTACCTGAAACTTTAAGTGCACCTTCACGAAGGCAGCTTTTTTCACTGGGTATTTCAATAATTAATCAATAGACGACGACAGACTTTTATGGAACATAACGATTTTCTGCACCAATGACAAGGAACAAGAGCCAGATTAAAAACTGCTGTTCCTTTAATAATCTTAACAAGTTGGAAATAATACAGTACATCGGAGTATGTAATTTCTCTCAAAAGAATTAAAAGTTCTAAATTCTAAAATAAAATACCATAACTCTCGTAATTATGATTATTTTTCCTTTAAAAAAATATCTGACGTACTCCGAATACCAACAAACACGTGTGGAAAATTCTACTGCAAAAGGGTCGATAATTTTTCTGGAAAAAATTCATAAAGATGTTGGAAAAATGACCTGATCACCTTACGAAAACACAAATCGGAAGTATTTTTCATCGCAGTAGCCAGGTAAGGACCGTAGATGTTGGATTTTAACGTGATTGTTTCCCTCGTCGATGCAGCTTGGTTTACTGATGCTACTGCGGTTGCGAAATCCATACGCATAATTGCGTTGACGTCCCTGTGCGCTTCGAACATTTACAATGTCACCGGCGGAGAATGGATATTGCTGTTGCGACTGTCCCGTCGTGCAAATCAAATTTACAGCATTCTGCGGTTTAAGCGGAATGCATTTCTGAAAGACTTAATAGGGATTGGCGTGTTTTCTGAAAAAGCTGCGGGACTCCGAATATTCCGCATTCATCTGATGGCGCGTAAATATTGTTTGCACGCGTTTACAGTGAATCTGAATAAATATATGTGCTCATAATCATGAAAGTGGTCTAGTGAAATTTAAAACAATGAGGATTGCCAATGAAATTGTTTTGTCGCTCGAGGACGATCAAATTGACTGAATTGTTTAAAAATGTGCACTAGCTATAAATTCAATACTAATATCCGCGATATTAAAATGTGAAGAATAAAAAGTGTTTAGTACGTCGAAATGGATTTTTGAAATTATTAATATGTGTGGAACGCTCTGCCGTCATTTCTTTATTAAATTCCTTTGTGCGTGGTATGTAGGGTGCTATGTCCAGGGTGTTGTCTATTATCGTTAACTTGCGGATTATGTACATGTTCCTACGATAGTATAAAGTACAACAGAATTCATTTGATCAATAACATCATAAAGCAAAATAACGTTTAATTGCATAGAGAAATTATTTTGCTCTTGGTTCGTGCAAGTAATGCGAGACAATTTTGATTCAGCGTAAAAGTCCACAGTCTGGTAATTAATGAAATATTAATACCCTGAGCCATCCGCTTCGTATTCAGCTTAAATGTCAGACGGTCTTCTAGAGATTACCAGAACCACCAGGGAATGCGGTACACAAATGTTTGGAGTAATTTAACAATTTTGAACTAGGTTGCGGTATAGTCGGCCAGGAAGGTATTGCAAGATACTAACCAGGGTTGAAGCAAGCAACACGTGTTATTTCTACATTTGCTTGGTAATTAATATCGCGTGGAAATTGAAGGCGGAGGGTGGATGGAGGCGGGGAGGAGGAGGCCGTTGCTTGAACATCCGTTTCCACGCTGACGTAACACTCACGTGTCCTACAAATTTCGTTTTTATTACGCGTTCCACGTACACGTTTATCATTTTTATCTGCGTTCTTCCCCTCAGCCGGGCTTCAAATTTACGCGCTTTCATCCTGTAATTTTTTCCTCGGCATTTTATGCGTACGTGGCCATTATTTATTGTTCGCTCGCCGTATGACTTAAATTAACGTTAAATATATATCCCTCTCCCCTCTCTTCTCTCTCTCTCCCTCTCTGTGTTCTCCGGTTAGGAGCTTTGCATTAGCTAACATTTTATGAAATTTTCACGCGCCGCTGAAATCGCCGGTGACGGATTTTCATATCGCCGACCGAAAGTAACGGGGAATTTATGCATGCAAAATGATTTGCTGGCTGACAAGTTTCGAAATGATTTTTGCACGAGATTGCCACTCCGAGTTAACGAAGTTTGCATTTATATTAGTCCCAATACTGTTAAGTGCGCTGTCTTACGCTAAGCTGTGAATATCGGAGTTATCAAGCAGTTGGACATTTCGAGAGTTCGAGGATATTTTCTTCTTAAAAAAGATGCATCACAGAAACGTACAACATGAACATGTCAAACGAATGTTGTTTCTTCTCACAATTTAGATGTGCATTTTATCTAACGACACTCTCGATGTATCGAATAGAAATGATTCTACAAGCTTATCAATCTTTACACAGTTTTATAGTCTTACTCCTGCCCTGTACGTTGTTGCAAGGAATGTAGGAATGCTTAACTTTGGCGTGACCAATTCTAATTTGTGACACGTCAATGCCAAGCAACTTTCTCCGCCGCAGACACGCGTAAATCCCAAGTATCGGTAGCCCTGGGCCAAAATAGATAATCCAATTACGTGTATCCCCGTGAAAACTGTTCCATCGTTCCTCATTGGTTGGCGAAGAGTACCGTGGTGCTCCGAGGCAAATCAAACAATTCCCCCGAGCAAGAATGACCAATTTTCTCCGTGCTGGTGGTCGACGCGGCGTTCTGTTGTAGCTTAATCAATTAATTCACTGTCAAGTCAGGGTCGCTGAAAGAAACGGAAAAAATGGCAGAGGGAGGAATCATCTAATACCTTTCCTCCGACGACTGATGGATTCGAACCGAAGAATATTTCACCTTCCGGTGGTGTATCGAGTTCTCGTTTCCCTGGAGGCCGTTGGTTTCTTCCCCTTTTTTCTCGTGCTTCCTCCGCCGTCAATAAGATAAAGGTTAACGGCGGCTTGTCGGCCGGTAAACGGTCCGCAATATCCGTTGGCTCCGCTCCGAAATAAAGCGATATTTTTCTCGGTGTTCGCCTGTTGGGACGGGTCGCGACTGTTGAGCAGATTCGTTCCCACGGAAAACCCGGTCATCCTACGTCGTCGCGCGTCCGCTTCGGATCCGCTTCGGGGATTGCGCTGCTACCCGGGCACCGTTACGGCTTCACGCATCATATGCGCGGCCGATCCGCACCGGAAACCTGATACATCGCGGACCAGTCTCGTTGGTTCACGTCGGGAACGCGTGAGACTGCTGTACAAGGTGTCCCGAAAGTGCTGGACCGCTGTCGCGCAGCACTTCCGAAAAGGCTGGCTCTCCATAAGTACAATTATCGATGACGAATATGGAGGAAGTGGAATTAGATCTTTGCACATCTGGAAAATATATTAGGTTGAAGAGAATTGAAGAAAAAGTTTTGTCGTATTTTAAACAAGTACACATGTTATTGTTGAGTAGACTGTGGATTTTATAGATTTATAACAAAATTTTAGGTATAATTTCAAATAATAAAATGATTACAAGAATGTGTAAGAGTATCAATATATTTATTACAATAGAACCATTGAATTTCACAAAAAATGGATAACTTAAAATCACTAGTGTAAAAGAAGGAATAAATGTTCAACAGTGTTGTCCAATCTGTTGACGTAAACAACAAAGTTCCGCCGACTTGGATAGCCGAGAAAAAAACGCTGAAAATGGTCAGGAAACTCGGGCGCTAGAGCAGAATGGCCCCTGAAGCGTTTCGTTAATTAAATTCGCGTCTGTGCAATTCCGGTGGTAGCTGGAACAGCAATGAACGCGTTAGGGCATCTCAAAGTATTCGGACGGTAGTTGCGAGTAAAACCGAAGAAACTCATAATTCGGGTCACAAAGGAACCGCCCCCGTGTCCGCGCACGCGTAACAATGGTGGCTGGTTCGAGCGCGACCCGACTTGACCCGGCCCGGCCCGGAAACTGCTCATTCCCTCGCCGAGGCATAATTACTTTCTCAATCGTCGTCGGCCGTCGACTAGGCACCGCGCTCATCGAGACCAGTAAAACGGCAATCGACGATCCGCTGGATGGTAGACGAGCTAACCTGGAAACTAACGAAACGGCCGCATCAGTCTCATAAACCGGCGTCTGTCGTTAACAGCCGGCGTCACCGGTGGTGGAAGTCCCAGGATCCGCGCCCAATTTGAAGCCACCAGATCGGCGGAGTTTCCGCCGGCGGAATTCAGACAATTCGCCGAATCCAACCGGGCGCCAGTGCCAAAACCGAGTTCCGTGGCGCGCACGGAAAAATTCCCTCCTCTATCCCGACCATGAACGTGACTCAGGGGACCGTCGTCGTTGCCGCGTCACGGGAAGATAGTTCCCTGTGCTCAAGGACGGAAATGCCACGGAATGATCCGCGCGGTAACCGCTCCAAGAAAAATATGCCCGCTGCAGACGGTGCACGCGGTGTCCGAAAAGTGCAAACCAATGCGCAGATACATTTTCACTATCTAGTATACAGTATTAGCAACAGTTTTTTGCGAATATTTCGAAAACTAAAAGCGACCCCCCTATACTGGAAAAGGAAAAAGTTGTTGAAAATGTCGAAATCTACAACATATTAAAATTTCATCAGAATCGGAGTAGGTAGAGCTTTTCTATATAATTACCAAAGGCAGATATATTTTGAACGATGTTTATACACGATGCTCTTTCTCACTTCTAAAGCTAGGCTTCGACTGACTGAGTTCGGTTCTGATATCAAACGCAACCTTTTGGACTCAAAGCAATTTTAATTCCAAAATTAAGAAATTTCTTTCAACCCAGACAATTTTGATCTGTGTAATCCTTTTCACTTTTTTCAAGTTTTGGAATGCAGACGAATTGAATTATATTGAGACTGTTTTGAATAAATGCTATGAATATTTTTACCGACACCTCAGTTAATTCGAACATCTGGGTCAGATATAATTTTTGTATTATACATTTATCGATAGATAACGAAACATTTGGGTAAATACAATTTCTTTGGATGATAGCCAGGTTCCTGTCCGCGGAACGAAAAATTCGGACGCAAAAGTGTCAGCGCCGACGAAACACAACATTTATAGAGTTCCAATTAGTTTATGGATGAGAGCACTGTGAGACGAGTTTCGGGTTTCGCCTAAATTCTGTTTAAACACGATAAATGGTACGGTGAAAATTGAAACGACGCTGGAAGCCGCTTTCAAGGGTGTCCCGGGAAGCGACATGCGAAACGAAAATCGTTCCGGTTGACGAAATTTGTTAGTTGTCTAACTATGTTCACTGCGGCGAGTTTTGTTGTTTTTGTAATTACGCGGCGGCCTGTAAATTTCGTTACTTTTGCAATCATGCTCGCGTCGCGGGGACCACGATATTTTTCGAAAAACAATTTCACTGCGGTACGCGTTAATTCTAGTGTCTCACGGAAAATTGCTTGATCATTCACCGAAGTTACGAGTGGGCACAGTGTCAATTTACAACCTCATTTCGATTAATTAATTTACGTAAACATTTACCATAATTGATGTTAATTTTTTATTTCATCTTTTACAAATCCAAAGATTAATTACTAACATTATTTCAGAACGTGAGTATGAAATCGCGTTTAATTCTTCATGAATTTTACATTCGATCAAAATTTCATCGATAATATAGGTCTGCATTTCAATGATGTGCACGCAGTATTTATTTCCTTACATTTCCATATCTACGTTTTCATTATTGTCATATATTTGAAATTTTATGTTATTGACTTAAATGTAACCCATTTCCTGCGTTCTCACTGCAGAAAATTATTAATTCTTCTCTGTTTACGCTGCTGTCACCTACAGAGAATTCTCTCCGCGTACATTTCGAAATGGATTTTCTAATCTCTTTTCCTCAGAACAAAAAACGCCCTGCTCCAGCACCTTCGCTTCCGGATAGGATGACTATATATTCTGAACGCACCGGCTCAAATGATTCATTACAGTAACGATTCCATCAGATTTATTCTTGCTTGAATAACTTTAATAAATTGCAAATAATACTGTATACATACTCTTCGTTGTTTTAAAATATTCAGTTAAGTCACTACATTATCTTCTTCGCCATGAATTACATTCTCATCGACATGGAACTAGTATTATGTACACACGTCGTGTACCAACCAAAAATATGTATAATTACTGTAATTATGTACCCTCGACAATGGAGCTCCCTTACCTTCGTGGAAGGATGAAATTACTTATGCTATACATTGCCGCGTCAAGACTATCATACATACCTATATTTATGAAAGTGGTCTAAGTAAAAATGAAAAAGAAATTGGTTTATCAGTTATTTCACATCGCACTATTTTAAATAGAATTAATTCTACGTAATTTTTACGATATCGTCAAAAATGAACAGATGTTAATATCCTTTTCCTTTAAATATAGTATAGACTAGAATTATCCCCAATATTTATCTTTCTATCCCCTAGAATATTTTAAGCATCAACCACATTCATTTTATTTAATATTAAAAAAAAATCAATTATACTAAAATTATTTTATCATCCATTTTTCATGAGCCACGGTAATTTAACAGAATGAAATCCTCCAAGGAATTATTCGCTGTAATTACATCGATACTGTAAAATTCTATCTGACGAATCCTTCGTCCCTCGATTAGTTCACATAATCGAGGTTCCGCTGTATTGTAATTGTTCGCAACGCGCGGAATAACTGGTTAACAAGGTAAATCGGGTGCCACAGGATCGGCTACTTATTCGAAATTGGAAGAGCGCGAAAACGTAATTTACATAAGAAAACTAGACGGCCGCGAATCTCGGCGGTGCAGTTTGCACAACGAATTCTGGTGGGAGGTGGCGGAGGGGTGGGGAAGAGGGTAAAGGTTATGAATTAAGCCCCCGGGTAATGCAAGAAAAGTAGCGACGACTTACGGCGTAAGCTGAAAGTGTTAAAATACCGAGATACATTTTGATGACCTCTCGGATTTGTATTATCACGTACAACGCGATATTATATTACCAAGTTGTACGGGGAAATTTGAATACAGACTCGATTCCCCTTGTTCCCCGACGCTATTTAAGTTTCCCGGCGAGTAAGTTAATTAAATAATGGAAAATAACTTGCTTGACAATTTCAATGGAGCGGAAACTTTCGCGGATGTCACGGACCCCGCGGTAATGCAGCTTTCTATTGTGTATCCATATCTCTCTCTCTCTCTCTCTCTCTCTGTGTGTGTGTGTGTGTGTGTGTGTGTGTGTGTGTGTTGCACTCGCTGCGAATGAACAGACGCATAAATTATTCAGATAGCTACATTGGCTCCGTGGTTTTTACAGATAGACTCAAGATTTTTATGCGAAACGAATAGTTTACACTGCTTTGATTTTCAGCTAGAACTGTGACCGTTATCGTCCCCCTACAGTGACTCCCACCAATATTCGGACACTCTTAAAAAAACGATAACTTTTTTCATATTGTACTATACGATTTTAATTATTTTGGGAAGCTAGAGCAATTAGTTTGCTACAGGATGTGAAAAAAATTTTCAAAAATTGCAATTGATCGGAATTGTAGAAAAGTTACATTTTACAATTCTCTTTAGTGGGCTTATATTGAAAATTTAGAAAATACGTTTTGTACGTCTTAGTATAACTGCAATAAATCGATGGATTTTTACATCTTTCAATGCCTGTATTTTTTCCCCATCAAGCGATTTTGATGAATCTTTTACGGTCCATATAATTAATGCAGGTCCATAAAACGTATTTTTTAAATTTTCAATAAAAGCCCACATAAAAAAGTTGTAAAATGCAACTTTTAGTGTTTTCTCTGCAATTCCGACAACTTGCAATTTTTTCAAAAATTTTAGTTACGTTGTGCAGCAAACCGATTGCTCTAACTTCCCAAAAAATTTCAAATCGTATGGTCCAATATTAAAAATGTAGTTGTCTATTTTACAAGTGTCCGAATATTAAAAGGAGTCAGTGCATATTTAATATCTAAAATTTTATATTGACGATTAGAAAACACAGTACTATACAGATGTCGAAATAAGATTGCGGACACGAAGAAGAAGTCACCGTTCGCATGTTCAGGCTTCACCTTGTGTTACCGTAGACATTTCAGAACCAATATGTACATAAATTTCATGTTTTTTCACGGGTCCTGCGCGAAACCTCAGAGCAAAACATTAACCTCGACACAGATGAACGGATCGATGGTAATGGTTGAGAAGATTACGTTCGAATAATTTAATTTCTCAGGGCCATGTACTCGTCAGCTACTGCACTGATAAGTAATTTACATTTCCATTTTCAACTAAAAGTGTCGCGACACATCCCACTCGACAACGGGAATGAGGTAAATGATAAGTGACACGAGCAGCGACAGTTCTACCGTTTTATTTAGTAGTGAAATATAAGTCTCTGACCCATTTCGGCTGGTTAGGCCGCGACGAACGGCAAAACAACAAACAGAAAACGGCAAAAATCCGTGGACTTGGCAAACTTCTCGACCCTCCCCGAGATTAAGCCGCTTATTACGGAAGTAACCCCATTGTGACGGCGATCCGATTTAAACATCTACGTGCTCACGTACAATAACTCATTCGCGAGGAATTAATCAACGGCCGGCGATCGCGTATTCAGTAAACGTCCGACCGATGAAATATTAATGAAAATCTCTCACTTAGAAATTCCACGTTCACGTCCCTGACTCAATTTTTTCGTTCATTACCCGGCGGCCGTGTGATTGACTATCGTTCCCTATTGGATTTATTAATATCGCTCCGGGAGGAGGAGCGGGAGCATGATTGATTAAGCCCAATGTTAGCTTTCATCCGGGAAGATTCGCCGCGAATGTAGACTCGATTGTCACGATTCGAAGTTATTTCGGGATCGGATTTTCGTTCGAAAGAATTATAACCCTGGATTAAGTTCTCCAACGTTACCGGGCTGGCGAATCGAAAACATTTGTTAGAAAATTAATCGCGTCCCGCATTTAAAGCTCCCGGAGCCGCATCCTTCGAGAACGATACGCTGATAACGAGATGAGAATTAAACGTTCTCGGATCAATTCGACCCGCTTTTGTAAGTCAGTTTTTGTTCCGCATAATCGAGAGCTTTTCTAGTCGATTAGTTTCTCTATCGAGGCATTGATGGTGTCATTAATGGGCCGGTCTTCGCTCAGAATAAATGAAGGTTCTATTAGTCGACCGGTATTTTCATGGAGAGCCGAGTTCTGGTAAATAAGCAAAAATAATTTCCCTAAAAAAACTAGAATAAAATATTGTAGCGTTATTGTTGGGCTCAGGGTCATAAAAAGTAGGTCGTTGGATACGTCTTCACATTAACTATAACATTATGGAATAAAAAAATATACTTTAATATTTGAAAAATTAAAGTAATTTTTATTTTTTGTCGAAAAAATTTCTTTTTCGTGATTTTAAATACAGAATTTTGTACACTTTTAAGTACTATTCAACTTTTATTGGAACCATTTTGTCGTCAGATTATCGGAACTCTTGAAAAGTAGTGTTAATGGAATGATTTGATTGGATGGCTTCCGAAAATTTTCAAAAAAGGGTAGCATATAATATTCGACAGAATTTAGTACAATTTTTATTTATTTCACATCTGCAGAGGGTAATACCACTGAAAATAAGATTCTATTTTATTCCACTTTCTATAAATGTAATCTACAAAAATTACAAATTGTCTAAACATTCGCTTACTTTCCGAACGACCTAATATTTTGTGATTGAATATCGAGAACAATAGGCTCCGTAATAACGGCGTGAAGCAGAGTTCAAATGCCTCGAACAGGAGGTCTGAGCTGGTGTTTTTGCACCAGCCCTTTCATTTGCATGAATCGGACCGACGGAGCCCAATTGTGCTCATCCGAAGCAACATGTGAAATTCGAACAGTGTACTAAGAACAGTTGTTACAGAACAGTTATCAGAAATGGGATACTGTTACTCATCGATCAGAGGTTACCTAATCCTCTTACAATTGAATCCTCGATCCCCTTGATAATCGAGAACCTCGAACCTTACAATTTTCTAACCGTTTTTCGCTGCACCGCTTTGAAACTAGCCTGACAGCGATATCTTACTCCCTAAGGTTCCATAGTGAAAGATTCCACAATAGAATCAGTCTATTTATAATTGCAATTCCACTGGTCATTGTTACAAATGCATAAAATCGACAGTCTAATTATCAACTTAATTCATTTAAGGGTTGAAAAGAGTATTCAAGTTAGTACCGAAGAGGAAATGTTTCTTATTTTTTGAATTCTTCTTTGAATAAAGAACAATGGTCTTGAAATACGTTTTGTGCAGTGAAAAATATTCCAAAGACTATTCCAGTAAAAACATTGCGAAGTGTAACCATTAACCTGTCGAGTTACGGCTTTTTGCAACCTCAGTGTGTATTGTGTGGTTCTGGTTGGTTCTATATTTTTCGTAAGCTCCGTTGCACGTATGTTATAACAGTTATTCTTTCGCAAACCACGCAGTTTCGGAAAAAATAGTTAACATTCTCTAAAGAAGTCTTTCTTACAACGTATGAAGTGAAACAACATTTATTTAGTAAAAAGTAAAAAGAATTTTTCTACAATCGAAATTGTTGTGGGAACCTTGGTAAAAAATATTAAATTTTGTGTACCACTCTGAGAATCAAACTGAGGGAACATGTTTAATATTTACAGGATTATAATCAAAACATATCAAATAGTAAACAGTATCAAACGTTAAACATTAACCAAAACGTACGTCCAATTCTCTAACCGTAAATGTCAATAATTTGAAACGAGCTATCGTTTACATTTTCGGCGCCAGTGTCAGATCAAATAATATTATCAAATCCGAGTTCTTTGCTATTCGATTATTTAAAGTTATTAACTCCATTTGCACTGATAGTTACTATGTAGCTCTTTCCATTAAAACTTCCTTGCAACTAGCAGCAATTGTTCAACAGTCAATTCGTTAAGTGGACTCTCTACCTTGATGTTCACAAGAAAATAAAATTTTTGTTTCATCCTATGTTACAACGTTCTATCCGATGAAAATATATAATAACAAAGTATTATAGACTCCGAAATGGAGCAGCTCTCGTATGCTTTGAAACAGGACGCGAAACTTTGAACGGGTTCTCCTCGAAACGGCATTTTTCGAGCTGGCTGACATCATATTGAAACTTGGCAGATATCTTCAGCGGATGTCGCTTTATTGCCTGAACTAGAGCCAAGTCGATGTTCGCAAAATTTGATTTTTCCGGGTTAGAAAACCTGCGCTGAAAATAGTTTTTTATTTCACAGAGTTGACACAAAACAACAGCTTTAAAGATCTAACGATTGAAAATGATTGAATGATATTACGAAGACTTACTTCCTTTCAGAGAAACCATTTAATTCCATAGGATCTCCTGTTAGTCTCTCGCTTTAACCTGATTATACAAATTTGATTCGCCCTGCTCATATAGAATATTGAACAACGATGGTCACAGGGAATCATGCTATCGCGAAATATGTTTCTTATTGGTATCAAATTCATCTATTAATTAGCGTACTAATATCCAGGAATATTCGTTGCAAGTATTAATTATACTGCATCTGTTTCGGATAATTGTTCTCTTCGGAGTTGTTTACGAGATTGGCAGTTTCCATCGCGTTTCGAATGTACATTACGAGAGCCGAAATTTTGTTTACACTCTTTGCGGTTTGCGGATAGTTCCTGCATAGTTCATTGGCTTTCAATTCTAACAGGAAATGTTTAATTGATCTGTATTGGTCTCATGTGTGGCACTATCGTGGACAAACTTTGTATCGGGTCCATCGGAAAGTTCTAACCAGCCGCGAGTAGTGCGGAACCCGTTGCGAGTGCTTTTAGTTGCCGAATGTGATTCAGAATTGTTTGTTAAGCCACGTTTAACATGTCTCCTATCGATCTTGATTACTAGTGTAGACTACCATTCAAAATCGCCATCGAAATTTCACCGAACTCGAGCCCGTGTCGAGACTGTGTCCAGCAGAAAGTAACTTTAATTTTACAAATTAACTAATGTAGGGTGTGGAGCACGGGTTGGACGAACCCTAATCTGTATGCTGTGCGTTGCGTGATGCATGACACACTTAGCCATCATTTTCTAAAAAGATTATTTCTTACTAACGTCTTTTGTTCATAACATAACGTAAACAAGTTACGCTATGAACTGATGTAATTGATTTCCTACGAAATTTTTTAAACTGTTTTTACAAAAAATTATTTATTTCGACATTCTGACATAGTACGAACATAGTTTTAAATCGATATGAAGCGGTCACATTTTCGATTTTTGTCCATGGTTTAAGAAATTCAGTGACATTTTTTCATAATTTTGTTATGATATATATGATTTATAACTATAAATTCTTATCGTAAAGGAATTCACTTCATTTTAAAAGAAGGACAGAGGAAAAATATTAAGCAGGGCATCCAGATGAAGCTAATCTTTCTTTCGCGAAACAAACTATTTTCATAATGCCCAAATTTAAGTGTTCGTTACGATTACAATTTTTATTATATTTTATTCATTTCTTTATTTTCGAGGTTGATGGATATTTATGAAGCAATACAAACTTTGTACATGTCTGGGTCCATGTTTTTCGTTAATAACTCCTTAACGAAGTCGCGGTCGCCATTTTTGCAAAGGAAAATGTAGTTTTAAATGATTTCAGGAATCTCCCATTTCCGTATGTTGATGGAATTTTGAGACATCCTGTAGATTAGCGAGATGCGCGAGCTGTAAAATTGTCAGCGTCCTTTAATGTAAATCGTAATAAATTATTCGTTTATCTCGTCTCGTCCGAGGTCAACGTAAATCCATCCGCGTAGACCATCAGATTCTACACTAGCAATTTAAAAAAAGTCCATTAACCATTTCAAAAAACATTTCTAAAAACGATTCGAAATGTACACTCAAATAGGACACTCATTAAACACAAGTCCGTTGAATGATTCAGAGAAAATTCCAAAAATAACCATTCGACATGCACGTTCAATTAAAATATTTTACTGAAAAGAAGCCCATTAATTTATTCAGAAAGAAATTGCGAACATAACGATTCGACATGCGCTTTCAACTGAGATACACTCCGAAGAGAACTTCATTAATATATTCAGAAAAAAATTCCGAAAATAACGATTCGACATGCGCTTTCAACTGAGACACACGTTGAAAAAAAGTCCATTAATAATTTCCGAAAAAATGATAAAAATAAAGGTCCTTTCAGACTGTTAATTAAACGCAAGCCGCTAATTCTAGAGCGCAGCTAGAGTCCGGCGAAACAGGTTGCATTGTCGCCGGGTTAGGAAGAAAATGGCAGAGTTTCTCCGGGTGGGCCAAATAATAATAAATCTTTTTCTTCAGCTCTGGCCTGGATTAAGACTTACGTGACTCCGCGGCGCAGTCAATTAGCTCGCAAAAAGAATAGAATTCCGCGATCTGGCGTCGTCGCGAAACGTGCAGAACGGGTGCGGGGTGGGACGGAGGCTCTAGCAGGTCGTTCGCTCGGCTTCATAAAGGAGACGACTTTCATAAAGGAGAAGAATTCCCGCGCAGGCTGGCTCCGCGTAATTTTGATTAACCCCAGATGCCGATAATAACTTCTTCCGCGGGTAAACGGGTCTCGAAGATCCGAACGGTTCGATGAGAGCGGCTGATAACTTTCGGATAAATGAACGAACGTAAACGTACATTGTCTAGAATAAGGGATGGTGAGGCGTCGCACCTAGCTTTCATGTTCTCCTAAAATCTTGTTACTCGTTTTCGTCCCATAAAATAGTCGCACAAAATCGTGCAGCATTTTCCACACTCTGTAATCTTGTAAATAACGACTGCAAATTGATGTCCGCACAATATACCTATTAATAGTATAAAGATATAATATTGTAATGAAATGTCTTAATCCTTGTGGCCGCTAATGACCTTGATGTTGTTGCGACCTATATAAATAAATCAATTTTAAAAAATCGTGCATCTAGTTCCGAGGTCTCGTTGTAAAGGGCTTCGATCTTCAAATCAGTTTAGGTATCATCCGCAAAAAAATGTTTCAATATTTTCTCACAGATTGCAATTTGTAGTATTTTTCAGGTAAAATGTTTCTGGGAGACAATTAACGATGTGCTGAGAAGATGGAGGATGCAAGCTTTGAAATGAACCCAAGTTTATTGTTTTATCATTATTTTTACCGAAATTCATTTTTCGGAAAAATTCAAGATTTCGTCGTGATTTTGTGGCGGAGCGAAAAGCCGGTTCCGTGGGATGTCACCTCGAGGCTTTCTCTTTTTCTATTTCTATCTCCCGCTCTCCCCCTTTTTTTCGTTGACGGAACGATCAAAAATCGATTGCCTTTTACGTCCGTTCCACTTCATGACAATATTGTTGCTTGCTCGCTTATTTCTGTGTGTGCGGGCGTCAGCCTCGAACGCTGTATCACGGCCAGACAGCCGTTCGGCTTTAACGCCCGTGTTCTTTGATCGAGAAAACTGTCACGTGTTGTTCCATTCGAAAGGAAGAATCAAATTTTCTGCTTCCTCCGCCGCCGAGTTTCCAATCATTGAATAAACCCGCAGACTGTCGCGCAAACAGGTATTGTGTGTCCTTTTTACGGAGGTCTCCGGCACCGCGCGTTATTTCATCGATGACAACGTGTTTGATTCTAAGAAAACCGTGACGACGACTGCCACGATGATTCCGGGTAAAATTTTGATCGCGTAAACAGTTCGACAGCGGGAACCGGACGTGCCAGTCAAATAACGGTCAACGAAACAATTATCGTTCGTATTCGGTTCGTATTCTTGCAATACGGTTTCGGTGATCATTAGTTGATAGCGGATTTTATGCATTTATAGCCTAATTAAATTTTAGCACTTGATCCTGAAGGATTTCCAGGAGCATAACATATTCCTGCACCCTTTTAGACTGACAGCTACCTGTGTACCAAGTTACAGAGGACAGTGGATCTGGAAATTATAGTATGTGTATATACAAATATATAGATTTCAAAAAAGTATTTATTTTAGTTTATTACGATTCAGATAGAATATTTTAATTGTATTAAAAACTGGAATTTTCGCACATTCCTCTCGCTATAAACGTGAATTAGTGTCTTTACGTATCCCCGGCAGCTAGTTCCGCTATAAATTGTCCCCTTTAATCTCGTGGCTCATAAATTTCCCATTAACAATCATACGTCAGCAAGACCCAGTTCCCTGTCAAAACTATTTCGACGGGAACGAATACATTTATATGCAATCGATCGTCTGCTTTATGCAGTGAGTGGTTAATAAATCAAACTCTGACCAAATGCGACTGCATCTGGCCGTCCATAGAGTGGTGGATCATTTCACATATCTGTACTTTCTTTTCTATTTTCCACGACTTTCATTTTCCTAATCAGATTGATTATAATCAAAATCAACGACGATTATATAAATTTTAGAAATTTCAGAAATGAGATACTAGGGTCACAAAATTATTACAGCATTTTCGTGATTGTTACATAAATATATAATTTCTCTTTGGAAAGTGGAGACCGCAGCTTTCCCCGCAATGTTATTTATTCCAGTCTCAGCGAATCCTTAATTCTTTTATTTATTTAACGATAACAGTGAAGATGAGTAATAACCCTTAGACCGAGGTTTATGCAGATTTATGTTTTTGCAGACAGAGTGAGAATCAGAGTTAAACAGAATTTCGTTCTCCTGTGTCATACAGAGTCTTCCACTAAGAAGTATTAGTAGAAATGACAAAAAACGTTGCTTTGTTACAATCAACAATTTTCTGCAATTTACCGAACTGAAATGATATGACTCACTCAACTAGAAACACAAAAGCGTATCGTTATTTTAGCTTGGCGAAGATACACTCGATTGAGATCTCTCTTCCCGATATAATTCGAAACAGATTTTTCCGATGAATTGTAAGCAGAATAATAAACTTACTGCATTGTTTACGTGATACGCCCAATCGATCGAAAATTGGTATCGAGAAATTATCTCTAGTGTACCGCTTGACTGCCATGCTTTGTTAGCGAAATAAAACCGACTCCATAAATATGATATCAATATCCAATATCCAATATTACAATTTCATTAGAATTCTTTACATTCGGCGTACCTGTATCGATTTAACACGGGCTTGTTATAACATTAATTCTGTTTTATAATCCACACTGGTCTTATACTCTAAGAGAGTACTTGAAATATTGGGAAAGGAGTAATGCGGGTTATGTGAAACTTTCTATCATAAAGGAGGAAAAACATGGCCGCGTATTAGCAGTTAAAGCGAATGTGCCATCTAAGAGAATGTCTATCAAGGAACCACACTTTTTCCACGATATAGCGCGTGGGAAGCATGTTCGTGTGAAAAATGCAATTTCGAAAAAACACGTTAATATCTCTTAAACCGTAATTAATTTTAATGAAACCATTTGCCGATGAACATATTGCAAAACATTTCTGTAACAGTTTAAACAAATTTTAATTCAGCATGCATCTCGCCAATTGAACGTTAAGCAAATATCCTGTTTTTCGCCGAGTGGAAAAATGTTTTCGAAACATATAAAATATTATTAGATGTAATCACGTATCCAGCAACTTAAACGATAAAATCTTTCGGGCTGGAAACTATGTAGATACCCTCTAAACGTGTTCAATTCCACCGCAACTTTTTCCAAGTTATCTTTAAATACATCACGTAAAAAAAGTTTCAAGCGGCCACGGTAACGAGATTATCTCGCTAAATGTGTATGGACGTCGGGATATAGTACTCCCCCGAGTTACGCCGATTCGACTCCGGCGATTTATTTAGCGGGAACGTCGGTTTGAAAATTTTTCACGCTTAATGACTCATTTAAGACCGTCCTCTTTTCTCGCTGTTATTCAGCGTTCCAGTAAAAGGGTGGAACAGCTTTTGTTTCCACAATTACCATTTTACGGTTTTCATGCTGCAAACAATGTCTGCCATTCGCGTTCACCCCATTTATTCGTTACAACAATGTATTACAATCTATGAATGCACTAATCAATCTAATCACAAGTATTACCATTATTACGGTTTTAATAATTAATTTAATAAGTGTCCACCCGATTTATTTCTCACAACAAAGTACGACAATGTACAAATATAGTAATCAATCTAATTGTTCCCATAATTATGAACGCGATATAAATCAAAATTTGAAGATTGAGTTTATCAGTTATTTCACATCACATTATCTGAAACTAAATTAATTCAATGCAAATTTTTACGACATTGTCAAAAGTGAACTTGACAATTGACAATTGAAACGACATTGTCAATTTCCATGTAAGCAATGTCATAATTTCAACAATTATAAAATTAAAAATGTAAATACATCGCATGACAAATTGTCACAATTTTTACACCGGTTACATCAAAACCGTATTACAAGATTGTTGAATTTATCATAAGATAAGAGTACTTCGAACATTTCTGAAGAAGTAGACTCGAAAAATCCTTCTCCGCCACTTCAACGTCGAAAACTCCCAGAAACCTTATCGGAGGGATCTTTCTTTAAAAATGTTGGTACATTATGTCCGTTCTCTTTATTGAATACCACGTTGTAACTATCAACTTCCGTGGAAGTAGCACCGAAAGAGCAATTCAACTTCAAAAAACCGTTAGACTTTCTTGGGAGAGTTCTACAGGGAGGTATAAAAAGAGTGAAAAGGATCAAGAAAATAGAGAGAGAGTGTGTGTGGTGGGAAAGCTCGCACCTCGGCGAAAAATTACGAAACTCGGTTCGTCGAAGCATGTCCAATGGCCGACCTCTGTCGTCCCGAATCGCCGGTGAAGGTTCCCCCGAATTCACCGGACCGAGTCTTCCCTGATAAAAGCCTTCGCCATATTTCCTTGGACCCGTAACGATCCACAGACACCCGACCCATTCGTTCTTCTTATCATATTCGATAAGAATTACTATTCCGTGGGTGTCCGGCCGTGCGCGTTTGGTGTCCGTTGAAACACAGATGACGAAGAATCCCACGTATCCCGTCATAAATATCAGAGCAGTCGGAAACTGATGTTGCCGCATCACAGCGCGGATGATGCAGTGTTATCGCGGCAGACTATTATGGCGCGTAAGTAGACACCGTGTGACAGAGGGCTAAGGTCTGCTAGCGGGAGGAAGGGCGGGTTCAAGGGTTGAAAGGGTTTGCGGATGTGTGCAGGACCGCCGCAAGATCACCGAGCTGCCGACATATCGGGACAAAGAGGACAGGGAATGACGCGGACGAGGCTAGTTTCCCACCAAGACAGTAAGAACGTATCTGTCACCCGGGCTGAATTCTATTGTCACGGGAAACCAAGGGAGACGTCGAACACTTAGAAGACTGGCTGCCCATAATTCTTCATCCCTCGGGTACCACGCTCCGACGACGGATCGATGATTCCCTGATTGATCGTTTAACCCCGCTGTTCTACTCGCTGTCGCATCCACGAGCTCACGTCTCCCCCTCCCCCACGATTCTGATACCGATATCAGCTCAGCAAAGTTATACTCTTCGGGAGAAGAAAGATGTTTTTGAAACATTGGAAATTCATGTTCTCATACCATTGTTGCGAGTTTTCTTTACGTTGTTAAACGGTATCTAATCGATGGTATGCGGATCATTATGCACTTATAGGAAAACTGAGTAGATGAGATTAACAATTGTAAATGTATGTTTTTTCCTCAATTCATATCAATTTTATATCTACCAAATTTAATATGAGAATTTAATTTTCAAGTTAAAATGGCTCCGCCTGCAGAGATTAATATACTTAATTTTTCTGCATGTTCTTGCTTGACCTCGTTTTTAAAAACTCCGAATTTTAAGATACCGCGAATACGCGTGCAGTTAGAGTGGATTTGACTGCCGTGTCTGACCATGACCGGATAATTCTACTTCTCGCGAGACACGCGAACCCGACGGATCTTCCCACTCATTTCTCTAAAAAACCGGTCGTGGAAAAAGGAAATGTTACTGCTTCTTTCCGACTTGTTTTTAGTGTTACTACCCTGTATGATTTCTAGAACAGGCAGTAACGCGAATTTCGGGTTTGCATAGGAAGGGTGCGTCAGCGAAGGTGTTAAACGACTGTCGGACAGGAGGCAGAGGAACGGTCGGTGAAACATAGGATGTCCGGCGTAAACGAAGCGCAGTTCATTAACCAGAAGACGAGATTCGTGTCGACATAATGGGCTTATCGGCGGCAGCGGTGGCTCTCGTCCGATTTCGCAGAGGGTCTTGAATAGCGTGGTGCGCGCCGGTCCTCCTCGACGTGCTCCGATTTGCGGGATTTTCGAAATTGGGTTGAGCATCGCCCCAGCGAAATGCAAAACCGTGCAATCGGCGAAACGTCTCGGCCAAGATAGCGACTGTACCGGAAGTTCTGAAACGCTTGGCGGAAACAAAGGACGTCCGAGAGAGCAGCGAGCGACGCTGTCGTTGCTCGGCTCCGGGTACAATACTCCATCGTGTTTCCCATAATTAAACCGATACCGAGTCGGTTTGGTTGATCGAGCGTGTGATTGGATGCCGATGTGATCGCGTATATGGCAAAATAGAAGCGCACGGAATGCTCGCAAGACGCGCAATTGGCGGCTAAGAGATAGTCACGCCGCGGTCGTTCAAGCTGATTGACTAATTAAACCGTCTCTCGCACTCGTAATCGGTAGACAGTTGAAAACCACCAAAGGTCTCGGTTAGGAACGCCTCTTCCTCCGGCCATTTTTATTATAGCAAACGGCTATTGAATACCGACGCAATAGACTGTGAAATTGAAAGGCCGGATGAAAGTGTTTTCTGAGGACGGTCTCGTGTAAACGATGCAACATTTGACAGTTTCCTGGATAAAACGGCTACGTTTAACAATTTTCTGGAGACGATAAAAGGAAAGACATACAACTACGTTAAATATCATATATTAGCCCTTTGCAGTCGAAACTGTTTTAACTCGAAAATTAAACATTGTTTCCGACCTAGAATAATTCTATTGTATATGATTTTTTTTCATTGTATGGATATGAAATTGATACAATACTTCATGAAATACACGAACGATGTTCAATTAACCACCGACAAATTTTCCAAACGAAAATCCCTTTTGCATACTCGTTTCTTTATTTCGTTCATCGACACATTTTTGCCGGAGCGAATTGTTTACACACTTTAAAAAATTTTCTCAAAGCTATTAATTTTTTTGCTTTTTTACATCATTTTTAACGACTAAATTAAATTGCATTTCCCGCGCATTCAATGAAATTGTAAAACGCTTGATACGCTTTATTTATTGCGCGATAAAATAAAATCGCGTAAGACATTATATATGGAGAATTTTATACGTCAAAACTGGAAGCCTATATTGTTATTTTCAGTTACGCGCAATTAATGAATCGTTCGCAATTGAATACATTTAAATTGGATTTCTCATTGATTCAATGAAATTATGAAATAGTTGGTAAACTTGATTTATTTCATGACAAAAAAACATTGCGAAAGACATTATATATCGTGAAATTTTTTACGTCGAAATTGATAGCCTATATTGTTGTTTTCAGTTACGCGCAATTAATGAATCGTTCACGATCGGATCGAACGATGTGTATAGGTTTCATTTGAACGCATTCGAGAAATTTTGCATTTGTATAATGAAAATTTGCCTCTCAATAAAGTTTTTATCTCGCTTTATTGGCGCGTTTCCATTTTGCTAATACCGATACGGCGTAATTGCTGTCGAGATATAAAATAATGGCGTTAACAACAAGCGAGTGAACACGGTCTATTCCTTCGTTTTATCGCTATGATATTTTGCAAATAGTTTATATCGTAATTACTATAAACAACCGTACATTACGTATAATATATTATTTTTGTTATCACATCGGGTCGTTTCGTGCTAAATGGATTATCTTTCGGACGCGATGTCGGAAATTCGATAAAATTGAAATATGATATAACGAATCCAAAATTAGGAGATGAGGGGATTTAATTTATCATTTTACAGGGTTCAAACATTTTTCAAAGTACTTTTTTAAAAATACACAGAAATTACCTATTATTTTATTAGTGACATAAGTCGTATTTCAAAGAGTGATATAGTTTACATAAAATCAATATCAATATTATATAATAATATATTTGTCTCCCTTCCAGAGAGTTTATAAATAGTTGAGGCGGGAATTAATTTTATTTAGTAGCCGGTCGGCTCGATAAAATTCTCGGTTCCGTGTTTGATATCGGTATCGGAAAAATTTTGTATGTTTTCACGGCAAATTAAATCACGTATCTTTCTTGACGGTAAATTCCACGCGGCCATATTGCCTTAGCTCGCGCCTCCTGGAAAACTAGCTCAATAGAAACTTAATACCTGTGAACTCGATTGATATTTCTACACGAACCGATCTCGCGATTTACAAGTAATAATCAAATACTTGAAGTAATTGCATAGAAATAATTGATGGAGGAAGAAGAGGTCAATCCTGTAGAAATTCGAAATATCGACTAAAGCTGTCGGGAAAACTTGATTAGCTATCCGATGGCCCAGTTCTTCTTCGAGATTTATTTTTCCGTGCTCCCGAGGGCCCGCGATAACGCGAAATTGCATCAGCTGCAAGAATAGCGTTAAACGTTGTACCAACAAGTTGAATTAACTGAATTAATCGTTGGAGGAACAAGGAGAATCTTCGCAGTTACAAGTTGGTCCGCATTTTAAGTCCGCGAAAAAGGAGAAGGACCTAATCTCCCCTAACTTTTGTGTAATCTCCTGGAATTTTTCTTCTAGGCCCGGAACTGATAAATGTCTGTCTTCGTGAGGCGGACTCGGCTCTGACGGGGTTTAGCAAGATAAGTGGAAAATTCGATTCGTGGACGAGATAGCAGGTTTTAATTCCATTCGGCGCGATCCGAACGTAGCCGACGCGGCACAGTGCTTTTCAAATATTCTGTCTTGTTACTCTTTTTCACTATTAATTGCTCCGGGGAAACAAAAATTGCAAGCTCAAATAAAATTCCGGTTAACGTTCCGCGAGTCCACCGGCACCGTGGAGTTATTTTTATCAATAACGGTTCCTGAGGAAAGTTACGGGAAATTGACGGGCCGAATGATTTTTATATGGTCTTCGAACGAAATTGAAACTCCCAATACTTTTTACCTACTGACGCATTTCCATAATCTTTTGCTGTTCACCGTATGGTTAAAAACGTGGTACATGAAAGAAAAAATTGTGTGCTGGTCAAGGAGAGGATGTACCATCGGATTACCAATTTTTTTAGCTTTTTCTACGTTTTTTATACGAAAAATGTAATATATATTTAATATAAAAACGGAAATTTCCTGAAAACTCGCGAAAGATCATAGCCCAAAATGTCATAAAACTTATTCGAAAAGGTAAAATATTGGCTTTCATTTTCCCTTGAGAAAACGAGATCACTTCTCGAATCATCTAAATAGTTATTCTTTAGTCTTTCCGGATTTTGCAAATGGCGATAGTACAATGATAAATGTGTAATAGCGGGTCGCATTTATGACGGTGTATATTTAATTAAAATACTCCATCAAAATGCCCAAATTCCACTCGCATTCTATCAATTGACAAGGATAATGCATAAATTTATGCATCGTTGATCTCGTCAAACAGGAGACCTTTACAGATTTACATGAAATTGAATAATAGAGTCCCATTGAAATGTTACATTGCATTATCAAAATAGAGATTCACTAATTATTCGAACCATTGAACATTAATCGTTTTACTGAACGCTTATATCTTTTAATAATATTAAAAATTCCTTTTGTGTTTCAGGTGAGCGATGATCCATTACAGTGAGCGTCGAAGTATGTAACTAAAAATTATACAAAATATTTATTCATTACAATCCTTATCTACGCTGACCTCGTATCATAAGAAGACAGAAAATTATCAATTTGTGCTGGACATCCGAGTAGCGAATGTGTAGAATATTTTATTAAGTTTAAAAGTGAACTCGATTGGAAATTGGATAATTATTGGACACTGCTGTATTGTGTCCCGAGGTCTCTGCTAATTAAAAATTTCAATTCAATAATTGTTCTCCCCGCAAACGAGAAGACTTCGTACGAACCGCGTATCACACAGTTGAATGGCAATATTAAAATTTGTTCTGCGCACAATATGGAGTTTTATCAATTAGAAATAATTAAATTCGATGAAAAAAGTCTTCCTTGATAATTCGCTCGAATAGAAATAGTGTACTCGATGTTTCCTGGAAAATTTCAAATGCTAAAATTATTTTTTTTGTTTTCTAGCAAAATAAATGAGAAAATTTTCTTCGAGTACAAATAAGCATATGCGTAAAAATTACACTCTGCAGATATTTATGGATTTACAAAGTGTGAAACTTTCTACAATCCGTTTCCGATGAACGGCACGCTGCATTACTAGTTTACTAGTTTACTAGTGACACAAAAACAAACATAAATCCACATTTCTACGAGGAACGGGTGGGGCAGCACTTGCTCCATTTAATCCCCGCCCAGCACACACGTGCGACGCGTTTATAAATTAATATTTCACGGTGGAGGATTAATCGCGGCCCGTTCATTAGGCGTGCTAGGGTGTGTTTCGAGATGGTAATCGTAGAAATTCATATCGCGTGATGCTATTCCTCTTGTCCTACATCGACGTGATACGCTAGCCTACATTTACATGAAAAATCAGCCTGTGCGAACAATGAAGATCACGTATCTAAAATGTAAGGGCTAGTTACAATACAGTAGACATTACAATCAAAATCACTTTAATCTAATCATTACAGACAAGAATACAGTATCACAACATAAGGAATAACAATGTTTAATTCTTGCAGGAGAATTTCAAGAGAGCGTGAACAGATCAAATCTCATATTCAGTCGTAGTCTTTATAAATCTGAAGTACATGAAAATCCTATTCGGTTCTGTAGAATTTTATATTCCAGCGTTTTCTGAAAATTTTTAGAAGCAAGTGCATAAAGGTCCACAGTCTACTAGTAATTGATACTACAGGGTGTCTCAAAATTCCTTCAACATCCGGAGATTAGAGGTTCCTGAGATCATTTGAAGCGACATTTTCCTTTGCAAAAATGGCGTCCGCGGGTTTGTTTAAGAGTTATTAACGACAAACATAGACCAATCAAAGTGCAACTCGGCGACAGGTTCCGTTTAGCGTGGTGTCGCTGTTGGTCGAGCCAGAATCAATCCGCTGTAGCCGCGCTCTGATTGGTCCGTATTTTTCGTTAATAACTCCTAAACAAAACGCGGACACTATTTGTACAAAAGAAAATGTCGTTTCAAATGATCTCAGGAACCTCCTATTTCCGGATGTTGAAGGAATTTTGAAACAACCTGTATATTTGGCTTCGTCTGACGGTTTCACCGAGGTTCGCTTTGTAGATTTTCTGAACGATTACTTAGACGCGTGGCCTAGAGACGCGCTTCCTATGTTAGTCTCGTTTGCTAAAGATAACTGTGGTATGTTAACGCGCATAATATGCGGTTTTCACGAGTCAGTTAGCCAGGTAATGACATAAACCCTTAATAGCCTGACTTTTGGAACGCGTTTACGGGAGTGTAAACACCGCAACGCGAATTTCTACGAAATTCTTCAGTCTGATATTATGTTAGGAGTGATACGAGATTCTTTGGTACGTGAACAAATAATTCGGAAAGTAAATTTGTTAATTAAATACTACGCCTTCCTATCGATACAGAAAAGTAGAAAGCGTCGGCGTGTCAACGTTATCGGCTAAATTAGTACCTCCGTCGAAATTCATTTTACAACGAACGGTGTCGCGTGTTAATCATGCGAGAGGACTCGTCCGTGTCATTTCAAAGTATTATAATTTTGCAACGGGTGGGAAACTCGATTAAAACGCGAACAGAGCGCGCAGTGCCGCGCTCTATTTGAACGCGGATCATCCTCGGAAACGACGTACATACAATGGATTTGACACGTCGATGGACAGCTCGATAATAAAATTGCTACAGTGTTCATTATTCAGCTAGCCTAAAAATCCATAATATCTTCGAATCTCCGTCCAACCGGAAAGTATGTCGTGGAGCAATTTCGTCTGCTTTCTGCAGATTTATCTTTTTGCAGGAAGATGTTCCGAAGAATGGAACCGTTGCATATTAATGAACAGCGGATCTTCATGCAAAATAAAAATGATCTACTTCTATTTTCCAATGTTTTTACTATTTTAAATGACCCCTACTCATTTTTGTCATAAATGCATAAAATCCACTGTGTGCGTCTACATATGAATTATGAGAGATTGCACTATAATATTGTTTTTTGAACTCGACACCTTCAATTTCGTTTTTTCAGGGGGATATTCCGAAGAATGAAATCTCGTTGCACATTAATTACGAGAAATTTCACTATAATATTCGAACAATGTGAAAGCTAAATTGGAACATTCGTCGGTGCGAAAATGGTACTGTACTTCTGCTTTGTGCAATGTATGTAAAATTAGGGTAATTATAGGATATCCTAGCAAGTAATGATTCGAATTAACGAAAGCCGCAGCTTCTACAATGTTTCAGTCGCTCGGAAATAGAATGAAATTTCAGTTAGCTTAATGTCCCGCGTGAAATATGTAGTTACAATTGCAAACGAAATTAAAAGGGACCGCCGTGTTACGAAATGTTTAATTTTTCACGTGCTACTGTGTTGTTTACGCGAGAACATGTTTTCACTCGGTGATGTGATTACTCGATTCTTTATTCGTTAATTGGTGGCGACATAGACCGATGAGTTTCGACAAGTACGAAATTCAATAATAATGGTAACGATAATGGAAGCGTATTTCGAATACAATGAAATATTTCAGATTCGAAGAAGTGAAATCGTATGACGTGGTATACCGTGATAAAAGATTTTTTTAACAAATCAATCAATTAATATAGACGTTGTTATAAAGTTTGACACAATTTCAAACAATGTACTTTTATATAAAAATAATTTCATGAAAGTTCCAATATCCGAAATGGTCTGTTATTAATTATAAGTTTAAACTTGTTCCTCGTGTTTCTAGCCTATTACTCGCGTGGTCGTATCGATACCGCAATCGGTTTTTTGTGCTAATTTTGTAGTAGCTGCTCGATAGAATAGAATATGCACTCGTATTTTAGTCGTGCACACAAGCATCTAAATATTCGAGAATGATTTACGTTAAACTGCGAATCGGATTCTACTTACTGCAAACATTTGTTACAGCGGTCTCAACTGTGCGTATCATTATTCATTGCCATATCATTGGCGAATGCGATTTTATTGTAGCCCCGAACAATGGACTCTGCCTATGCTGTCAGTAAATATTGGTCAGTAATATCTTTATCCATGTCGGACCGAATTTCTTATGTTCCGATTTCATTTTCTGTGAAATAATTGTTTTATGACTATCTTGAATTAAATTGTGCATCGATATTTTTTGAAACAGACTTAACTGCATTGTAGCATCAAAGAAATTCATTTCCACGGAACAATAATGAGAATTTGAACATGACAGCTTTACAGAAATGTCGCCCATTGATATTCTCTAAGAATAACCCTAGAACACGTCTGATTCGTAGGAAATTCCTTAAACACCGATGCTAGGTTCACGGAGAAAGCGTTTCGATGTTCGTTTAAGGATCGCTGAGCGTAAACGCGGTGCTCTCGTTTCTCAATTACCGTGGTTTTTCGATTCCGGTGGAGGATCTCGGTCTCGCAAGTGGTTTCGCTAGAGCCTCGATGTGCAACGGACGTTTCGCGGCTAGATCGGCAAAAGTAAGATGGTGTCGATGTCGGCCGCGCGACAAATGTCCAGCAAACATTGGTCGGCTGCAGGACGCGGGCCGTACTTATTCATTGTCAGTCTCCACGGCAGCGAGAGCACGAGCTGTGTGCACGTATACCATACATATACATGTTGTAACGATCCCTCTCACGGCTCGGTGCAACGCAGGTCCCTGTGCCAAAAGTGCATTGACCCGGCTCGCAATGCCATTTCCCGCTAATATTTTGCTACCGTGCCCCCTCCGCATCCCCGACGATCAGGCAATAAAACATCGCGGATACGGCGATCCCATTCGACGAAGTGGGAAAATTCGTCGGCGAGGCCAAGGGTGCGTATTGCGTCGGCGGTCACGTTTTATAAGCTGATGTAATCTGCATGAAATAGTCGCTGACCAGATATATCACGCTGACAGGGCTAAAGGGACACCAGCACACGTATGTCGCGTTCTATCGATTTCAGGTTCTCTTACCTACCCCTGACGAACCCTTCGACAATTATCTTAACCCTCATACGTTAAGGAAATTCAATTTTTCACAATTTTTCTGGATACACTTTGCATTTGAAATTGAATAAATTGGCTAGTAAAAATCACAGATCAAGTTTTAACCATTCGTTATAAAGGAGAAGCTTCAATTTTTATGTCTAAAGTGGTCTCAATCGCAACAACAATTTTTCAATGTTTTCAGAGTCGTTTCAATTTGTAACACTTTCGACCCACAGTTTTCGGTACACATTTTACTAGAAATTGAATGAATTGGCTAGAAAAAAATCACAGATAAAGCTTTAAGCACACGATGCGAAGGGGAAGCTTCAATTTTTATATCTAAAGTGGTCTCGGTCACGAGATAAAATTTTCAGAGTTTTCACAGACATTTCAATTCATAACATTATCGACCAGAAAATTGTTTTCAGTTTCCCCAGCTGAGAAAACAGGAGATTCTATAATTTTTGAAAACGGAAGCCGCATTAGCATTTTTATCGAAAGATTTTCTTGCTGTTGTGGATAGTTAATGATTGCGAAGCATACTGTTCCCGAGGGAAATTACAGACGGGCAATGGAAAATAATGAGCATAGACGTTGCCGGCTAGGTTACAGAAATAAGAAGAATTTCTCTCCGAAAAATCATCGAGAAACATTCAATGAAGGATAACTCGTTCGACGTTACACCGGAGGAGAAATGTTGAATGTTAGTCGTCGGAAAGAAAACATTTCGCAGGATTTCCGTAGCAACCATCTAGAAGTGCGAACGTTTGCTTTTTGCGGAGTCCAACATAAGCGAGGTAGAATAGATATTTGCTTTGGTCCACTCGGCCGGCAGCAGCGCGAAATAAAACCACCGAAAACGAAAGAGTGTGCGTAGACTAACGGTGGTCAGTGAAGCTCGCGGGCCAACTGCTTTTGCCTGCCCCCGGGCAAGCATTTTTTGGCAGCGAAGGATTCCTCGGCAAACTTGCTAACCGACGATTCCCGCGAAAGTGAACGATACTTTCAACCCCCTCCTCGGCCCCGCCCGTCCCCGCCAACCATGCAAACATTCTAGAGAAATTTAGACGCACATGTGACCGTGAAATTACAAACTCCGTAAATATTTGCGGACTCCGACCGGGACGTTTTTCCATTGCTTGAAACAGCGAAATGGCTTCCGGTGAATATTTCATTACCGTGCCACAAGTGCTTGCGCACACCGGCATTTTTTTTCAACTGATTCACTGAAAGTTGCATCGAACAGGAATTCTGCTGGAATCTGAAAAGGGAAATAAAACGTCCTAGGTGGCAGAATCCTATTTACCATAATTGTTTACACGAAAAGTTATCATCGTCTTTCAACCCCTCTAAATCCATTTTCATTCCGCCTCTGGTAGAATAAATTATAAAGAAATTGAAGGAACACGACGAAGCATTGGAATACTTCTAAATATTTTCAATGACGACGAGAGACACGGTGAAAAAATATTTCTGGGGATTTTATATTAACATTTTCTTCAGAATTAAAGATGGAGTCAGTATACCTGATAAAAGTACATATACGGATTATTTATCGCGATTACGAAACAATAATCTCTCCCACAGGTATAACTCAATTGACTTTCCCCCAGGAGCCTGTAGATCACGTGTCGTTTTAATCTCATTCGTTTAATTCATTTCATCGATTCCATTCACTCTCTTCATTTGGTTTGCAATAGTGCGCAGCCGGTGATTAAATATTAATTCGTAAATGAAAAAGTCAGCAACTGAAACACTGTACTTATTCGCCGCTGAGTGCGCGCCAATGGGTTTTGCGAAATGGGAAATTCTCTGACAATTTCGTCGATACAAACAAAAAGTGCCGTTCAATGTATTAAATACGCGATTACGATGGGACACGAGCGGGAGGAAACATATTCAGCCATACCAACAATTTATTTTCCGATGTTGTGGATATCGAACTGTCATTTTTTTGTTATTTAACCGTGGGCACGCAGAACGGAATAAATCTTTCATGTAACGAAGGGCTGCGTATCTGAGAGAGCGGATAAACGATAGGCGTGCAATCGAATGCGATTTGTTCGAAGAAATAAAGTTCGAGACAGGATCGATGCAACGGTGAACGGCACGTTGAGGAAGCCATCGTGGAATAATGACTCATGAGAAATTGAAAATCCTGGATATCCGCAGTCCAATTAATGTGCATATCTGTTTTAAAAAACGTATATGATGTACATTTTCTGTATCTTGAACAACCGGCGTGGTGGTGCGGAGGTTTTCAACTTTTTTTATGTTTTCATATAACTGATGGGTGGATCTTATAGAGTTTTTGCGCTGATTCCGAATCTGCCCTTAATTTTTGTCGCTGCACGCACAGTTTTTGAAAAACATGACTTTGAAAAAAAACTATTTTTCAACTTTAAACAAATGTTGTGATGTTATTACAATAGGTATTGAATTGTTCTTTGCAGCAGAAGATTCTGTAGACTTTCCTTATGATTGTTTACACATGTTTAAATAATCATTAAAGAAGGAGAGACACAACTTTTGCACTAAATCTTGATGATAGTTTTTAATTTATCTCAAAAAATAAGGGTCCAGCGGAGAATCGAAATATACCACGTGTGTAGGAGAAAAATTAAGGGCAGATTCGGAATCAGCGCAAAAAACTGTATAAGATCCACCAATCAGTTATATCAAAACATTTTTGGTGTTGGACAGTGTATTTACAGTGTATTGAATTTCGGAGCGTTGTGCGCGGCAGAAACGCGCGGAATTCGCAAACGGGACGTGAGCAAGAAGGTCGGCGACGCCTCCTCGAAAAGCGACAAGAATGGGTCTGCAAACGAGCACCGCGTAAAACAATTATCCCTTTTGTAAGCGGCGCGATCGGCGTAGCTGAATCGCGATATGGGCACGCTTTTTCCGCCTCGGGGCCGGTTTCGGCCGCGATATGTGACTGTGTTCGAAGATGCGAACGAAAATAACAGACGAAACGGCCTGGATAGAAGAGGATAGAGGAGAGAAAAACGGAACGCCGATACAGGAAATCGAAGGGCGAGACCCGAACGAAACACCGAGGAAAAAGAGAGAGAGATAGAGAGAGGGCACACGGCAGCATCGAAAGCAATCTACGAGAGGCCTGAGCACAAAGAGCGGAACAATGCAACAAGGTAAAGAGAACGAAAAGTATCAGCGTTGACGGGTATTGAGACACTCTAAGGAAACTAGAGGAACATGCAAAACAATTGTCGGATTTCGATCTGAAGATGAGACAAAAGGCGACAGCTATCGGGAATAATATAGGCGGAGTAGCGAGCTTATCACAAAGTGTTCCGGGGCGCGCGGAATAGAAACGCGGAATATATTAGGTACTCGAAGACGATTCTTCAGTTTGCTAATAGATTTCGGGACGATGTCTACTTCGTTATCAAACAGCGAATTTTATGAATTTATTGTTGTATTGTATGTATTTACTGTTGTATCGTTTCATACTGTTGTATCAGTTTGCTGCACTTCAGGTAGACAATTTTTATTTTGCGTGAAGGTACGCTGTCTATTCATTATTAATTGGGAGACATGGTTTATGGTTATTTATCATCAATAAATACATGTAAAAATATGTAGATATCGGGACTGATCTATGTAATTCACACTGGCGTGCAAAATTACGCTTACACGTGAATCTTGCATTACCTGAAATAATAGAAACAATGTAACAATAATAAAGAAAGTAAAGTCATAAAGAACATAATTCGCGAGGTTGAAGATTAAAGAAAGTTATTATAATTAAAACCCGGTATGTGTAAATATTGTATCCTGGCAACCTAAGTTTGACTATTACGGAACAACGTTACCATTTGTCCTGTACAGCGAGTCTATTCGTCAGTTCGCTGTTAAATGTATAACCGCTTCTTTACATTCGGAATCGTAAGAGGATTATCTAGAACAGTGGACTCTGTGAGAGTGTCATTGACTGAAATCTCCCTTCTGTTTCATCCCCGCAGCCATAACCATCCAAAGTAGATATCACTCTGAGCTCTGATAAGCACGCAGTCCACTGTAGTTTACTGGAATAAAAATGTGCTAACATTCAAATAGTTGATCGAAGGTGTGTGTGCTCACAGAAACGCTTTTAAATTACAAACAACATGCGAGATCGACGACCAATTTACACAGAATAATAATATTTACGGTAACCTATTTGATCAAATATTTGCGACTGTTCTGATACGGAAAATTGCAGCGATAGGTTTAACGGTTAATTGCGGGACACGCCGGCGATTGTGAAATTAATCGGCAGTGTAGATTGATAAATTAATGGGGTGCAGTCGACGTGTAAACATCGAATGAAATTCAGGGGTGGTTGAATCGCATTTTAATGTCAACAGTTTGGAATTGCCTTGCGAAATAGAGGAATTAGAAGGGAAAGAATGGTGGCGGACGTCGACGGACCCTGGAGAGAGGGGCCGAGCGTTCATTTTCGTACCAGAAAACGTAATTGTAGAAAGATAAGTAATTTCACAGGAAGAGAAGATCTCTCTGTTTGAATTACTGCTGCGAGCGAAGTCGCCTGGTAGATTAAATGCTTCATTCTTTCCAATTTGCTCGCGCCCGAGTCGCTTGGAACAAAATATCCTTCGAATTCCATTTTCGCGCAAACTGTATACAAACTGACAAGTGAAAAAAAACTCTTGTTCGTATAATCATTTCGAAAACGGGAGCTGCACCCCGTTTCAACTTTTTGCCGAAACCACTGGCATTTTTCTATTGCAACAAACCTTGCACAAAGTGAGTTGGCGTAGAGCGTTTTCATTGGTGCCTAGATTTCAAAGGAGCCGTTGAAATTGAAACCGGTTCAGTTCCGATGCCAGCTCCGAAACGTTTGTTTATTGATTGACAAAAGGATCTCCGACAACTGGTAGCTGGAAACGAAATAAGGGTTGAATCAATTCTTTAAAATGTTAATCGATCTTTTCATCGCTGAACGGGATAGGAGGGCGAAGCAATTTTATTTATTTATTGCACGGTTAGAAGCTTTCTCGAATTGCAACGCCCATCTTGAATTCGTCACGTTCAGGATGAAGGTATCAGGTGCGAGAACGTTGCACACGTTTTGAAGGCTTAAGAGGAAAAAGTGCGCGTTTATGGCAGGGACGGGGGAAGATGGAATGGGAGAGGCTAAAAGTAATTTCTGTACAAAATTGAACTTACTAGTGACGTATTTGTAAATAATGGTAAACATGGTGCTATTGCTTGCCGGGCGAGGCATGCAATGGGATAACGCGTTGTTATTATAATTAACATTTATATATATATTTTTTTAATTAATTTTTTAAATTTGGTTGTCTTAAAATAAAATTAAAAATTGTTCATTTGTCACGCAGAATTTGGAGCTGCCATAAACGGAAACAATGAACGGAATGAAGTAATGGAATGCTACATAACGCGTACTGAAATCTTAATCTTAACCGTAGCGAAGAAGTCACGTCGGTATCATAAACACGGCTTATACTCGTGTACTTCTAAAAGCATTCAAAGATGGCGATCACGGTGTATACGTATCGGCGAACCGTTTCTGTAATATACTGCCGCGATCGAAAGTGGTGTGCACAAAAATGGCTTCGGGATATATATCGAATTACTATTGTTATACGCAATTCCGCAAGCTTATCGTAGTTTATAAATCAAAACCATAAAAATGACAAAAGAAATCAAATTTCCGTGTATCGGTCGAATCGATGAGGGTTTCTCTTTTATTTTTTACACGATTTCCATTTCAAAACCATATAATTCGAAGCGAAATTTTTCCCGGCGTCAACCGGTTTCCATTAAAAAAAATATACCTCGAAATTTCGGGGCTGTTTGCTCCCCCCGACACGCTCGCTGATCGATAAAACATGACTGAATTCTGAATTCATGACGCGATTTAAAGCCACATTTTTCGTCTATACGGTCTCGTGTTGCGGAATATTTGCCGACACTTCGATGGAGCTTTTGAAATTTCGATGATGATGGATGAAAGACATAGGTGTGTCGACTGGAGTCGTAAATACTTTTTGCTTGATCCGTCGTATCAAAATTTTGTGGTGGACGCAACGGGGTTGCGGTGAACCTCGTGGAAAGGATTAATTACCGCGGTGGCACAAAGGCATAGTAATACGAAAGTAATTCGGAGTTGCTGTTTATTAGGACAGCATGAAGTGGTGGAAGTTGGTCTGGCTCCTCCTTTAGTAATTGCTCCTCCTTCGTGAATTAATGGAGTTGTGGATGCGAAACGGGTAATTACTTGGCATCGTACGGTTAACCGGGTAGACGCGCGTTACTCCGTGGCAACAATTATTTCATACGGGTCCTGGCCGATCCCCTAACGACGAGCGCACACCTCGTTCAATGCGCACGAATGTCGTCCGGGACCAATTCATCGTCGCGACGACGGCAGCCCCGCTTTGTTAACTACCGAAGCAACGTTTAAACGTGTTCCGGCCCCGATGTTACGATTCACGGTCGCTTGACCCTAGTACACTCGCCGAAGGATCACGCGATTTTCTCAAACGACCAATTGAACACGGCGCTGGCGTTATCCGCGAAACCGTCCGCAGATTATTCATTTAACCTTCTACATACAATGACTCCCACTAATATTTGGACACTCTTAAACATACGATAACGTTCTTAATATTGTACTATACGATTTTAACTATTTCTGGGAAGCTAGAGCAATTAGTTTGCTACAGGATGTGAAAAAGAGGTTTTTCAAAAATTGCAATTCATCGGAATCGTAGAAAAGATACTTAAACTTGCATTTTACAACTTTTTTATGTGGTATAGTTCAATATTAAAAATGTTATCGTCTTTTTAAAACGGTCCGAATATTAATGGGAGTCACTGTAACTGGTTATACGCGGAACTTCACACCGCTCCAGCATAAATAAATTTATATTCAATGAAATAAATATTCGATAGTGTAGTCGACGACTTCGTTTGTGCTTGAAACATTAAATTAAAAGTTTTAAAATTGTAATTACTAGACTGCGGATCTTCATGCAAAATAAAAAATATTTGCATTGATTGTTGGACACAGGAGCCGAATAAGAATTGTATTCTTCTTCAAATTATCCTATTAAGCTGAAACTACATACATCGATGTCCTTAAATATATTTCACACGTCCACTGCTTTAAATTTTACGCGCCCATTTTTGTCATAAATGCATAAAATCCGCAGTCCGGTAATTACACCGACAATTTGTGAGCTCGCTGCGAAAATAATTCCGATTTTTCTCATTGGTTGGCAAGTTCTTTTAGCACGACTGATCTCGAAATTACCATCGGACTATCCCCAGGACTGTTTCAGGATAATATGCAGTGAAGGTAGCATTTTGCACAGTTCTCCCACTTCATCTCACCTTTTTCTTTTACGGTTTCGGCATCTTCAATTTTCTTCTGTGCTCGAGCAGGATCCTCCGTCGAAGCAGCGATGAATAATGCGCGAAGTTTATAGAAGACGGAAGTAGTTGGAATTTTTAATCGTCTTCGAGGGAGATGTAATTTCTTTCTTTCATGATTGTCGGAATGCGAGGATTTAGGCCGGCTCCTTCTATTGAAGCAGATTGCAATATGCGTAAGCTTCCTCCTTGAGCTGCGACGCTCCTTTTATTGTTCATATTCCGCGTGATGTTTTCTTGAATTAAACAGAAGAAACGCGGGATTACACTTTTCATCAAATTTAGTTGCGATGGCAAGAGATACGGAATTATTTATTATTTATTCTCAGTTTATTTTACCGACCAGTTGATTTACACTTGGTTATAGTATACTCGAAATGTAATTTGTAAAAAGGCGTATTGTTAACATTGACATTAGAATGAGAGACGATAGCATGAGATGGATTAAAAGAAGACGTTCCTGATGTTGTCTTCGTTTTAATTCAACTTGAGGACATTTTCAATAGAAAATCTGGATCGAGATAACATAATCGTATACCACTATTTTCACTAGAGAATCTGAATCGAAATAATATGTTCAATTAATATTCACCTAACATTCAAACGATTCAAGGGTTAAAGTCTACTAATTAGCAAAAATATAGTAATTAGCCTTGGTGACTGGAACGAATCGTAGCCGTGGATTTCGGCGACTCCCACTGCTCATCGACCCGGCGAAATCATTTACGTTTAACGCGCGCCAGGCGGGATTAAATATTTCTTCGGAGGTGCTTATTACGGCCGACATCGTCCGAATGTACGTGCCTTTATTTCGCAATTATTCTTCCCAAGGTGCGACTGGCATTTATTAGCAATCCAACAAAAACGAGAAGAAACTCTCGAGATATTTCTTCGGCCGGCTGAAAATTAAGTGGGCATATAAAAGCTGCGGCGAATGGGGAATGTGCCCAATAAAACTCCAAAAAAGCACAGCTGTCGCTGCTTCTTGCGTTTTAATTAATCCGAGGTGGACGATTCTTAGGGATACCTCTCGATGCGTGCATTATAACGCGCGAGCGACTATCGCGGCTGAAGATTGCATCATCGGCTAATAATATTTCCCTGTAGCAACTATGCGTAAACCTATTAGAAGTCGAGCGTTACCTCAACATTGCAAAACAGCTTCCCGAATCTTTACTTCCGCTTAAGAGGGTAATCTGATTTCGCACCTTCAAAATTTTTCATTTTTTGCATTCAAATACAGAAACTGATGAAACAATAATATTGCCATTCTTAGTTTTTAATATTGCCGTTCTTCAGTTAAAAAATGAAAATTTTACTATTTTAAATGACATCTACTCACCTTTATAATAAATGAATCAAATCCGTAGTAACGATTGAAGAGTATTCGTTTCAATTTATAAACACTAAACCTACCAAGTATTAAAACAGCCTAGCATGTAATGTCTTATCAAGATAATAAGATTCGGTGTGGTTTTTATTGATAACATGCTTGGATAAGGGAAACCGTCGAATCAATTCCCACAACAGTTTGTGAAATAAAAAATTGGAAACCGATCGTTTAGAAACGACCAGTTGAAAACGAAGTGTCGGATCAAAAATTTTAATTCTTCTGTGATCTCTGTATAAACCTATAGTCGATTGTCGCGCCGGTAGGATTTATGTTTAGGCTAGAACCGCTTACAAAGTTGTAGAGCTCTTTTCGACGGCAGTAATTGTCAGTTATCGGAAGCACGGTGAGATTTATTATCCTAACGGAATTCGGGCAGAGTTTATATACGTCGTGCACAACGAGTTTCCGCAAATTTAACGATCGGAAGGACCGAATCGTCCCTGCAAGTAATGCAATTCACATTTCCTCGAGCGACAACATCGGCACGGGACGTAGGGGGGACTTTTGATATTCGACGTTCCTCTGTAGCATCGAAAGCTTTACAACTTCGGTCGAAATGCTCTCATCCCCTGCAATTGGACTACTTCCAAACCATCTGCACTAATTCTGTCTGACTTACAAACCGCGTCACCGGATTTGCAGAATTTCGGGAAGCGAGAGAGCAATCGACACATTGTACGGGTACAATGTGATGGAAGCACACGCTCGGAAACGTACCAACGGGGCCCGTGTTTCACGTAAATGGCTCCTCCGATATCGTTACCGGCCATCAACGCGAACTTCTCGGTATAGTAAAGAACTCGCGTTGTCGTCGCGTCGCGTTGTTCCGCGTGGAATTGCGAGCGCGGTACGCGCGAAAGAAATTTCGAAAAACGCGGTCAATCGAATTTTCCCCGCCGATATCTGTAAAGGTAACGAAGTGATATAAGTTCGTGGAAGCCGGTTTCCAAGAGCTGTTTGAACGGGATTCAACCTTATTTTTCTTCGGGAAAAATCACGCTTACGAACATTTGCAAACATATCGTTACTAAATCCAACAAGTGTTTCCATTTCAAATGGAATGGCCGTACTCGGGGAATACATTCTCTCGTCGCCATGGTGAAATGGTTTAATATTTGAAACACAAAATAGAAATATTTTTAAATCGACAAAATTGAATGGACGGTATTTAAAAACTTTTTTTGAAGTTGGATCAAACGATTTCAGTTTTTTTAGGAGAAAAACTTTTTTTATGCAAGAATTGGCTTTTCAGGTGATGTGTTAATAGATTTTTTCAAATTGCTGTTTCTCTATTAATGAAGATTTAAAAGATGCTAAATTTCATTGATCCGTTTCGTTATTGCTGTGCAAGTGAAATGACTCGTCTCACTGATTGTGTGACTGGCCGTTTCTCCACCGAGAAGCATAATCGTGATGAATTATTAAGCGTAATTATCGGACAATGAGTATCGGATTGTCTACTGAAGCATTACGCTAATTATGAAGGTAATTAACAATTAAAATTCGATCGGATATGACTTATCAGTTCGCATGTGCATATTATTATATAGCTACGATAATTCCTAAAATTATTTCCAGATAATCGATCGTTACCGTTTTATTGTCCACAGAGATAATAGAAAGTCCGCTTAATGGAAGCAGTCGAAAGTGTAGTCGATCATGTACGGATAATCGAGGTACCCAATAGCGGACCTTCTATCTGTTCTCAATTTCTAACGCAATTAGCGCACCTGTAGTTGTATTTTATAGACCTCCAATTCGGGAATCTAATCAATGGAACTATGCAAATGTTAGTTTCTCTTTTAGTTTCGATAATTCTACACAAAGTTTATTCTATTTAAAGATTACATATTTTGTATATAAAGTTTACATAAATAATAATTAGACTGATTTTTATGCGTTCATGAAGAAATATAATAACAATATTAATAAAAGAGATATGTACATATCTCCATACAATAATAGATAAATATATACAATAAAAGATGTACTAGTAAATATTTACAATAATAAAAGAAATATAATAAATTTAATAATATTGTGATGTCGTTTTTAATGCAACAATATAATTAATGGATATATTTTTATTTTACTCCTGCTTTTAATAATTATCAACTTCGAAACATCTTTCCGTAGATTTTTTACACAGTTTCATTTCGTCGTCTCGCACTATGCTTTTTCTCTTGCTTGTCACTTTACCTCTTTGATTCTCCCACGTTAATTCAGTAACTCTAATCATAATTAAACTGCGAATTTTATGCACTAGTACAGCAAGAAATTTTTTAAAATTCCACATCTCTAAAACCGTCGCAGGTAGACTGCGAATTTTACGCATTTGAAGCAGTAAACGAATCAAACGTATTAAACGAAGGAACAAAATTTCTATTCTCTATTCTTCCCTCAGAAACTTGAGAAAGTACTTCAGACGATAAAACCAAGAAAATCAGGGCAAACAAAGCAATCAACAGACACTTCACATCAGCCTCAAGTGGAAACGAAATTTCAAGCAAGTGGGAAACTAGGTTCGACTCGTGTGAACTCTGCGAACTAATTAGTTTTTAGTTCTAATTAATTCCCGGGTGTTTGTTTGTTTTTTCTCGCCTACAGTAGCGTTTTATTGGAGCCCATATTCCAATCAATGTTCAATTCGAATGAATATGCATGTGTTGTAATGGGTCACTGGCCGGCTGTCAACCCTGTTGGGAATTATTAGCGCATTTTTTTACATAACGTTTGCATACTTTTGCAATCTGCAGTTGACAGATTTTCGATGCTTTGGAGAGACTTCGATTCATTTCTAACGAGAATCGATTCAGATTGTGTCGAAGCTTTGTGAAAGTGAAAATAAAAAACCACACTTCGGATAAATAAAATATTAATAAAAATAAAAATTAATGAGGAATAAGATATTAATATTAATAAGAATTATAAGAACCTTGCTTGACATAAATCAAATATTGTTATGAACCATTCAAATGAATAATTTTTGTAATAAAATCGATTGTAAACAGTAAAACTTAATTAATTTAATGCAGTAGATTTAATACAGTAAAACCGTGGTATCGGAAAATGGAGAATATCATGACTTACGGCGTTTCACGCTACATCCGGCAGAGATATTATGGGGCACCGGTGACTGATCAGACAGAGACCGTCATAAAAAGGTGCTTTGAAATTCAGTCACGCTCTCGCGGAATCTCTGTGATCAACATGGTAGAAGGGATGAACGATCTCACGCAAATAAGCGATGTAAAGTTTGCAGTTGAACGGAGATCGCGATTCGCTGATGGTAATGGATCTGAAATTTTCATTTTTAAATACTGAAAAGTCGATGCGCCACGTTATGGCTTTTAATCATATCGAAGTGGAATATCGATTCCGTGCTGCGAATGGTACCGACGTCTTTATGCATGATTACGCGATTATTGCTGTCTGGAACTGTAATCGAACTATCCCTGTTCCCTAACACTTTGTAAAAATAACCAGAATATATCCATCCAAGTTTTCAGTCATTTTTTAAAATATAAATACCCAAAGAAATTTTCTTGAATATATCAGAGAACGTTCCAATATTTTACAAAAATAACGTGAATGTATCCATTCAAGTTTTTAGCCATTTCTTTAAATATAAATACCCAAAGAAATTTCATTGAATTATATCTGAGTCTGTTTAAATACTTTACAAAAGTAACGTGAATGTGCCCATTCAAGTTTTTAGCCATTTTTTACAATATACATAACCAAAGAAATGTTCTTGAATAGATTTTGTCAAGATCAGAAAAATTTGCGAACGCCCAGTCTTCTTGTCGCAAAGCGTACATCTACCTCGACAGGTATTTAGGTCCTCCGTTCGGAATTCAGACGTAAATACAACGCGGCTTAACACGCGATGCCCGCGACGGAGTTCCTAGCCTGAAAAAAGAATGAACGAGCAGGAGAATTAGGTCTGCGACGAATGAAAGTAGGGTAAGACACTCGAGCGGAACGTCAAGGACTGCAAATCGAAAATTTCTCCGTGGCAAGGAACAATAGCCCGATGTCATGGGTCGCCGATTCCGAGCGCGCTAGACACGCCCGTATTTTTAGACGCTCGTCAAATAGTTTCGGGGCACGAGTAGCTTATTTTAAGCGACGTGTTGCCGTCGATTGTGCTCATTTCCCTATTCACGTGTGTCGTGCGTATGCACAATAATGCTCGCTTAAATATGCAAAGCTTTCGGAAGTAATATATAAACATTCCTTTAGTAGTTCGATTCTCTTGTCTACTGGGATAAGACCGTTCTCGGAACACCGAGTGATGGACGAAGAGTGGGGGTGACTAGTGCGAATTTCAGTTTAACAGATTTAGCAAATTTCAGCGAGCACTACTGTACTGCTCGAACGCGATTTCGAGCGGCGGTAGACGCGTTTCGGGCTCATTAAACGCGTGCCGCGATAACGTGTCGCTGTTATTCGCGTTTATTTGCAACTGGACCGCCGACGTAACGAAACACAATGGACGTCGCCGCGCTTTATCGTCCGCTGTTATGACCGTCCTACTATTTTTGCGAACCGTCCCCCGTTGAAATTTATCGCGAGTAATCGATGCTATTTGATTTATCTCCACCGGCCTCCGCGCCTGCCGCGCTCGCGGCAGAAACAAAATAATTAACGAATCGGCCGCTGGCGGTTTCGCCACAGAAGATTTACATGACGTTTCCATGTATGTACTTTTCCAGTTTCTGTTTTCGTCTTATTACTTAGCTTTTAAACACGATCGCGAACAATTGTCTCCATTAAAACGTCGCTTAACATTTTATTATTTATATTTTTATCAGCTCTGCAAATGTATACGTAACCCTTATGCATTTCAAAAGCGAGGAGGGAAGACCAAAATTTATGTCGTGCGGCTAATAAAATTTTGAGCGAAAACAACCTGTAATTTTTTTCGGATATATCGTTTTGCTGTAATACGTGATAAATTGCGTGGGACACGCATGTATAAAACTACAGGTTTTACTGGCGTCTGAGGTGCGTGCGAGGGGGACAGCATGCGAGCACTTATCTCCGTAATTAAATCTGAAATTGTTTTTATAATTAGAGAGAGGATATTCAATTGGCCGTGGCGTTCGTACTGAATCGCCTGAAATCAGATAACGACACCCGTAATAACTTGGGGAACGTATGTTGCTCACGTGAATATTTTGTAATCCAATAATAGGGAAACCATACGAATCGCATCCGGTTGCCGTAACAGTCCGTACGGAATGCCTTTATTTATTGCAATCGCTGCGTGAACGCGGTCAAACATCGACCTAGCTAAATGCAACAAAAGGGAACGTCAGTGGGATGTATTTTCTGTCTCTTGCCGCGTCGTTTAATCGGGTTTTCATTGAAATCAATGGTATTTTCGAACCGGCGATATCAACTGGTTTATCTTTACCTATAAAGTGGACGGCAGAAGTGTTGTATGATGGTTACAATCGCGCGTAATCCATGGTCGAACTGAATCACGATAGGTTTTTATTGCGAGGTTTTGTAATTTTATGTCGCACGGAAATCATGCGAAACTTTCCGTAATATGTCTCCGCGCATTATCACGGTTGATCATTCTTTAATTAATGTTATAGTTATGGTATCGTGTGTATAACATTGCACATTTTATTACGTGTTCTCTGTAATTATTAGAAAGAATCGTTTTACCAATTTTAGAAATATTTAATTTAATTAATAATTATAGTGATTGTCCCTCTCTACTTGCGCAAATCAATTTCTATATACCTGGACGTGTATTGGAAACTAGAGCAGCATTTCAAACACTTAAAGCAAGATCTACTTATGGATTAATTAATCCAATGAATCGCATTATTGCAGTCTCAAGCACTATCTATAATCGTTTTGATTTTTTTATTCAGTCTTACGCAGGATTATAGGATAATACTACATCGTTTGTACCAATAGTTTTTGTGTATGTCCCTTCTATGTTATTAGACGAGTAGTCTTTTATCTTCTTTTTGTAAACACTTATGTAAAAGGGCTTCGGTCCATCTATAATAAATAATAATAATATTTTAAGTTAATTTGATCCTGTTTTAAAAGAAATGTGGTTATATGCCCATTGTGTGTTATAATGTCCACTTAAAGAATTTAAGAACAACAGTATATTCGTAATCCTGCAAAGCCAATTCGAGCATAAAATTATCGTACACCTAACGATGTAACGATCTGCTCAATTGCCCCATGTAAGCGCAGTCATTGTAAATAATTTTCCAGGGAATTTCACTGTGTGCTAGTTAACACAATGATTCCTTGTTTGTCGGTGCTTCTAGTAACTCCCGAATTGTTCAGTGACCGATTGTTACGTTGAATGTAACTATTTCAGTGTCGCGGTTGCGCAGATATTGCAACCTAATTTTACGCCGAGTGAAACCGAAACCGAAGTCTGAACTGTCGATCGCACGAAGCTATCATCAGTACTTTCGATTATTCGTGGCGAACCAACGGAACGGTTAAAATTATTTGTACAACATTCGACTGGAAAATAAATCGAACAGGACATGCAATTAGTGGCGATGGAGCTTAATCGAATAAATTTAAAAACTCCTCGATTAGAATCTCGTTGGTGTAATGAATCTTCGAGTGGCGAAGCATTGATAGGTTTCGATTGGTAGAGAAAGGGCGATCGGGAGAAAAAAAACAGCAATCATCACCTGGAAATCGCAATTACGTATCGGTTCGTTTGTTCAATTAATTTCAATTCACTTTGCACGGTAAATCGAACCGATGGATACGTGATTTAAATCCTTCTTCTGCAATTTAGTAATTCTTGGCGTATTTAACGCTCGTTCGGGTCGGGCGCGGCGCTCTCTCCTGGGCATAATTTAGAGTGGTGAATTTCGGAAAACGCATTCCACTTAATCACTATCTGAAATCCAGTAATTCCAGCAGATTCTCGTTCCGATGCCAACTTGTCCAGAGATTACAATTCGGTACGAACGAGGAACGCTTTCATGCGACAAAATAAATCCCGCTGTGTTGCTGCGTAAATGCTGCCCGGAAAATTTGCACTTGCTGGTCGCGCGCGTTCAACGCCGACCGGATGTAAAACTTAATTTCCCTGCCGAGAAGAAAATCCTCTTAACCTGGAGGATTTTATAGCCTTCGGTTAAAACGCCTATCAAATTAGTTCGATTAATACTTCACAAGCGACACGGTGATCGAGAATCGGATACAAACAAATTTACATTTATCCCGAAAGTTCTCTGACGTTTACATCTTTTCACAACGCTCGAAATTATTTCATATTGCAGAAAGTATTTTTCTGAATCTTCAAAGAATATTTTTCTACTAATTTCTCGAGGTACACTTTTTATACGTTAGCCTGGATAACGCTAAAATCCATATATCTCGAACGGTACATCTGCTGCAACAGATCATATTATTTAATTCGCAATAATACCCTGGAAATTTTATTTTATATTGCAAAACATTCTTTTCCACTAATTTTTTCTGAAATCCATATATGTGGAGCAATATACGTGCCAGAACAGTTCCTATCATTTGATTCGAAGGAATTCTGGAATTTTTAATATTATATTGCAAAAGATATATTTGTTCCCACTAATTTATCGAGGTGCATTTTTAACATCAAAGCAATATTAACGCTGAAATCCATATATCTCGAACGGTACGTCTGCAGCAACAGATCCTATCAGTTGATTCGCAATAAAACGGAATATTCACACGCAGGTGCGGATATCATGAAAGCTTCCCAGGTAGGAAATGGTATCGCAATACCATCGGCATTTTTCTAGCGATGCACAACACGGGACTGCAGCCAAAGAACAATTCCATTAACCTACAGTTGTACCATAAATTGCCCGGCTCACGGCTGCTATTTTAATCTTGACTTTGTGTTCCGTTGTTTACAGCTTATCTCGACGTGATGTACTACATTAATACAAGAATTTAACGTTGCACGGAGATTCTCTGGTCGTGCTATGAGTTATTTACGAGGGCGTGATGTCGCGGCCATGGAAAGATGATCGTAAAGTATTCTCGATCGTGTGCGAGCAACGAGGAGGAACGAGTGCCTTGCTCTCTCGAGCATTATATACACAGAAAAACCTGCCCGATAAACGTGTCGCATTGTTTTCGGTATCGAGCACTCGAAATATCATTCTTCTTCCTGCAACCGAAGCGAGACGAACGGGACACGATCGGAGTTCCGTTTTCGACGACAATCGCCATACGAATTTCGAGCTGGCTAATCCCTCTGTCGTTTCTAGGTCAGAAATATACATCGAACTGCTGCCAATCTATCCACGCTAAAAGCTAGATTGTCTACGTTCGTGCTCCAAACTTCCCCAAGAGTTTATCGCTCGAATTTTCACATAACTTTTCAATGCCAGCTTCTAATTCGCTCGGAACTCTGAACCACTCGTCGAAACGATTTCCGCAGGCGAATACGAAAATTTAACTTTTTCAGCACTTCCACTGAAGTTTATTATAAATAGGATCTTTTTTTATAGTTTTAACAAGTTCACTATGTAGGGCTTTTTATAAAATTTAGTCGATTGAATTTAATCGATTGCAAGAAGTAGGCACCAAATTGAATGATATTTCTTCCCATAATGATTTTAATAGAGGCGAAATCATATGTTGTCATCTACAATCGGTCGAAATAACCGGTTCCAGATTTTTTATTTTACAATTACTGGGATAATAAAAACGATTTCATAAGAAATGATTGTATAGAGGTTTTTTAGTAGAGCACGCATTGCAATAGGAGCAGCACAAAGTCTAACTAAAATGAATCTTGTGATTTTTATAAGGGAGCATGTAGCATTTACTTTAGAAGTATTTTGCATATCTTTGAGGAAGTCGCGTGAGATATTAATTTGGTCGTACGTAATTGCTGGTGGATCGTCAAATGAAGTAGAAATCGCTTTCTTAAGTGACAATGATAAGGGTCGAGATAAGAATGCATTGCTCAGTGCTCGGGAAGAAACGTAATATTTGAATGGGGAAGGGGTATCGCGGATTCTTCAAAATAATCACGGCGGGAATGAAGGTGAAAAATGCAGCTAAGGAACGCTTCGCGTTTCTCGCGTTCATCAGTCTTTTTAATAGCTTGTCAGTTTCGAGATAACGTGAAATCGTTTTTATTTCCCGACCACTCTTCCGCGAAAGATAAAAACAGTTAATACTACAGTTGCTTGAATCAAAGTCAATTAAAATGTACTAAACACCCCTCCGCCCGGCGAAAGTAGATCGCGATTCTACCTACTTAATTCTCAGTTAATGGGTAATTTCGCATCTTCTTCTGTTCTCTACGTTGTTCTTCATAAAGGATTACTACAGAATTCCGAGCAATTAGGAACGTTAACTTTCGCTAATATTCAGAAGTATCTTCTTATAGATCGCTTATATTTTGTACAAAATTTTCTACAAAATATTCTATTCGTTTACGAGAAAAATGATTCGGTAAATAGTAGAAAGATTATGAACTGGTTACAAAAACATGTTAAAAAGAATTTTCAGAAGCCGAGTGTTCAAAGTGAAGTTTTACGATAGTTCCCTTAACGCGCTGTCGCCCGCTAAAGCGTGATAGTAAAATTAATTGACCATAATTCAGAGAGTTTCATATTAACGTGTGTGTGGGTATAGGTTGATAAATCTTTCCGCACGGTCCCCACTTCGTTCTCATTTTTCTCCGAAACCCTTTCCTTTCTTTCTTTCCCCCGATGTTTTTGCCAAAAGGATCGGATCTATAGAATCACGATTCATCCGTCAATCTATCACTCTTATCGATTGATGCTTCCTAACGCTACTTCTTTTCGAGTCCTTCTTCTTTCGTCGCTTTCCGGAGTGGCTGGATTTTTCTCTCATTTCGGTAGTTAGAACGCAAGAACGATGCATTTTTCATGCTAGCAAACGGTAAACAAGATCCGCTTAATTGTGCGCTGTAGTTCGTGTTGCAACAGAAGATTTCGCAGATCTACGAGATTTTACATTAATCAGTTTTATCAAAAGATCCAGTCATTATTGTTCATTGTCTGTATTTCTTAATATTTTTGTTGAATAGGATCGTCTTCTGCAACGTCTGCTGTCCCATAATTCTTTCATACTTCCACTCGTGAAACATAGTAAAAAAGTTTGCTCACTTCACATCGAAATGCGAGGCTGGCACGCATCAAAGATATGCTTGAACTCATTCTTTGAAGGACCCGTCGAAATTGCCTTTAAGGTCTTTTCTGCTTCAGTGTCTGTATTGAAACGCTGTCCTTTGAGCTTTTGTCCTCTTCGAGAGGCGCAGAAGAAAGTCGTTACGCCATATTAGAACTATGGTGATGGAAGGCGTAAGCACCATAATCACCGCGAAACTCCAATTCTTTAAGTCCAACTCATTCGTCGTCAAACGAAACGTTGTCGTATTGTTCGAACTCGTCCAGCAATTTCATAAAAGTCTTCATTGAGAATTTACAAAACGAGATACTAATTAAATCGTGGATCATAATGCATTTGCAGAGTAAAAAATGTTGCGAAAATGATAAAATGCGAGTATGAAGTAATCGCCGTGTAATTTCAATTTCTTAAATCGATCATTTTCATCATCAAACGAAACGTTGTTCAAACTCTAGCAATTACATAAAATTGAGAATTTACAAAATAAGATTCTAATTAAATCGCTGATCATAATGTATTTGTAGAGTACAAACATCTCGCAAAAATAATAAAACAAGTTCCATGATCTAGCAATTCCGTAAAATTCTCAATTGAGATACTAACCGTTAAATCGTTGAACGTCAAGCATTTATATAGTAAGAAATCTCGCAAAAATACTAAAACGCGAGTATTAATTGACGAGTCTCGTTTGTTCGAGAAGTTGGACGAGACGTGTGCAGTCGCTTTGATACGTGTCTGCCAAATGCGTTTGCATTAGCTGGCGAACTTCGCTAATGACTTTGGAAGTAGCAGGGTGAGTTTGAGGGAAGACCGGTGTTTCGTCGAATGACTTCAATTTTAAGCACTTCCGCGAAGATTCTTTGCCGGCGTTCTAACGTTCCCATGAAATGGTTTGATTGCATCGAAACCGAGAATTGTCTCGGCGACGAGTTTCGCTTTAATGAAAAGCTATTCAGGGATGAAGTTCGCCTAGGAATTGGCAATGAATCGTAATTTATCCGACTCGCAGGCTGAATTAATAACGAAAATTTATTTGATTTTACGGGGACTTTCGCGAACGCAATTCGTAAAACACATTCTGGGCCGTGGATAACGTCGTTAGGCAAGCTTAGACAGTTATAATTACGCGGACAATGGGGGTAATTGCACGCTCGTCAATATTGGGGAACACGTAGCCAACAGGATGTCACGAAAATTGCACAGCGTGCCTCTTGGACAAAGGTAATCAAAACAAGGTGGAAATAGCCCGATTGATATCAGAAATTGCATCGATTCTCTATAATCTAGCTAACGCGAAATCAATTCGCGAATCTGCCCCGCCGTGCCCGACAAACGCGCGGAGCATGATGAAAATCGAAGGACTATGCCATTCTAATTCCTCGACTAGTTAGGAAAGTTTACGTGCCGGCATACCCGTTATCGCGACAGTGACATTTTCAGAATTGTTCGCGTGCATTCCCAAAAATCTAGACACTCGAAATTAAAAGACGGAAAGATGAGCATTCATAAAAAATATTGCAGGGGTAAAATAAAATAAAATTACAAGACGACGTACACTGTGAAACGCGATTTATGAAATTACAAATTTTCCGGGAGCTCGTACATACATAACCAGACTCATTCCAAATTTCAGCTCGAATGCTTCTTGTTTTCCGACGCGCCGTGGTCTCGCGGGATTAATTTTTAAACCGTCTTTTCACCTGTCGATATTCTACACAAGTGAATTCGAGATGCCGACCGAAATAAAAAGCTCCCGCGCTTTACCGACAATTGGATTTCACCGGGGAAATCGTATCAGGGATTTGTATCGCGTATTCTCGTTGTGTTATCCCGACATCGAAAGTGTTACTGTCAGCATTTAAAACTAGCAACGCTATTAATTCACGGCGAGGTTGAATGCATCAATGACCAACGCGCGTTAATGACTCGTCGTGGAGGACAGCTTCAGTGGCGACACGCTTGCAGTCGTTGTTAGGCTTCCGTTGAATTGATTAAAATATTTATCGAGTTTATAGTACATTTTTGTCTTCCGAATTGAAATTCAGTTCATATATCGCTTATAACTTGTTAGAAAAAAATGTGTAGAATGCTAGAACTATTTACTAAAAATGTTGTGTGTATTTAAAATCGATCCCAAAAATGGGAAATCTCCCACATTGACACTGAACGCAATTCAGAATAAAAATGTCGGCAATCGAGGCAGGTATTTGGGTAGTTCGTGTATCGCTAATAAATATCTGCAGTCTGAAAATAATATATAAACTAAAACTGTTTACCGCAAGAAATACTGTGTGGATTTAAAAATCGATCCCAAAACTGGGAAATATCTCACGTTAAAACGTAACGCGATTCAGAATAAAAATGTCGGCGATCGAGGAAGGTGAGAACTCGATTCATAAAGGGTTAAAGTAGAGACTGGTCGGACACGGTGGTGAAAATCACGAACGTCGATCCACGGTCGGGTACTTATCTGGAGTCAAGTTCAATTTTCCGCGCGAACGATGACAAATGCAACAAAAGATGGAGGGAATATCCGGACGTTTCTCGGATCGAGTGGCATCTCGTAAAAATTCGGGGCGTGCTTTATGGACGACGTTGTCTGGCGCAGAAACCGAGCCTCAATTACCTTGAAGCGTTTCCGTCATTCCGTAAATTACCTGGGAAACCATTTCCCACCTGTCGCTGTATAATCGAGGGCCCTTCATCAATTTCCCGAGGCATCAAGAAAATATTAATGAACCCGGACGGGCTTGTCTGACAGTTCTATCCGCGGAAACGAAACGCGTCGACATCCTAACAAATGCGTTGTCGCTTGGATTCGGGTGCCGCGATGCGTTCGAAACCGGAAGTAACCGGAACCCTCCTCGCCACTGTTATGAACGCTCAAGGGTCGCAGATAATGGGCATCCGATCCATTGTGCCAGGAAATCGGATAAGCGGATATCTCTGTTCCAAGGAGTATCAATCGTCAAATGTAGGTTAATGTTGAAGCTAAACACTTGCGCAAGTACAACGTCGTAAACCGGCACGGTTCTGCAACAACGTTCTACCATCCTGTCGTGAATTAAACCGTGCATTTCGACGCCGCTCTGATACCAAATCTGTCTGGCAACCTTGTTACTGTCGTATACTACGCAAATACGGTAGACTCGGAAAGTATTTCAACACAAGACAAAAGGCTGCCGACATTTTTTATTGGTATTGCGCGGAAAACAATGCTTTTAGATTGAAAGATAATTCCTCAAAATTTTAAGCTGCTTACTCCTCGGGTAAGCCTAACACGAGGATCAACGCCCTAAACTTTATTTTTTTTCTCGGTTGTTAGTTACGATATTAAGATCAGTGTCGGATTAAACCAGCGCGGGGCCCGTAGCAAATATTACCAGGAGGCCCTAGATTTCGTATGACAATAAAATAAAACACAACGTTTACTCTAAGGTGAGGTTACACGATCTTGTTCCATGAATCACGTTTTTTTATAAAATTTTGACATGGGGCCCTCAAAAGCGCGGGCCCGTAGCCGTTGCTTCTCCTACTACTAGGCTTAATCCGGCACTGATTAAGATGGAAAAATACGAAAACATTCGAACTCTTACATTTTGTATATTTTTTCACAATTCTGAGCAAATTGAGCAAGAAAAAAAATGTTTTGTACAATAAATTTTTTATTGTGAGCGAATTTTTAACGACACATTAAAAATTGATGTACGAACGTTTGTAAACTTTCTTGCGCGTTCAAATTTTTAGACAACTCCGTAATTATTAATTAACGTTTTCTCCCTTCTTCGGTCAATCTCGCCGAATCGAGGAATGCTCGACATCCAGCATAAATGTTTAAAAGCGTGATGTTACGCTGTTCAGTGTTACGTGAATTGCAGACCAGTTAGATTATTTAACAGGCAACTCAGTGTCTCGTTTAAAACTAGGAGTAGATACCGTAGAAATGCAATAAATAAGAAATGAATTAACAAAGCCGATCCTAAACAGAAGCTAATTTATGTGTCCCTGGTGAAATGTCGCTCTCTAGACAACGATTTGTAGAGAGAGAGAGAGCGAGAGGGATGACAGATATGTATCGGTTTCCAGTTTATGTATTTAGTGATAGATTTCAACCAGCTCATTAATTTTAGTCTCCTTAGGCGGATCATCGTACGCAGCATAGAGAGGGAGTGCTCGAGCCAGTAATATTTATTATTCGAACTCTGTGATGCGATTGTTCATTTAAAGGAGCGTTTCGAGAGATTACGGGACAATAGATGAACGAGCACGAGGCGGAAGACGAAGTTGTTCGAGGACGATTACGCTGATACGTCGCTTTGGGTTAATTGAATTGTTTGATGTCCCGTAGATCATCGAATACATTCTATGTAAAGTAGGGCTGTCGGAACTGAGTATAACTTGGTCAATCTAGGTTCCGTGAGAATTGAGTTTCATCAAACGCACCCACTCACGAGTCCTACAAGGCTTGATCGACATTTACTATCTATTATTTATTTCTATCTGTTATTATGGAATTTTAAACATTTTATATATTCGTCAACATCTCGATTACAATTTTGCTGCTTTTATACGATTCAAAATGGATTGAAAATTGTTTTAACACATTTGTATAAATTAACGCATTACCGACCGGTGATTATTGCATAATCGCGTATTGCATAAATGTTTTAACGGAACCTTCACTAGCAACAGCCATTTTAATTGCGAACTAAAAAGTCATCCTAAATAACGTAATCTGATAGTTTCATTTAAAATTGCAATGTAAAAGAAAATTTCTATGCTTCCATTTGGCACAGCTCAATTATTGAAAATCCTATTAAGTATGTTGGATAGCAATTATTAGCAAGAAAATTTTCTCGGAAAATCTCGAGAAGCGCGCGCTACTGTTTTTTTTTTGCTAAATTACATTTGGATACGTCATATACTGCAAGTTGCAGGAAAATCCGGTTCCCGACTACCTTGGCCTCTGCTTGTTAAAGGAAACCGGAATCAGAACACTCGACAAGTGAAGGCGCTCTCGGATACCTTCACTGCCGTGTCTGACTAATAATCACTGTTTCTACTTGCAGCGAACGGCAATTGCGAGTTGCGCGAGTTCTATCAATTTCGGTAACATCCTACCATCACTCCACGCGGACTTAATGCGATAAACAAATACTACCGCGCAACTAACAACGTTCACAAACATCCGGATAAATAGAAATAGCCTATAACGGGTAAGCACGCAAAGTAAATGGTGCTTAAGTGCACACGCGCGCGCCGTAATTTTTATGGGGTTGGCACGTATGAAATTGCCGATCGCAGATAGCGCAAAAATCTCTTTGTTTACAATGGGAAACTGTAGCGTTGCTAGTTCGCAACAATGGCTGAAGATTACAATTTCGGACGATTTTGTAATCGTCCTTCGAAAGAAATGTTGAAAGAAATTGGAATCTGTTTTTAGCCTCTGCTAAAATATATAATATAATTTAATAAATAAATTTACGTACATTGTTCAAGTTCTTTTCGTCAGGAATTAGGCGAAATTAGTAGCAGTCTCTCCTGAAGTTTGCTTTTAAGGCGACTGCGCGGTCTCAAGACGCATATATAATTGTAACAGGCCAGAAACTTTCGGAATTGCGAATACCCCACAATACGCATACGTGTTCGCGTCAATTCATCGCATCTGCGTTGAAGTTTGCGCCAGCTGTTGTGGACTTACGAAATTTTTTCGGTATAACTACAATTTATCCTCGACGTTCCGCATCCCCGAGAAAAACTTGGGAGACGATGATTTATTTAGTATTCGCTGAACATGGTAGAATAAATTAATCCTCGAACGCTGAACACGGGACACTCGTATTCTGTACGTTACATCAGAGAGATCGCAGATTCATCGGTTCACGTATCCAGAAATACATGTAATACTTTAGTATTATGTTACGTTCTTACTGCACGCAGATCTCACGGCAAAGAGAATTCTGATATTTCTTACTGGGATATTTCAGATCTTTCTGTTGCGTATGAAAGAAAACACACATAGTTGCTTCGATATTGAATTTCAAGTCGTACGAACATCATTCGTAAAAGCGATAAGAAGCGGTAAATAAATAAACCAAGAATGAAATTTAAGAAAGTATACTTGCAGCTTATGGATAATACAAATTTTCTAAAAATGCCGCAGTGTCAAATTTGAAAGAATTTAGTACGACTTTTATTTATTATGGACCTACAAATGTTATTACTATACTGCTAGATCTTTATGCAAAATAAAAATATTTTGCAACGATATTGGGCAGAGAAGCAAAATAAAAATTCACTTCATCCCTTAATAAGTTTTTTAAATTGAAAACATGACAGCAATACTTTTAGATTTTTCGAATCTTTTAGTATTTATATTTCAACCAGCCAATTTCTTCATAAATGCATAAAAATCCACAGTCTAGTTATTACCAATGAAAATAGGATAATAAATAAATAAATTGATAAATTTAATTAGGCACAACTTTCTTATTTGTCTACAGTTATGAATAAATATATTTTTAACTTCATGAATTTGAATACACGTCACAGTGGGAAAGTGTACCTTCGTTCGAAATCATTTGGGGAACACATGTAGATTCACAGACGGAGTAACTGCATTTTCGTAAAATCTGAACACGAGTTTCGAGCTGCACTTTGTCCACGTTATTATCGGACAGCGAGCTCCCTCCGGGTCAGCTTGCGACCTGAAGAAAAAACTGAGTATTAATTATTAATAACCCCGTTGAATAATGCAGGCTGTCTCCGCACAGCGGAGTTTTGGACCGGTCGCTGTCAGAACGCGCATGTTTGTCAACATGTACTGCTCTTTTATTCCGCGCCGCAACCGGGTAAAACGCGATGCGTTTTTCATGCCCGCCATCAGTGCAGATAGATACGCGGCCTGATTTTCCTTCTATGCACATGCACGTCTCCGGATAAATTCATGCGCATCTCCTTTATGTTGACGCTTCGTAAACATTGGCTTTATTCGTAACAAGACGCTGGTAAATATTGACGCGGACCCTTACCCCGGGTGCAGCCAAGGCAATTCCACGATTACAACCGGTTAAAACAGTTCTATATTCTCCGATACCGATCCCACGCATTTGTTTACCGACGATGATTCGTGATGATTCATAGGGTAAAGGTCTAAGACCCAGGCTTGTTGGCGAATTCTGCAATGTCGCAGCGATAAAGTTCTGTTTAACGCTAGACAGCGGATTTGATGCATTTGCAATAAGAACGTGGAGGTTTACACGAGACCTTAATATTTTATTAAATTTCCAATACAAATTCAACTCGATTAATTATTTCTATAAATTTCGATATTATCCTTCAATAAAATCAAATTTTTTATATGAATTCAGTACTATCCTTCAATAACAGTAAATTTTCTGTATAAATTCAATATCATCCTTCAATAAAATTGAATTTTTTAAAAATTTATTTCCCTCGAGAAAACTTCCTTATTTTTTTATTTATTTTAAAAAAGTAAAACCATTAGCAAATTTTAAGAACACTCTTACATCGTGTTCAATCTATTAAACATGTTAAGAAAGAAAGTGAACTTCCACTTCACTCCAGTTTGTTGCAATTCAGGTACAAAACTTTAATTAAACATCTATGTATCAGCTATTATATCAATTTCGTGTCCATGAAAAGATAAAAATCTGGTGAAATGGAATAATTTTAGGATGAAAGAAACGTTTAATCTCCGAGTTGACATAGGTGCAAACACAAAACTTAGTACATATGATTAGAAAGTCGAATCCTTAAACTTCAAAATAATTATAATCATATTATATACTGCAAACCACTGTATTTAATGTAAGCAACGGGAGCTGCACGATCTAAGAGAAGCCAGTATTATTTCGAATTAGAAGTTCTGCATACTAATTGGCAGCATGTTGAAAAACGGTTTGACGGATTTACTCGCGGAGCGATTTCCCGCACTATTATTCGCCAGTTCTAGATTTGTGAATTCAACAACGGATTCCATTCTACGGAAACTGTATAAATTGTTTGCCACCGGCGAAATACCGCGCGGTTCGTAAATTTGCCGATGTTTATATAAACAAACACATTCGGCTTCATAACTCTCGCGACCGCACTGCATTTATTTGCAATTATAGCGACCGCTGCCCAATCGTATGCAAATTTGTTCGAATCTATCTGGAAAATAGATTTTCCTATAATTTCTTACGATAATACGAAACGGTCTATTAACCTTTCGGTGAGCTATCGTTCCCCGCTTGAAATTTATGCTGATTAACTAATGAATGTTCAACTATTAATAATATCGGTACATCTGTAGGTAGTCTCAATTACCACCTCGATAAAGTTGAATATTAAATTTAAACACAATTGGCATCCATCACTTTCATGACACAGAAGATCCAAATTGAAATTTCGTTATCACTGTGATCATTACGAAAAGTTAAAAATTATACATTAATACCCAAGAATTCTTTGCATCCTTCGTTATCCAATTTTCATTCTGCATTTTTATTTGTCAACATTGTTCTGCATCCCTGTTTTCGTGGTAGCCTGCGAATTATACTGCGCGGTTATACCGAAATAAATTTGGATTTAGGTCAATGTAAATTGCGTATGATAATGACAGAGAACTACATATCAGTGTAATGTATGATCTGCGTTTGATTCGCGTAGCAGAATCGTGGTCAGTTAATTATTATTCATCCTAATAATGGAAACACGAGACACGCAAGAATTAAAATGTTTATTCGGGACGTCCGGCAAGTGTAATATGCAAAAATACATCAAACACAATTAAACCTAAACATGACAATAAAAACGAGAATAATTTCTTGTTGACCAGGGACATATGAAATTGATCATTTTCTGTGGTCATGGAAATTATGATTTATTATTAGGCAACGGATTTTATGCGTTTGTGACAAAAATGGATAGAATCAATTGTGATAGTAAAAATGTTAGGAGAATTTAGAAATACTATCATATTAAACATATTAAGAAATAACATAAATTTCTATTTCTCTCCAGTCACTGTTGCGATTTAGGTAGGAAATGTTTACTTCGCATAAATATCCGCTGTGCATTTATTATGTATTATATATCTTTCTTTGCTAATTGCGGGACAGCTCATCCATTCTATAGTGAAAATGTTGGGAGTGGAAGTCCATTCAGACTTGTTTGAACTATCAGTATTGCGGAAGTAAATCAAATAAGTCACAATTAGACTGGAGTATCCGTGACAGCGAGGGAAGCAATGGATTAAGATTACCTACTTCATGAAATTGCGCTTCTCCGAAGTCGCTGACAAATAAGAACAGTGAGAAGTCCTTTCCGCTCGTGAACGAACGAGCGTCTTATACCAGGCAATAGCCTTGCTGTTGTTGTTTAATAAAGTCTATTCAGGGAGAAAGCGATGTCGATTCTATTGGAACTTGATAATGCAAATTTAAGTGATCGGTTACAGCTGAGGTACACAAATAAGAGGATTCGATTCGTCTTTTGCTTGTGGATTATTCGGCTAATAAATCCTTATCTTGAAATTTTCCAACAGTTACATTTTTCGTGAATTGATGAAAGAATTTTCGTTTATCGTACATTAATGTAAATATCGTTATTCGATGCACACGGCTGTACAAGCAAAAGAACTTTTGATTACAGGGAAACGAACTTCGAAGATTTATTTACAATAAAATGCGACACTGGCATTCGAGTTCAGAATAAATAGAAACGGTACGCTTTCAATAGACATGTTAGCCAAATCCGATTTACTGTACTCATACTCGTCCGAAATTCAATTTCAATTTTTTTTGACAACAGAACGAACACTGAGAAAAAACGAACTCTATATTTTCAATTGACGTTTTGCGTGTAGGACCACGAATCTAGAGGGTTTATTAAAAAATATTTGATACTGTAAAAAATTAATAGAAAACGATATTGAAGGTACCTGTACGGACTATCGTACCGTTGATTGCATCGTTTTTTACCGTGTCAATTAAAACTCGAATTACAATGTCTGGAAATAGATGCACGTGATTAGTCAACAATTTGTGTAAAATATTTACGACAATAATTTTCGTCACAAATCCATCAAATCTGCAGTCTACTACTTTGTAATTCGAGATTTAATTGTGCCCGACTTATTAAAATTATAAAACGAACAAAGCAATCTGTTTTTAGCTTGTACAGTAGAACTACACGATCTAAGAAACAAGGGGGGAAAGACAAAGCTTGCCGAACTAGATCGACGAATCAGATTTCAATTATCGAATGAACCGGCGATCAATCAAATTCGTAAAGCCGGGTACTAGCGTCACCAAGATAAGTCCTCGGGAACAATCGCGCGTGGGCGTAACGTTTCTCGAAATTCCTCTCGCCCCGAATCGCCGCCGGTTTCTCTATGGCCGCGTTACCATGGTTTTCTATAGAAAATGTATTTTCGATAGATACGTTCCCAAGAAGCTTTCCCCATTGAAAGACAGTGCATCGAAGTTATGGGTAAGTTGAAAGTGGCTGTAAAGGGACGGGTGGGGTGGGGAGGAGCGGTTCGGTCTATCGAACAATGGTGGATACGGACTGTTTCCCTCGGAGAAAATGGAAGGAAGCAATATGACGGATGTGTATTACATCTATTTTACGAATAAAAGAGGAGAGACCTGGTCCTTTTGCACGTGTTTTCCTTCCGCGCGACCGCTCGAAAGAATACCAGTCTCTCTCCTCCTTTCTCTCTTCCTTCACGGACCTTTCTTATCGCGATAAAATTCCGTATCTCCTCGGTCTCGCCCTGGATCGATGAAATCGAACAATGTAATTACAATCCGTGCGACAAGCTGTGTTGTACCAGCACATCGACCAGCCGACGCGACGTTACGTTTACGAGTATTATTATTACCAGCGACCGCATGGCCGGTCCAGCTTTTGCCTTAATAAGTGCGCGAAATTGATTAAATTGCACGCTGTTGTCCCGAATTGACGATTACCGTTATCGCGTCGGACCGCGCAAAAATCGAGCCGGTAACTCGCAATAACCGCGCACTATTAGGCGACCCGTTATACCAAATTTGGCATAGTTAACCCTCGAACAACAGGCCATTCTTATAACTACATAATCGATTATGTTTATACTGTCTTTTACGGCTCCGTCTTCTCTCGTCCACGTCTTCACTCTAAACACGTAGCAATCAAGAGGTGTTCTACCATCATTTTCAATACCGTTGACGTCATTAAATATATTGGTATCTAATCAATTACTGCACGTTTAAATCATTTAGAATGGAATTATTCTAGGTCGGAAGGAGTATTTAATCCATTATTACACGTTTAAGTAACATATGAGGTATTACACCAATTCCATATCCATAAAATGAAAAGATCGTATACAATGGTAATATTCGAGGTCGGGAGAAATCTTTAATTTTCAAGTTACAATAGCTCCGACTGCAAAGGGTTAATTTCGAGAGAAGCATTGTCTTCATCACCGTAGCTGATTTGATATTCTGCTTTTCTTATCGCCGCGCTGCGCACTTAATATTTAAACAATTCGGAAGCTGCTACGTTCTCTTGTTAGACTTTTATTTGTTGATGTCCCTCACTGTTCCCAGCTGTACTTTTTTATTCTTCTTTTTCTTGGCTCCCCTGGCATTTAAAGTTGCTACGAAACACGGATTTGGTATTGTAATGAACTTCGTCTATTTAACAAAAAAGTCTGAAACACGACGTGAAAGTGTAACCAAGAATTTTTGTTCAACACCGGAGGGAGTTTAAAGCAGAATAAATTTGGAAGGTTAACTGGCTGTGTTCAGGGAGTAAGTTATGTGCGGAGAACTGTAAACATTAATATATACGAAACGATTTTTTGGCCAAGTTAATAATTGATCGGTTAGACAACTGCTAAGGAGGGATTAATTAATGATTGCCAGTTATTAGATTCTTATTTTTTTCTCTCACTTTTGTTCGAGAAATAATGCAGGAATGGGAGCGTCTGGGTTATTCATCTTATTGTTGGTAAAGCACTAGCCATCGTTCGACTGTCGGTCGATAGTATACGCAGTGAATCACTGCGAACGCTCAATTACTGCTCGACAAAGCTGTTTAGTCGATAAGGAGTTGCGAACGATACAAGGTTTCTGGAAAGTTATGGACACAGCGATTTCTAAAAGTAATATTTCAAACCAGAAATTTTTAAAAAATTAAAAAAATTGAACTTTAATAATTGGAGTTGATTTGTCATTGTAAAAAATATTCGCCGTAAACATCGATAGTATTAAGAAGCGATTGTTGATCGGTGAAAGGAAAATACTTGTTTAATTCCGCTAAACGGCGGTGTCGATAAAAAATATTTCTGAAGATGTGGCCCGACGCCTTTGCTTTCTCATTTCCGTTATTAAACGATAATAACAGAAATAGTTCTACAGGCATCCTTCTTCGTTATTTCGTCCTGCAATTCGATGCACTAATTGCATTTTTCAAAGGGTGGAGAATGCATTTTCCGCCCGTCGCGAAAGAATCGCGCACAATCGTTCGAAAGCTTTTTCCCTCGGAGCTAAAAGATTTTTTCATCCAATTAATTCGTCCCCAGGAGAACTGACTACAGCGGTGAACCTGTTCCTTTGAATTTTTAGATATTAAAGTTTAATAAAATGTGATCGAAGCATTTCGGGCTCGAAAGGTAAGGAACTATTATAATTATCTTGTCTGATTGATCCAGATCCTAAAATTTCTTTACTCCTTCAGTTGTAATTTGCATAATGTATACGACATTTCTTTGTGGTAGAAATCAAATAAAAATAGTGTTAATATTCATTAAAAATCGCAAACATAGTCTACTTTCAAAACTGTGCACTACAGCTGAACATGAATAAAAATGATAAATATAATATTTCTGGTGGTCATACGTTCGCGAACGTCGAAACGTGTAAAAATGGAAATTGTAATTTCCCTACCGGCAGAAAGTAGAATTGGTATGCGCTATCTGACCAATATTGTGTTATACTACTGAGAACTTCAGACGCGGTGTGCAGATACGTGTTATCCAGTAACGTTACAGAAATGCGCAGCCAATAAATTTGGATCTCCATTCTGCAAACATAATTGACACGTCCAATCGTGACAAACATTTACAAAGCATCGTGTCGTTACTAAAAATATGGATAAAAGGAACGTGCAATCTGAACTTCGTTGCAATTACGCAAGTACGTTCCGTTTTACATTTTTCATAATCAGAATGTGGATTCTATTGCAGAATAAAAATTGTCTGATCGTCAAAAAATTCTGAGATTATCCCCGGTAGATAATGTGTTAATTTTGCGGCGTTCTCTCTATCTTCTTCGAAAAGGGAATTACAGGCTAGCACGAGAGAAGGTGCGGTCTCTAAATGAATGAAGCGCACCTTTTCGAATAGTTGGACATCTGACCGGGTTCACAAAGTGGATGCGGGCAGGATCGCAAAGTTGAACGTTCCATCGACGAGCCTCGAAACCAAAGGACCGGTCAACGATTGGCCAGACTCGGTCCGTAACAACGTGGCTCGTACCGACAGCGATTCGTACGAAAAATAATTCATTCCCCGTGTGTATTATCGATGGTCAACGATATGGTCGGTATCGGAAATCACTTTATACCCTGCATAGAATTGCGGTGTCGGGCAGGGAATTGAACGAGATCGTATCCAATTAAGATCGTTCAATCAGCGGAAACAGAATCAAGCTATATATATATAGAAACTAAGGCGTACAGGGTGAACCAAAAATATGGGACAGTCGGGAGGAACGTTCAATATGAAATTTTTATTTAGAAACGCTAGGAAAAATGTACTAGTCACCGTACCCGCCCGGTTATCGGACGGAAAACAAACTTTTTAGAAATTATTAAAACCAACATAAAGCGACTAGTTTTACTTTATTATTAAAAATTGAAATTGATGTTTCTCCTTCGTATAAAAATCAAAAGTGTTACAATAATTATTGTGTAAGATATAGAAAACTTAAATAACTTTTATTTCCCGAGACAACGCAATTTTCCGTTTCCGATTATAGGAAACGTTTGGAAACTGTAACACACAAATTTCTTGTGTTCTGTAAATAGGACCAAAAAACTTCGTTAATATTTCTTTTGCTTTGTTCAGAAAAATTTGACGATACAAAAGAAAGGTTGATAGTCAATCGTTACCCAGAAATAATGCAAAATAAATTACAGAATACCTCCATATTAATAAAAAATGTTCAAATCCTAATTAAATGTCCGGTAACTACCTTTACCCTAGTTAATGAGCGTTTAATGTTAATTTTTCGTTGATGTAAATGTACGGTGACTTTAGTACGACAACGTATACAAACATTTTGAACAGTGCCGTATTTTCGGACACCCTGTGTGCACGCCATACGGTTAAGTGGATAGTCGTGTGGCGGATCCGTGTAATTCGCACCGCAGAAGGATCAAGCTATTGACACATATTTTCAATGAAATATTTGCAATAAAACTGCTCAGAGACTGTGAATAGGTGGCGCGATTTAATTGGACGTTCGCGTGGCTTGTTCGATCCTCGATTACACTGTTTTCCTTCGCCATTCAGGGCTCAAACGCAAGGGATTTGTCGATTTCCGCGAGAAATACGAGATTCGACAGGATATTAAATTACGACGGCTGAATAATTCGTATCCTTCGCCACCGTTCGGCTCGCGTGCTTCGCTGAACTTATACCTTGTTATCATAATCGGCGCGATTCCGATTTTTCGTATTTTCGCAGACTCCGGTACAATTTAAAGGGACCCTGTCTATCGTGCAACCGCTGCGGAATTTAATAATCTTCATGCTTTTTTCAGGACGACAGTAGGTCTTATAATATTCTTCTTTAAAAATTTTATTCATTAACCCGTCTAATGAGACTGACCCCTCGAAGCATAAAAATCGATTTTTTGAAGCTGCTACTATCAGGCTGTCCCTTACAACAATTTCTTTTTTCCGTGGGAAATACGAGCAATTTAAATGAGTGGTCGACTGTCGCGTGATTTTGACGCGGATGAAACTGACTCCCACGCGAAATTTGCTGAATCTGTCGTTTGAACCGCCACAGAGGGAAAATTTGTTTGATGGGAGAAGAGAAATTGACCGTCGGACGTGTACTGTCAATTTGCGTTTATTTTTAATCGCGTAGATCATGGTCCACTGTCGGGGCCTTGTAAAAATTTAGCATTTCATTCTCAAACAGAGACACTTCCAACTGGATCCATTTGGGAGTACACCGTGCTGTAATTTTCGTTGCTTCAATATATTGTGCTAACATGAAATATCACAGTTATTGCAGCTTCATAATGCCAGACAGTTTCGCAAAAATAGTAACATTTAAATATATTTGTGGAAATTTCATGATGCAAAATTGTGTACCCGAAGAGTGAACGATGCTTGCGTAACAGAGTAGCAAATATATGCGTTAATGGATTAATACCGCGTTCTTTCAGATTTGAACTTTTGTATGAATTCATTTCAAGATACTGTTGACTCTGTTTTATGCCGAAGGGTTTGATTAAACTCATCGTACAATCGACGCGAGCCAACTGCATCACGAAATTAATTTTATGATGGCATGCAATGGAATCAATTCCGTCGATGCTATACGTTTGCTCGCCGATGCTCACTTCCTACCGAACAGTCGATGAATTTCGATCTGCCAACACAACGCCAAAATTTACTGCGCGTGTCCCGATGTAAAACTTCATTTTCCAACGTTAATAGTTGCGTGATCAGCATGAAAGACCGCAGAGATTCAACATCCTTTTGTAGTCACTCGTATAGCAAGCAATTTAACTTCTCCAGCCGAGTAAAAGTTACCAGAGTATTACTGGAAACATGAGCATTCAAGACCTGGTCTGACATTCCATAGTGCTTGACTACTTCGGTACGAATACGCAACAAGTAAGCATGTACTTACCAGTGTAGTGCTGCTTCAAATTTTGATATGGCGAAGTACTCGAGAGAAACCACTCGGACCAGTTCGAAGAATCGGTTCGGATTCTACATACCTCTTACTCGTTCGAACACTGCTGTCGCCAGCCGAATTGTTTTGCAATTAATAAAGACAATCAAAATGGTCGACAATTGCTTTGAACATAGGAAATCAATTTTTAAAACTATTCTCGCAAACTGTTCTCAAATAAAAAACTTATGATACACTTTCCGAATAGAGTACTTGAAGTATGAAAATATGTACCGAATAAGGTTTTACAGTTTAGTATAACGAATTTTCGATCAGAACGGTAAGGAAATTGCTTTGAAGGTGAGAAATCAATTTTTAAAGTAATTTAAAAGTATTCGAATAGACTGCTATAGGAAATCAATTTTTTAAAATATTGTTACAAGCTTTTTTCAGATGAAAAAATGATGATCTGCTTTCCCGAGTAGACTACTTTAAGTATAAAAATATGTACCGAATAAAGTTTCACAGTTTTCGAGAAAGAAATGTCTAAAAATCGCCCTTTAACGGGCTCCTCGGTGAGCACGAGCCCTCAAGGCGATATTTCGAAAACGGTGCCGTTTAAACCCGTATTACGGATTCGAGATATTTATGAATGTGCGTTCATATGTACGTACATCTTTTCCACCCGCCGGATATAGCCGGGAAGCAGCTTCCAGTTAAAATCCGCCCTAAAACTCCGCTATCGTAAAACTTGGTCACGGCTATCTGAACGCTATGGTGTCTGGGAACAACGCAACGGGCCGAAGAATTTATTTCGTGTAATTTGAGTTTCCAAAACACATTATAAAAACACGACAAGATATGTGGCGCCATATTCCACAAGGCACGAGTTGTTTGGGTCGTCTTAGGGGGGACAGTTTCCTGTAAACGATGTAAAATTTAATAGATTTCACGAATCTTTTTGATGAACACCATTCCAGCTATTTCTTTTTACACGTAGTATCTTTAATCTCCATTTGTTCGCATTTGTCTATGAATGCGCATAAAAACTTCAATGCACTTTTCAAACATTTTCCACGGGCATGGGAATTTCTTTATGGAAGTAACGAATAGTCGGGTCGCATAAAGGGAGAGAATAATGTTGATTTTATTTTTTCAAAGCACTACACGAGGTTTATTGTATTTATATTCTCAGTATAACGTTTGCAATTGAAAACTTCGCTGACAGTGGGGATTATTAAAATCGTTCGTTGCGGAATGAGTGGAAAAAATACAACAATTCGATTTCAGCTTTTTTAATTAACAAATGTTCCTGGCTCGAAATGAAATCCACTCGAAAAAGATACGCGCGTCTACCAAAATTAAAATGTATTGACGAAACGCAATTAACGCTGGATAAAATATTGTTCAAAATCATAAACAATTTATTCCATTCAAAATCGGCAGAAACTTCGCAAAATATAATATCTCCTGTGCCGTAATCAATTTTTTGAAAAATCCCCGTAAAGCAGCTTCTTCAAAAATCCAAATGCCAACCGTACGATTATTGGAAAATGTCCCATTGAAATCAGTTTCCATTTAATTCGTTACATTCGAATACGCGATGTACACGATTAAAGTACGCGTTTAATGCACAGCATTTAAATATTCCATTTCTTGCAGAAAATTATTCAAATAAAAACGTTTCGCTCGAAACTGCCTGTCTGCCACTTAAAATAAGTTTCGCGTGTATAGTATCCCATAAAATATTTGATATAAAATTTTAATTACTCTTTCCGCCTACAAATTGTGCCTTAATTGATTAACTACTGTGACACTTAACTCGCGTTATTTAATTTTAAGAGCTTCAATGACAAGTGCAGTGTCGTTTGCATTCTCCGGAAAGAATCAGCAATTTCCCGTGGTAGCTGGTAGCTAGTGACGTTCGATAACATTCTGCTTCCCACTGTTCTCACAGTAATAACAAGCCCGTCGTGTTTTCCCCTTCGGAAATACATCAGACTCGGCGAAGCTGGTCTCGTTAGGAGCGAAGCAGGAATGAAATTTTTATAGAGAAATTCGCGGCCATTAATCTCGTCCCGCGATATTTCATCGAGGACGAGTTCCTCCACAGTTTCGCTGTGGTACTTCCGAAGAGAGCACGTCCTTAACCGGCAAGCTCTCCAGTCAAACGTTTCAATAATTTGCCGACTTCGATTGGCAAGTTTCTCTTATTCCTCCGGACAGATGACATTGCTGTCCTACAGAAGACCTCGTTCCCAGCGAATAATCGCAGTGACGTTTGCTCCGCTGACGACGGTTCCGCGAAATAAGTCATGAGCACAGATTCCTCCTCGCTGCAAATAGAAACGGCTCCATTACAGGTGCTGCGATTAATACCGACACTGCAAAATAAAAATTGATTCTCCATTTATTAATTTGACACCAATCGGCTTTAAATAAATGATCACTTGAAAAATGTACGCTGATAATCCAATGAAGCTCCTCTTGGACATTTTCCTAGGACTTTCGTAATAGATTATTTTTGATAAGCCTAGATTTTATATTTCATTATTCCGGGATTTGGTATAACTGTCCTTTCGCATTAAAATTATAGGAAAGTTTTAATGTTGGTGGCGTTAATACTAACCTTTGATTCCACTTTCTTAACTGGTTCCATGGAACATCACCTGATGTAACGCAAATAAATTTATGTTCCATGAAATAACTACTTTAATATCAAACAGATATTTGCTAGTGTGGTCGATGTCGTTGTTTATGTGTGGAACACTATATTTATAGTTTTGAGCTTGTACAGTTTGCATACCGGGAGCTAATTAATAGAATTTTCAATAATTGTGCTGTACCAAAATGAAGCATAGAAATTTTATTAAACGAAACTATTACATTACGTTATTGAGGGTAACTTGTTAGTTCACAATGAAAATTGCTGTTGCTATTGAAGGTTCCATTAAAAAGTGTTTAGCCATCATCAACTTCATTTAATAACCAGCAGATTTTTTTCATTCATGACAAAAATGAGTAGGTGTAATTTGAAACAGTCAAAATATTGTATTGCGTTACACACTACACATATACAATATAGTGCTATAGTATACTAGAACATACAATATTTTATTACATTGTACTATTACATTACTGTCAACCTACTAAACATGACAGGGAAGAAAATATATTTATATTTCACTGCAATTTGTCGCAATTCAGGTACAATATTTGTAGTCTGCATAAATATACACTGTATAGATGTAATCAAGATATAATACAAATGGGAAAGAGATCGACCACGTCCTATAGAAAGAAATACGAGAAATTTACATTCGTAAATACATTGTAAATATTCATGTCCTATGAAAAAAGCAGTGTTAACACCGCAGTTAAGTAACAAAAATGTAGCGAGCTGCCAGGTTGTCGGACGCAGCGGACCATTCCCTTTAAAAAGGTTTTCAATGTTGGTACTACCATCCGGTGATATTATCGTTTCGGCGAAGCACCGTTTTGAATGTTTTACTACTTCTTTTCCGCTCGTACAATCGGCTCTCTCATCCGCACGTTTTCATCCACTTGGTAAAAGCTCGGTGGTCAGTGACACCGAGTCAGCGTTTTCTTACTGGCTATGCAGTTACGATGTGCGTATTTCCGAGGGGGAAAAATGGGTCACAGAGTTCCCCGGAAACTCCGGTTTCCATTCAACATCACCTGTATTACAAACTCCGTACTTTGAAGATTCGTATTCCTGAAACCAGCTGAAGTGTTAACATAAAATAACGCGCATTCTTAACGGCATACAATTCTCCCCTCATCTTCCCGTGAATGCACGGCTGCGAACTCCTTCTCGGATATTTGTTCGCTCAAAGGAATGTACAAGTAACGTGTTATAACTTTCACGAATTTACTACGAACTTTTCATTCAAGATATAATTTTGATGTAATACTCCCACGCAAAGTTCTAGCTGAACTCTGAATTAACATTTTTGAATTTTACTCTGATCAAGTTTATCAAAGTTTTCTATCGTTCGAAGCTTCATAGGAATCTTGACAGATTCAATTACTTCCTGCTGGAAGCCGTAGTACAATTTTCTGTTGAGAAAATAAATTTACGTTCGTCGATAACAAATTCAAGAATTTCAGTTTCAGCGTCTGCCTAACAACCTGTATTTGTCTACCAATTAGACTGGAAAAAGTGGATTTAAAATGCTGTTGCATTATTTTCACCTAAATAAAATTATCAAGAAAAGTGTCTTGAGAGATTCAATTAATTCTTGCTGGATGCTGTACTACAATTTGCGAGAATTAATTAAGAAATTTCAGTATTTAATGTCTGTCTGCACACTGTTGCTTTAGATGAATTACTACGAAGTTTATTTATTTGTCTAACAATTAGACTGGAAAGAAGACGGCGGTGAACATATTTAAATCTCTGTTGCATTATTTTCACCTGAATCAAATTACCAAGAAAAGAAATTAGTGTCTAGAATAATGTCTGATGTTTATAATTATAATGTCTGATGAATAGTTCCCTGAGATGTATTATTTTCACCTGAATAAAATTACCAAGGTCTATGACGATGTTTGACAATAATCATTCGGTGAATAGTAGTTGATTGAGAAGGGAGTACGAGTTCTGTCACTCTCAGGAATTTTTCGGTTAAAGTAAGCGACAAACGAAAAAGTTTTTGCGGGTCGTTGAAACGTTGTCCCGAAAATAAACAGACATCGAGTTATCACTCTGGACGCGTGACTTATTGTTGGCGGAAGACAACGAGAAAGGTATTCGTTTACGTTAGGAAACGTGCCTGGGAAGATTTTTCAGTCTCGAGTCGGGGTAGGGGAAACTCCTCTTTTCCCGCGGCCAATGCAACTACTTGTATTCTGAATCTGGCTCAATCCTGCATCTAGAAATTCGTTCCACGGTTGTCTAGGGAACAGCGCCGCCATGTAAAAAGTTATGTGACCCGGAAAATGAATCTATTTCTGTTTTTGTATGAGAAATAGCAGGACGGGAATCAGGAGAGACCCCGTTGCTACTACCTTCACACAAGTTTCGTCTTCCATGAATTTTAAAATATATGAAAAATGGTCAACAAACACCGGGGGGAAACGTGATGCTGCCGACGAAACATCTCGGTTCAGGTGCGATTTCCTTTGCGCGACTGGACGCAGCGTTTTGCGATCCATACTCCATTCGTCGTAGCTCTTTGCTGTACCTCTGGATGCACAAGTTTGCGTTCCTATCATGCGATTTGGTATGTCTTTCCTTGTTTTTCATTAACGAAGAAAAACGAAAGAGCGTCGCCCAATCTCAAACACGTGAGTCGATCGATTTACGATATAAAAGACGCTGTATATATAATAAAACGCAGCGTCCAGACGCGCAAAGGAGATCACACCTCTAGCTTGACTTGAACTACTTGAAATTGAACAATCTTCGTCGCGTCTAATTTTTTGGCATGTATTTTGTAACACTGAATAGAAGAATCAATTGTACTTTCCTCTCGTAGCCGGCATTGACGTGTTCCACTGCAGTCAATTTAGATTGTTGAATTATTCAGGCTTCGCTATTTAGCATTTCATGATACACACTATCGTACAACATAATCCGCGTATATTGCATATTTAGAGAACGTTAAATTTGTGCTCTTTTTAGAAATAAGTACGTAGCAAGTGAACGTAAAATTTACAATATTTAGTATGTATCGAATAAATTACAAATACATATACAATTTCGGTTATTATCGACAACTACAATCGCCTAAACTGAAATCACTTCGTAAATCGAAGTAATACGTGTAGAAAGTTTTATCGAAATCTTGGAAAAGTTACTCGTTTTTAAACGGTGTACGAATACTTTGTAGGCCCACTGTATGTGTGGCGGGTCAGGGATGACCCATGCCGACGGAGAGCGCGCGAGAAGATCCACCGATCCGTCAAATCGGTCGCGATATTTTTTGATGTGATGCCTTTGTGTGGTGTCGATAGTGCATTAATTATTCGCACATGTGCAGCACAAACTCGCTTGTCTGGAATGTCATTGCAGTCAGGCAACGCGACAGGCTTTTCGGAAAAAGGTTATTGGCAGCGTAATGGGAATTATTAGTAAAATCGCCCGTTCAAAGGGAAACCATTATAGACTGCTCCGAAATAAATTGGTTCACACCCGTCGCGAAAAGGCCTTCGCATAAAAGCCTTATTAGCGTAATATTTCGCCGTTAACGGGGGATCGAATTGAAAATTTTATGGAGAGCGCCGCTATGGGACAGCTCGGAGCGATCGGATTTTCGGAGAAATGACAAAAGTGTTCCAACATTGATGTTGCCTTCGCAAAAATATCATTCAAATAATGATTGCAAACGAAACGGTTTTCTCATTGCCACGGAATTCATTATTCTACAGAAAACTGCATTTAAAAAAAACGCGTTCAGTCGTGTTAGTTATTTTGTTCAAATAAATTGCTCGCACAGAAATACCGTGAAGTGTTAAACGAATATTTTATCAGATAGGTGAAACAATCAATAGGGAAAAAATTGTACCAATATTTAAATAAACAAACTGCAAAATGTTACACATAGAAAATAAATATATGTAAATAAATATTATGTACACTGTGCTTTACCTTCTTTCAACAAACATTGCACATCCCGTTATTCTGCTTTTTGTTTTGCAAAGTTTCTCGCTTGGATATGATTTGCATTTCACAGTTTTCAAGCCGTCCCTGGTGACGTGGCTTCGTGCTTTTAAAGTAACTGTGCCGATATTGGTAAATCTATAAATTACATAAATGACACGCTGCGAGGTTGTTTTGCTGCCGGTGCAACGAGCAGCGTTTCGATAATGATTGTTCTTCGGGTATATAAAATCGAGGAATAAAACAACGTCAACACACTCCGGGATCTTATAATTATATGAGGGAAACTGCCGATAATGATTCCCATCGAAATAGTTAATTCAACCTGCGTGCATGCTCGATGTGCAGTCGAGATACAATAAATCATAGAAAATATCGATGATCCCCTAAACACGCTTTTTTTGTTCTAGATATACATAAAAGTGTAATCCAAATGAAATACGCTTAAAATACGAGTGTACTACTGATTAAAATGAACAGGAGACGAAAATACTGTTCTCTATAATTGATTTGCGGTCTGATAATTAAACATAAATTCTAAATAATTAATAATAGAGGCTACTAATGAATTATGAAGCAGGCTCATTTGAAATTAGAACAGTGTCATGTGTTCGATGCAAGGGTAAACACATACAATGTTTCATATTTATAAACATGTATACGTTTCATATTTGGAAACACGATGTAACATCATTCAATATAGGTTAGCAGCATCAATAAGTATAATATTATGTGGGAATGTTTAACGTGCCTAATAATCGACAGACAGAACGCTATTTATTAAATCCAAAGGTAATGAGTACTCTCGCGATTTTAATGGTGCTACAACCGGGCAAAGGATTAACACAATAACGAATGTAATAAAGGATTCGTATCGTTTAACGTAAAGTAAACGTCTCGCGTTCGGTGCTAAATGAGCACGTTGCCGGCGGAATGAAATTCGAGCCGTTTGTTCGGTTAGAATGATTACGGAATTTTACAATACTTTCGCGAAACAGTCGGTTTTCTCCGGCACATCGCAAATTTACCATTTTATTCCGGTGGAATGCGACGCGACGGGAGGGTACGGGGGAGGGGGGTTGCGCTTGAAATTCTTCTCGTCAATAACGCGGCACCCACTCATCCGCCACTCATGTCTAAAATCGAAGAATCATAATACCGCGTTCCTACGGCGAATCGTAAAACGAACGAGCCGTATCTATCGACGGGATCAAACTCGAGAAATTCCGAAAGCGTACACAGGGCGTGAATGATTACAAGGTTCTGATAAAATCCTGTGACGTAGCCGAGCTACGACGTTCCTTATCGTTCCAGAACTGCTACAGCCATCTATTCGCATTATCGTTCACCACTGTCTTCGCGTTTCCTTATTGTTAGAATGACTACGCGGCTTTGCATGCAGTCGATCCCAGAAATTTCCTGCTCCACGAGAAGGATATTTCTCAAGAACATTGTTTCTTACGAAATACGTTAGCACTATTATAACTAGACTGCGGATTTTCATTTTTGCAGGCAAATTTCACGAAAGCGGGAACAAACTATATCTTATTGTCAGTGGTGCTGGCGTTTATAGATCTGCAATAAATAAAAGTAGCATGACATTTTGTGGGTTTTGATATTCTAGCGGTCTTTGAATATTTCTGGAAGCCATAAATGCAAAAAGATCTACAAAATAATTACAGTAAAGTCTTGATCTAAGAACACGGGAGCTTCAGGATCTAAGAAAATTGCTCGCCCCTCCACTGTTCATAAAATGTTCGGAAACAGAGAGATATGCATAGAAACGAAACGCCGGCGCGGTGTGTGTTAAGTACTATTGCAAAGTGGTGACAAAATCGACATGGCTGCCGAGCATACTTTTTCTTCTTAATCCTTTTAGCGTTTCGAACGCGGCCATGGAAAAGCCTCGGTAAAATTAGAGCGAGGCGCGAGAATGCCTATTCAGTTTTACATCATCGCGGCCTAATATCCTGTCAGAGAATCATTCTCATCGCGCGCGTCCGCGCGTATCCGCGTGCAAAGCGCACGTACATTTTCCTCCTGCACGCGAAGGGGCGCGCGAAAGCGGAATGAAGAAGCACAAAAGAGATGACTGTAAAGTATGCTGGCGATCAATAGCGGAACAAAGCGTCCTATAACGTCATTATTGGTTTGCGGCTAAGGTTCTCACGTATTTTTCCATATAATGAAAGCTCTAGAGAAAATTACTTGTCAGACGATTCCGTGATAGTGACAAGCGGTTTATTCGCTGATAATAAAGCGCATCATTGTGTATCGGAAATCGTAGTCTATACAGAATGGGCGTTACCAATAAAGAACGCTCGCATATCACTCACGATCTTCCCGAAAATCGATAGGTAAAACGTTAATTGGAAATAATTAATTTTTTTAATGAAATAACGGTTGCTTTAAAGTGAAGAGTTCAATACAAATTAATTTGAGAAAATAAAAATTGAAATCTGCGGTTTACGCAACTGTAGATTCTGCAAATTTACATTTTCAAAGGTACAACCGAAGAAAGTTGGATCCGTAAGTTCAACGAAAAATAAAAGCGCGTATTAAATCGTTATCGTTCCTAGTTTCTCGAGTATTTTAATAGTAACGCTGTCCCGACATAAATTTTTGTAAATCCAACGACAAAGTGAATTCGCAAGACCGATAATAAATTTGTAAGATAAAGTGGCCAATTATCCGCGACATTTTTACGCAACGATTTGTATTTTTCCGTAACAATAACTCATTAGGCACAGTAATTTCCCGTGGTACGTTGTTAACGAGACGAAACGAAAGAAATAAACGATTGTCAGCGTGCTGTTTTCTGTTTAATCATTCTCATCCCCTTAACAAGTCGTGTTCGTACAGCCGTGTTTCGAGTAATCGCACCGGCCACCTACAATCGAAATAAATGTGACGCCGTTTTTCTTTGCCCGATTGTTTATTGTCCGTTGCGAAAACTCGCGGCCCGTACTGTCGCGTGAATAATTCCGCCAATGCATAATGCACCACTTGGCACGTTTTCGCGGACTGAGATATAGAAACTATTTGGGTCAGCCGGAGTTTGATCATTCACTCGATGTTACTCCGGCACGAGTTTTTGTGTTCAAATCTACGAGACTCGGATGTCCCGCGACTCCTTTGATCCCGACGAGCCATTCACTCAAATATTCATTTCCCAGCTGTTTACACATTATTTTCCATAACAAAAAACTTGCTCGTAGCTTGATTTAAATCCGGTATTATCCAAATACAAAATCCACAATCTCGTTGTTTCATAAAATAAAAATTGTTTCACAGGTTATAAACGATTGAAGGTAGTAAAAAATTGGTATTTTTCGCGGTTTCGCCACTTTTAAACGTTTACAATCCATAATGTAATTAACCAATTTCGACGAAAAATTTTCAGAGTTCGTATTTACAGAGTTCATCGATAATTTAACTATACATACCGCTTCGACCACTTTCACAATTGTGGACACATATTTAGATTTAAATTGAAATTTATTCAAATTCAACTTTCAGTCATTATATTTTAATTTGAATTCAAATTCAACTTTCAGTCATTATATTTCAATTTGAATTCAAATTCAACTTTCAATCTCGCTCTCATTATATTTAAATCTAAATTCAAATTCTACTCTCAGCGACCCAATTTAAATCGAAAATATGACCTTCACAATCGTGAACACATATGTGGTGCGATTAAATACAGTCGATTAAACGTGGATAAAATGGAAAGGATTAAAACACAATAGCTCATTGAAAATCCAAACGAGGCGGGTCGCAATTGGTTCCATCAAACCCGCCTCGCTCCACCCGCGAACCTTCCGCAGCAAACAAATTAAAAGACAGTTTGTCGTTTCGGTGAAAGGACGCCGAAGCAGAGTACAATAGCGTCGGAACCCCGCTACAAACATCCTTCAACAATCCGCAACTCAGGAAAGGAGGGTGGCAGCACAGAGAGTGGCCCGGTACTATTTTTAATCCGGAATAAAGCAAATTGTTCACAAAGCGTCTTCGTCTTTTCTATCGAGGCAGGGGGAAAAAGATTTCCCATTCGCTGGGATTACTTGAATTTCTGACGGAAATATAAAACCCCCAGCAAAGAGTTAACCAACCGGAAGCTGAGGAACTTCAAACGGAAAACATTAAGGATGAGTTTAAGAGGAACGAAGAGTCTTGAGAAAAGGAGAGGGGGTGTTAGACAGTGATATCAAGCATACTCTTGATAAGAATGATCCCAAGAATGACAGGGAGAACGTTTTATCGAGTCGCATTCTACCTCCGTGTAAATGGCTCGCCATTGAACGAGGCAGAACGGGGTAGCTGCGCGGTCTATTAACATTTAATTGTGCCAATCGTCTTGACAAGTACAAGGTCGATAAACTTGTTAGCAAATAGGTATCAACAAGCAATCTCCTAACTACGTGGGGGCCGCTCGAATTTGCCACAAATAGAGGCGGTCTCATTGTGGGGGTTGGTCGGTCCACGTTCTCTCATTCCTATTTCATCCCTTGCTCCTCTAACCCGGCTCGTTGGCTCCTCAATAGACCTACAGCTTTTATCACGGCCACTCGTACATGACTCGCGATGCCAATACAATTATTTTCTTTCTACCCCCGCTTTTTCGTCACATTTTCTTTCATGCGCGATAATGCTCAGCCCCCGGATACGGTTTTAATGCAATTATGGTCGAACCCCCATAAATTTGCGATATTGAGCCGGAATCGAAATTAATTTGCATTCTAGCCGAGTATGTGCGGTTTTACAAGGCTTGGATGCCGTATCAACCTCTGCTAGCACGGTAGTACCTTATCAATTGACCACTCTGCTAATTACAAAACGTAGTACAGTCTTCTCTCGCATAGTTTTGCTACCTCGTGGGTATGGAAGCTCCGAAAGCGTAGAGGTACCACGTTCCTTGACGCTTGCCGCACATAGAGAAGAACAAATAGGAAAGTATTTTATTTTTCTAATTATATTTGCGAGATTTTTCTAATTAAAATTAGCCTAAATAACCCATGATTTCGACCGATTTAAATATTTACCGATTTAAAGTGTGATCATAATGTAACACGATCGACCGACCAAAGGAAACCCCTCTAGTAGAGGGGATAAATAAAGTAACCCTATCCGTAGAGACAAAAACAATTCTATGCGAGGTGTGACTGTAACTACAGATTTGTATTCCAAACAGAGTGGCCAGACGAGTCCGACCTTGGAACTCGCGAGGGGAATACAGTGCCCCCTCTCTGATTACCAACAATATACGCAAGCGCGACGGGGTTCAAGTAGCGCGACTGACGACGCGTGGCGCTTGCGCATATTGCTGGTCATCAGTAAGGGGTACTGTATTCCCCTCGCGAGTTCCAAGGTCGGACTCGTCTGGCCACTCTGATTCCAAAGCTTTCTCCAAGGTGAACTCAAAATCATCATATTATATCATTGACTTTGAAAACGTCAAGGTCGCGTTGATATCCCAGAAAAAGAAAGCAAAATTAAATTGTGCTTCAATTTCAACAGAGACAAGGACCCATTGTAGGTACACAACATCGAATCGTGCGGACGGCAATGCAGCATTTCACTATGGAAAACCTACAAAAATAAACGTGACCAATTTTTATTCGGTATGAAATTGATGCCGAATCCCATTGCACGCCGCAAACACACTTCGAAAGAATACATTTTTCTACATTCTGACCGTTCCACCTGCAAATTAATATCGGGCTTTCCTTACTCGACGGGCGGAAGGGAATGAAATTCATTACGAATCGTTTGTAAGGTTGTAGCACAGGGAGCCAAGGTAATAACGTTCAGAGTTATTAATTTATCAACACGAAGACATTATTGTCTGTTTCCATTGATCGGCAAAGATTCATTGTTTGTTTTTAATTTGCTTCGCATAATTACTGCAAACAAGGCTACTCTGTACCTTTAGAAACGCGTACTTTCATTCGTTTCTATTTACTTTGCACTATTCTACAACCTTCGACATTACTTAACACGATCTGTCTACGTCAAAATTGATTATTCAATTATCGAGGTTCTCCACTGGTTTGGAATTTAATTGTACATTCACGCGACGCGATTACTATTATAATAATACTAATATTATAATCACATATTACAGTTTCGATATAGAGTTTGATAAATTATTTATGTTCAATGTTTAAAGAGTTCGCTAATTTTCCCATCTTGTGCTCGATCGAGCCATTTTCCTCGTAAAATCATAAAATACAGATCCCGCTGACAATCAACGTAATTTAACCAGTTTCCTGCGCGGCCCTCATTGTCGACGTAAAGTGAACACTAGAATAAAAAAAGAGCTACACGATTCAGGTGTACAAAAGAACGGAACGGCACGTAGTGCGTTTACACTGGCGGCGTGTATTCGCATTTACATGATCCAGGCAGTACAGAAACGACACAAACGTTCGTTAATGCGTAGATCATCCGTCATTTCGACGCTTCATCATCCGCGTTTTATTCGGCGTTTGAACGAGTTGCCCCGTCGGTTATTATGCTAATGCGCTCGCAATTTGTATAATTCTAAAATGGGTTAAGCACGCAGGACGTCGTAGTATCGAGGTCGATAAGTTTTTCTTGGCTTCGTGATAGGATGTCGTTATCTGCAGGTGCTCCTCCGAGCGACGCTCGTTTCTCGCCGCCGCCAGTTTACTTTACATTTTAATGTTCGATTCAGTCCACCCACGCGCAACACCCTCGCGTTTTCCACCACCATTCTCCCGCCGCATCTTCGGAAACGCTTCTAATTTCATGGGCCCTCGAATACGCGTCCCCCCGTGTCCCCCTTATTTATCGGCTGATAAAGAGTCTCTCGATCGGACGTCATCTTCACATCGAAAATCGATCCGTTGTCGACACTCCTCCACCCTCCGCATTCGAAACGGGAGACAAAGGAGACTCTGCCAGCTTCGTGGTGGCTTCACACTATGCTCCGGGAAAGGATCAAGTGTGTGCCCGAAGAGAACTCGAACACAATCGAACAATTTCCAACCATCGACGAAACAATTCCCGGAAACAAAAGCGTCGCTCGCCGGATGGCTTTTTGGACGACGCCCCGGCGGGTTAGGTGTGCTTGCGGCTTCATTATTTTTCTCAACGCCAGAGAACGACGGTTTCGATAACGTAATCGACAGTGCCGGTCTCTCAGGAACACCGGACATTTTTCAGATTTATTTCGGTAATTTTAGCTTGTCGGTAATTGGGGTAAACTGCGGATTTTATGCGTTTGTTACAGCAGAAAACTAAATGAAAGCTGAAAGGCATTTTGTATTCGGTTGGAGGGAGAAGTTCTGTCGTATTTGAAAGAAAATATTCGAATCGTTTTATAAAAATATAATAATTTATTCGACCAGCGGTTGGTGTTACAGAAAATTTAATACCTCGTGAAATTATGTACAAATTGGAAATTAAACACATTTTTTAATCGCATAAGATTATAGTTAAACGTACATTAATGGTCCGAATAAAATGAAAACCGATACGAACTCGTGTTCATCAGAAACATTCTTATTTTAACGTTCAAACGGAATATTTCAAAGTAAAGAGGAAAGAATAATATTTGATCGTAAAATATAAAGTAATTGCCAGCAAGGAATAATTTTACAAAATCCGGTTTGATTTGGTGGGAAAAAGAGAGAGAATTAATTCTCATTAAATGGATGTGATTATTTTCCGGAGGGGATTGAAATTCAGATGGAAAATACAACATTTTTATTATTACCGTTGGATCGTGTTGCACGCGCGTGCTTCCTTTCCAGTAAACTCTATCCTTGCTAGCGTCTCTTCGAAGAACGCATTCTTCAAATAGGTGAAAAATATTTTCCTCGATGGGCACGGTACATATTCGTTGAAATTGGAAACTGAAAGAAACTTATAACTTGCGAATTGTAAACTCGGAAACGCATCCTAGGCTGAATTAAATATAAACACGCGAGATATGTTCACTGTATACAAGAATGTGCTTGCGTGTGTATTTTTGCTGAAATATAATATTCGTTTATATGTAAAATAACCGACAGAGAAATTCGACTGCTTCCACAAATATACATTGTTTGCTGTTCCATAGATTCGAATTTTTTCCGAAAAATTGTGTTCCCCAATGAAAATACTAAAATTCTATAATAATTTCTAAAAGAATACATTACGAGTGACTGATACAGAAAAGAATACAATTCGAAAAATATTAATGATTCAATTAAACATGCTTTTCTGCGTATAACAATTGATTGCAGAGAATATACGTGAAATGAAGTTATTCGTATTCTGCGATGGTCTGATAGAATTATTATGTTTAAAGCGATGTTTTAATCATACCAAATAGCAGTCCGTTATCTTTACTTCCGCAAATTTTGCCGGCATTAGCGCTTTCACGTCGAAAGTAGTGCAGAACTCGAACAACAAGTTGCAAATTGACGAAAATTACTGTACCTCGATGCAGTTTGTGAACTATTATTGTTTTCGCTTTAAAAGTAGCACAGTACTATATAACATAGAGAAAGCTCGTAATACAAACGTGCAAAGTGCTAAAATTATTTCAGCAAAATTATTTGCATCAAGCATATGAAAAATGTGTGTTTCAACTGCAGCGAAAATTCGCTTTCGGAATTGAGGAAATTAATGGCTGAATTAATTCCACAGCAATTACGCACAGTTTTTATGGGGTTTATGATATATTAGGGCGTGATTGTTTGCACCACCTTTTTCGCAGCATACAAAATTTCACGAGAGCACACGTGTACCGAAAATTTTCCTCTCGCACGGCAAGAAGCTTCGTCATTTATCGGACCTCGTGCCACCGCCAGTAAAACATTGTAATGACGCTGCAGAAACGAATTCGTTTTTAACCGTAGTCCATTAACACTGCGGACATGTTTAAACCACTGACGTCGAAGTAGTAACAGCGATGTAATCCGAGCAGAAATCTCAAAATAAATAAATGAATCGTACATCTACAGTGCCGTAAATTATATCACAGTAAAAACTACTAGTTCATGTTTTAAGCCGTAAATTTTTCATGTTATATTTATTTATATTTCATGGCCGTAAACAATATTGATCTCACTCCATCGTAGCTCTCCAAATTGCAGGCTATTCTCGTTTAATTTGTAGCTTGATAGAGTCAATTTACTCACGAGAGAACCTGATATCGCACGATATTGTATACCATAACAAAAAACTGTTTTTTTTAACGGATACGACGCTTAACCCAGTTAAAATAAATTCGGGATTGAATAATTCAAGCCGTGAATCGCGTGCCGTTATTATTGTAAAATTCGAAAAAGATCAGTTAAAATTCCAGTCGAGGATTGGCAGTAATCGAAATTTTCAGTCCATGCGAGCCACGTACGTGGCATAATTTTCCTCGGGGCGTGGAGCCCTTGTAAAATCGACCAACCCGAATGCTTAGGTAAAACGGAGTGGTTGGGCTATCGACGCTGCTGAGATTGCGCCGAAAAATTTCGAAAACGACGAACTTGCACGGCGTCTCTCCACGAACCAAATAACATTCGCAAAAACACACGGTCGCCAGGTAATCGAGGTCCTCTGGCGTTCGTCGTTCTACGTTTCTCCACGAAAAATATAAACTGCAGATGGCCGCGATATCATCGAAATACGGGTTTGAAACATTCCGAGAACGTAAATAGAAGTTTGAAAAATTTCGGAAGCAGTTTATTTGTTTATTGTTGCTTGAAACCGATTCGTTTATTTATCAAGTACAGTATTGTTACGTGTAGCTTACATTGCATGGTTGTTACAGTGTTTTTACATCCTTACGGAATATTGTTTGAAAATATTAGCGATTATTTTCAGGCTTTCAGGTTTACGTAAAAAGGTACTAATACAAAGAGGAGGACAGTACTGATAATTTGTAATCAAATGTATAGGACAAATTTCTAGACATTTAGGCACACGAATTACTGAATACAGACGTAATATATTTTTACCTCCATCACATAACACTGATAGGAATGTCTTGATCTAAGAAAAACCGTCGGGTCGAGAGCGGAGTGGGTAGAGTGTAAATATAATTACAGTTCCATTGTGTTTACTGACATTGTAATGAGAAAAATGCCACGACTACACTGGTAAAAGTTTCAAAATAATTGGAAACGTTACAACGTCGTGACTGTGAAAACTTTTCATTCAAAGTTAGTACTTTAATTAACATATTTAAACAGTTTCGAACAGCAGATCCAACAGAAGCTGTTGTTATCTGGGTTGATTTGCTTCTGTACAAATGACTTCCTGATTGCCGCGGCTGGCCTAACCGGACGCATCGAGTAAAACGTAGCGGCCGCTCGATTTCATATCAGGGTCACACGAACTTGTTGTAAAGTTCGAAATCCCAAAGTAAACGGACGTGCAAATTTGAGAGGCGAATGTCTGTTCGGAGAGGGGTAGAACTACGTCGAAGATAAACCCCGTCGGCAAGCAGTTTTGTAACGACTTCCTCGGGTTTTATGGATCTTGTTCGAGTATAAAATAGCAGATATTGTGGAAGTTAGTTTATTGGATCTATTTCGAACTAGAATTCTGCCTTTTATTGTAGCCGCGTCTCCCTCCGACTGATACGCTGGATTCAATGATAGAAATCCATTCCCGGTAAGCGTAGACATGCTCTTCAAGGACTATGTGCTCGCAAGATAACCACACAGTGCCGCGAGCGTACGATATAAATCCACGTTACAGGAATTATACTGTTATGTACACAGGAAAATTCTGGTCTTGCTTAAACGTTATTGGTTTGCTGAAAACCTGAAGAGAAATTTTCGACAATTTCATTTTCTGCCGATTCATACCTAGGATTCATCATTTGAAACGTACCTATTATTCAACAAATATTAAGTTTGCGAATAACGTTCTAGATAAATTTTCTTTTCTATCGATCGTATATCGGTTGAACAGAAAATGTTAACGGCGCAATGGTTCGATCAAATTGTTACTTAAAAGCAATTTTGCAATTCATAAAAATACAAATTTTGCCGTTTATGTAATTGGCCCCGATGATATATTTCAAAGATGCGTTATTTAACGATGCTTTCAAACATCAGAAACGTCGAAATTTGAATTTTTATAAATTGCAAAATTGCATTTAAGTAACATTTTGATCGAACCATCTCGCCGTTGACATCAATATTCTTTGTATAACGTTCCAGGATTTGTTCTTCGATCTAATATGTATTTAACAACGAAACAAATTTCACCTAAAATCTACAGAAAATTGAAATTAAAATGAATCTGTTTTTGACAAACAAAGTCTTCGTCGGTGAAGCAATATTGCTTGTTGGCTGCCACGCCTAATTAAAACGTATTAAAAAAGAATGAAAAATCGACAAAATGATGTTTCAAAGAGCGAATCCTTGAAAGTTTTCCAATTATAAAGTTGATTGAGCATCGTTTTACATCTCATCCATAGGATCAACACGTTAACGTGGACGCGAGGCTGGGTGGTATTGAACAAGATAAACAGCAACATGAAAATTCGCGAGCACGCAGGCGTTTCCATTATAATCGTGGACAGTTTCAATCTGAGCGATACGGACGAAGGAATATGTATTAACGAGACACGTTTATTTATTATGATCCGTGTCGGCCGGCTTCATTTCTACCAGGCGAAATTACGTATTCCGGTGTCTGAGCCCATCGAGAGATCAGGAATCGCGCGTGCACCGAGGGAACCCAGTGCACGCCGTCGCTTAGATTCAGCCAGCGGGAGAACCAATTTTCAACGAAACTTTTTGCATCAACATGTAAATTGCCCTGAAGAATGTGTGCGTTACCGGCACCGACATGGACCGAGTCCTGACCTGGCAGCTAGGATAATAGGAAATTAGATGATCCGTCATAGCTAGCTGCGCCTCGGAAAAGACCATGTTAACCTTTATTTGTGTATTTTGAATCTGTGAGTCCACCACAATTTCTCTTTACTTCGCGTTTATTCAACAATTTATCATACGAATAAATGCTTGTGTTCTTTAACAATATTGGATATACGAGGTGTCCCACTAATGTTGTACTTGAGAGAACCGATTCCTGAGATCATTCGAAGGAACTTTGTCCTTTGCGAAATTATTCTCCGAGGCTCCGTTCAGGAGTTATTCGCGAAAAACATGGACCAATCAGAGCGCGGCTGCACCAGAGGGCGGAGTCCGTGCGCAGTAGTCGCTCTCTGATTGGTCCGTGTTTTTCGCGAATAACTCCTGCGTGGAGCCTCGGAGAACATTTTCGCAAAGGAAAAAGTTACTTCGAATGACCTCAGGAATCGCTTCTTTCGAGGAAATACATTTTCGGGACAACAATTAGGGAATAATTAGAATGACTGTTCAGTTGTTAGATCAAACAATATTTGCCAGCGTGAATTGTACGAAATATCAGGTCAGGATGCGCTCTAACGAATCGCTATCGGCGATTGCTCGCCCTTTCGCTACTTTACACGCGGGAATCGATATCGGCCGGATGATATCACTTCTAATCTGAATTCTCGAGTCACGTTTCCAACTCACGACTACCTACCTCGATCCTGGCAGCTGTATAATCGAAGGCATAAAAATTTATCAAAGCCGTGGAGCTGTTCCCGCGAACAGCGTTGCATACGCAATTGGTAAAACGAAACCTACTTATTCGGTCGGAATACATTTAAAACTAAGCGGACCGTGCTCGATTCGTTGTACGGTTTGTACGTCGCGCGCGTTTTACCATAATTAGTAGCGCGCGGTTAATCGATTACTCGCCGGATAGTTAACCGTTTAAATCGGCGAATTAATTTACTTGAACGATCCAACCGATTATTAATCTGCTCGCCGGAATCGATCTCTCCACGATACTTAACCGGACCGTGTCAAAACCGATACAACCTGTGCTCGATTTTAATTGAAACTATTATTAATATTGTTGGTGTAACTCTAATGCTGCGTAAAAATTCGGGTATTAAACAATATATATTCCGTTCCCGGACAGGTAACAAGAAACACGGAATAATACAAAATTCTTGGATGACGAATTTTGTAGAACGACCATCATGTGCATGGGAAAAAATTCTCATAACGTCCAGACAAATATTTTTGGTCACCAAACGGTGTAGATGCGCAAGTCATTTTTCCCTCTTTGCCTGTTTTCCGCACACCTGCACCAAAAATTGCCTTTCACATTTTCTGTATGGTATGCGGAGATTTTCTACATCGTATAAACCATCTTCGATTGTTATCAAACGTGAAAAAATATTTACAAAAATATCGTGCATCCGTCTGGTACGATAACTCAATATTACGATTTCGTATATGACGGAGAGTCCGGCGCATTTCAGTAAACAAATTGGCGGGTTCCTTCAGGATAGTGTCTGGAATAGAAGGCATCAAAGCACATCGTAGAAATTCGTTTCATCAAAGAACACGAACTGTTGCCGAGAAGGTATAAATGAGTTATCTACCCACTGGAGAGTAGACTTCGACGAGTTGGTAGACGTTGTAAAGTGGCTTTTCGGTCTGTGTCCGGTAGTTCATTCTGCTCTTGAGAGCATCTTTCGATTACACTCTTAGGTCAACACCATTCATTAACAATTTATCAAGAAAACGGAAGGAACAGCATCTAACTACTTCAATTTAACGCCACATTCGCCCGAACCAGACGTTCCTTGCAATTTTTAATGATTGACCCAATCGCAATGTTTCACTTGTTAACACCATCCTGATTTATTTCAGTCATTCTTTTCCCAAAGATCATTTTAACTTTGATTAAAGTACAACAGAACTGTTTCCAATAAATGTGGAATTCAATTAAAGTAGATTTCTAATAAATGAACTCGTAATGTGCAACGAGACCAACACCCTGATTGTAATTCCCTGATTTATTTGACCCATGCTTTTCTAAAGGATAATATTATAATTCGATCAAACTGTAACAGAACTGAGTCTAATAATTGTAATTCTGATAAAGTAGATTTCTAATAAATAAACTGGTGATGTTCAACGAGCAACCAAGTGCCACTTTGCGTGTTTTAAGCAGTGTTAAACAACTATAATCTTGTGTCATAGGAGACGACGACGACGGAGACCGTAATGCGAGATATCTCGACATACTACATTATTCACAACTTGAATATAATATTTGCGGGGTGATATGGCTTTGGGATCCTATTCCCCTCAAAGATAAGCGGACCTTGCCTCGGCCACTTACCATATCCGACCCTAAAACTTTAACAGATTTTCGTCTCCAACATATTCGATAGCGACCCCTGACATTTTCACCAAACACACCCTTGTGAAACACCCTTTTTGCCACGAGAACAGAAACGCGTTTCTAAACTCTTCACTCGTAACTAAAAATTGAAACAAGAAATTTGTTCTGACAAAGTGAAAAATACAAGAAACGTATCAAAAAACTGTTTACAGAAAAAATAGAGTAACCTATTGTTCCCACGTTTCGATATCTCCGGAGGTCGGAAAACGATAGCCTGGAATAAAAATAGAAGACTATAAAAACGTGGAGAGGGTAGAATTTGAGAAACTGTGCATCGAAAACATAAACCTGTGTATAGAATATTTTTTTATTCTAGACTGCAGCGCAGGAATGGAGTGTGTTCTTTTGGAAAATGAATTTCGCCAGTAAAATAATATGAATAAAAATTCTCTGTCTCCGTCGCAATAAATTGCTAGGCGAATCTGTAGGCTTGATAAATTGGAAACGATATAACAATATGTTTTAACATACAAATATTAATTCTTCTCTGTTTCTCCTTCGTGTATTTTCGTCATGATCGCGCAAAGCCGGCAGTATAGTGATCATACTAAAGAATAATCTATCGGCGAACGAATAAATATTTTAAAGAATGGAACAAACCTATCGCGGGAATATTCTCCGCGATTTACGCTGTACGTATTCTGTTTTCTTTAGCGGGTTTTATCCATTCGCGCCTAGTGTGTCATGAAAATTTTATCGGCTTTCGATACTCGGATAACTTACAACAAGCGAAAGCCACTGTCTGATTATTGTCTCCTTTGAGACAGCTTTTCGATTCAGTGGTGAACGGGACTTTTATGGGCGATGTGTTTATGCGGCTCGTAGAAGGGATCGGTGAAACAGTTGGCACGACGACGCTCGGAAAATTGAGGAAACGGATGAGGTGCATAAAACAGAATTCCATGCAGGGAAATATGTTTTCCAACCGTTGCTACGTAAACGAATATCCTATCTTTGTGTACTCGTTTTGGTCCGTTGCAAAATTTCAACGGCGGAGTGTAATCTTTCTTGCTTTCACCGGCGGAACGATTCCTTCCCGCGATCGATTCTTTCAATCCACGATTTCGAAACCAACTTCAAAGTTCAATCATTACTAGACAGCGGATCCTTAAGCAAAATAAAAATTTTCCACCCCAATTGCGACAAACTCGAATGAAATAGAAATTAATAAAGAAAGAACATTAATACGTTCAATGGGTTTAAATTAATATAACAATCAAGTACGATCTAAGAAAAACGAATATTCCCTACTACTCACTGCCTTTACTTTTTATCTCCACCATATTTTACATACACAAAATACGCTGTTTGACCTTGAGTTACTCGCACTCGACTTTCTGCATAACCGACTATGTAAATGTTTATACAATAAGATAACTAGCATAGTCGACACCTTTGTATTGATTTTTATATTGATTGTAAATGCTACGTGCGAGTAATTAAAACATTCTTTGCGGCCGGCCTCGCAGGTTTCGAAGCTGATTCGAATGTTGAGACGTTCGTTTGTTTTTCCATAAACGCGTTCATTGAGGTTAACGGGAAGTTCGAGCAGTGACGAATGAAATTCGCTGTGTCACAGAAACCGCTAATAAATCACCTTAAGTCGTCAATTTCCAAGGCGCTTCCAGTTTCGCGAAGTTCCGCACGCCCTCTCTTGACTGCGCGGAGTTTTGCGCGAGAATTAACCAAGAATTATGCTCTTGTTTATCATAAGTTGTGACTGGGAAATTTACTGCCGCGTTCACAACATGGTATCAGGAGCGTGCATGTAGATTAGAGCGGACTTGGCTTTCATAGTTTACCTGGGCCACTAATTAATATTTAGATAGCGGGCAATAACTTCGCGGACAGCAGGTGTGAAAAAAAGTATGTATATCTATGTATTTATGTAGATTCCCAGACGAACCGTAATCGTTTGATTTAATTCTTCTAGAACGTTCGCGCTGGGCCAGGGTATCGTTTTCCTTTATCACCCGTGGAACAAACTGTTTATTGCAGCGCGCGACTGATCGCCCTCAAAACATGAAATTAAAGGAACGCGTGTATAGATTGTTGTAAATTTCGCGGCGCGATTTCAGATTAAAATAACAACGAAAAATATCCTGGCTGCGTACGGCAACACTGCGTTTCGCGAGCGCGATTTATCATTTCGTATCTCCGTAAAAAGCACTATATTTATAGCTCTAGCGACGATACGAAAAGAAATATTGAAACGCTCCCGTGCTCTCTGTCATCTCGCGAAATGTGTTCTGGGTCATCGAGAGAATTGACACTCTATCCTGACGTTTCATAAACATCCGTAAACGTGTTACGTTTCAACTACTGCTCGACGATCGATCGCGGCCCTGTTAATTCTCTGGATGATATTTTGGATTCCATCTCTTCGCTGATGGTCCATATTGTCTAGAAAATTTTCGTTTATTTAATCGTGTCGTTAATCGAAAACGGAACGAGCTTTTGGGACACCCTAATAATTCTATAGCAATTCCCGTGCGAGCCAGCGGAGCATTCGAATTATCGTAGTCTGCGCTACACCGATTCATAGTTGCAATAAATTCCGCGCGAGAGCTCTTTGTTTGTTTATAACATCGATCTTTCTACACACAGTGTTTAAAGCTTTGGATTCGAGAAGAGATCTTTATTCTTTAATTTAAACATTTAAAAACAGTGTCAAATGATTACAGGCAAAGTAAACATTGATCATTTTCCCAGATGAGTAAGATTTTGTCCCAGAATTTACAGGGGTTGAATATTCGACAATGTTTATGTTGCAACTACGTGTTATTACGTTTCGAGTACAACTGCGGGGCAATTTTTGCTAAACAGCCAAGCTCCTCGGTCGGACTGTTTGTTTAGCGTTCTTAGTACAGCGAAGGATCGATGATTGAACAACTCGCTGGAGGATTGTAACCGAACTATCTACGGAACAGTCACGTTCATGCGGAGCGCGCCGAGCAAAATGATTTCGTTTCGCTGGAACGTTATCCTTTCTGTAAACAAGCAAACAAACGAACGAACGGCGCGCAATTCACGGCGTTTGCGTACGTTTGTTACAGGAAGCAACGAGCCGTGGCTGAAGAGCGAGAAACGCGCCGAACTCGGGACAGAGGTGCTGCTGCCATGCGCTCTAAAATCGCCCCAGTGCAACGGGCTACACAGCATCAAATGGTATCGCGACGCAACGCGTATCATCATTTTCAGCGAGCAAGGCGGGACAACGCACGGCAACGACGATATCGCCGCCAGGTAAAGTATATCCACGTATATCGCTACCGTTTTCCCCATCCGTCTTTCCGACGACGCTCTTTCAACCCCTCACGAGGTGATTTTCAACTCTCTGCGCTCGGTATTTTAACTCGAAAATTATACATTTCTTCCGACCTAGTATAATGTATCCGTTCCCTATGATTTTTAACCCTCCGGTACTCGCGCGTATCTCACAGATACGCGACTTGCGTCTAATGCGTATACAGGGTGTCCCAAAACTAGTGTAGGAGCGGAAAATGGGAAGTTTCTTGGGTCATTTGAAGCAACATTTTCCTTTACAAAAATGGCGTCCGCGGCTTTGTTTAGGAGTTATTAGCGAAAAACACGGACCAATCAGAGCGCGACCTAGACGCGAGTTAGCACAGTCGGACCGACGCGCCAACTGTCAATTGGCCGAGCGTGCCATCGCATGTCTAGATCGCGCTCTGATTGGTCTGTGTTTTTAGTTAATAACTCTTAAACAAAGCCGCAGACGCCATTTTTGTAAAGAAAAATGTCGTTTCAAATGACCCAAGGAACCTCCGATTTTCCGCTCCTACACTAGTTTTGGGACACCCTGTATAATGGGAGGTAACTTGTGGAGGGGATCGACCTTTGTTTATGTTTTGTTTGGGGCGTGTTACACCGTGTCAGTTGCCTCCTAGTCCAGTCAACGAAATGTAGAGGGGAATGGAAGGAACACAATTTTTGACTTTGGGACTTTATTCGGTTAGGAGGTAAACATACCTCCTAACTACCTAGAAGTCCTCGTTCCAAGGACGTGAGCGGGGAGCAGGGGGGCAATTAATGAATTTTCAACACGGATATCGCGGAAACTATGCGAGATAGCAAAACACTAAATGCAATCAATCTTGTGGCACATTTTGTCAACTGTTAGGACTGATTAAAACGGTAAAAGGATGAATAGCATGTTTCGCTCCCGTTCCCCGAAGCCTGGAAATGTTTATTTCGCACAAAGACCCGCTGATAAATTAGAAAATGTGGATTTACTAGAAAACGAGATTATTCAGCAGGTTGATCGCGGCGCGGAGTGGAAACACAAAAGCAAAGGAAGCCCGAGAGCGTCGCTGCTCGGTCTATTCGTTCATTTTTCCGCGTTTCCCTTGATATCCGTTTCATTTTGACGGATAGTTTCATAATTACAACGTTTGTAAGATATCCTTTGAAACGGTGACCCCACGAGATCCCGAAGTAAGAAAGTCGGGTTTCCAGGCGTGTGTTCTTTTCATGAGGATGACCTCGATTGCGGGAGCAAAGAACGCGCGTAAGAAGAGGAAACTTCTTTCAAGAGTGTTGTTACTTCGATGCGATCTCCCTTCAGAGAACGACTAATGCGGTGACGTAATATCCGACCCCTATTTTTTCAAAAAAGATTGTCTTCGAATATACACTTGAAAAAAAGACAAATGTAGTTTCAAGATTTGATGACTTTATACGTTTTTCGCGATTCCGGGATCTCGCATAAACCAGATCAATGCACAATTCCGTGGCACGAAAGGTTAGCCTAATATCCAGCAAACAAACGGAGCGAACGGGATTATTAATTCAGCTTATGCTTTAGCGTGGTATTCCGAAATTTCCAAGGGCTATATTATCAAGAGAACGCCACGATTATGCTATGCGTTAAACCGTAGGAATATATTAACAAATTTCATTTTGCAGTCGACGCTCGAGAAATGAAAAGGAATAAACCTCGAACAAAAAGAACGAACGAAGAGAGCGGAACAATGTAACTGTAGATTTTCGTTTATTGGACCACCAGGTGCTTTCGCGACGCTCTTTAATCTTTAATATTGGTCTGGGTTAGGTAAAATTCTGAATGGCGGCTAATAAGATCCTGATGTTCATCTCGAAAACTTGTTTTTAATTTTTTCAATTTACCGTCAAGCGATGTACGCATCAAATCCACAGTGTAGAAATAAGAAAGTTCGGGGATCTTCCCCGAAATTACCCCAGCAAAATGCTGGAGGTGCGCTCGATGCAAGTGAGAACTTTATTATCGTATTTGTTCGATTTTCCCCGCAGCCCATTGACAATTTCTCGCGGTCTACCCCTCGGTTGTCGTTGAGTTATACGTGCCCGATAAAAATTCCCGGCGCGGTTCGATAATGGTGGGCTCGGTGTAATTGAAAACGTCAGCGCGGTTTCGGATGAACACTTATCAGCCGGCGCCGCGGGATTGCCTGGTAAGAAAGGAAAGAATAGCGGAATGCTTTATGTTCATTTACATTTTCGAACTTTTATCGTCACATCCGACGGCTCTTCCCGAACTTTTCTCATTCGCCGACTTTCGATTTAATCGGCTGCCTTCTGTCGGCTTACCCCTTTCACCGAGAACTGTTTTCTCATCGTTCGACAGAGACTGTTTTCTCACCGCTAACTCCGCTCCGAGTTGCCGATAGCTTCACACATTCACGGAATTAAAGAAACACTGAATTGTGCCCGTAATTATGAACATGGTCTGACTGAAAGTTTATAATAAATGAGTTTACCAGTTGTTTCGCAACAGAAATAAATGCAATGTAATTTTTGCGATAATGTCAAAAATGATATTTCGTTTAGTGTCAATATCCTTTTCAACAAGAAATATATCACTTAGACTACTGTCATAATTATGAGCACAATTATAACGAGACTGCAGATCTTCGTGCAAACTAAAAATTGTCTGCATCGATTGCCAGAAATAGAAACTAAATTGAATGCTACTTCTTCAATTTCAAAAATGTTTCAATTTTGAATTTCATCTACTCGATTTTGCTATAAATGCATGAAGTAACTGGTTCTAACGTAAAGGCCTGTAAACGCGTTCATATTTATACGGTGTATTTAGGTAAATTCCCAAAAACAACATATACTTCCCAGGTTTCCATCCCTCTGGAGTCTCATTTTCCAAGAGGTCTTAGTCCGCCCTCTTGTCTTCAGCGAGGGCATCATCATACGTCATACTCCATGTCCCCTAATTCCCGTGTCCTCAATTTACTTACACGTCCGCCAGTTTCGTTCCCTTCCTCTCTATTTAGCGACAGTTCCGCTTATCTTATTCTTTTCTCTGCTATCTTGGCTGCTTCTGTACACGTCTTCATCGTCCGGGCGTTCGTTTCCCTTATTTTCCGCGTTTCTCATCGCCTCGACGTCTCCCCCTGTCGTTCAAAGGCGCGATGGTAGAAGTGATTACAGCAAAGAAGAAAATTGCCTGGAACTTACGACTACCCAGACCGAGAACGTATTTGCCTAGCGCGCGATCTCTCTGTACTATTTCTTATGAATTCCGACATGAATCTGCCCCTCTCTCCCTCTCTTACACGTGGAGAAAGAAGGATCCGGCCGAGAAGAAAGGGAACAAACGCTGCACGGTTATAAACGATAAGTTTGATATCCGGCCCGTTTCCTCGAGTGCATTGAACTCCCATTTAAACGAAACTACTGCTAACTTCTTTGCTACGGTGCCCATTAAATCTATCTGGTCCTTAGCGTTGCTGCCTGGATTCCTACTACCGCTTGGAAAGACAGAATTTTTCAGACTGGCGAACTTCTTTTCAACTTCCTTTTGAATTGCATCGACAGCACCGCCGTCAGTGGATTCCGAATTTTATGCAAACTCGAAATTTTCAGCAATTTTTTGAACGATATCAACGAACAATTTTATAATAAACTGTAGACCCGATAGAATTGATTAAATAAAACGACATCGTCACGGTGAATTTATTTACCCATCGGAAAATATTAATTTCCCAGCAACCCGGCGTGGAGTATTTAAAAAAGAGATTTAAAAGCATATTTTAATCGATGCCAATCGATAAATGGTATATTGCTGGCTCACGGAAGAATTTCTATCGCGATACCGTTACATTTAATACAATAAAACCTGGCTACAGATTAAAAATGCTGCGGCTTCAAATACTATACACGTATACATTGAAATTCTTAAAATAATATCGAGCACGACATCGGCAGTAATTCTAAAGCCAGAGTCCACTTGAGAGTTGACTTCCGTGAGTTATGTTGCAGAAAATGGAAGCGACAGCTGTCGGAAAATTCTACTCCCGAAAGCAACGCCCAAGTTGACGCGAAAGATAAGACCAAAGTGCTTAGCATGCTAGGGAAATTCGTCGACTAGTTTATGGTACATCGTGTAGAATATTCCTCCGTTGGTCCAAATGATTTTAAAATTCCCACAAAGAAAAACGAACAAGAATGCTAATACCTAAAATCATGCAAAAGTATGGCCGCCATTATCCATCGGTGCGCGCTTCCTATTTGTTAAACATTTCGTTGTATTTACCGTTTATATATATATATTGGTCGACGATGTGTGATGTTCATTATTATTAATCGAGAAGTACCGATACCTAAATTGCGAATCAGTTTTCCTGTGGAATTCTTTCCAAATTATTTTCCAGAGTAACTAGCTTTTTATCGACACAAAATAATTGTCTGTTCTTATAGAAAGTTGATGGAAAGTAGATAGCGATCCATTTTGTCGGGACGCTAATCAGGATTCCAGTTAATTCAATTTACACAAATTGCGTTCCTCTAATCAGTATCACGTGGACTTAGTTTTTTATTGGCGCAAAATAATTGCCCGTTCTTATAAAATGTTGACGGAAAGCAAATAGCCCGCTGAAACATTTCTTGCAGAATTTACACGTCCATTTCGTCGGGACGCTAATCAGGATTCCAGTTAATCTAATTTACACAAATTACGTTCCTCTAGTCACATATTCAACGGGCATAATTCACCCTCTATTACCACTGCGAGTATTATCTTAACATTAACCTATTAACAGATGATATCGTAATCTGGTTAGCTTTGATCATGCGTTTACATGCGACTGTCAGTCGTGTGGCAACTATTATAACCTGTGTAACAAGTAAAGCTTGCAGTAATTCAAAGGGCATCAAAGCTAGATCAATCCTTGAACGTTCAAATAAATATTTCGATAGGAATTATTTTCTAATTAGCTTATCGCGTATGATTCGCAATGATAATAAAATTACTAGTACAGAGTGATGTATGTTAAAACGGACTCTGATTAACATTGTAATAAAAGTGTCGTAATTCCACTGAATTCACGAACGTTCCCTATACTTCAGATTAATTCGTTGCAGGCTAATTTCGAACGTTCTTCGTCGTGTTCTATCTCTCTAATTGCCGACCCCACGCTACCTATTACCGGCCTAGTTTCTCGGAAGCGGGTAATTAACGTCCCCGACATTTTCAGTGTCTTTAAAACTTTCCGAAAAAAAGAGTTCGTTCCAGGTTCCAGAACTCTCGTTAGAAAAGCGATACGCTAAAATTACTCTACTTCACTTTGCATCTATTTTAGACAGTGAATGCACATTGTTTCTTATACTGATCCCTGCCTAGATTAAGGATAACTAATGACCGCGTGATAGAAGCCTTTCTTGCGCAACGTGTTTAATGTTCTCGTTATGATCGAGTTTCCATCATTCTTCTGATGTCCGTGCCACATCCATTGTCCAATTTGTTTGGCTACGAACTTTCAAATAAAAACTGTAGTTTCTCCGATGAAGTTCAATTTATTGATTCGGCTACGTCAAAAAGCGAACTGCTACGCGAACAATTAGTTAGTTAATTAATAGTTAATAGTTCGGAGACCTTTCAACGAACGTCACGGTACAGGAATTTATCGAGACTTGTTTCGTACGTGTGTTTCTACAATTATTGCCATCAGATCGTTTACCATATGACGTAAAATAATATAAATAAAAATTCTCTGCCTCGATCACAATAAATTGGAGTAACCTAGACATTTTTTTGCTGCGCGGCAAATCTGTAGGCTTGATTAATCGAACACAATATAAAAATGTGATAAAATTCTTCTCTGACGATTAAATTAGTTAACGACTACTGGGAGATATCCGAACGTCACGGTTACAGGAATTTATCTAGACTAGTTAAATACCTATATTTCGTCAGAACAGTCAATACGCTATTTAGGTATTGCTATTTGATCGTTTATCAAATGACGTAAGCAGTTTGACACGGTTGATCCTGACGATTAGAAACGTATTGCCGTGTCGTGATGTGGTATATTGGTCATTGGGAGGTTAAAGGATTGGGACAGAATGCTCATGGCGATTCGTACGTCAATCCGTAGGACGGGCTATCTGACAAACGGAATGCTTGATTAATGCCTCGACGCTGTCTCCTGTCCCTGCTAATAGGGTAATCTTGACTCTGCCCATAATTAGTAATTATATTAATCCCGTATTAGCGTACGCAGATTACAGAACTCTGTGGAATTAGCGCGTTCAGATGTCTGCACTTATCTCACGTGCGAAAACACTTTAACAATTGAATACTGGAACATCCACGTCGTTTTACAAACTCGAGAACTTCGAACAGAAAACATCTCTGTTACACAAATAATTCTCAAAAAAGTATCTGTACATTTTCACACGACTTTGAAATATAATTAAAATCTTCAGACTCGTTATCTTGTGATTCTTTGTTACGGAAATACAGCGGTTCGAATCGCAAACACAAATATTCCATTACTGCTGCGAACAGAATACCTTTCAGTTCGTCTAATCCTCTGTGTCGAGCAGCTCGGCGCAAAACCAAGGCGTTTACTCGCGTTTATCGGGAGGCTTAAACACAGTTCTGTTAATCGACGCTGTTCGACGCCGGGCAAAGTAATCGCGACATTCCCAAACGCCGTGTCGTTAATCTGCGTTCGATTTACGACGCTTTTCGAACGCGGCCCGAAGAACGTGGAACGCCAGTGATAGGCTGTTAACTCTCTATTACGTGTCTGACACGGTGAATAGTGGCGCACTGAGGGAACGTGTACGCTGTCGTTCGTAAGTGTCCCGGACCCTAGCAAATTTAAGCGAATGGCCCATTAATCCCGCAGTGATATTACTATTTTCCACGGAATTCCACAGCTTCGTTCTTCATCGATATTTTGCGCGAAGAGATTTTGCTCGATGAATGAAAGAGAAAGAGTGACAGTTACGGAGAGATTAGGGTGAATGTACCAGTTGCGGGGCTTTAGTAACTACTTGGATGTTTTTTAATTCATTTTTCTGAATCACCGTATTCACCGGACCAATTTAATTAATCTTTTTGTTACGACATAGCACAATAAAATCATTTTTGATTATCCTTCATCACAGTTTCTTAGCATTTTTTATAATCGGAAAGGAAAACTTGCGTTGTCTCGGGGAATACGGTTTTTAAACAAGAATGATCGTAATACTTTTGATTATTATATAGGGTGTCTCAAAATTCCTTCAATTTCCTGAGATCATTTCAAGCGACATTTTCCTTTGCAAATATACCTTCCCCGGTTTCGTCAAGGAGTTATTAACGAAAAACATGGACCAATCAGAGCATGGTTATAGCGAACGGAGTCCGAGTCGGCGTTAGGTCCCGCTTACTGTGGTGTCGCGGTTGACCGAGCCAGAATTAATCCGCTGTAGCCGCGCTCTGGTTAGACGATATTTTTGCAAAGGAAAATGTTGCTTCAAATGATGTCAGGAACTTCCCATTTCCGGATGTTGAAGGGATTTTGAGACACGCTGTATACGAAGGGGAAATGTCAATTTTGTTTTGAGAAATAAAGTAATACTAGGTATTTCGTGTTGTTTTTATTAATTTCTAAAAAGTTTATACCTTTACTCTACTGTATCTCTTGGCTAAAATAAGGAAACAGAAATGTACCCCGTGGCGGGGTAGGACACGAGTCTAGCGGAATGCCAGCGATCCGGAAAATTCTTATAATCGCAGACAGTGAGAGAAAGAGGGGGAAGGAGGATTGTTTAGTTTCGTTTGATGCTTTCGCGGAGCCATTTGGTCTAACGGGTACTCCGCTCCCGTTCAGATCAAAGGCTTCGCCGGCGTTTCACCTGTTACCCGTTATGAACGCGCGCACGGTTCCGTTCTCTGACCCGCTAATGCGATTTCTGCTTCTTCCTCCCTGAATTCGCGATGTAGCGTGGCATCGTCGTTGTCTGCGCGTTTCTTTGAAGAGTCCCCGTCGCGTTGGATATCAAATTCGCCGGGTGTCCAGCCGACGTTTATTAACTTCAATTAGAACGGTGTTGGTAATCATTCTCCGGAGATAATCACGCGTTCTATTAAAGGTTACTCGGAGACCCGCTGACGAGCCACGCTGAAATAGCTGCGCAAACTTTGAGCATAGTTTTCCTGTCCCGCCCCCTACTCGAATCCGGGCCACTGTCAAAGAGCACTTTTAACTTCCCCAAGATGGCTGATAAATGTAACCATTAACCCTTTGCAGTAGGCGCTATTTTGACTTGAAAATTACGAATTATGCAAAAATATAAATTTGATATAAAATAATTGTTGTGGCTAATGTAAAATATGCTCGAGTATATACATCTAATCCTACAGTGAATATACAATGAGCTGATACAATAATTCCTAAGAATCCGATTTCTAATGTTGCGTAGATTATTCCTAGATTTTCTTACATGGATTTAACTGTGTAGTAATTGATTGAGTACCAACATGTTTAATAATTTAATAGATTCCATGTACAACTCCTCTTAACTAGAGCTTCGCAAAATGCAATTTTTCAGAAATATCGCGTCATGCGCCACGTTCCAGGAAATCGAATGGAGTAATGAAGCTATCAAATTTCAGAGTCGCTCGATTAGTTTAAATTTCTTGAGGCAACCATGACGCCGCGCCGGTAATAAACGGACATCGCATACTGTAACGCAAACTGTTTTCCAGCGAGCTGGAAACATATTTGTCTACGCATGCAACATCTCGCCGGCAATCAACAGAAACGCATCGCATTAATGAACAAACGCGCCAGTTAATAACAGTTATCACTATCATTCGGATATTGCGTCGCTCGCCAGATACACATCGGAGCTACAACTGCCTAAGCATTCATGCTAACAAACCGAAGCTACAATATCGGCATAAACGCAGTGCATTCGGAGAACAGACCATGATTGTCAGCATGCCTAATTACTGTAAGAGGAATCCAATGCTCTGCGCTTTACCGCTGCAACTAAAACAATTTCTATTGTTACAATGTCTATACAAACTATCATAAACCCATACTGTACAACAAAAATCATTAAATCGTTATATCGTTTCTCTTTCTCAAGAGAAAATGAAAGCCAATTTTTGATTTGTCTATGATCTCTTGCGACTTTTAGCAAGAGATTGAGTTAGAAAATTTTTTAAATGCCGTTATATCATTTTCAATCTATTAAACGTATTACGAAAGAAAATAAATTTCCATTTCACTCCAGCTTGTTGCAATTCAGGTAGAAAATTAGAAGACTGCAAACAGTTAAGTATTTTACTCCGCTATTCGTAATTATTTAACTGCATAATTACGGAAACCGAGACGATGAACTGTAGTCGGTAACAGGCCGGAAGACGAAATTTTAATAACTTCAATTATGTTAAACGCGGTTTGCGATCGCAATAGTGGCGCCGGTGGAATTGCCATAATGGCAACGGGAGAATCGGATGCGCGATTGTGTCGCATAAATCCTAATGCCATTGTTTCCTTAGTGGCATAAGTAAAGCGCTATCGATTTCGCGATATAACGAGCAGGTTGATCCGATTCATTGTTCTATTCATTACTCGATGCTAATAGGATTGCAAATGTGTTATACTAATGGCAGCCAGCTGCGTGTAATCCGTATATACAAGTAAGAATATTATTCTAGTTATAGAACGTTCCGATTCGAGCGTTAATCACATTTCACAGGAAGATGACTCCTTCGACTGCATCGCATTAAACTCTACCGCGCAAGTTCTCATGGATGATTTTATTCTAATTCGGTCCTGTCCATTTGATTCTTCCAGGTCGGATATAGAATACATGAAGAATTCGACGAAAACATACTTGAAGATTTCCGACGTGAAAATAGAGGACGAGGGGCTGTACAAGTGCGAGGCTACGTACCTGACGGTGAACCGAGAGTGCAATAATGTTCATCATATTCAACTCAACGTCACTGGTAAGTTTTCCCCGTAGTAACTAGTGGGACTATCGTTCATGACTGAGGATTTTTTTAAAGAATAATAGCAACATCAATTTTAATCATCAACCAACAACTCACCCTCTTTAACAAAATTCAACAATTCCCTTCGGGATTATCGTGTACAAGAAGATTTTTAAACTTCCATTTGGTGCAGCACAGTTATTGAAAAGCCTATTAATGGACTACCGGTAGATGAAGTATAACATGGTCTTCGTTCAATTTAGTATTAAACACATTCTTAAAATTAAACATCTCTTCGACCTAGAATAACTGCAACCTATATTAATTTTGTCTTTGCATGAATATGAAATTGGATTGAGTGGATCCTTTTACATTTATAAAGAAATTGATTGAGTAAAATAGTAATAGATTAAAAAAAAATTGAAGAACACATTCCAACGTTATTTTTAAGTTAATGAAGTCATCAAGGGAAGAAATCAATTTTTGATTTATCCTTGCTTCCCACAATCGATTGACATTTTTATTTTGCATAAAGATCCAGAATCTAGTAGCAATTGATTAGATACCGACATACTTGATATTGTGAACAATATTTTGAAGGATGAAAAGACAGTGGTTCAGACACAAAAATTTTGAAAATAAAATACGAAAGGACGTCGTAACTTTATTCCTGACGACGCAGTCGGTTTCGCGGAAGTGTTTGAGAAACGTCCACGCGATGTTCGGTGGAACAACATCAGCATAATTCCCGGGAAGAGTGATTTTCATACGTTGCGACTGGAGGCAGCGTATAATTTAATTAATCGATTAAACACTGGCGATCTCTGACAGTAAGATATGCGCGGAATAACTCGTATTAGACGTATCGTACTTGTACGATCCGTGTAATCTGGGTAATCCCAGTAATTCGACAAACGAGAAAGCCGCAGTACTAATCCGAAGTGGTAGCAGCTAAACCACTGAACCGGTTATCTTGACACACGCAACATGTCATACTATTAAAGTGCGGTTGAATTTACCTACATGAAAGGGATGCCAATTACTTTGAAATTTTAGCTGAAAACCGAGATTTCGCCGACTGATATTAACGGAGAAGAGAGCCTAACCGTGATATAAGCATTTTCGGATACATCTTCCGACAGCGACCGTGTGCTCACTCGAAACTGTTTTAATTAGAGAACAATATGCGATTGGTTGATCGTAAACGAATTTATAGACTCGATACAAATCCGTATAACGGGGCGTGAATGATAAATAGCCTTGATTTGGTAGAGTTTGTTCGAAATCAATGAAATATTAAATATTTGTATTGTTCCGCATCGGGAGAAGAGGAATGAGAAATATTTATGATAGAGTGGGTTTCGTTTCGTTTGAACAAGTTTGTACGAGGTATGAAATATTTATTTCGCATTGTTCTGTTTTATAAGCATCGCAAGCACGACAATGAAGATGCGTATATTTAGAAAACAGAGTACAGCATGGCCTCGTTATATGCACGTGCAATTAGTACAAGTACAGTGAGGTAATGAGCGAAGTCCGCGATAACGACACAGGTAGAACTGGTCCTTGAAACTGGCTACCGAAAACAACAGACAATAAATATACAGTGACTCCCACTAATATTCGGACACATTTTTTAAATATTGTACTATACGATTTGAGCTTTTTGCAATTGATCGTATCTGTAGAAAAAATACTAAAAGTTGCATTTTACAACTTTTTTATATGGGCCAATTTCCCCAAAAAATTCAAATCGTATAGTTCAATGTTAAAACAGTTATCGTTTTCTTTTTAGATCGTCCGAATATTAATGGGAGTCACTGTACGTCAGAAGTAGTGATTGTTCCAGAATGTCTAATTTACTTTTCATAACGTTATCATATTGTCTTAACATTAGAACATATTTATACGTGCAACCGAATGAATTTCTGCTGCAACCAGATCTTCCAGTTGGCAGAAGCTATCGCAAATCCGATTAAAACTCTAGACCCACCGCGAAGAGGACAATTTCGCGTAACGCGGTATTATAAATCATAAAGGTTCTGGTAACAGATTTAAATTGCTTTCAAATTTGAAATATGGCTACTTCATTTTCTGTGGTGAAAATGAAAAATGGTTACTTTTCGACGGGAAAAGGTAAAACGACGAACACAATCATACTTTCCTTGCTGTGGAACCGAATGTGCCAAGAATACTGGGGTTTTCGCGTAAAGCCCTCTACCCGTTAATAATGTTGGAAACTACCCAAGGTACCATTACGATCATCATATTCTTACTCGCACAATAACCGCTGGACTGTACTAATAGCAGGATATGTTTTGAACCTCTACGATTCCACAGGAACAAGGCTCATTGAAACTTTATTGTAATTACAACGACTACCAAAGTAGACCTCGCGGGCTCAAACGAGAAGATGGCAGCCACCTCGGCGTAGGAATGAACCTGAGAATTCAAATCCATTTATTTAGCCTTTCCTTGTTTGTTTTCTGCACTCAAGTTTTCTGTGCTCAAAGTAGTACCGAATTTTATTCACGTATGTCGAATGATGGCCATAGGATTAAATTCGACTGTATTCTATGAATTGCAAAAAGCTCCACTTTTTGAATACTTTTGGAATACTTTGTACACTGCGTTTAGGTGAAAATTGGAAGTGTAGAAGTTTTCGTTGTGACTTACGCATCTGCTCATCGTCCAGTAATGTTTCATAACTAACTGACTGACGTAGTTACACGACAAAATTAAACACAACCCTTTTTTTCCTTACGTACGTGCTTCTTGCGGAGGTTCGCTCGTTGTTCTAGTCAGGAAACACAGCTGCGGGCGATTCAAGTTCCCATTTCTTTTTATAACACGAGCGCCTTTAGCTTGAAAATTGCTCCAGCGAAACCTTGATACATTTATGCGACTACCTCTGCAATGTGAACGTGAATCCAATCGTGAATGCTGATTTTTGCTTCGTTTATTCTGCATTTAATGCTCACCGAAATAAACTTCGAATTCAACGAATTTTGCCAGATATTTTCTAATATTGGCTTTTCGAGGGATGCTTAAAACAAAAGTGGGAAAAGTGAGAGAAAAAGCGTTCGATTTTATTTTACGAAAGTTTAAAGTTCTGTGTGTATGCAGCCCCGGTGAAAACGTACGGCTGGAACTTTTACATCAACCTAATGCCTGTTCGGAAGTTTTCTATATCTCTTCCATACAAACGCGTAGACGAAGAAACTCGCGATTCCAGCGAGCGGAATGAAATTTGAAAACTTGAAACTCATTTCGTGCATACGCGCAGCATTTCTTTCACCTGCTGTCACGTTTCACCTTCAACGTTGTTCGCTTGCACGGCGAGATCCGGTGATAAATGATTTCTCCATGGGAATGGAACGCGCTCTCGAGATTTGTTGTCATTTCCATTTTTATTAGGAATACCTTGAATCGCGTTACAACGAACCAGCGATTATGAGAATTCAAAATCAAAGTTGTTTTTTTCCAAATCGATACGGAAATGAATACCTTCGATCCTCTTCTGAATCGTATATGGTACGTCTGTACAAAAATCTGTGCTACTAAAGTTTCGTTCAATATATTTTTTAAAAAGCAATATCTATTTCGATCATACACCAATCAGCAGGACTGTGCAAAATATTATTCGATATAGCAAACAGTTTATTCTATTTATTATCTTTCTGGTCCGAAACGTGTGGAATTGGAAAAAATATAAAAATCATTCAACGAACGTTTTTCTGGCATTTCAGAAAATATGATTACCATAAAAATACGTATGAATCGGCAGAATAAGCGGAAAACGTTTCAGAACTTACTGACAGGAGCTGAAATAACGAAGTTTGGATATGAAAAAGCAAGTAATAATAACTCGACGGAAAATTGACTGGGTAAAATTTATTCCTCATCAACTTTTGTGAGAATCGAATCCTCTACATCGCCGCATTTGCAGTATTATAATAACTCGGGTATATTGTTCATGAATATTTTACGGTTTGAACGTGTTAAACTTGACTGACCGCGACACAATTTCATCCGTTTCGAAAATGTTGCGTTACTTCAAAATAATCGACAATATCGGAGCACCGGTAACTCAAATTTACAGTACAGTGAACCGAAGTGTGTCTACTAAAAATACTCTTTATGCAAAATAGAAATTATTTTCATTGATCGCAGGTCACAGGCCAAATAAAAATTGTATTCTTCCTTTAATTATCCTGAAGCTAATTCATGGATATCCCTAAATATTTTTAACTGGTCCTCTGCATTAAATTAAACATGTCCATTTTTTTAATAAATAGATCATCGTTAGACTGCGGATCTTTATCCAATTTAAAAGATCTATTCTTCTTATAATTACCCTATTACGCTGAAAGTAATGAATGATGTTGTTTGACGTCCTTAAATATTTTCAACAAGTCCACTGTATTAAATTGTCTAATCATCAGATCACCGCTAGGCTGTAAATCTTTACGGAAAATCAAAAATGTTCATTTTGGATGCTCATTTTTGTCATAAATGCAGAAAATCCGCAGTCTAATGATAACAATATACAAGAAATAGCGTTGAAATAAATCTAGGTGGTACGATTAAATGCCTGTGCTCGTACAGACTTTCGTGACTGAGTGTAGCAATGGTAACGAAGACTGCAGGTACATTCCTGTAGAATTATGAAAACGGCACGCGCCATAAGTTTCCATAAACCGCACGCTTCCTGCGGGTTCACCCTTTTCCCACGTCAATGAGCCATCGTGGAAGTTCTCTAGGTCGGAGGTCGGGCGTGAAACGACAAAAGAAACCTCCACTCGGAGAGTATCGTCACCCGGCTAGAATTATAATTAAACCCGCCCCCTACCCCCTCTCCCTCTTCACCGTCCCGTAATTCAGTGGAACTTATTGTAACGGTCGTTCCTGCGGGTTCTTCCAGTCTGCGTCGCGTCTTTCAAAGGCCAATTTATCGGATGGAGAGCTGTTACGGTCCCGAACTATGCCGAGCACCAATTCACCTCTGTTTAAATTGTATGAAGGGCCACTTGACTCACGGCCAATCCAATTAGATCTCCTACCTGCTAGAAATTATTTTAGACGACTGGCCGAGTCATTGGGCGTCGATCGACCCGCGAACACTTCTCGTCGAACGATCATCGATATTTGAATTTTCACGGTCGCATCGACGTCGTCGTTTTTCAAGTATTAGATCAAACAAATGTTTACCAGATTTGCACTCTACGTTCACCCTTTTACAAATTAAGTATTTGTAGATAAGCTTTTGAAAAAGGAATCGAATCTAAATTTTATTCACTGCAGAAGTGTACACCAAATGCTTATTTGAAAGTAATTACCAATTCATTGTAGCTATTTACTGATTAATCAATTTTTAAAATGGAAGTACATTGGTACATGTATATTTATTGAAGCCTATATCGAGTATTGAGTCTTATGTTTCCCTCGCAGTAATCACACAATGATACAGTGATTAAAACGTGTTTACCCAGAAAATTTCGTAGGAGGGAAAAGAAAATTTATAGTTTTTTTAGGGCTGCATTTATTTGAATGCTTTAATATTGATTGCAAACGAAACTAATTTTATTTAAACGCGTAACATTCATATTTGTTAGACTTCGTTTGAATCTTCGACACGAGTCTGGCTCGTCAAAATACGACAAGGGGTTAAGAAGCTATAGATCGCAACCCCCTCGAATCTCGACTCTGGGGTTAGTTATCCACAAAAGATCGCGAATGGAACGAGGACTGCCGGATTTCGTCGGAACTGGTTCGAAAGAGGTTCAGAGACACCGTCCCATCGGAGGTCCTTGAACGATCATCGGACTCCTGATGAACCCCCACCCACAGGAATGAAAAGAAACGACGACCACTGAAGTTCCCTCGGACTGCACCGAAATTCGTAAAATGGGTGAAACATCGGCTCCATCAAGAGTCCTTACAGACCCGCTGGATTTTGTTGAATTTTCCACCGGTGAGAATATTAGCCCCATCAAGAAGCCATTTTACTGTGGAACGAAGTATAGCGCCGCTCATAATCGGTCGAACGACTTGGAACTTTCACAGGATCGAATTTTACGCTACGGAAATAAAATCCTTTCTTTGCCTTTCATTGACCAAGTTGTTGACAGTGTGCATGAATGTCTTCCTTTGGATAGTACGTTTTAACATTTGTTTAAAACGAAGTGTTCGACTTTAAGCTTCGGTGCAATTTAAAACAGTAGAAACGTTAGAAGAATTTGAAAACCCTTTTAAATTGGTGCAATTCTAGTAAAACATTTTTATTCCGCACGAAAATCCGCTGTCTAATGATAACTCGAAAGATTTATGTGCGTCTCAGAAAAACGAAGCGTATAGTCAGAGTTGTTAAAGTAATTACGGTTGCTACACGTCTTCATTCTCAATTACCAATGAACCTGAGAAAGTAAAGAGGTTATGGGAGGAAGTTGAGAAATTTCGAAATAGTTGGGAAATACCAAAGATAAAAACCCAAAAGTTGTTAGGAACGTCGACAACTGGATGTATTAATTTGCAACGAGGATATTATTCCTAGAGCATCCGTCGGGTTAAAGACGAAATCCCATTTCCGAAATTGTACCGTGTAACCACCGAAATGTTCCGATCTAAAATGAGATTATATGATATCCCGAATACATTTTGCACATCTCGATATACCATAATCCTGCACCGTGATGTATAAGCAAACGGAAGTATCCTGAATTCACCGTGGCGCGTTGCATTGATGCAGTTTTTGGTACTCTACGGCGGCTATTTGCGTCGAATCTTTTTCGAGGATTTGTCAGGCGATTAAAAATTTACGAAAATGTCACGACCGGCTGTTTTTTCACTTGAATATCGCGGCGCACCGAGTTGCGGTGACCTTAGCCATTTTATCTCCGCGACAAAAGCGATAAAAATTTCTCAAGAGCCGTCGAACTTTTTGGAGAGAGGAAGAGGAGCTTCGAGGGACTTTTTTACGGTATAACTGCCACCCCGTGGCACCCCCGTTTTCTCGTTATTTGCGTAATAAAGTGAGAGCGCTGTATGCACGGCAGCCGAGTGGAGCACGAAAGGCTTCGTTATAATCCAGATTTGACAGATTCCGTTTATCCGAGAGATCACGCAGACCATACGTGTGTTCCCAGATAACGTCTGACACGATTTTTTAGCTCCACGCAGACCGAGCCATTTCTATGAAATAGAATTCATTAAAGTATTTACATTTCGCGAAACAGGATCAAACTGTTCTACGCGGTAAATATGTTTCTCGTATTCGATATTTTTTATATTCAACCGGGATAAGAATATTGTAACTTTTCTGGTACAGTCATGTGTACCAAAAAATTTCCATTATTACTTTCAGTAGTGAGTTCTCAGGGAGTTCTGATATACAATCAACGGAGATATGAATTTCGTTCAGCTTTTTCAACTCGAGAGCAAATTCCTTTCACGGATTCATAATTTAAAATATTATATTCTGAATGCACATCCAATTTTATTTTATTAATCCTTTGTTCTATGATGTCGACCCGTGACAAATATTTCGAACGAATTCTATAAAATACCCACGTCAAATTTCACTTCTCTTCGACCATTATTTGACCATGTGTGAAAACGTTGGAATACGATAAATATAAATTTTAACGAAGATTCACTGGCTTGTCTAACACTTTTAATTCGATTCTGTACTGATTGTAGTGTGATCGTTCTGATTTTAGTATTGGTTCCATTTCGAAAACATTCTCGAATTAACGGATGAGTGAAACTCATCAGGACTGGAATTGGCAGTGACTTTAATTCGATGAAGTATATTCGAAACTGCGAGTTTGACTGCGAGACCGAAATACATTTGCACTCAATGCTGTTTGAGGCTTCCACGTGCAAACAGTGTCCTTTTGGATGTCTATTCAAACGCCTCGTCAGCATTACAACTAGCTTCATCAAGAGTTTGATGACGCACTGTTACTGATACAACGTCTGACCTAAATGCTGACGAGATATTGTTATTCTAAAACCGGATACATGGAAAAACACGTTGGTTCCTTTCATTTTAATCGTTTTAGAGTCTAGAGACCATCACTAATTCAACCATACTTCCGTTCTATTCGCCGTTGTATTTTGTTACAATATTATCATAGCGTTTTCGTTCCCTGAAAACTTATATCCGTCTGAAATATAAAATCGCCGCGCTGGGACTCGGTGATTTATTATACTATATTAGTGAGACTCAACTATAACCCATGGTAAGTGGTGCTCCTGGTGTAATTGTGGTCTTACATTTTTCGCGCTCGTACGAACATGATGCACCACGTATTCTCTAGAGGAGCCACCTATGAATACACTTTTCCACTACCATCTTTCATTCTTACTGTGAATGCAAAGCTGAAGTGTAAAAACTACCAAAAAATCAAATTCGACGAGCACAATCGTCCAAACACATTCCTAAATTTCAATTAAATCGTACAAAATTGTAATGACTTTCATTTCAACATTAACTATCGAAGATCCAAACTGGTATTAACTCCACCGCCAGTTCCACTACTAAATCCCCCTCCCTTCCGTCTATTCACCACAAAAATCACATAAACGCGTTCGTAGCAACCGCCTCGAATCCCGAAGGATCTCGGGAGTTAGTAAACAAGTTAAAATCTGAGTTCCGACCACTCCGCGATTATAATGTTACACGTCCGTAACAGGATTCAACTACGAATGTTTCCACACGTATTACCAGTCCGCGAGGTGCTGATGGCCGTCGAAAACGAGCATGGCCGAGCTTACTCCATCGCTCGGACAGTAATAAACACCGAGAATGTGCGATAGTGTGCACACTGTTGCGAGAGCGACAAAGAAGTCCAACGAACCCCACCGTTCTTTCGTTCCCTTCAGTCCACATGTCTGGAAAAGATGATTTAACGGTCGAAAGCGCGTGCGGATCACCTACGAACTGACCGCTTACATTAGTTTACAACTATCGCAGTTCGACAATTTCGATTCCCTAAACGACCGAACCCAAACCTAACCAAATAAATCGTAACACGGACGATCGAAGACCCTGCTATAACTCAATTCCCGACATCCACTTCTGAACCGAAGATCCTTAAAACACACCCACATCCAATTGCAAAAGGCAACAGTACCCCACCTAACCCATCCTCCACCAATCACCAAAAAACCCAGGATGAGACGGACACCAGACAAACATTCGAACGAAAACAGACGAAACGAACTACTACAGCTATAACGCGAATATACAGGGTGTCCCAAAACTACCCTAGGAGTTGAAAATGGGAGGTTCCTTGGGTCATTTGAAGCGACATTTTCCTTTACAAAAATGGCTTCTGCGGCTTTGTTTAGGAGTTATTAACAAAAAACACGGACCAATCAGAGTGCAATCTAGACATGCGACGACACGTTCAGCCAATTGACAGTTGGCGCGTTGGGTAGAGTGTGCTGACTCGTGTCTAGGTCGCGCTCAGATTGGTCCGTGTTTTTCGTTAATAACTCCTAAACAAAGCTGCGAACGCCATTTTTGTAAAGGAAAATGTCGCTTCAAATTACCCAAGGAATTTCCCATTTTCCGCTCCTACACTAGTTTTGGGACACCCTGTACATCTCACAATCATTGTCAAATCGCGAACCACCATTGTGCCAGCGGCGGCGACTGTCCCCGTCTCTTCCTTCCCTATACGCTTTCCTTCGTCGCAATTGAAATTATATCGTGTTTGGTCTTGTTTTCCTCAGAAAAATGTCAAAAATGCCTTTTTAAAAGTCCCACGAAAAAATAATGAAAATTAAGAAGTTTCAACATCCGATTCACCCAGTCAAGGTAGTGGTGTCCACACCGATATACCCTAGCCGACAACAATAGTCGCCGTCCTGCGGCGCGGGACAGCGTTGACAGGCAGTGGAGCGAGTAGGCCGGGACAACTTACGGAGTCTGGATCCGGGACAACTTACCAGGGTTTATTGTATCAATTTACATACTGAGAAGAAGGCAGCGACCACATTAATCGAGCGTATACGCATACATATCGCGAGACGTACCTAGCCAGACTTTGAAGAGTTCCGAAAACGGAACGACGAAAATGTTTTCGTTTCCGAAACGATGAGAAAACTGACCTCTACACTGTGTACGAGAATACCTCGCTAACGATGGCACGCGCATGCTATCGTTATAGCCGTGAGCAGCGTGGATTCGCAAGATGAATTTTCAGTGAAAACAGTTGCTTGACATTCAGTGGCCCCCGCAGAATTCCGGTTGGTCAGCGACCGAGGACGCGACTTCCGGAAACAGCAGCACTTGCGCGCGGTGAAAGGGTTATTCATAGCTCGTTCCCGAGAAAAGGTGGTCCGCTTCAATTCTCTTGGTCGTTTTGAAACCGGCCCTCGCTCTTTGCGCCGTGCCGGGCCGGCCCGGGAGATTCTGCTCTCTATTCCACAATGGGAAAACTCCTCCGGCGGGAGACACGAATTAAAAACTAGATCCAAACGTACCAGCGAGGCGGAAACCCTCTCCGAGGGATATTAAATTCGAGAGAGACGATGTTCTCCGCGGTGACGAGAACCGAGGATACAACGAGATCTTATTGTGATATTTGCCGTAAAGTTTGCGCCCGACGATTCCCGCGTGAACGACTGGGCTTACAACGGCCCGCTGCGGAAGCGGCATTCATCCGGCGCGAGGTTCAGATACTTTGTCTCGAACTTCACCGGTTTTGTCCTGGCAGCTTCCCATCCACTTGGCTAGTTAGCCAACTGCAAATCTTCGTGTAAAGTCGAGAGTGTATTAGCTGAAAGACACGCCGGAAAATTTCCAGTCGATTGGTCGGTTAGGACTTGAGAAAAATGTGTTTAAACATTGATCTATCAGTGTAGCGAAGATCTGTAACTTACAAGTAATCTGCAAGTTAAGGATTTTATCCGTCTTCAAACAATTGTTGTTCTTACAGGAGTTCCGAGATGAACAATTGTTTGGTTGTAATTTTGTGGAGTATTATGGCGGATCGAATATTTGTTTCAACTTGTGTTTGAATCTCTTCACTTTTGATCCATGCGACATCGAAGTGTTCTGATACTGTTTGAACCGAGTGTACGTATACAGGGTTGCCCGAATTTAAATGGCAAAACTTCACAAGCGTATAGGGGACCGAAAAAACTAAGACAGAAATGCTATGGTACTATTCCTTCACGTTCAATTCATTGTTGTGGATAATTTATATTCAGCCAAGCGCGAAAAAATCTTTAAAAGACTTTTTGTCTTTCTTTTTCGGTCCCCTACACGCTCCTGAAGTTTGTCCATTTAAATCGGGACACCTTGTATATGGAAATAAGTGATCGAAAAAGGTAATTACCGTATATCGGTTTTTATCTGTGTTTTGATGGTTTAATATTAGCAAGAAATGTATCGCCTATCCATTTACATACGCATGGTGTGTGAAATCGTTCGAACCGTTCCCGGGGTAAAACCGATAGACAGTTATCAAAACGTCGAAACGCCGAAGACTGCAGCGTAAGCGGCCGTATTCGCTGAATAGCAGCAATAATAGTCGGATGAATCGAAGCCACTTTTTAGCCGCGTAATTGACCGACTTTCAATTCATTCCGCGTCCTTTCTGTTTCAGTGCATCCGAAGTCCGTACGTGTCATCGACGAGAGTACGAACAGCCCGTTAAGCACCGGGACTACTTTAGGGCCTATCAACGACGGTTCGATGATTTCGTTGAAATGCGAAAGCGGCGAAGGGAAGCCAGTGCCTTCGGTCGAATGGTTTAAAGACGGTCAGCCGCTCGAAGGTGAGATACCAAACTGTTATTACTGCAATTCACCCAAGAATCCATACCAGATTGTGCACAGAGAAATATTCAGTTCCACTAAAGAAAATCAACATTGATCTTTGTATATACTTGACGTGTGTTCCTCTATTTCAAAAATCTGTAAATGTTGTAAATCCACAAAAATCCGTCTACGAATCCATTGATGCGCAAAGAAATATCGATCCATCGAAGAAGATCAAAGTTGACCTTTATAAGTCCTTGACGTATGTTCTTCTATTTCAAAAATGTGTAAATGTAGTAAATGCATAAAAATCGATGAATCCACACCAGTTTAATGGAGCTCGTCCAGCATACGGTTTTTTTTATAAAGAACAAAAATCTGCGTCGATTGGTACACAAAGTACAGAGAAATATAAAAAAAATGTGTGAATACTATAAACGCAAAAAAAATCTGCAGGAAACAAATTTCGGGGATGAATTCGACAAGTGTCCCCCACAGTGAAAATTAAATTGCGTACGTCCGATCGTGGGCAGCACGCAGAAATGGCAGATGAACGACAGAACATGGCGTACAGGCTGTGTCAGGTAGAACACCTCGGGTGACCAGCAAAAATCGTTGGGAATTTCCGTGGGCGATGTACCCATGGCACGTACCCATCACGAAATTCGATCTAAAAACACATCTAAACACGTCTGCACGGGTGTGTTCCAGCAACCAACTCGACGACGATCGGTGACAACGGGATAGGTACGGGCAGTAGCCTGCTGCAGATGCAAATCACGCGCGAGGAGCTGGGTGCAACTTTCACGTGTAAAGTCAACAGTACAGCGCTCACTGAACCCCTCACCGTCGACATCAAACTGGATGTTCACGGTAAGTGTATTGTCGTGTGTACGTGTGTGTAGATAGATATGCATGCATGCAATTTCCATTCCCTCCGGTATACCATCGAGGACAGACACCGCGGAAAAGTGATTCACTCGACGATGATAAGCGTTTCTTTATCGGCATCTCGATCGACAGATTAAAATAATCTCGGTTGAAGATTCACTGCTACGACCCGGGCCTCCGGTACATTTGACACGATTACGATTTCCGTGGCCCCTACTCTGAAGGTTAAATTTGTGTTCCGGGGTCGTTTTAAGAAAAAAAGTTGTACACACCAATCGGCTTGGTTTTTTTACTTTTTATTCGAGACTACTCCTGGATTTTCCTATGCGTGGTCGGCTCTCCGACCCCTCCCACGACCTAACTCACTTTGTTCACATTAGCTTCCCATTGTAGATGTCATCCAGAATTTGGTCCTTTCAGAACGGAGCCTTTACGTCCCCCCGACCATTATTTCGAGGGTGAGGCAGTTGTTCTGCAACTTCACCGAAATATAAATATACTCGGAAACTGCGCAGCCGATAGAGAAAGGTCATGCGACATAAATTGTTGGAAATTTAATTTTCTACAAGACAGGTCTCTTGATATTTTGTCATATTTCGCATAGTTACCGAGGTATTTGCAGATTTATAAGAAACAGGAAATCTAGTTTACCGGCTAAACCAGGCTCATTCGATACCTGGTTATACAGGGTGGCCCACCTAAGTAAGGCCACCTAGATATCTCCTCTAATTGTGGGGGTACAAAAAATACTTTGTATGGTATTTGAATGGTTTGAAAATACAATTCAATTGCAAAAAATGTTTTTCTCTAAGGTTATTTTTTTTCGGAGTTTACAAGGTTATCGATGTTTTTTGCGTACAATTGTATTTGAAAGGTCATTTCAGGGTCACGTAATGTACATAACTGAACGTATTTTTACATCAGCTACACGATGCAATAAAAAAATTATATTTTTTGCAATAGAATGGTATTTTCAAACCATTCGAGTAGCATACAAAATATTTGTTGTACCCCCACAATTAGAGGAGATATTTAGGTAGACCACCCTGTATACACATTTCTTTTACATAACCCCAAGAACACAAACCTCCAAACAAAGGGCCACGGAAATCGTAATCTCCCCGTACATTCATTATCCGAACATTTCGTTGAGGCTTCCCCGAGTCGAGAGCAGAAGTTTGGAAAGAGGGTCAAAAGTGGAAGATTCGTTTCTACTTTAGTTCCTCCCCGGCTTCGTATCGATCAGTCCCATGAAACATCGGGTCTTCGCTTCTAGACGTCTCCATTACTCCATTTTGCTCGTGTTTAATGTGAATACTTGGAGTATTATAATTGGAACGTACGATACTGTAGTCTTTAGCTTTTATATCCTGCTGTAATCATTTTAACGTGTTATCGATCTATTTCGTTTAAATGTCACGCTCTCTTCTCGTGATAAAGACTCCGTCCATTTCTGAAAATAATTAAGCCATTAGCTTTCCCCAGATAGGAGGATAAGATTGGAAAGAGGATCAAAAGTAGAAGATTCGTTTCTCCTTCAATTCCTTCAGACGCGGGATTCATTTTTTTCTCTAAAACGTCGCTTCTTGTTCCACCCCTTATTGTCTTGGTTCCTTTCGAAAAATAATTACGTCAGCAGCAAATTTGTTCACTGTTCAAATATTTCACATTTTATGTCGATTTAACTTTCTAAGTTTATCACGACTCGATACATTCTGAAGACACCCAGTGCATATATCTTATATAAGATTATTTCCACTGAATTCCAATGAATAATTACAGTATTAGGTAAGTTCCTCGTGATTGGCAGATAAAATTCGAGGCAGGGGCCAAAGTGGAAGATTTATTTCCCTCTCTATTTTTTCCGGCTCGGTATCTATCCGATTCGGAACATATATTTCCGTCTATTTCTAAAAATAATTAGCATTTTCAATTTGTCTTCTCTCGCGTGCGTCGTTGGGAATAGGCTGTGAGGTTTAATAAATCAGATTCCCTTCCATTTGTGTAGAATTTATCCTCTATTTGCCCGAATTCGAAAAATATTTTTTCCCAGCGGTAACAAACGTCGTTATTACAACTTAACGGGAGACACGCGAGGAAGTCGTGGTAAACGAAAAGAAAGGACAGGCTTTTCGCATCCGACATCGTAACTTTAACTCGCGATCTACTTGGTGCTACGACGACGCGCGACAGTACGGGAAACCGAGTTTCGTCTCTTTACCCCGTCCGTGCCTGCGCCGTATATAATTCGAAGAAGTTCGCCGTGGCGAGCGGGATGCGTGAGAAATGCCAGGAACTTTTTGATCCTGGCGACTGTGCTCCGAGAGAGCAGCTATTTATTCCCTATTACGATAGCTTACTCGCAATTCGTTCCTCGGGCATGGTAAGAGGCTCCCCGAGACCCGGTTGCATGCGAGAAACGCGCAACAGAAGCGCTATAAATTATTCTAATCTACGAAAACAGGTGTGGTGCATCTTTCTTCAACATCAAGCGTGTACAAGCCCCGGCTCCTACGATTTTCGGCCAGCCATCCTTACATCGCCCGTCGAGGTATCATTTATTCAAGAGGGTAATCGCGGAGAACCTCGCAGATCGAATACAGATTTCAAAACAATCGCGTGCCCGGCTTGAACGGCATCGGGAATCCAGAATTTGCTTTTGAAACATTTGTTGGAGCGATAAAACATCCCCTACCGATCGGTAAATACTGTTTATCAGTGAGAGGGGGTCCGTGAGAGGGGATCCAAGAAAAAATGATTTCTTTATTGTTTTTTTAGCTTTGATTAAGGCATTGAAGATATGAAATATATGGGGACTTGGTTTGTGGGGTTAGGTAAACTCTCTAGGACAGTAGCGGAATCAGTAAATATTGTAAAGTGGTGGGTGTTCGGCGCGTATGGTGAGGGAAGAGGAAGGTAATTCGAAACCAAAATAATTATTTTCGGAAACGAACGGTTACCGAGATATTCGCAAAAAACTATTGCTAATACTGTATTGAATTTTCGGTATTCTTACACGCTTCGTGGCAACGCAAGGCTGTTCCGGCGCGTCGTCTGTTTAGTTTTGTTTTGTAAACAAAGACTACTCCTGGATTTCGGTATGCGTGGTCGGGCCGGCCAGATGGCCGGCCCTCTCCGCCCCCTCCACGACTTAACCACAACTCATTCCATTCGCACGAATTTTCCATTACTAGTTCAAATTATAGATGACAGGTACAATGCAAAGATTATGCGAATAAAATTATTTTTCGACACACGCGCTCCCAGGGACGTGCACGCATACGTTAGATCCCGATGCAGTAGCGGTAGCAGTTTTTTGCGAATATCTCGGCAACCGTTCGTTTCCGCAAACTAATTCTTTCGGTTTTGTATTACCCTCCTCCCCCTCACCATACGCATCGAATACCCACCACCGCAGGCATTGTCGCTATACTAAACTTCTGCCTTTAATTCGATTACTCAGCACTCGAATTTCGACTCTAAGACGCTACAAGATATTGTTTAATTAAATTATTCAACATTTGGGCATTGTATAAGGTATTGTAAAATTTAAACAATTGTAAGGAATGATTGATCAAAGATTAAACGATTGTATATCTTGGTTTTTCTGAGTGATCAACTACTTCCGCTTGGACCGGTTCGGATAACGAAGATTATGTTTACCGCTCACAGTACTCCGCAATTTATCGGCCATGACTGGCACAGTGAAATTATCATAATTTCTTGCTATAGTACCGCGTATTGATATTCCACTTACATTATGTGATATTGTTTATCGACAATTTCAGTCTGAATCAGGCTCCACTGCGTATGCGGCAATCCCATGCCGTAGTTACGGATTGATATAGATCAGGGCATTTCATGTGCTGCTACGCGTGCTATAGTGATCCTTACTTAATACTAGAACTACGATCCGTATTGTCCTGCCGCACACTATACAGCTACTTGATGTGATGTAATGCATTATCGAAGGTATTATCTTGCCTTTTACCGGAATTAAAGATCTCTATCTTCGAGTAGAGCAGACAACAATCGCCGTTCACGACCTGCAGTATTGCTGATTGTACTTTCGTCCAATTTGACTTACGGTAGATTTTCGAATGAATATATTTCAATCTGCAAGTTTGTAATCTCATTTCTACCATCACAGTTACCGCAAAGTGCGTATCTTCGATTTAAAAAAATTTTCACGATGCAGTGAGCCGCAAAGGACGAACATTAATTTTTAAAAACTAGTGAAAATATTCATTCGAACGGTCGATTATACAGTTATTTCTACGCGTCTGATGCATTAACCAAATACACCAATCACAAAGTTATGTCAAAAGAACTTTTTAATTAAAAAGAAGAGAACACACACGGTTCTCTTTAATTAAATATTTCATACGATCGCGTTTACCGAAATTAAAAGGACAACCAAGATTGCATTTATTATTGCTAAAAAATTCCACCGTCCACGTTCGCTGTGGCTTCATCAAAATTAGTTTAATTCATGAATATTGAAGCTGTCGATGAAATACTCCGCGCATATTTATACGGAAAAATATTGTTCTACTTAATAGAACGTTTAATTTCAATTCTCATCTATACAAGGTGACTGTTTTTAACGTTGATTTACTTTTCCCGCGAGATTTGTTCGCTAGTCGAACTCGCGATTCTAATTAATACTGTTTGACGTTCGTCTCTACGCAATCGTTTATTTATCTTTTTTGTTTTCTATTTTTTGGATAGGCAGTTTTGTGATCCATACAGTGTATGCACATGCACGAATAGTGCACAACGTGTCACCGATCTAAGCTTTAACACGTTATATATACTGTTGGAAGGTTTGCAACACTTTTTCGTTGTTCCGTGCCATAAATTTCGCCGGCTGCAATCTCGAGCAACAAAACAATAAATATGCGAACAGCGGCACCGGGCCATCATGTCTGCGGGTTTTATGCGTTTGCATCCGCATGGAACGCGCTAGAACGCAATAAAATAAAAGTATTAACAATAATTAGGTTAAAATGTCGATCTCCTGAATCTCCAGAAAATTGAAAATTCTTGTTGCTGTTCGAACGCAATGAAATGAAAGTATTAACAATTATCGGGACAAAATGTCAATCTTTTTAATCTTTAGAGAGTTCAAAATTCAGTTTGCTGTTCGAATCACCACGATTTCGAAGATTAAAGTCCTTCCTACACAACGACCCCATAAAATTTCATGTGCGATCTTTTGTTGCCGTTTTATTGCACTTTGAATGGGAAATGCGTCGTCGACCTTAGAACAAGGTACATTGTACTTCACGTGTACGTGTTCTGCGTACTCTAGGGTGTATTTATACAATGATGTTTTATGCAAAAGCGTGTTGGATTTTACCAAAAATCCACTGATACAAATTGGAATCCTTAAGGGGTGCTTTGGATTATGCTGATGCCGGTATCACGTTTCGTTTTTAAAGCGCAATAAAACGACAATAAAAATTCTTACAGGAAGTTTTACGAGGTCGTCTTAAAGGAGCTTCAATCTTCGAGTCCACAGTGAATCGAATCGCAGAAATGTTTCAAAAAACCAGAAGACGTCCGAATCGCACGAACAATGTTCTGCGAAGTTTTTGAGAAATGATTTTTATACTTTGGGCTACGCAATTAATAAGTACGTCTAATACAAAAAATGTCACTGCGAGTGCTCCGTAAATCTACTGTCACGCAGCGTTCCAACGAATCATGCCACCGGAACACGGCAATTCATAATTCGAGGATCGTATTAAGTCCCAGCCGGGTTTCCACGGCAGAAAGAAAATGACTTCGCAGAGATAAATGACGGCGAATGGAGATAAGGGAGGGCGGAAATTGAAAGAAACGGATCGAACGAGATTAAATCAAGTAGCAGAAAACTGGCGGAAATAAATTAGGGTGAATCGGATTAAAGAAAAGCTGTTTGCAGGGAATTCATTAGAAGGGTGCGTGACCTCCGAGGCGCGCTGATTGTTTGAAAAAGTCTTGCACGTCGACGCGAATCCCCCATCGTTTTAATCGGGGAAACGTTTGCTGACGACCGGGAATTAGGAAAAATTGGATATCCCGCACGTTGAACAGAAAAAGAACACACGAGGGATTTCGAACCGGTCCAGTTTTGAATAAACGACTCGAATAATTTTTTTAATGTCACGGCCCTGCGCGGTGATTAATAACCGCGGCCGAGCACGGCCATAATTTACTGACGGGCCGATTCTCTTTAACTTCGTTCGCGATTCATAGATCATGCTTAACTTTCGAACTTTCGACAGAAATTGATCACGAGCTGATCTTCTTCCTCTGTATCGTTCCACGGATCGGACGACATTAATCTTCGGTTCACCCTTTATCGCTACAACAACGGAAATCGTAAATTATAATTGAATCTTCGGCTTAAAGCGAGTGTGCACAGTCGCGGATAATATCAACTTGTACCGGTGTTTCACTGGGAAAATTTAATAACAACGGGAATCGCTTGCGGGCTTGTTTCATCAAAGATTAACGCGAAGGGATGTAGCTAAGTTCATATTGAAGAACTTCGAAAAATATAGAACTTGTCCTGGTGCCATCTATACACATCCTGACTTTGAACACGCATAGCTTTTGATCCAGTGGATTCCTAAAATCAAAACTTGGACTTTCAGCAATTTCACGTCAAAATCTGCAGAATCAGGTCAAAACGAGTTCAAAAGTTCTGGTTTCCTCATGTGAAGTTCAACCCATTTTCAAACCTACTTACACGTCGATCTTGAATTTCCCCAAAAATTATCAGGGATTAACTCCTTGCCATATTTTAACGGATCACACTCGTCGTGAAGATTTCAAATTTTCGGGGATGAAGACGTCTTAATCCCTGTAACCGTAAAGAAAATGATACGGCAAGGGATTAAAGAAGTAACATTATGAAAGTTCGGGCCACAGTGACGCTACAATTTCTCGTTCGACTACAATGCAAAAAGATGGAGGAACGCTGCAGTGGAGTAAGAGAATCACTTCAGCGACGGTAATTCAGAGCCTCAGACAGAAAATTGCATCGCACGTGTACGCGTGTGTATGGGTTTGAAGTCCGTGTCGGAATACTAATGTCCCGCGACGCAACCAGTATGGGATCGCCAGGTTTTGACCTATTTCTCGCCCGGGGAAAATTACGCGACGCCATGAGTGCGGCCCAATTACATCGTGTCGGCTATACAGGGACGCAATCTGCTCATGGCTTCTCTCTCGCGCAATCGAAATCGATAGCTCGGAGCCGTGTCCTACGCACCTTGCTCGACTCCTCGAGGTCCTTCACTCCTGAACAGTTTCCGTCGTAACAGCGGTGGCCGAGTTATGCAGCTTCCCCTATGACCTCTAGCCAAAGGGATAAAGTTAGTCAATTTGTTAGCCCCGTGTCTCCGTTTGTTTTGTGCAGCCTCCTCGCGAATCGCGCGTTCGTCCTTCCGGGGGGCTGGCTTGCGAAATTAGCGTATTCTGCTCATTTCGTTTCTCGTCGGTTGAACCTTCCGAATTTCTGGGTTTGCATAGATTGTCGCACGTGAAATGTCCTTTCGAAACCCCATAAATTATCAGTAGACTGCGGATGTTTATGCAATTCTCAATTTTTCTAGGTAAATTTGAAGAAACTGGAATCAAGTACACTATTTCAGTGGTAATAGAATTCGTAAATCTGGAATAAGAAAATAGAACTTTGTAGATGTCATAAATGCATCAAAATCCGCAGTCTACTTATCAGGGTCCAAAACCGGGGATTGGTTCTCCTTAAATAACCTTTATAGAAACCGAAATACATAAAGTCGCGATCTAAGCGCGACGGAGCTTCGCTGCCTAAGAAGCTCGAGCCGCGTAATCCGATACCGGGTCGGGTATATCGGTGTAAACCATTACTAACCCAATTACAAAACTTCTTCAGTTTTCATTATATTTTTATGGAACTTTCGCCAACTGATATGTGACGTTTTTTTTATTAAAATGACACTGAACGCGATATAATTTCAACTGTATTTAGTGGTTTAATTGACGGTATGCAAAAAGTGTGTTTACACGTTGTCGTTAGATCAGAACCGAGAATCGGTTTATTTCATATCAGTTACCGGACAGTGCCGTTGACCCAATACTGGTATCAAGATGAAATGGTACCGGTATGAACATTTTACAAATTTATAGATAATTGATACATAATTATACATTATAAAAATTTTACCGGTAATTCCTGGTCCACAAATTCTTGTCTGACGAAAAATCCTCGTCCTCGACAGTTTAATTTGGCGGAGCGTAGGATCGCACGAATCCGCAAGATCGTAGACACGATGTTACAATACTGCAGCGGATGTAACCGAAGGGATGCGCTCTATCGGAACGGTATACTAGAGAATCGAGGTACGCGTTGACGGTTCATGGTTTCGTACTCTGCAGAATCGAGCAAGCGGTATCAGGAACGAGAAGTTTGTGGTACATGAATTGACACGGCGAAAGATATGGCGAATTTTGGTGACGGTGAACGGCAGAACTGCGTTCTAACAGTGCGCATTCGAAACTCCTGGATTAGCCCTATTTGTCTATTTAATTCGCACACCTATCTCGTACCTTTTTTTATCTTTTTTTTTAAGAGTGAGGCTAAAACCCGGCGCACCGGTAAACACCCTCACCCCGGACAACCAATGGGTTGCTCCTCTACAAACCGTTTTGCACAAACTAGGTCACCCTGGGGACCTACTTTCCGTATTACGCCCGGGGAGCCTTTTTTCGGGCCAAATCCACTCCTGTTCTTTTCATATACCTATCTCGTACCTGAAAACAACCACTGACACTGCGATCCAAGAAGAAATGGATAAATGATTCGTGATTGCTTCTGCATTGATTCGCGAACTCGATTAATACTGAATCCAGCAGAGCTTAACAACAAACCTGCCAAGCATTAAAATTATCTGGTAAATGTTACATTGTAAAAACGGCAACTCCAAGTACATCGAGATTGTCCGTAATTTTCAATATAATATATGCTTGGATGCAGAAACTTATTCCATTGTTTTCCACAAACGAATTTCTATAATTTCGATAATTGTAAAATATAAAACTGATTCGAGCGAATCTTACCTGAAGTATTTCACAGCGAAAGCAAATTTATTATACATACGAGCACGAACGATCGGTCTCTATTTATTAGTTAGTTCACGCCATACAGCCCGTCCACGAAAAGTAAATTCTATCCATCTGTGGCATTCGTTACATACGATTCCAGCCAATAAATCCGAGCGTTCCGAAGTGATGAAAAACATTGAAACGCGTATGAATCGATATTTTCGCGAAAGTTATTTTTCACGAAAATCCTGTCCACGATTGTTATTGTTTGCAGCTATAAAGCATGCAACATTTATGAAAACGATCGGAAAACTTTAAAAAAACAGCAACGAGTAGTACTTGGATAGCAATCTCGAACTTAAATCCTACGCTCGGCATAATTTGCATTGGCACACAGAGAAGCAACCTCGGCGACAATTTTCGTTTGAAGATTTAATGAGTAAATAATTACGCACGTCCTGGAGCGAATACGTATGTGCCTCGGAGTATTCGTCGTGCATAAATGAGACGGATAGGAACTGCTTTAAAAGCAAATAAGTCTAGCCTCCGAAATCCCCGAATTTTCGTGTCTCGTTTGAGAATGTTCTGACGTGACGTTCCGAGAATAATGTCAGAGTGATATCAGCATAATAAAATAGAGAGGATTGATGCAATTAAGTTTGATTTACCATGTCGGCGAGTAGAATGACAGAAAAGGTCTCCGGAGGGTTTAGTTATCAAGTATTTACTTTATTACATTCAGTATCGTAATACTCTGGTGTTGCATACAAACGGTCGGCAGTTTTCGCGCCCCTTCCCACCGCCATTTCATTTAAAACCACGGTAGCCTATAAATTACTCAAGATTACTAAGCGGTGCACGGCTGAATTGGCTTCGATCCGTTCCATGGCTTTAATCGCGGAGAAATAATGACTATTTTTTATCCGGAATTCAATGGAAGGATTCGCCGCCATTATCGGCTTCACCAACACATCGACAATGGACTTTTTGCGACACTTTCTTGGACTTGTGGCGACAGGAATGAGGTGAAAACGCGGACACCAAATAATTCTGTACCCTCGTATTTTTCTGTTGAGAAATATCGATTTACACGTTGTCTTCCGGTTTCATTATTGGTAAAATTGAGCAGATGATGCTCAAAGATTTCTTCTCTATTAAAATCGTTAAGGGATGAAATAACATGCAGACAATTTTTATTTTACATAACGATCCGCAGCAAGAAATATTTATTTACACATTGCCTTCCGTTTTATCATTAGGCAAATTGGGTAGATGAAATGTAAAGTTATTGGAAAATTTTAAAGGTTGAAACGTCAATATATTATTTTCTTCTCTCTTAAAATAACAGATTTCATAGATTTCGTCTTTATTAAAATGATTCGGTAACGCACACAGGGGGTAGCCAACGGACCTTGCCGCTGACAATTGTTCTACTGTCCATTCTATGTCTCCCGGGCATAATGTATAATGCTCACCGTCAATTTATTTGCACGTGCTCTCGCTGACAAGCAACCGCGTGCTCACTTTGAAGTTCTGACAGAGATTTGATCGAATCGAGTGACTCGCGCTCAGTTCACGCTTGCTTCACCGTCAATGGTATCTAAACCTTCACGCGTTTGAGGTTTATACATATGATGCTCATTGCGGATGCCCAAACGAGTATACTTGCTTTGAACCTGCGCTCGGAATGTCAGGCTTGATGATCATTAATAAAAACAATCGTGTCGCTCTTACCCTTGCGATCTAATAGAATTTACACATTCCATTTACTTTCATCAGACTGCAGATTTTTATGTGAAATCAAAATTTGTCTGCGTCGATTGGCATCTTCAATTTCTAAAATGTATCGACAATTTTGAACATCGTTTACTCAATTTTGCTATAAATGCACGAAATCATTTTAAATTCTCGCACGTATAACGTATTACAGAAACATCATGTCGAGAGTGTGATCTCTGCGATTTAAATGATTCTTGAATCATTGATCCGTTGATTGAAGCAACATGAATATTTAAAAGTTTCCAGTTGGATGCTCTCGAAACGATTCACGTCCGGCGAGTAGTAAAATTTCTAAGCGCTAGTGCACGTCCATGTTCCGTGCGCTATCGCCAGATATCGTAAAATCACACGGGGATTTCGGAAACCAGTCATAAAGTTCACAAGCGAAAGCTTTCGTTTGTCGTGTTCGGCCAGCAGGAAATGAAGAGGGAACGTTTCAGATGGGAGGTTCGACTTCTGTCATCTCGGCTACCTGTGTAATTGAACAGCAACAGCGAACGCGGAACATTTTTCGGATCATGTTGAGGCCGTTTACAAACACAGATTGCTGGTTCGTGAAAAAAAGCTTTGGTGAAAATAAGTCGGATCTTCAAATTATATTAACCCTTAGCACTCGAAAGATGACTCTAAGGCGCCATTCGAAATTGCTGTACCAATATTCGTAATATTGTTTACATTATTCAATATATCGGTGTCTAAGCACTAACTAAACATTTAGATATTGTATGAGTTAATATATCAATATCGTATCCATAAAATTTTGAAAATCATGGCGAATGGAAATATTCTGGGTCGAAAGAAATGTTTCATTTTCGAGTTAAAATATCTCCGAGTAGTAAGGGTTAAGACAGAAAATCTATTACTATTACACTCCAGTTTGCAGTACAGGAAAAAATTTTTTATTTCGCGGAAAGATCCGCAGGCGATACTCCTTTATCAGAAGTGTTGCTGCAAATGTTTCGGTATCTACATAATCATAAAGGGTGAACAAAAATGATACACCAAAAATTTCTTCGAATATACGGTTGCGAACCAGTTCTTTATAAAGTGTTGGTAATTGTTAATTTCTGTGTTATCTCTGTAACTGTCGCGGAGATCTCCACCGTAACTGTGGAAACAGTATTCCCCACCACTGGGCGGATCAAGTAACATCTCAGCAAGTAATATTTGTGCAAAAATCGGTTCACTCAGACAAGACAATGTCGATGCAACCGGCTACATAGCCGGAGTTCTCGCTTTTTATCATCCCGCAAGTTCAATTTCCGGCTACTCTGCGGATCCACTCGGCGTGGCTCTCGGGTCGCTTCCTGAACCGAAGAAACATTAAAAACTTCACATGCGAGGATCGTTCGGCTTTGTCTGGGTGCGAATAAACCGAACTTTCCCCCCTTTGCTCTAGCGAGCAGCCCACCCTTCAGGAAAACACAGAGAAGAAACTTTTCTCGGGACGATTACACGAGAGATAATTTTCGAGTGAAACCAACGGGCGAGCAATCAGCGAAACGACGCGGGAGAAACGTGAAATGGAAGACTGTCGATTCGGAATACGAGCTGAACAGGGAATCTAATATCGGGGATTGCATTTGCCTTGAACCAAGCGTCGACCCCCTCTGTCTCGCTCTAGTTCTCGCTTTCCTCTCTCACCCCTTTAACGAGAAGAAAGCGGAAGAAAAAATGACAACCACCTGATCTTTCTTTCCTAACGCTCTTATTTTTAACGACGCGTCGTTTTCAAGACACGAGCTTTCGCGGGGAACTTTCGAGCTTCGTACAGGAAGTTTCGGAATCGTGTAGAATCATCCCCTCCACGTTTATACAATTTACGGGCACGCTGTAGATATATGAAATAAAATAGTTTAGGAAACTTTAAAGTCGTTTTCTAAGTGATTATAACAGATCTCCACCGATCGAGAGGTGCAGAATCACGCTATAATGGTCACGACATATAATTTTGAAACACTCTCTACATCCAGAAAAATCAAAAATTTTATATTAACTCTTATTATACAGACAGGAGTAAAATTACGACGAGTACGACACGATGAAATAAGAAAACAATTTTCATCTTGGGATTCAATGTTAAGGTCAATTTTGCGGTCCACTTTTGCAACAGATCTATCTAGAGGTGCAGAATCACGCTATTATAGTGGTTGCGACATTCAATTCTGAAACACCCTGTGCATGTACGTGGAATCGGGTCGATCAAGTCGGGGCTCGTGCGGTTTCGAAGAATAGTAGGGAAATTTTTCGACGAAGGTAATAGGATTTCGCGGGGATAATTGAGGAAAGCGAAAGTAATTTTCGTAGAAAGCCAGTTCAAAGTGTTTTTCACGCGATTCAACCCTCCCGCCGCCCCTCGTCTGCAACTCCCTCAATCGCTACCTCGATTACCGTCTTTAAATTTGCGTTTCAAACGTTCCCCCTCTACGATAACTAATATCCTTCTCTTACCGCTTGCTTTTTCCCTCCATGATCATTAGCAGATTAAAAACTTTTCTGGAGGTTAGCATTGCTTTCGGAAATTCAACCCTTGTTTCATGCTCAGCTATGAAAGATGTGAAACGCAATTTCATAATGCTTGTGGATTTTCTCACCTTGTGTTTAGTTCCACGACAATCGTAAGCAACAAGGGTGTATGTTTATCGTGAAACCGGAATATTCATAAGCGTAGAATAAATTTACTCTTCGACTTGAACGGGCGCAAACCGAATGAAATTTACATTTATTTCAATCTTTCGGAGATGTTCGACGCGATGTTACGAGGCAAACAATTAAATGAGAAATCAGTTCGTGAACGAGCATTTGCAATAACGCTTCAAAACTAAATTCATGAAATATAGCTTGGAAGATTCCGAGCGTTCTGAAGAAACATCTCGTGGCAGCAGATGCAGCTCTGCGAAATCATGGGACGGTCGATAGAAAATTAGGGCGTTTTCTCGAATCTACATCGCTTAGAGATAGGTATAATACTTTGATCGAACGATGCGCGGCGATAGAATGTATCCCGATGAAATCTAGATTACTCTGTCGCTTCTGAGGTGTTCGAAGATGCGCTGTCTAACGAAACGTTAAGTATAACGACAAAATAAATGCCGCATCTTCGTTCAGTTTAGTCTGGAATTTTAAGTTGATTCAGAAAATTAAGAACAAATCTCTTAGATCGTATGACAGAAAATTTATATTATTTCGAAGATGAAGACGCATAATAAAATAAATAAGTAAAAAATAAAAAAAAAATGGGTTCCCCGTTCGATCGAAGCGATAGAGCGGGAGACGTCTTCAGTGAGAAACTTCATTCCTTCCGGGTATCGGTGAACGAGGGACGGAGGGCGGAGAGGGGCAGAGGTGCGGGTCGCGAATAAATCGATTAAATAAGCCGCTTTTAACGACTTGCCAGAGGATTTAAAGTTGAATCGTCGCGAGTGGCCGCAACGTATCTGCGAAAGTCTCACGGGTGGCGCAGCTGCTGTCAAAAGTCAGGCCTCGAAACCTGTCGCCCCTTGCGAAAAAACGCTCGGCGAAAGACACCCGCTGGAGTTACGGAGAGACAAGACCCGTTTCTTACCGGGGAACAAGACCTGGCAATCGCATCCGCGCCGATTTCAGACTTAAAAACTCGGCTGGGAATCGGCTTGGCCAACCTGCTACCTCTCCCAGGAGCTGCTAAAGAAATATTTCACCCCAGGAAGAAGTCTACGGCCACGTAATCGATAAGTGAGCTAACAATTCGTGGAGGATCGGGATATTCGGTATCATCCTCGAATACTCGAGGAAAGTCGATTTCCGGGACGGACCAGATTTCTCCGAGTTCCGATCGCTCGATCCTATCTTTCAATTTGCTTATTCGTTGCGGCCAATTTCACACCGCGCCGATGTATTATCTACGCTATCGCGTACGTTATTATTTGATTGGCAAACTATTTTCTATCCGTTTGAGCGAGTCAGATTTCAAAGTACTTTCCTCGTCTGTCAAATGCTAGAATTAAAGAATTAAAGAAGTTACATTGAACAACTAATTCAATGTGCAATAAACACTGATAACGGTCCATCTATTTAGGGCATGTTTTATATCTCCAGAGGGAGAGAGAGAAAAAAAGAGAGCGATGATCCTTGCAACGGCAAGACGCCTTCGAATTCCCTGATGTAACTTGACTTTCTGATTTCCCGGCATCCATCGGCGCCCCTGTCTTTATGCGGCCTCCGAGTTTCTCAATCTCGCTCCACCCCCGCAAGCTGTCTCGGCATCGTGCTTATACACCTCCGTATTATTCTTATAAGAGACGCGGAGATGCAGACAGCGGCTCAGCTTTAGTATTACATTAGATCGTCCTCGCAACACGCCCGCCTGTTTTCGTTGTTGTGTACGTGAGCCCGCTCGAAGCATAGGGAAACGTGTCATGAATCAATTGCGGCCTCGCCCTGCACGAAAAAGGGCGAAGGGTAAAGGTTGCATTACTGTCAAGTCCTCCTAACAGGATAATTGGATTTTCTGAATAATGCGCTCCTCGCCCCGGTTTATCGTTTATTTTCTTCGGGAAGGGGGCATCCGTCGCGCGCGCGACCCTCTACAGGGAAATTTAAATGGATTCGGCGGACGAGACGTTATGCGGTTTCGTACGGCAGCGCTGCACTGAAAATTTAAACGGCTGAGACGCGCCGGATGTTTGGACAGCGCATTCGAATTTCCAGGCAGCCACCGCCGAGATAATATGACGCTCGCGAACTATTACAATCCTCCGCGTTTTCTTCGCGTAATTCATGAATCCCGGCAACCGCGGATCCGGGTCAAAAGTGACTATTTCACTACGCGATTATGCAGATACCGGCACGTTTGTAGCAACACTTCTCATACCGAAGTATCATCTATAGACAGCGGATCTTTCCGCGAAATAAACGTTTTATTCCTGGATCGCAGCAAACTGGAGTCGAATAGAAATTTATTTTCCGCCTTAACCCTATGCACATGAATATATTTAAATTCGAAAAATAAACATTTCTTTCAACTTTCAGTATTTCTATTCTCTATGACTTTTTTAATTCGGTGGATATGAAATTGATAGAATGCCTCGTACAATACTTAAATCTTTAATAATTGATTAGACAGCAACGTCTTTAATAATCTAAACAATATTTTGGATAATGGTCGAGCACTAGAGTCCAATTCGAGTGCAAAGGGTTAATATGTTTAATAGATTGAGAATAAAGTAGCAGTATTTGCGAGTTCTTCTAATGTTTTTACTGTTTTAAATTGTACCCATTTATTTTTGTCGTTAACGCATAAAATCCGCTGTCTAGTTATCTATGTACCTGCGTCTGAATCCTCGAGGTCGTCCAAGTGTGCAAAATTGTTCCTACGAAAAGTTTGAAAATAATTGGTAAAAATCGGAAAACCGGACCATCCCCTGAGATATACAAAATATTACCCGCTTTGAGTGTTACCCCCAAGGTTAACACCTTGGAGCAGAAGTTTAAATATTTCTACGACGTGACATCTTTTCCAGTCCGACCGCTGAAGATAGATTTAAACGGGGTGGTGGGCCACGTCGTGCGAGGAACGAATATCCTACTGCAGTGCACGGTACGAGCAGCGAAACCCGCGGCGAACGTCACCTGGCAGAATGGCACCAAGTACTTGGACGAGAGCAACGACAGATTCGAGATGTTCGAGACGAAAGTGCAGGAGAACGTGAGTACCGTCTCAGAATTGGTGTACGTGTCGGTTTTGCAAAATTAACGCGACTAAGTCGCCCCGGCATTTTATCCCATTCGACGACGACGACGTTGTTTCGACTGGAAACGTACTCGACACCGGAGTCTAATTGACAGGAACAGCCATATCGATCCTTGCCCCTATCCATTTCACCGGAACTCTGAGAATCCGGGTAAATGATATTTTCAGACCGGTTCTACAACATACACTCCCGTCCATAAGTCGCCAGACACTTAATCAAAATTTCGATGCAGACTTACAGCACCTACATTATGAAATAAAAATGGTACTTACTAATTTTTTCAAATGTCGAGAACACGCGAGGAGAACTATATTTTGTAAATTTTAATTATTGTTCTTATATTTTCTAAAGCTGTCCATAATCATCCCACAATTTCTCAATCTCTTTTTTCGATAGCTACGATAGCTAGATCTGATCGGTATAAAACAATAAAATCAAGCTGAAACTTTTAATTAGCATTTTGTATTCTTTAATTACCATTTTGATTTATGGACGAGAATGTACAGTTCGTTTAGTCTTTCATAATAACGAAGACTATCGAATTTGCGTCAAAGAATTGCTGATTTCTTTTCCGTATTTAACGTCGCTCTCAACTCTTAGATATCGTAGCATTCCATTCGACACTTTTTCAAGTTCCTCCCGACAATGGTCTTTGACACGCAGGAATTCTCTGCTACGCAATTTTGTCAAGTTCCTAGAGCCGTGTTAACGTAGTTGGACGTCCCAACGAACAAATATTTTAACTAACAAAGTGGTATGCTGCTGCATAAACTGTCCCGACGTCTCTCGCAGCGAGTTCCCGAGCAATAAACTACTTTGTTCTCCGAATAAACGGAATCCGTAGTTGATAATACTTGAAGCGCGAAAGCAATTACTCAAATTCGGCCTACGTTTTCGGTATGTTTCGCGGCGATGTAGGTCGACTTCCTCGATTCGAATAAAATCGATCGGAACTTCTTCAGAAAAGTTTGTTTCATTCTGCAGAAATTTAATTCATTTTTGTACATTCCTTAATAAACGTATTCAATTCGAAATCCAAGCATTTTACTTAATTATATGTATTTGAAATCAACGCGTGATTTTACATTGAAACAATAAACTTTGAAATTAATATCTTGCTACATTGAATAAATATTGTTGCTTTAACATTATTAACAGTAACATTATTCGTCACGTGGACAACAAAATTCGATTTTCGTACTATATACTCTACCAGTTTGGTTGCTCGCTGTGCGTTATTTGAATTTATATCTTCATTTCAGCGGTACGTTCGCTTTCGATAGTTTGCAATGTCGTGCACCCTTTGCATCCTCGTATATTTCGAGTATCGAGCAATTGACAGTCAATTATTCATGAGCCCTTGACTGAACAGAGGTTCTCTTATTCGCGTATGAAAAAGTGATTTCACAGATGAATAAGGTGTTCCAGGCTTCTCGCATCGGAAAATCATTATATGTCATTTCGCTCTGCGACGGTGTAATAACGCATACACGTATATATCGTAGATCTGTACGCCTCGCCGCCATCATAAATCCATTATGGCAATATCTGAAGCTATAAAGTCACTTCACTTTGGACGGCTGAATAAGAAATCGGATCACTTCTCCTGCCCGCTCTCTAAGAAACGATAACTCGATCGTCGTTCGCGCTGACATTATTATTACCGATTGCGTCTAAAGCGAGTCTCTGTTAATTTATTAATAAGAGACTGTTTGCACTTTTCGTTACTTCCTTTTACAGAATTGTTTGAATTCCTTTGTGATTCAATTCAAGTTTCTAAAAAATTAATTCAGAAAGAAATTTTTGTTTGCCGAGTAGCGTTTCATCCCGGAGCGTGACGGATCAGACTCGTTCACTGTCCAGCAATTGTGTGCGCGATGCGTCTAAAGAATTTTTCACTTCAAAAATGAATAGAATCAGTTCTGTATTATTGTACTATGATTTCTGTGTTGACAATTTCTGGGTCGACTGCGTATCCAACAACAGCCGAAGAAAATGCAAGGGATGTTGTGAAAATGGAACGGCAGAATATCGGTTAAAAAGTTCAATAACTCTTTCAATCTCTAGAAGCAATCGAAAAGTTTTGCTCGTCGGTACACGTGTAACGAACGAACCACGAACAATCACGATCAATTACAAAACCATACACAGGCAACGAGCACAATTAGTTCGACTGTTCCTTGTTCGGAAACGGCTTCGAGTTTCGTCGAGTCTATACACACGTACATACACACGTACATTCGTATATGTATCGGGTTAAAGTGGCTTCGGGCAGAGCGGAGTGTAATGGTTTCGAAAAGGTAAGATTTTGGCTGGCATTATGAATCCCAACTAATTCCCGGTTCCACCTGAGGGAATACAACTTTCCATTAGTGAAATGCGGTTAGCATCGTGCACGGATTTAACGTGTCATTAATTGTTCCTGCCAGAATTGTGAATCGCATTATCGCGGACGCGGATGGCTGCAGGTTCTAGCGCTCCGGTTTTCGGGCCGCGTCACGGATCATAATTAGCATTGTTTATCGAGTGCTTGATTATGGCGCGAGTGACTCAACGACTGAATCACGCGGCTTTGAACTTGGCAACAGACAGAATTTGCATAGAGCCAAGTAATTATGTGCCGCAAACGCTCGTCGATGTAAACATCGCGGTGAACGCGAGATTAAGTGGATGCGCCTGAGCAACCTTGATGCACCAGGGGCCTCTGTGTTTCTTTGCCTTTGCTATTTGCCGTGTTTCGGGAACGTTTCGCGAACACGTTTCGAAACGGGCCCACGTGCATCCCCTGCATCAACGGAAGAGAATCGCGACGATGAAAAAAAAATTAAAAGAACGGTGAAATAATCCCGCTCGAGATTAATAGGATTTCCTTGGAATACGACTCGCCGTATTGTCGGAGACTATGGCTAATAACTCAGAGTCATAGTTCATTGGAGCGCAGCCGATGCGATGGTTGAAGGAGGAGCCACGAGGACCCGGCAAGTGAAGACGGTCTTGCGGAAACTTTCAGCCGTCGACTGTCCGAACTCCACCCCCTTAATGAGCTACTCATTTCGTATAGAGGCTGCTCGGCTATGGCGCATCGCTATAGCTAGTGCACTCGTTGAAAAATTAAAGAGAAATTACTTTCCTCGAATTTCTTGTTTTTTTTGTAAACAATTAATGGTAATTGTACAGATAAGGATACACCTCACCAATTTTCAAGTCACTTTTTCCTGTACATGTTTCCGAGGTATTTATACAAATAGTTTTCGTGCTCTTTCGTTTGCTTTCAGTTAGGTCTGTATAATTCTTTTAGTCTTTCTGCATAATTACTAGACTGGGGATCTTTATGCATTTAAAATTTGACAGAATTTTGTACAATTTTTATGCCTTTGTATTAGATTATGTAATTTAGTAAACGAAATTAACTGAACTGAACTTTATTAAGGATGTTCTGGAGGTACAATGGGAGACAAAAGCACAAGAAATTCGAAATCCATCAATATATTGGCAACGAAAGCCATTCACAAGTATATTTTGCATTTTTGCAACAATTTCTTAAACAAACTGAAATACACTAATATTGAATCATATCGAATCGATTATAATGGAACATTAGATTATTTCGACATATTTCAATAATCTGGATCTGCAGTAGCTGTTCCTATTAAAAATTGGATTTCACTTAATTCCACTTTCTTAAAATTCGTCGACAAAAATTGGAAAATGCACAAACATTCGCATTCGCTACATATCAGCGTTCTTGATTCTCTTTTCTTTAGTCAGTTATCAAACTACGATTCACGGGCTTTTGTTCATCCACCGAGCGGGACGGAATCTCTGCTCGTACATAGGAACCACTTTTCTTGGCGAGAGTGGATTGCGGCGGAACAGCGAAAACCGCGGCGTAAAAAAAGATGACCGAAATAATTAAAGTGATGGCTCTGTACAAACTCTGTTCTCTAATCGTGTGCGGTCACTCCGGTTGCAATCGTTTCTATTTTTGTTTTTCGTCTATTTTTCATCGTGTTTTAGCGCTCGGCAGAAAGCAAAATACACAGCGTTCGCTTCTTTATTGTTCCACTGTATGTGAAATCGAACGCCGAAGAAAAAATATGAAACGTACTCGCGGATTTCGGGAACGTGTACGTCCCGCAAAATGGACTAGTCTGTTTTGCCAAACAGTTTTAACCTCAAAATCTATGATACAACGTAGAAACGTCCTCGACCAACTGTTGCTAAAAAATAGCATCAAAAAGAGCATCATTTTGAACAAACACAGTGTTCGCGTTTTATCAAATGCGAACTGAATGGCACTCGATTCCGCAAAATGGTTAATTTTTGCTGCAAAATTCGGTGATAGAAGACAATTATTCTTTCATAATTATTCTAAATTATTCTTCCAAAGCGTGTAAATTTTAGAAAACTTTCGTGAACAAGTTCGAACGAAGGAAAAGCTCGTTTCACGAAGTAAACATGTCGTAAGGTAGAGAACAAATAAAAATGAGTTAATGTCTGAGAAACGTACAGAGAATAACGAGAATCAAGAGTGCTCAGAAAAGTAAAAGTCCCGTTCCAATAATAGTAAAAGTTCATACCGCGGCGACACTTCGAAATACCACAGGATCCAGTCCCGCGTAGAGCTCGTTTCCGTGAGTTTGAACGTTGACGTAGTACGGGAAATATACTCGATAACGAACGCCACACTGATTTAATATTCTTTTAACACTTTTTGTTCGCAGAACGACAGCACGCTGGAAACCATAAGTTACTTGGCTTTTACCGCCACAGAGTACGACAACGGCCAGACGTTCAAGTGTTACGCCGAAAACTCGGTCACACGCTCCGAAAACATGGAACCAATGCAATTGTCGACAACGATTGAAGTTTTATGTAAGTGAGACATAACTTTCACCTAATGTTTCTGTTTCTCTGTAATATATACCGACACTCGGGCGCTCACCCTATTTCCATTATTTCTCCGAGCCGAGATTTAAAAGAGTTATTTTGTTTCAGCGATTTACTTGCCGGAAACTTTCGCAACCTTTTTACTATCGAAGATCGACGGTCGAGATCTACTCGATAAATTGTTCGAAAGCCACAGCAATTTTATTCGAGAAATATTTGGAATTTATCTTGATTTCTTTCGATCAGCTACTTATCAATCGTTTACTCTTTTGATTTTTCGCGTAGAACATATAATTCTTCTTCGTGCAAGTCACAGAGACCATCGAAACAAAATTGCCAGATGCATCGCGTTTTTATTAAATTGATGATATTTGTAAGTCGTTTCTTAAACTATCATTTACATTTCCTATAATTATTAAGTAATACATTGGTATTCTGTAAAACTTTATACATAGCATGTACAAACATAAGCATGCACAGAAGAAATTGTCTGCACTTTCATACTATTTAAATAAATATTACGATTACGAAATCGAGAGGAAGAATTAATTTGCTTCCTTTTGACATACTGAAATAGGTTACGGAGAAGAAAATCGAATACTTTTGGTTTTCATCAAGCTAATTGATGTACTTGAGAAGAGAACTAATTCAATCGAGACGACGAATTAGGATCACAGTGAGCAAATTCACTCTAGATTAGAAAATCACTATTGAAATAAAGCAACCATGACTTTGCGATCACTGTGATAGATCCCGTCAGGTTTTCTCGTGGGTTGCTGGTAAAACGGAAAACATATTCGTCGCGCCGCGGTTGTCTTCACGGTAGCACTGTTTTTCAGTTAATTGAATGCGCGTAATTGTCGATTAAACGGCACAATAAATTACCACGGAGCGTTAAAGTCTCTTAACGACGGAGCAGTGCCAATTACGCTGAAGTGTACGATGATAAACGGGTAACGAACCGACGCTGCAATATTTTAAGTATCTTTTTAGGAGGAAGTCGACTCCGAACGTCATAAATTGCCGATAAATTTCGATTAAATGTGAAAGGAGGCGATATGAATTTCGCTGAGATTAACCGTTTTCGTCTAAGCGCAGTTTCCGACCAAATTCTCCCTTACCGTCTCGAGGACCATTGTCGCCGGAACTTGCTTAGACAAATGATTCTCGTACAATTGTCTTCCGCGAAAACACGAGAAACTAAAAGCTCACGCTTAAACGGAAATTTTCCACCGGTACGGGGTAAATGACCTTGCTCGCAAAAAAAACCCATAAAGAATCGCTTCTAATTTAGCTTGAACGATCCGAACGAATAAAACTACACGAAGGTCCCGACATTCTTCGCCCTAATTTCTTTTTGCGATGTTTGATCAACATCCGATATACCCGAGCCGGAATTAAGTTACGCTTGGTCGACGAGGGATGTTCATGTATATTCCTGTTTTATCACACCCTTTCAATTTGCTTCTTCAACCCCGGTTAAAGCACGTAATCATAGTTTCAATTAACCGGAATAAATCACTCCCTGCCAATTTGGTGCCCTCGATCATGCCACGAGTAAGGCTAAAAAGCTAAAAATCGACCGGCAATGTGACACTGTTATTCCCGCGAAGGGTTCCTGAATGGTATAGTTAAAATTTCTTTCGGAAACTCGCAATCAAATTAAAAAGATTTGAACATGGTCACCGAATGGACTTTTGCTCGGTTAGATTGGCGATTCGTAACCCAGTGTAACGACCCGATGACCCCGTTTAAGGGGTTAATTATGTTACGAAAAACTCGCAGGAGGAGCATTAAGCTTGGTAAAAGCCGAGAAAGATCTTTCAAAAAATCGGGGCGGCTATCAGCGACTCGATAAAAAATGAAGGCGTTATCAGCAGCGGTCGGTTACAAATTCAAGTCCTTCTGTTGGACGGCTCTTGAGATCTTCACTGCGTAGACTCGTTTCGAGGATTGCAAGGGTGTGGAATACGCCTTCTAATTTCTCGATAATGCAAGGATGGGGTTTTTCAGTAGTGAAAAGCGCTAGATAAAAGATCAATCTAGACCGCGATCACCCTCAAAAGTCCTACTTTTACGTTTACGATGCGTGATTTGTTGCAGACTCATGAAAATAGGTACATAAGCAGCTGTATGCTTCCAAATAATGGAAACTACCCTGTCTAATAATATTTTCTCATATTATTACAAATAACGGCATTATTCAAAGTGGACATAGTTATTGTCGCACCGTGTGTAGCAGAAGTAGCAAATGCTACAGGCCCCGCGGTTGGAGCAGAAAATGTGTAGCGTGTAAAATTGCGTAATGAAAAGAGGTCATTCTGTTCGACTCGCCTCCCCTCAGATTAAATCCTGCGCCATTGTGGAAACCCCCATCTTGGCATTATCGAGAAATGAGAAGGCGCATGCCGCACCCCTGCAATCCTGGAAAAGCGAGTCTACCCCCTTACACCAGGGGAACGTGTTCGACCCAAAAATCAGTGGCTAAGGATCCTTAACTGCGTTTCCATCGGAGGGGTTAGGAGGTGTTTGGACATCTTCCCGAGTCCGATCTCGAGATAGCACTGGCGAGAAAGCGCTAAATTCCGATGGACGTTTCCGATAATCCCGTCGCTTATAAGCAACTTCTTGTATCTTTCAATTACGTTTGTAGGAGCGGCGGCGGCGGGGGTCCGTGAGAGAGGGTTCGAGAACGGGGCAGATCCCGTTGCCGCGATACGAAAAAGAAAGATAGATAGCCGTATATCTCGTTGATGTTTCCAGTTACGTCGCGAAGCGACGGGGAGAAGTTTCGTTTTGTAGCCAGCACGAAAGCTATCTACGGATTGGAAACGAGAAACTCGAAGCTGGCACCGTTCCAACTTCTCTCCCCTTAGACAGGCCACTCTCGCGACTATGTACTTACGGGAGAGGGGGTTTTGTTTTATGCCCCGGCATTTTGCGCTCGCCTGTGTTTAAACATATCTCGGAACGCGGACGAACCTGCGCCCTACGCCGCCGACTACGATCCCGCCGGTTTTTATTTTCATTCCGAACCGCACGACGTACGCCGCGACATATTTTTGCTGACAAAAACCACCTAGACAAGATGCTGCCACTTCTTTCGAACAATTTATTGTCCCTTGAATGACTATTTTGACAGTGCCGCGTTATGGACAAACACGCGTCGACCGTCTTGTACTTTGCTCGCTCGGGTGCACAGTGATCGAATGTTATAAGTCAGTTGAGGGTGTAGAGCTTTTTGTAAAAATTGTTTTCTACATGTGCTTGTTCCTCGGTTTACAATCAGAGGTACATTATAGCGATACATTATAAATAGACTGCGGATCTGTATGCATTTGTAGTTTATAAATATTATTTTAAAATGCTGGAGTGTCAAATTCGATAGAATCTACCAATGAAATTATTGAGTCACATGGAAATCACCGTCACAAATTTCCCCGACACGGTTTTCACCGGCTCCAGATTTGACCGACAATAACTTTGGCCGACAACACCTTCAGCCGATAACGACTTTGGCCGACAACAAATTTCGCTAACTGAGGTGGTAGTCTCAAGTCGTTGTCGGTCAAAGACGTTATCGGTTAAAGGTGTTGTCGGCCAAAGTTATTGTCGGTGAAATCTGGAGTCGGTAAAATGTTGTCGGTGAAAACCGTGTCGGTGATTACCATGGAACCCGAAATTATTACCAATGAAAACAGGATTTCCTTTGGTACCACTTTCTCAAGATTTGTCTCCATAAATTGAGAATTGCATAAACATATGTATAGACATCTAATTGTAATGAAATTAAAAATTATTCCATTTCAAAGGGCATTCGAACACTTTCGTGAGCAACTGTACACAGAAAAGAAAATTATTCTTCATGATTTGAATAGGTTGTTTATCGACGACCAATGTTATATTGTTTGTTACAGATCCGCCGATAGTGAGGATGAAACCGCAGAACATCACTGTCAACGAAACCGATGATATCCTTATATTTTGCGACTACGAAGCGAATCCGGCAACGTTAACGAATGTAACATGGTAAGAAACTCCAATCTGCTAATAAACTTTCTACTAATAAACTCCATTGTTCCAAGGTATAAGATTTAATAAAAGAATGAAACGCATCAGTGTTATACTGAATCTTATGGTTCCAGCAGTTCCTAGTCTCGAAGCTTCTCACTTTTCAGTATTGGACCCCTGGGTTTCATAGTCTAGACCAGCTCTGTAGCACCAGCACTCCTTTCATCTCATTGGTCGACTAACTAAAGGCTTTATCCCAGCGAGACCACGAGTCTAAAAACCGTGGGTGCAAAATCCTGTAAATAGGAAGCTTGTAGCAAAATTTCGTATTCTATTCGAAAGTTTTTACACAGTTATGCTAGTCCCACGAGGTCTTGCGGTGTCCTGCAACAAAATTAGATTCCATCTGTCCACCAACCTCGTCCTTTTAATATTTTCTTTCTTTTCATTAACGTGATTAAATTAGTCGTGGCGAATGTGATTATTTCTGAAATATTTAAGCAAATACACAATGCTCGAAGGAAGCTGAGCTTGGTTAGAATTGTATTAGAAGATTGAATAAAATGTTTACCGGTTCTGCACTCCAAATTAACCCGTTCGCAAATCAATTTCACCGTTTTCATGCATTAGAACGTTAATGAATTGGTAATTACTTTTAAAGAAGTATTTTTTAGAAACACTTACTCAGAAATACTCTACGTTTATACGGTTGAAATTGACCTGCAAAAGGGTGAATTAGAAGCGCAAAACCTGTAACAGTGTTTAACGGACTGTGACCTACCGCGAACAATGTCGTCTGTCAGACACTTTCGTTCTCGGTGTCCTTATATGTGTAATAAGTATGTCGTTCTAAGAGATACCGGAAAGCGTCAAAGTACAAGCATTTACTTTGAATCGCGCCTCGCTTTCGTACGAAACTGCTTTCGGAAGGTTTATTGACGGTGCGCAGCTTCAGGAGTTTGTAACGCTTTGTCCAACCACGGTTAACTATGTTATAAAACAAGACGGGAGTAACGAGAAGTTAATTCTTAGTTGGCGAAGATTGGGTTGAACTTGGCTCGCGACAATACAGATTCTTTATCGACTTAATGCTGCATTATATAGGTACACTCTACAAAGTGTTCCTTTCTAAAATTTATTTCTACGGCGCTGTGTCTACCGTGGAATACCAAGTGACGGAGTAAGTTCCTGCGATTTGTCATCTTAAAAGTATACCGCAAGGACTTCATTAGTTATCTGCCAGATTGTGAAACCGGAGATATTCAACTTTTTTAATATTGGATCATGCGATTTGAAATTTTTTGAGAAGCCGGAACAATTGGTTTGGTACGCAACGCGACGTAATGTATTTTTTAACTTTTCAACATAATAAGTAAAATGCAATTTTTAATTTTTTCTTTATAATTCGGACCCTATCCAAAATTCCAAAAAATTTCTTCCGAGATCGTGTAGTAAGCTCTAACTTCTCAAAAGAGTTCAAATCGAATAGTCCAATATTTAAAAAGTTATCGTTTTTTTTAGAGCGATCGAATTAGAATTTTGTCACGAATATTTCGCCAATTACTATAAATTACTTCTTTTCCCTTCGTTCGAGTATATTAACAAAGAGTCACTTGATGACATTAATTAAACTATAAATCATTAGAATATATTATGTAATGAAATATTTCTTGCACCCAACATGGCAGACAATTTCGAAATATACGGCTTCAGGACTCGTATGAAATATCAAAATTGATGGTGTCACTTAGTCCATATGCAACGCTGTTTACGATGAAAATTCTTTTACGAGTCGCAAAGTAACGTAATCGTAAACCTGTTTATCGACCGTATACGGATATTGGTATTCAAAAGGTTAATACGACACGTAAAACAGAAATACATAACTTCTGTCCGATAACGTTCCTCACTGGTGCTGGTCTGAAAATGTTTTTCGAACGGTGTACATACTACCAAAATATTTGAAAAAGCTTGTACACGGTGAAACATCTGATGAAACGTGTACAATTTGTTCAATCGGATAAACATAATCAGGACATATTTTTGCGAAATAATAGATTAAAAATATACCTGCAAATATTAAAAGCTTCTCAAATTGTCAACCCGACTGCGTTCCTGGTAAAAGCTGCATAGAAACACTTGTATGAAATTAAACGTGGTACAGATGCTAATTAAGAAGTTTCCAATCAAAGTTTACTCGAATTCAAATCCTTTAAGAACCCAATCTTTCGAGACTATACTATAATTAGCATAGCATAATAGCGTCGCGAAGTTCTCGTTCACTAGTTTACATTTTGATCGCTAACCCACAATATATTAACTCTGCCAGAACTTAATTAATTGCCTCTTTATGCAGAATGAAAAATGTTTGCATTCACTGCAAGACAGAGGAGCGAAATAAAAATGTCTTTCTTGTTTTAATCTTCTCTTCTTTAAATCTTTTCGATATGTCCACTGCTTTAAATTGTGCTTACCAATTTCTATGATAAGTGCATCAAATCTGCAGTCTATATTTAACTGGAACACCCAGTACATTGTCACTATAAAATACAACGTTATCGTAAGTCATGAACAGTTTACACTGTAGATATAAAGCGTGAAACGAGCCACGTTGCCAGTAAAAATAAAACACAATCATTAGGAAGTATGCATTTTTCATTTAAATCCGATGGAGATGGATATCGATCTTATCTATTTACAGAGCTTTACTGAAATTGAATCTGACTTACATGAATCGCTGCCGTTTTGTCGGAGAAAATGCATCGATTCTCATAAGGAGCGCCGCTGGCCCTTTGAAGTACAGAGACACATGGAATAACGAGACAGAATTTTTTTTAGAAATATCTCTCGAAGAACATTCTCTGCGGAATTCTTTCACGGTACTCGCGTCTTGGCCGCAGGTTGATGTTTTACTGAAAATAGAAAAACAACCCCCCATAACTGGTACCTCGTGCTGTTGTCGTTTGCTACGACCTTCTATTTCTTATTGATTTACCTTCAGAAACTGTTTCATTGCACATCTAATAAAACCGACATTACGTAAAGTGTAACGAATTCAATAAAAATTTCTTGTAAAAACTTTTTCTCAAAAAAAAATATAATACAAATATTACTAGTAATTCTTTTTGCGTTTCCTGTAAAAACCAAAGCTCCCAATCGTTGACGCGAATCTTGAATAAGCATATCGTCAAGGATTTCGGAAAAAGAATTAAATTTAGAAGCAGTGCGATGCGCTGTTAAAAAATTGAACGGTGAATTCGTTGTTCGCAATTGTTGACGTGAATCATGAATGAGCATATTGTCAAGAATTTCCGAAAAAACGATTAAATCTAGAAGCAGAGTGTTGCGCTATTAAAAAGTTGAACAGAAAATTTGTTGATGCATTTAGGCATTAGCTAGTAATGTGGCCGTTTTGCAACTCTCGCGTGCGTAGCTCCGCGTCATAAAATGATAGCCCCAGTACTTTGCGTCGGCGATGCTTGAATAGTCCGGATTTAAAGCATCCGCGTACATCCCCGGATAGTAGCACTCGAAATGTCAAAATAAAAAGGCGTGAATCTATCGGGATGATTTATTATGTTTTTTGTAGCGTGCTCTAAAAACCATATTTCACACTGATGCATGCGAACGCGGCTGCGAAAGAATTCGATCGTCGACGTCAGCTTTGCGAGCGTGAGTTTTGTTGAAAAACCCTGCAACATATATCTGGATAAAAGTAGATATTACGCTGAAGAGCACAATGGTTAGAAGGCCGTGGACGCTCGTGTGAATCCATGCTTTTGTATACCTTTATTATCACTGGACAGCGAATGTTTATTCAAAATAATCATTTTTCACCCAGAGTGCAACAATCTGGAGTGAAATGGAAATTGATTTTCTTTAATTTAAATTTAAATTCTCCAGATTCTTCTGTTGTAAACGCATAAAATTCTCCGTTTAATTATCACGTACAAAACCAAGGTGAAAAGGGCTGCATTATAAAAAATATGTAACTCGATTTTTACGAAAGGAATTAATGTAATTATCGAGAAGTAGGTTGGGCGAAATATTGTTTGCAAGATCTTACAGACTCAGCAATGTCCTGTTTTCTTTCTAGGCTACGAGACGACAAGAAGATAACGTTAACCGAAGATCATTATGAAGGTGGCATTACGGAGCAGACAGCGCTTACCGTGAAAAATGCATCAGCCAGCGACATGGGCACTTACAAGTGCATTTTAGACAATAAAGTGGGCACATCCGTCTCGGACGATATCGTTGACGTCTACGTCTTGTGTAAGTATTAAAACTCGCCGTGTACCACACACTTAGTAACTGGCCAAATTATACGAGCCCTGTAGCCACCTGATTCGTTCAAACAAACTTCTTAAATGTGCTTTCGAATTCTCGCTTCTACCCTTTAATGAATTGATGCAATTATTCGTGATCACTTAAACAAATTGATTCGAAAGTTCCGCGGGTAATACGGGCGCGACGTGTACATTAACAAATAAAATGCACCGGCCCCGGCATTATCATAATTAACTCGCCACTCGTTCAATATTAATGGAACGCTTAATTAAAACCAATATCAAATGTGCTTTATAAACCTTGTATATTTGTTCGATCGCTTTGTACGCGCTCTGCCCGTTTGATCTTACTTTAATCGGCCTGTGGAATCACGTGGCCAATACGTACCAGTGTTAATTAGTAATAATTCTGACTAAGTCGATGAACCCTCTGGTCGACAATCGAGCGTGTCGGATGAATGCTTCCAAATGGGCCGGCGATTTGCGATCGGCAGGTTGGAAAACAGCCGCTCTCGAAAAAGAAGAACACTGAATGGATTATGTTTGTTAATGAAAAAGGCAAACGGTGCATACGTTTCGGCATCGGCCCGAAAACCGGCGGTCCCCGACGATTTATGGACGCATAAATATCGTTTACCATACCAAAACGCGACAAATTGCTGTAATGCGAAACGGAACGGGACTATTTTTCCCCCGGCGCCTCTGTTACCCTCTCCGCGTGCACGTGTGTACGCGACGTCGATCATCGCCGCTCATAAAAACATTTTTGCATGCGACAGACACTGGCCGCTTCGTCGCCTCTGTGCAAAGTGAAATGAATCATTTGAAAACAATGGAAATCTACCGGTCACGGTATTACTAGACATCTCGAATTTTATTTCGCTATTTTTAACGGCAGCGTTAATGCAGTTGGTCGTTCGAAAAGTCTTCTCGTTTTCTCAAGGAAAAATTATAGCTAATTTATTACCAATCAGAATGAGATTTGTGACATTTTTTTCCGTCATCATTTGCGATTTGTCGGGCAACTTCAATCCCATGATCGTAGAATTTCTATTTTTATTTGAAACAAAATCTGCACCGCATGAAGAATGTTGAAAAAACAGCATACAACTTTTTCTTTCGTGCGCTGAATTTTTAATCTTGTGGTAATGAAAAAGCAAAAGGTGATGCCTACTTTGATTTTGCATTTTTAATTTGCATATTTCCGCTGAGCTGCGGATTTTGTGGTTTTCTTCGAGAATGTATAATGGTTCGGAAAATCAAGGTTACGGAATGATCGAAAATTCGAGAAACGTTGATTTTTTGAGAATAATCATTTTGGCAGAAACTCCCGAGTCTGAGGATAATCGTTCGATAACAGTTGCGCAGAAACTGTTAAAATAATTCAGCATATCTAAACTGTTGGGCCGGAGTTGCGTCTGACGCTTATTGCTCTACATTTCGGTCAAGCACGAGCAAGATAGGAAACTTGTTGGAGGGAGCGTTGACCATAAATCTGAGCGGAACAACAGAAATATTGGGAAAGTTAATGTCGTCCGATATCTTAAACCCTGTCCGTATCTACCCCCGTTGTTTATGACACCGATGGCGAAAAAGGTTCAAAAAATAGTCAACGAACCACAATATAAAACTATTTACTTATTAGTAGACTGTGGATTTTGAACGAATGACATTGCATCGAGAAAATTAAATTTGCATGCAAGTAATTTTGAAAAAGTTAATCGTTTTTAACACCCACCCACTGTATGTGTAGTTCACCAACACAGGTACCACGGGTGACACAATTGATACACGTGAAAATAGGTTAAAAATATAAAATTCTTTATTCCACATTTCCGAAAAATTCGAGCACGTTGGGATGTTGCCAAATGCAGGTGCACTCGACAAACATTCGAATTGATTTTCCTGGAAAACGAGACATCGCACGAAAAATTCATTCTTTTATTTTTTTTCACATATCAACAGTCTTTGCACATTGCATGAAAATTTAAGCGCACGTAGATCGAGTTCGGTTTCTCCCGCGGTTCGCTATTGTACGAACAACATTTTCCGGACGGTAAGCGCCGGTGAATTGTAAACGGAGTCACGGTACAATGAAATTCTAATTGTAGTCTTAATAACGCTCCGCGGTGTTGTAGTATTATTTCGTAGAAACAATCCGTGGCAGAACGGGGCCGAGGATTCGAACGCGGGAAATTAGTTCGCTCAGCCATCCACTCTTTTCTGCCAGCGGTGGTTGTTTTTCCGTCTTCTAGTTCCGCCGGGTAAACTCCGCGGACGGTCTTCGGATTCTTTTGTTTTGAACTTGCTGAAATCTTGATTACCTTGCGAATAAAAAATATTCTAGCCGATCCGCTGATTGGATTCTCTCCGCGAGAGTTTTCTCTCTAGGTGATTCGGGGGGCGGGTCCTTAAATCTCGTGTAAACGCTGGAACATTGAACAATGTTGGCTCTGTAAAGAAAATGATACGGGAAAGGGTTAAGAAGTACAATTAGAAAAAATCGATTCCGTTGACGCGTCTACACGAAGTGTCTTGTCTGCGCCACTTATCCGAAGTGCAATATCGGTTCCTTTCACGCCTCCCGCAACATTGTTCAAGCTTCCTGGCCCCGTATGGTTTACTTTGAATAGTTTTACCCGGCGGACATAAATCTTTATGCTTCGGTCGGTCTCGTAAAAAATGCATGAGCCATGAGACTTTTAAAACAGTCCGCAGCGCCGCCGGTCGACATTCACACGGGAACATAAAGAATCGGAAAATATTCCGTCTCTTCAATTGATTAGATCCATTTTAATGAGACGGCCCTCGAGTGGCCCAGGAAAGAGGGTGTGGTCATGTGGTCGCTCTAATAATTGATGATTCGAGCGTTGTCGAGTGTGATCGGTAAATCTTTATGCATTTCTGACGTTCTGTAATTGTTGATCAATGGATATGTACATTTTAATTTTTATACTTAATAGCGCCATTTTATTTTCACGTTTTCCTCATTTCGCGGTTTGCACAAAAGTAATACACGTAAACATTTAGCCTGACAAACTACAGGAACGTTTCTGCTTTATTTTCATGATAAAAAATCTTTTGATCTGCAAAATCCATTGTTCTCTTATTTTGGTTTGCATGAAAGAGTCCATGGAAATTTCCATGAAAATTTCCATGAAAATCTGCAGTCTGGTGATCACTGGCGATCGATATCTGGAGATAAAAAGTAAAACATTAAATGCACCGTCTGCAAGTACATATTATTTTGCGAATTAAGTGTCGCTTTATGGACCTAACTTTATCAACGTTTTTCATATTATACTCTTCCATGTATTTTATAAAATTCTCAACATATTATTTCCCTTATAGAAAACATAATTGCAATCTGTCGTGTAAAATTTTTAACCGAGAAGAAAAACCAGCAATTAAAATTAATTGTACATGAAATTCCAATTACCGTGCAATAAAGGAGCTATTAGTTATTCTGTCAACAAGTTATTTTACTAAAAATAACACAGAACGGTTCGCCGATATTTATAAAAACTGTTAAAGAGTAATATTTTTAAGTAGTTTAGAACAGTGAACTGATCTTTTAAGAACGAATAACTTGGCTCCAATTTCGAAAGAGTTAGTCGTTTTTAAAAGTTGTACGAATACTCGTGCGCCCACTGTATATTCTATAAATTCATTGAAGACAGTGTTCGCATGGTTCGTTTATGGATTTGGTTGTAGATAAACCGGTGGTCGAAGTAATAATGGATCCAGATACGCCTGTGAACGAAGCGGACCGTTTGAACGTTTCTTTGACCTGCGAAGTTGTTTCTGGAAATCCAGCAAGTCTGACGTCCGTTCGTTGGTACTTGGACGGGGACCTGCTGAAAGAACTTCCGGATTGCACGAGGAATAGCACCGCGACCACCACAACCACCGAGGAATCTTTAATTTTCTGCGATATTGATCCGAGCAAGCTGCTGCTGGAAGCAGTAGGTCGTTCCTTTCACGGGAACTACTCTTGCGAAGGCAGAAACGACGCTGGCTGGGGACCACTTTCACCGAGTGCGCCTGTCATAGTCTATTGTAAGCTCTTTTAATTTTTAATCCTTTGATCCAATCCCCCTCCCCCTTTTTTCTATTCTTTGTGCCGTCGATTCGACTTCGCAGTCCGTTGGTCTAAATTATTTTGCTCAAACTGCTTGCATCCTCGTCGCGATCTTTCACGAAAGTCAGTTAACAGGTTCACTGTCGTGTTATTCGCATAGTTTTTCTGCTAGTATAAATCCTGTACAGGGTGTGATTCTGCACCTTCAGATAGATCTGTTACAAAAATTGCACCCTATAGTACTCACCGCGACGAACAAAAGTCTCAAAAGGAACTATATCGTTCTCGTTACGGGGTAGACTGATTTTACGATAATACAAAGATAAGTGAGAAAACGTATTCCGCACTTTTGCACTCCTGGAAGTGAGTCTACTCCGTTAACATTGAATCCCCAGGTCAAAATTCATTTTCACTGTACCTGTAGTACTCCGTAGTACTGTAAAGAAAAGTTAATATGAAACTGAATATTTTTGATTTCCCTTAATGCATAGGGTGTTTCAAAATTATTTGTCGCAATCACTATAATGAGGTTTTGCAACATAGGTGGAGATTTGTTATCTAGAAGTGCAGAATCACGCTGTAGTGGTCGCGACAAACAATTTTGAAACACCCTGTACATCGTGTAACCGAGTTTCCTTCGACCATGAGTTAGTAGCGGAGGACAGTGAACGTGTTAAAACGACTTTGAAAGCAGAAGAGCTTTCGAGGCGGAATCGTAACGAACGTGTCATGACTTTGGTATCATTGTAAACGACAGACAAGCCTGGGCCGGCCTCGATCTCGTACGAACCTCAGCAGGTAATAAAGAAGAAGTCATTGAACATCACTTGCTACGTTCTGGACCCGGGACGACCAAAGGTAGTTGGCTTTAAATGGTTACGAGGCCTTCACAGACTTCCGGATGCAAATAACGCTACCCTTACCATCGACACGGTTAATTTGGAAACTGAAGCGAACTTTACTTGTCTCGCTTACAATGAAGCCGGTGACGGGGACCCGGCCACCACGTTTATCGACGTGTCTGGTGAGTTGTAAAGTTAGTTGTAAAAGTTTCTAATTCCCACAGCGAATAAATCTGTTGTCGTACGTCTTGCGCGTGACAGTAAGTCGTATAGAAAGTCGGGGAAATGGCATTGTAATAAGTACGTAAAACTGAAACTCATTTCCGTCCCTGTTCTCTCTCCTCATGATTTAGTACTGCTACTGAAATTTTCTCAAATTCTGATACGAAAAATCTCAAATGAATCGCAGGTCTGAATAGGTTAAATCAGTCTGTATCAGATGATCGCGCAACCTCCTGCCCGATTTGGAAATGCAATTCAATGGTTAAATTTTAAAGAGTACAGCTTCGTTAAACAATTACGTTCTTTTCGACAATTATAAAACAATGAAAACTTATGCAATCATCTCATAGTTATACTGCGGTTCTCTATGCAACGTAAAGATCATCTACCCGAATTGTATGCTGAAATTAAATATAATTGTATGCTGAAATTCTTCAAATATTTTTCTTCTGTCATAAATTAGACCCACCCATTTTTATAATAAATGCGTAAAGATCCGTATTCTAGTTACATCGTACGAATTAGGAATCGTTCGAAGTCGGAGGTTTGATTTGCCAAGTTTCTTCCATCGGGAGAACAAGCGATTTGTATTATAGCATTTTTCGTTCGGCAAACTGAAAAGGGTAGGTGAAAGATGCAGTTCGAACGTCGCTGGCAAGGATGGTTTCGATCCACAGGGTCGGAAGTTAACAGAAAGACGCGCGCGCGCGATAGTCTCTGCTGGGTCAGAAAATTGCAAGTATTTCACATCGATGGGAAACGATCGCGTCACCCTTATCTCTACCCGGCCGTGAGAATAATGTTCCCGGGAAACGGTTGAAAACACGGTTCAACTTGTTCTTTGATTGTCAATAGCGGCGCCTGCGTTTATCAAGAAGCTGGCCCCTTATCATGGCTACGTGTACAACTCGGCAAACGTTAGCATCATGTGCTGGGTCGAGTGCGCACCTATCTGCAACATTACCTGGTGGAAGAAGGAAGCTCGAATCGATTTCTCGAAAACGAACCGATACTATGTATCGAACGTCTATCACCAGCCCGATCCGCGAACGAACGATTTCGAGAGCATACAGTCGACCCTCACGTGGAACCTTACCGCCTGGCCAGGTGGCCAACTCGACAGGGCTGAAGACAATGTTGAATTCACCTGTCGGACCAACGGGAACGGCATCGGACCTGGAGTCAACAGCAGCACTCATTTTCACGTGGAATGTACGTCACTTCCTCTTGCAATGACCCTTGACTGGCTCGTGAATCATTCAACAATCAAATCAAGTTTTACTTTGTCACATGCGAACGCTACCCAAGTCTTGTCGAATAACAGCTCCCTTATGTTTCACAGCATCACTCAACATTTCCACCTTCACCAGCGTACAGATTCCTTCTTCGGTGAAAATTTTCAAAGAACTGCACAAAATTCACGAATACTACTTTTATTTTGAAAATATATACTTACAATCTACTACAGTTTCACCCTTCTAACTTGAACTTTTAAGTTTTACTTATTTCATTAATTTTTATTTTAATAAAATTCTCAGAGCCACAACAGTATTCGAATGCAAAGTAACCAAGTCATTTTAGCAGAAATAATTTCAAACATTGAAGACTGAAGACTGGTATAATAATTTTCTTCGTCCATATCCATTTGTTTTGAAATATCATATAAAATCTGAACACCACTGAGAATTAAGGTTAAGAGAGTGTAATGTCCAGAATATAATTGGAAAAGTTTATTTTAAATTTATTCTCTCGCGTCGTGTTGCGTAAACATTTTTAATTAATTAATGAAAGAATGCCTCTTTCAATGATCATCGGCTGGCTAATTATTCGAGTATTGCAGCCATGGAATCAAGTTTTCCGTTTTCCTCGGCAGTTCCACCGGAAAATATGACGATCTCGAGGAAAATGGTGAACGTCACAGTCGACACGATACCGGAAACCGTGAGTTGTAACGCTAGCTCTCACCCGGAGCCTATGTTCCGCTGGTTCCGTGAAGGATCGACGGACACCATCATGGAGGGTCGATTTCTCGATCTAAAAGTGCCGGTGCCCAGACGCAGCAATGGTACCTACTACTGCGAGGCATCGAATCGACACGGAAGCCGTAACATCTCCATGATCTTAAACGTTCAGTGTAAGTAAATTTAATACATTTTCCAGTTTGCACGGGTTTGTTCTGAAAGTTTGTTCTCGAAATGATTCTCAAAGTCGTTCCCCCGTAAGATTTTTAGGGACGCCCTGTGCTTTTTTAAATGGAAAAACGCGCGTTTTTACCGTGGCCGTTTCATACGGCGAGGAAGGAGCTTTCCCCATTAAAACGTAATAGATGAACGAACTAAAAAATTTCAGCAAACCCGCTCGTTTCATTTATAGACTTCATTTAAGTAATTCTGGTTTTATGCGATACGTGTAGCCGACCGTACGACCCCATAACACAGATACCTCTGCGCCATGGTGCTCGACGGCTATTAACCCTTGTATAATGACGACTGGGTCACTAGAGACCCGACCGACTATGGAGAACAAGTATACAGGGTCTCCCTCCTAATATTACCGTCTTGATTTACGTTAGTATTATCCGTAGCAAAATCATTGCAAACAGAAGTTCAATAATTCAACTGAAATACATTCCCATTAATTTTTTAATTTCTTTAGAACATTGTATTCACGTATTTGTGGTCAGTCCAAAATCTATTGTGTACTTTTTTGAATACACACGAATCGGCAAATTGTTAATTCAGGAGATATTTCAGTTCGTATATAACAACATACAAGCTCTCGGCGAAGTTAAAATTTGTAAATATTATACAAACGCGTATAAATGAACATTTTCAGCAATTGTTTGCGTAACCTTAATTCGTATAAAATGGTATTACGTTTGGTCTTTGCATATTCTATTAATCATGGAATTAAATGAAAATTGATATGGACCTCTCCTTGTTGGTTCAGCTTTGTTAATCAAGTCAGCTATGGGAGTTTATGTGAAATAATGTTCCGAATTTGATTGTAAGATTTTTCGAATTTCGTTAGCCGTTCGATTAGGATGGACTCTTCAGTGTTCGAAGTGTGATTCAGATCACGCGTGTCCGTATATTCGTATAAAAGCAATCAAACTCGAACATTTTCCTCTTCACAGTTAAGCCGGAGTGTCACGTGGAAAAGGAACGAATAGACGGCAAGGATTACGTAGTGTGCTCTGCGATAGCTAATCCAAAAGAGACCGATTTCGTTTGGTCTTTGAAGAGTGACAACGACACGTTGGAACAGGTTGCCGAGGTACGAAATGGGAAGAGCTATATTCGACTGGATACTTCGGTAACCAATTTCCGGACATACGTGTGTGTTGTAAACAACACCATTGGCTACTCCAATCCCTGTGAGCGTGACGTGCCAGGTAAGTTCAGCAAAACTCGTTATCACGTAGTTTTCATTTTCTTCGTTTTAGGCTTCAATGGAATATCATAATTTTTAGAAATTATATTTTACTGGATTTTGATGATACAGTTGAACAATCATCTTTTCTGATCATTGCCGTATTTTAACGAGTCAGACGAACCATAAGGATTTTAAAGAAGTTCAACGAATACGAATTTAAGCATTAACCCTTTGCCTTACAATATCGAGTCAGACTCGTCATGAAGATTCTGAACAGAATCTAATAAACGTGTATGCTATTAATTCCCTTTAAATCGAATACAAAATTCCATTTTGGTTTTGTTAATGTACAGCTATTGGAGAACATACAGTGACTCCCATTAATATTCGGATGCTCTAAAAAACGATAACTGTTTCAACATTGAACTTTTTTGGGAAGCTACAGCAATTAGTTCGCTACAGGATGTGATAAGAAATTTTTCTAAAAATCGCAATCGATCGGAATTGTGGAAAGAATACTAAAAGTTTCATTTTACAACTTTTTTATGTGGGCCTATAAAGAAAATTCAAAAAATACGTTTTGTAGATCTGTGAAATTCAGAATCACAAAAAAAGTTTTAATCATTGAAATCGTAAAACAAATTGTAGGGCAAGGAGTTAAGTTGAATGTAGCCATACGAAAAATATAAATTTTCTCCTCTCTTTTATTCAGTGTAACTGTAAAACAAATGTTACGCCGAGGAGTTAAGAAAACTGAACAAAACAGAAACTTGATATAAACCTGTTGTACATTTGAAAAAACACGAATAATTATTCGGAGTCGTAATGAATTTTTCGAATAATAATTAGTTGCCTAACAATGGATCATTTCATGATGACCTGTTATAGCAATCTGCTTCTAGAAGTTACGATTGAATTATGAAGAGAATTCCGTTGCATCGTGGTGTGAAGTTTTACAGAAAATGCATTCCTCAGTCATGGTCATTTTTCGTTCCTTGATATCACATTCCCCGCTCGTAATTCTGGTATTATATTGTGCAACTATAATTCGCGCGCATGGACGCTAGGTCGGGAATCTATAGCCGTGAGATTAAGAGAACCGAAAAAGCTCAAAAAGCGACTTCGGAAGTTTTGCGAAAACACGGTTGCGAAAGTTTCACCGGTCTATCGCCTCTTCTACGAGACACTTTCAGAAACGTAGACTGCGCGTTTCGGTGTTTTATCGAAGTTTACAAAACAGCTTTTCCCAGATATCGCGGAACAGTTTTGTTTTTATTTTTTTCTCGCATTTGTTTACCCAACTCATTCCGAGACGGAAATATTTTACCTCGGCGATCGTTAACTACATTCGCGCAAATGAAAATTACGAAAACGACTGCAGAACGTTCTACATAACATTCATTCCGTTTCTGAAGAATTATATTTCAAAGCAAAGGATCTGTAATTGCAATTGTTTTCGTTCCATTCCCGCCAGTAATTGCAACTGTGCTTTAATTATATTTACACCGGCAATTCCAATTATTTATTTATTATGTTTGCTCTGTCCTGTAATTCGCAATACTTCCCCTGCTTTGTACGCTTATGGAAAGTTATAATCAATGGGTTGGAAATTTGGCATTATACGGAAAATGTGGAGCAAATTTTAATACTGAAAAAAAGTACGAATTAAAATTTGTGAAAGAAAGTTGTGCTGCAAAGTGACTCCCGTAATAATCCCGGGACGCAAAAATTAATATCCGTAATTTATTCAAAGTGATGAAAGGAATGAAATGTAACTAAGAGTAATGAACTTTTCACCGAGAAGAATATTAAATTCAAATAGGATTGTCATTGAACAAAATGAACTGTCGACAAAACGTTTTCGACCAGGACTTTTCGCTAATGACTGAAACATCATCCTATGAAGATTTATTAACATAAAACGTAACTTTAGTCCGTGCAATTTTTCAACGTCCTCCTATTTCAAAGTAAGGAATTATTTTGTTTGGAAGTTTCCGAAAGCCATTGAAACTTCCAGCCAAGTTACTTAATATTTAATGCATTAAAGTCCAAGTTTCGTGAGAACTTCCATAGAAAAAGAAGCACAGTTCATTCTAACAAGGCACGACACACCATCGCGCTTCGAAAATGATTTTTCATGCGTGTAAAACTCGAAAGATATATAATTCTCTATCGTAATTCGAATTTAAAATGTGCAACTCGATTTCTCGACAAATATTGATCTTTGTAACGAAACGTACTTTTATAGATAAAAACAATTGTTAAATCACTTCAGCGTTCTGGACTTCTGTTTCAAAATTCGATAAATTTATTTTTGTCAAATTTCACGGCTATATTTCAAAGAAAAAATATGAATTTTTTGTCAGTGACGTACATTCTCTTTTGAGAATCTTGAAAAACGAAAAAGAGTCGGGCAGTGATTTGACAAAAACCGTATGCCTGTTAAATTGAAAAATATACGTGTGGAATATGTTCGATTATCGATCTACCTCTGTGCGAGGCTTGATTAAAATTCGCGCGTATCAATGAATGACTTCCTTTTTGCGTGTGCAAGTGAGAAGTTCACTTACTGAATTCATCACTTTTTTGCTAGCATAAAGCTAGGAAAAACGTTTCCACGAGAAGTTATTAAAATTTTCATAACAATAGCTCTCTCGCAATCTCATATACAGTAGTTCGTTATTCTGAGAAAATACGAGGAAAAAAGCATAGTTGGAAAAGTTCATTTGAAAGAATGATCGTGTAGTAGCAAAATACTCTTATAAATAATTCACGTAAAAAGATAAGAAACATTCTGATGTCTCCATTCTTTCTTAGCTCACCACGGACATCGAAGTAAGTTTCTCCTCGATTATTACCTTAAGTATAGCAAAGAGAACGTCTAAAGTGCATCGTCTATGCTGTAACGCTTCGCAAGAAACAGTTTTATGTATACATCATTGCCATTTTCCAGACGAAAGAATACGAAAAATTGGAATGTTGCTTAACGATTATCGTCGGTACAACTGACAGCAATTATACTTTCCAAATAATATTTCACATGCACCCTGAAGTGGTTTCCTCGGACTAGTAAGAGGTGCACTGGAATGTACTTCCTAAAAATTCAGTTGAAATTGATCAAAATACTTGTAAAACGAAAATAATTCTAAAGAACTTAACGAAATTTCATATTTACGAATGTCAGTTAGAGTTAATTTTTTTCTGAGATTACGAGGATATTATTAGAAAGTTAAATAGGGTGAAAGTAGATTTATAGTATCGATTGATCACAGGATTCAGACCAGAGTCGCCATAGTAAGACTTTTCCCCCACTCTAGCTTCCCCTAGTCACGTGACGCGTGACACAATGTCACGTGACTAATCCAGTAATGGCGACTCTGGTTCAGAACACAGTTCACTGAATTACCGTTTGATTAAAAAATTGTATATTTCGTTTCAGTGAGCAATTTTTTTGTATTGAGAATAATAAAACGAAGAATAGTTCTATAGAATGATTTGATCGTTTCTCGAGATTATAATTAAAAATGTCGGATCCATTTTTATTGTAGGTCATATACCATGGTGGCATCAGCTGGAGGGAAACATTCTGCTGATCATCATCGTATCGGCAGTTGTTCTAATCTTCGTGATAATAATCATCTGCGTGGTGATCTTCATCGTCTGCCGCCGCAAACGCTGCCAGATGAAATGTAAGTCACTTTTACAAATATTCCATAATTGTCATTGTGATTTGCAATTCACAACGATTCCGCATGACTCAGCATATCCGATGGACTTTCTTCGAGATTCGTACACGCGAATAATACCGCGAATGAACGAGAAACTATTTCAAAGGAATCGAATCTTAATCGATCTTCGACTCAACTAAACTCTGCCCCGAGCATATCAATTCGCTCAGCTTTCTAATGTGTTGATCTCGCAAGCATGATCGTTCGTAACGTAATACTAACCAAAATCTTGAAGAAGTCCAAATTAAAATTGTGCGATCATTGCAAACGAATACTTCACAGACATCGAACGCAAACGTGACGATATAAAGTGACAATGTTTTACGAGAAATGTGCATTACTCGAGCACGTTCAAAAGTGAATTCATAATTTTAACTTCGAATTTCGTAGTCGATTACTGGACAGGTATTGCTTATTCATTTATTTATTGATGCCGTAAACCATGTTTGGTTTATGTAGCATACAGTAGCATAGCACTTTACAATTAATAACGAAGTACTAAATTCTAATCTCACAATTTTTGAGGAAATTCAAAATAAATGTTGGCGCTGCAACGATGTGAGAAATTTGATGAAAAATTAAAAACTCGCGACAGCTGTGGTGCACGTTTGTCGTAACACCGTCTGAGACATCTCGCACTCGATGGATCACTGTATAGTGAGTTACATAACACCAGTTCTTGCCATGTGCCGCGGAACATCCCCATAACAGGCCATACTCACCCCTCTTACAACGCGAGATCTCGTATTATCGATATCCATCCACTTTACTCGCACTATTCTCAACATTGTCCACTCACAGAAAAGCACACCGTACACATAACTATCGACACACGTTCGCGACAATACAATTACGTTCATACAAATCTATAGATGTAATATTATCGGGTTATTTATAACCATCGAGAGATTGGTAATCGGTTCGAGTCTTCTCGAGTTGTCTCGCACAACAATAGGTTGTCGATAGTAAATTTTCTAGAGAGACGAACCGATTGTAATCGATGTAAACCGCATGTTGCTTGATTACAGAGCAAATAAACACGCGTAAGCTTATACACGTGTAACATATCGAGTAACATCCTCGCGTAAAGACGAAGAAATTGATGAAAAACGTTTCTTGTAGTTCGATAAAGAGGATAAACATCGTGTAAGATACTTGGAATATCGACCGTCGATGAAAGTACATTTACTATCGTTCAGACTGGCTGCAGACATCGAATTCGATGCTCCGATAAATTTACCCTATTGTACCGGGTGTTTCATAATTCATGATGCAAATCATGGATTAATGGCGCAGATTGTTACACAAGGTTACGAATTGAAACATTGAAAGAATTAAATTAAATTCGGTTGTACCTGTTTGGTAAATTGGAACGGCATTGATGGGAATTGGAGGCAACTAAAATTGTCTGACCGTGACTGAAAGCTAGACTTGTTACTGTGCAGCTGCTTTGACATTTTTAAAAAAGAAGAACAGCTTGGTTCGTGACAGAATCTTCGGGCCGTAATTGGATGGCTGCAGTCAGGTTTGCATAAACCATGCACCCGCATACATTATTTTGCTTTGTTATTACCGTTCATGCTAGTTCCGAAGAAAGCATGTCTATTATGTTACGTAATCGTGTAAAGTAGATGGACAATGCGAATTTCCTATTTGGATGCAAAGAACAACTACATATACATTATACAGATTATTAAGTATACATACGAACCTGTGACGTGTTGCTGTGTGGTCGAGGAAACGAAAGAACTTGATCGGCTCGCTGGACATTTCATACGAAAAATGGGTAAAAATTAATTTCGATCGGGAAACATTGATTTATTCGAACGAACATGAGATATATAAGTATGTTCATATACGTATTGAAATTTTCATCAATTCTCTTGAATTATTCAGACTGTTGCGTTATATAATATATCGGCGAAATTTAAATAATGCGTACAACATATACATTTAAAATCGAAAGAATGTTTATTGAATTTTAATTAACCATGGCGGCTTTCATTTAAATATTTTAACTATAGCGTCGTGACAGTTCCACTGTCGTGCATTAATGAACATTTAATTCAAACGGAAACAATTGCAAATGAAGTGAATTATATAATTGTTTCCCCTTTTCGAACTGTTTAACGATGTCAACGAGATACTCGAAGATTTGCATATATACTTTTTATCCGTGCTAATTAATACCAAACCCGACACCAGTTAATTAATTCGTACTCGACGAGCGTGACACTCATTGCTCGAAATAAGATTACGCACTCGTTTTTTTTTAATCAACACGTTGCTTTCACTCTTTATATTCGCGAGCATAGACAAGAAAAAATATTTTTCGAAATATCTTCTTTCGATACAAATGATAACATACATATTCTTTGCAAATTATAATGCTATAAAACATGAAAATGAATTGTTCTCGAAACGGGCAAAACAAATACGGAGCAAGTTTTAAAGGCTTCTACCAACCTGACAAAAGGGTACAATGCTTCCCATAATTAATAAAATCATTTCACAGGGGAATGCCGTTCCAGCAAAATACAATGAAGAATAATCTTCTACAAAAGTTAATTAAACGTTCGTTCCCATTTTACCGTGATAAACCTTTCGAGGGATGAAATAAATAGACTTACCCTTAATTCTAAACCTCGCGGAATCTGCGGAAGAATCTCTGTAAACATCCGCAGCTCGTTCACAGTAGATTAAAACCGAATTTAAAGCATTCGCGAAGGTACAAGGTTCAAGTTTCGCTCGATAAACATGACGGCTTCGGTGAAATTCGCTGAACTTTAAACACGCATAACATTTGAGTCAGTGAATCCCTAAAAGAAAAATTTGGATTTTCAGCAGTTTCTCGGAAACATCTGCAGGGTCGTATAAAAAAAAGTTCAAACTCCTGGTTTCCTCGGGTGAAGTTCTTTTCCTAATTGCGGCACACGTTCTTCTATACAATCCACAGACTGGTAATAACGTCCGACCAACGAAGACACGAATTTTGTCTACGTTTGTGGGCGAATGGATCGCCGTGCGCCACAAACGATTTATAAAACATTTAAAGCGGACACCAGTGTCCCGTTGCATCACGGGAGTAAATCTACAATTAGCGAAATGAAAATGTCCAGCGAGTGTTCCCTTTCCTACATGCAGAAAAAAGGGGGTGTCGTTCGTCGGTGAAACACGGCTCGTTCGCGAAACACCCGGCGAGTTTAACACGATCCTCCGAGAAGTTAGTCGGCGTTAATTAAATTCGCGCAGTCGTAAACTTCAAACTCGAAAAGAACGTCGCCAATTAAACGTAAGACTCGAGGGCGGAAGAAAATGTCGGGGGAGGGTGTGGGGGGTGAAACAAGGGACTGGACCTGATGGGTTTCGTTAGTCCTCGGGGGCACAGCAGCAGCTGGCACGGGCTTCGTTTTCGGTAGCCTCCCACTAACACAGAAAAACTGATTCGTTTCTGCTCTACTTTTTAATTTGGACTTGGTAAACAAAACACAGACAGTAATCGGGTGGTCGAGCTGGAGGAACGCGAACAGTAAGTACGAACTACAACGCATTGCCGTTTACCCGGCTCTCCATTCTCCTTTCTCTCTCTCTCTCGCTCTCTCTTCCTTTACCTCTCTGATTCTTTCTTGACTGTTTCATTCAGCGAATGCGCTTTCGTTTCCAAAACATCGATTTTCTTTGTCATTTTCGTCAAGTGCAAGTGTTGTGAAACATGTCTGTCAATGAACCTTCGACATAGCTGTCAAACCAGAAACCACAAAAATTCTGTAGAATCGAAGGAATTTATTTAAAAATTAGCACTCGAGAGGTGACTTCGAGGCGCCGCTAAAGATTGGAGAACCATTATTTCAAATATTGCTTACAATATTAGATATGTTGGTATTAGACGGCGGATATTTACGCATTTATAAATTCCACAGAATTTAGTACGATTTTTATTTATTCCAGTCTAGTAATCTATCCAGAACTAGTTGGAATCAATTAAATTTTTCTCACAATTTATTAAATTTTATAATCAATCATACAAATATATTCTATAAAATTATAATAATTAATATAAAGTTTATCCCTTAAATTATTTATATACATATATTAAAAATTATACGAATTAAATTCATCTCTAAAAAAACTAGATATTCTCGAAATCTAAATAAATTCGTTCGTCTCAGTTTTTCTTCTGCAACAGTTACGCTTGAAGTGAATCGGACAAAACGCTCGATTTTTTGAGAATAGAAGAGCAAAACGCCCACTTAATGTTTAGCGGTGTATGCTCTCTTTTTCCGTTTCGTCTGGCCAGACTCTGTTTCGCTCGCCATTCCGTTCGCGGCACCAGTTTCTCTTTATTTCACGGAATTACCTTGACTTCCGACAGCTTGGCATCTGCGTCTGCATGCGCTCTATTACCGAAACGTGCTTCTACTCGTCGAAAAGCGACTGCAATATTCTACTTTACGCTTTATGAGACACGGTCATGCGCATGTCTCCGCACCGGTATGCTGATAATTCAGTGGTATTATTGTGTTTGTGCACGATATATGTATATATACGTATACGTATGTGGAGTAGCATATATATATAGAAGACGGTGAGAGATGTGCGGAGCTCGGATTGCGCGGGTCGTGGTAAAAGGATTCGATTGGATCCGGGATACTAATTCAACCTTGGCAAATCTTGGTATTCGATTGATCGATGGAATTATCGGTTCCTCGTATCGGTGGCTTAGCAGGAATCAGATATAAAGAGAATTCCTGTAGTCCACCGATTTCAGGAATTGAAAGAATCCTCGACCGAGGCGATGCTCGCGTAAATACATCTCTGATCAATTGGAAATGCTTACTTTCCTGTTTGTCCACTGTCGCTGGTCGCGTAGTCGACCCTACAGTCGTTGAACGCCAGCTAGACGCCAGCTAGATATCACAAACTATTAGAATATTGTATTTGTCTGTGATTTTAGAGAGTCGCAAAGATTAGAAAGTTCGAGAACCGGCAGAATATTCTTGTAGGAGAAATGAAACGTTTGTTTAAATAATCATCCAATAGTTCGAAGCTTGAACCAATTAAGCAATAGTCCGCGACCTCTGAAAGATTAAATTTAAATTAATTAACGAATTTAATTAATTATTAATTGACGAAACGTGTTTATTTCTATTATTTTGCTTATTCAATTTCTACGGAACTGTGATGAATTGATGGACATAAAGTGACTTCAGTTATTAAAGAGCACGCTTCGACAACTGCATTTATAGAATCAAGTTAATTAAGCGGCGATAGGTGGGACAACGACCGAAAAGGTTTCGCCGTGGCATGCACTCGATGCAACATTTGCCCACGGGCGAGCAAATGGCTTTCGAAGTAATTATCGAGTTTCTAAGTCGATATAGATACGATCTGTACACGTCCACGAAGACGTTAAATTATTCTGTCGTGTGTTGAACGTGTGTTTCTTTCTTGTTAGTCCTCTGGCATCATTGAAGTTTCCGTTTAATCGTATAAGGTGTTGAATGTACGTATTATCAGCACAATGACTTACGAACTTTATTGGTGTGAGTTCGTGTAACAGCTACCCTTCACGATGTGTAGTGTGCACGAGATTGTCTCCAATCTCACAGGAAACCTCTCTCTCTCTCTCTCTCTCTCTCTCTCTCTCACACGTATACTCTCCTTGGCTCTTACAATCTCTCTTACACCTCCTTGTTCTCCAGCATGGCTGAATGCATGTTGCGTTGCATAATTTAGTGACCACTTCCGACTTATAATAGTTTACTGTCGAAGTCTACATAGAGGTGAACCAGGTAAGGGTTGCACGTGCAAATGAATAGGGTGGCGGAGTTCTTTGTTATTCGAATGTACCATTGCGCGGTTGTTGCATAATTTAGGGGATGATTAGTTACACTAGCTGATCTCCGTTACAATGGTAGGCTGTCTCTCTGGCTCTCTCTCTGTTCTATTCTGCAGTGGCGACACTTTCGAGGTGAAAGGTAGGTGAAGGGTTGCATGCCCGATGAGTGGAAAGCTCTCTCTTATTGAGTTGGCTGTCGTTCAAGTCGTGACCTGAAACGAAGAATCCTTACGGCGGTATGAATTTTTTCAACTGCGCCATGAGAATGTGCAGGACGTTAACGTCCTGCTTAGAACTCGATTAATATACACGAGTATAACGATTATGGAAAGTTGCATCATGAGCGACGTCGCGAGGTTCGCTATTGCAATCATCGTGAACGTTTTCGTTTCTCAACATTGCTGTCCGCGACACAACGCGATTGCTCTTCGCCGGAGTACGAGCGAAATTTTCATTAAATTTTTAACATTAAACAGATGCATTAAGTATGTCTACTTATTTGCTCCGTCATAACACGGAGGTAAAAAATTTTTTTTTAAGTATTGGAATTAATGTGGTTCAGAAACCACCTTAATGAACTGTAGGTCCAGTCGCGAAATAACCTTAACAAAGAGTTGAAAGCGACGTAAAATAGATAAAAACAAAAGAATTTCAATTACATGTAATTTTTTGAGGATGAAAGAATTTTTAAGGAAATTTAAGTTCCGAGTGTTACAGACCATTTGCCCAATCTAGATGGACAAAAATCATACGTCTTCTACATCGTTTACACCAGAATTAAGTTTTTAGACAAAACGGAATCTTTAAAATAATTTATTGTCGAGCTTTCAAGAATAAAAGAAAAATGAGAAAACATGTTTGATTCGATACGACAAAATGAAAATTTTTAAATTACGAGATCGAAGTTACTTAAGCATCGGAAGGAAAAGTTCGTCACTGATTCGGAGAAGCCGTTGATTCATTAGCAGCATTTACGTAAGATGCGCGTTGATAATTCACCGTAAACGAGGAAAAAATAGAATTTTGTATATAAATTCAATTTGACTTGTAAATATGACTTGTTTCAACACAAGTAGCATCCATTTATTACTGATCGAATGGAAAATTGAAACACTGATCAATTTTATTAGGAGCGTGTAAATCGAAAATCAATTAACACGAAGTTCGTTTGTGAACCCATTCAAAGAACAACTGCGTTCCGCAATATTTCGAAATTGAATGCAGCGTAATAAAAAAATATTCAGTAAATACTTGAAACGTGAGTCAATTGTTCAATAGTTTAATTAAAAAGCTTGAAAGAGCGGCGCGTGCTGTCGGCGCGTAACGTTCGATAGATTACTTTGCACGAAACAGAATGAAAGCAATCTAAAGGATTCTTCTTTTCAGTTTTTATCTTGAATCGTAGTCTTTTTAAATATTGTATCTGTATCATCTATAGTACTATTTAACCATCTCCGGGAAGTTTGAAATAAATATCTGATCAGCAGAAAGTCAATCAACTCTTTTTCTATGGAATCCATAATTCCTGTAAATTTCAATTTTCCTTCTTCAACTTGGTGGTTGTTAGATTCACTGAAAAGAACAGTAATGCTACAAATGTTTTGAAATGTAAAGCTATAAAACATTTCTGCTAGTCACACTAAATTACTTTGTAAGACTGTTGTTTTAAACTTCAGAGTGTAATCGGTGTTCTTTTGCGAAAGTCTCTTCGTGCTTTACGAACTTCGTAATAGACGTTTAACAGAGTGTCACAAGTTTTTAAATTCCATAATCTATTAATTTCATGAGAGATAAGTTCGTGGAGAACACAGCTTCCACTGGGAACATTAAAACGGCATCGACCATAAAAATCCGACTATGAAATTTACAGATCGCAGTTAACACGACTCGTAAAAATCGATTGCCAAATGGTGTTTTAATGTTAGAAATTGATGAAGCGATGATGGGCGAACAGTTACAGAGATGTCGATGTTGAAACTATATTTTTGTTGCTATAGAAGTTGATAGTAATTTGGAAATTAACTAATACCGCAATATTGTGAACTATTACTATTACTTACTACTTGTAGAGTCATTGGGAAACAGAGAATGGAAGTGAGTCAATGGAAATAACATCATTGACTAACGTTAAACATTTATTTTTATACTTCGATACAAATGTTCTCTTCAAAGTACGACAGAACTTTCCTCCCCAACCTAATGAAACATAAACTCGCATTCAACCAAACACGAAAAAATGATAACAAATTTTATGACTATAATTTCAGAAGAATGGAAATTTTTTATCAATTCCTTTACGATTACGAATACTCTACAAAGTCGTGTTAATTGCGATATGTCCATGGATCGATTATTAAAAAAAAAACTTCTGGCATTGCAAAAGTGAAGAATGGCCTCAACGAAAGAATCGAATTTGGCAAATAATTTGCCGTTTATTTTTTACTTGGTTTGGTTCGACTATTCCGTAACTGTCGCGCGTCGATCCTTTCGTTGAGCCAGCCATGATTGCGACAATCTGGTGTGAAACGTGATCGTTGGACAGTCCAGACGGTGGGCCACCGAGTCCGACGGTGTCCTCGCACTCGGCTCAGGCCCCGGTGCATCCGACACCTGCACCAAGATGGCCGCTGAAGCCCGGGGTGCTGGTGCACATCAATCGGACCCATAGCCTGCGGTCCGGTCTCAGTGTTCGCAACGGCGAATCGCTGCGAAACGAATTGATAGCCAGACAGGTCGACATTCCTGTGACCGATCGATTTCTGATGGAAACGACAATCACCAAAGTGCCGGCCAAAGTGTTCCGACGCAGAAGGGAGCCGGCGCAGAGAAGCCTAACTGTGACCTCTCTGAATGACGAGAGTATGCTTGCCAGAGCTAATAAGATTAAGGCGATGTTTGGAGTGCAACTTAAAGAGCAGGCTACTTTGCCCGGTATTTCCAGAGAGAAGACAGGTAAGTCTGCAACGGAACCTGGGATGAGTATCGCTTTAATGTGGCCATGCCTGAGACGTGGAAACTTGATACAGGCGCGCGCGCGCAGTCCGGGACTCTTTACGAAGGTGTGATGTGTAACGCGACTAATCCGTTAATTTATTCAGCTTTGCTCGCGACTATCCTGGCAACTAACACAACTACGGGACACGAATTAGCCTCGTCGATGGTTTTCTTACACGTAGCGCCACGCTAATCCGCCAATCTTCCGAGTTTGCTCGTAGCAAGTCTGTTTTTCAGTGCTACTCTACTATGTTGAGCGTTGCAAATAGAACATCCTTTTTCTGCCAGCTCTTTCAGATTAGCCATTATTTGATGTTACTTGTAAAGAAATGTTTAATAAAAGACGCAAAGTAGTCGGTCATTAAAGACCTGCTAGGTGTAACAAAACAGCTACGATAAAGGATGTGGAAATTTTTTAATAAATTGAAGGCATTCTGTAATTTATTTTTCATCATTTGTGATGAACGATCGTATCAAATTTTTCGGCAGGATTTTGTTAGAACGAGAAATAAATAATAAGAAAGAAGTTTTCATTATAATACTTTCGATTTGTATACAAAGTAGAAAATCGATTTAATTTTTATACATTTACTACATCGATTTTATTGTTAAAAATAAAGTAACACTCGGTGCGTCGTGTTACTTTTATTAATTTCGAAAAAGTTCGTTCTGTGGCCGATAATAGGGTGCATCAAAATCGTTTCGAACACGCGCGTTTTTTCAAAGCCGGTCGTTGCGAAAAAAGTGATGCAATAGAGAAATAGACCTTCCCGTGCCATTCAACTTTTTCCTGGACAATTTTTTCCTAGCTCTGACCCGGCTCGGGGTATAACCCACACCAATTGCGTTAGCCGTCTCGTATAAATGGAGATTGGAAGCAGACTTTTCATGCAATTAATGTAACTAATAAAATCCGCATTCCGCGAATTTTACACAGCATTTTAATTTTAGCTGAAATTCATAAATCCGTTCGAGTCAATTTTTGCAGGCCATTTTCAAAAATTAAATTTCGAGCAGAACGCGCTTAAACTTCCGTACCGAAGTCACCAGATCCGGGCAATTTTCTCGAATTGGAGGAAAAAGTTACCCTCTCTGCCAGTACCGGACTCTTCACGTGACATTGTGACGCATGCACGACAGAGATAAAGCACGTGATGTGATAAGGCCGTGGTGGAAGGGCTTCAATGAATTTCGGCATAAAATTTGGACAAAATATTTTTAGAACGTTACACTTTTCGAAAATACAGTCACACGAGAATGTATTCCCTTAACCCCTTGCCGTATTTTAACGAGTCACAAAAAGTAAAAAAAATCATAATAAATGTGAATGTATCTTTTTAAATGAAATAAAATTTAATTCGTTTATAATCAATATATATCCATATAAAAAAATGATTTTTCTTTTCTCTTCTGCGACATTTTTCGCGATAAAGATGTTTCAATCGCTGGCAAGGGGTTAACGTGATCGCCGATAGTCCTTTTCCCGAATAACCGGATTAAAACGCCCATCGTTCCGGAATTAAACGGAATAAATTGCGATTTATCGCACAAATTATCCGTGCATATTACATTAAAAACACGGCTCGGTTACAATCCCGCGGTGCTTATTGAGCTATGTACATTGAATATTTGAAAAGCCCGAGTGTATTAAAGGGATCGGGTGCTCGGTCGAACGAAAAATTGTGTAATTTCGTGTGTACCGGTTTACCGAATGTTCGCCTGATCCTTTGTAATAACTTACCGTGAATTCGTTAATTATGGTAAGCGCTGGCCAGTGGCGTTTTGAGGCGCGCTACGGCGAAATATTATATTACCCAGCGTAGGAATCTTGTGAAATATAAGGCAGCTGCGCGCGATCACGAGTTTTCCGTTGACCGCAGTACTCTCCCGGTTATAGAATATTCCGCATAAATAACTGCGTACATACTTTTCCCATTAATTCGATACCAGTCGAATCGGCCGACGATACATTCGAGTCGCTTTAATCCGACAATTATCACGTAAGTGTATACGTGGAACCCATTAACTTCGATCATCGTTGAACAAAACGACGGGGAGTAATGCGAATAAGAACAAAAATTCGGAAATTGAAAATTCAACAGGTTTTCGATAAAAACTTATTCATACCGCAACTGTTCTATCCGGACATTCGCATTGGATACTGGACATCTAAATTAATTCGCGGAACGTTTAAACGGGTCCTCGCTACCGTCATTCTCGCGTTAAACGCGGAAAGAGATGGAAATATAAATCATTCACTCGATCGAGAATCGTACGTATCACAGACAATATTCTTTATCCCGACTTAAAAATTCATTCTTATCATTGGACTGCGGATGACCAATAATAATAACCAATACTTTCTACGACATTCACTGATGTTACAGTTTATAGTTTCAATACATAGTTTAATACCTCAGAAATGTAAATTAATCTGTGATCATCCAAGAATACAAATGTCTACAATAATTTAGCTAGTTGTCAGTAGAGATTTTTAAATAACTTTAAAAGGAAATTAAAAATGGATTTTACGCATTTATAGAAACAGAAGAATTTCAAAATGCTGTTACTAGTAATAAATAATTATAAAGTAATGAATAATATTTAAGTATCCGAGTGAACTAAATTGTGTAGTTGAATGTAACTATTATTTGACCGACCGTCTTACATTTTTACATGGACAGAATGAAGACGAGCATACATAAATATTCTAAATATCTGAATCATACGAGAATATCGAGGATCAGATCAAATGCGCGATTCTGGGGTCGAAATAGCTTCGAATTCAAAGGGCTCGCACTATAGTAGAAATAGGGTCAACACTTTTTGATCCAGTATCCCTCGTCAGTCTCCCCATTTTTCCGTTTGAAAGTTGTTAAAGGAGCAGGAGCCTCGTCGGTGACGTTATCGTTCTAGTTGCGATTTATAACGGACATCAAAGCGTCCATCAAACCGACGTGAAATTATCACGGACGATTTTCGAAGCTGTTTGTCGTCGAGCGATAAAATCGTGTTGCACGTAACGGGCAGTGGCCGCATAACGAAACGCTTTATATGTGTTGTTGCTTCTATGTGTCTCTTTCTTTTTTTTTGTTCTTGTTGTTCTTGTCGTGTGTGTGTTTTTGTTTTTCTCTTAGCTGTGACTTACAAAAGAATAGCACCACGGCAGAGGATATTGCATGCGGAATCGTCGTGCGAATTGAATCGATGCAACGTCTCCCGTAAGCGAAAAAAGCCAGGCGCAGGTACGTAACAATAGCGAACATCCGTCGGCCATTAGGCATGAACCCCCGTGACCTACGACGATTTTCGCACGTTTCGAGAATCGAACGATCTCTCCTGCGATTCGAAATGTTTGCACGTACAGGATTCTGTGTGATTCGAATGCACGAGCGACTAACACCGCGAACGGTGCAAAAGGTTCGTAAGCTTTTCTATTAGAAACGTACGAATTGTTGAGAATTAAGTACAGTAGACTCTCGCTAATATTGGAACACTCTTAAAAAGACGATAACTTTTTCAATATTGTACTATATGGTTTGAACTTTTTTGGGAAACTAGAGCAATTAGTTTGCTGCAGGATGTGAAAAAAAATGTTTTCAAAAATTGCAATCGATCGCAATTGTAGAAAAAATACTAAAAGTTGCATTTTACAAGTTTTTTATATGGGTCTATATTGAAAATTTAAAAATAGTACAATCTAGTAGTACAATCCAGAAAAATCCAAATAGTACAGCACAATATTAAAAAAAGTTATCGGTTTTTTTAGATTTTTCAAGAATTTAATGGGAGTCACTGTATAGGTAGATACGACGATTGGATCAGTGATAGACTGCGGATTTTTATTTGAGAAAGAAAAGTTGTCTCCGTTAATTACAAGATGCAGAGGCTAATGATTTATTTATCCTTTGAAGAATTAATCGTAAATGCATGAAATCCGCAGTCCCGTGATAGCAAGGTAATGTAATGAAAATAAAGCTAAGATTAACAGAATTTATAAGCAAAGGAAATTCTCTGCCGAAGAATGTAACTTTCAAAAGATAACGTATTAATTAGTTCCTTTTTGTTGGAGACCTTTTCTAGTAATTTCTGTAGATCATTCTTAGACAGATATCGATTGAGAAGATAATATTTTAATTTTAGGACTTCCTTGAATATTTGATTATTCAACGTAAAGTAAAATTCAGTTAATAATTCGAATTTATTCGCTTTCTTCGAGAAGATATACGATCACTTTTACGATGTATAACAGAAGATTCTGGAGTTAATGTACCAGATTTATTGTACGATGTCAAGATGATGAATACAGTGTGTATACTGGAAAAAAATGGATCCGTCTAACGCCATTACGGGATCACTATAAATCCTGAACGTATAAACATACATATGCAAATAATATGCACCCTTTTCACGTATCGTGTTCGTAAAACAGTAGTGCGCGATCATGTTTAATCACAAAGCTTTTTTGCACACTTCGAAAAATGTATGTCGAACAAATTTGAACCGCTAGAACCAATTAAGAGTAAATATTAATACTAGAAATTGATAAAATCGAGATCAAGTATTGTTCGAAGTGTCAGAAAATATAAAATTAAAATATTATTTATCGGAGATCTGGACACATCGAGAGTTCCAATTCGAATTTCTGGGTGATACACTTCTTATCAGTTACTTTACACAGTGTAGAGAAACGGTAAAAATAGCGCAGTTACAAATCAGTAATTTCAACCAAACTCTACAGAGTGTTCAGAATGATCGTGTATTCCGATCATAAATTTTCCCGAAACCCAGAGTGCGATCTAAAGAAAGGAAAATTACAACACGTCCACTTCATAACTCTTCAGATATAAGGAGCTGTACACGATTCCAGATAAAGATATCGGGATTCTACATTTAGATCGCGTATTCGTGCAGCAACAAGAGTAGCCATAGGCCTAGTTCTTCACCTGTGATAGCGTTTGCAATCACACACCCGAACATCGTCGGATAAATGTTGTTCTCTGTTTCTCTCTCTATCTATCTCTCTCTCACTTTCACACCAGCTGTCTATCTTTGTTCCTATCTGTCTTTGGCGCACTGGAGAAACCCTCTACTTAAACAAACCCACTATATAGAAACTTTCGGAACGTGTACTGTCCCGTAGTCGGTTACAGGCGAATATACCCCGACACCTTTCGGCTCGGGTGTCCTCGATCGCCTGATTCTACAAAGTCATGTTTCATTTGCACTTACAGATCCCAATCAAGCTGCGAATAACAATCACGTGAACAGCGTGTCGGAGGGTCTTCCGGACTCCGGAGTGAAGACGTTCTACGAGAACCTACCCTTCCACGGGATCCAAGCGCCGCCTAACAAGGTCAGTAGGAATCGATAGCCCAACCTGAAGTGCCTGCTCGTCGACCGGCAGACACAGTATTGCTCCCTTAAATTTGCTGAATTTGTGAACACTGAAATTCGCGCCACATACTCTTCCTCCAGCACGGATAGACGAAGAACAGACGTACTTGGAAGAGGTACAATTACGAAAGTTTCAAACTCAGTCGTTTTTGTGACACCTATCCAGACATAGCGTTTAAACCAGTGTTGAGATTTTTCAGATTAACGCTGAAACTACCACCACCGGTCATATGATCGGTTTTAGATTTTTTATTTTATAATTATTGAGATTCTAGAGGTGTCTTTGTGGGAATCGATTGAATACATCTTTTTACACCAGCATATAATTGATATAATCTTGTTATTTTTATATAGATCTCGCGCTCAAAATTCACCTTATTGCAATTCAAATTCGGGTTCCATGGAAATCACCGACACAGATTTCGCCGACACGGTTTTCACCGACAATGACTTTGGCCAGACTTTGATCGACAACGAATTTGACCGACAACAAATTTCGCTAACTGAGGTGGTCGTCTCAAGTCGTTGTCGGTCAAATTTGTTGTCGGTCAAATTCGTTGTCGGTTAAAGGCGTTGTCGGCCAAAGTCACTGTCGGTAAAAACCGTGTCGGCGAAATCTGTGTCGGTGATTTCCATAGAACCCGTCAAATTCACCCTTGTGTAAATCAATTTCACCCTCTCGGAAATCAAATTCACCCTTTCACAAATCGAGCTCAATCTATAGTAATTTTTATGGTTGGTGGATTTAGTGTTAAAATGCTCGTAAGAACACGCAATAGGAAACTTATGTTGCTTGTAATGCGGGATTTGTAAATACATATTACGTAGCGGGGACTACGGTGGGAGCGAGGGTGAGAGAAAATTGAGTTTGATGGAGGTTCTCAGCTCGCGAACCACCGGTCGCCCGGACCTGGCGTAAATATAAAAATGAAGGTCATACGTATGATTGCTATACACGAAGTCCATCAAAGTGGACCGACTTACGTCGTGTTTGTACTCGTTTTAAGCAGAAGAATCTCGACGATCCACTGGTGCCACACTTGAAGTGGTAAGACAAAGACGATTGAATTTGAAATATTCTTTAAAACGTGCTCGAGTACATTACTCGAAGAGAAATGCAAGAATTTGACTTTCGGATTCCAAACTTGGCGAATTACTGTGGGCACTACTGTACACCGTTTACTTGTTTAGAGCATGACTGTTGTACCTTAACGCGCTTGTCAGTAACAGCCGGATGGAAATGCACCGTGCCGGAGGCGTTCGACGGTGGAACGCACCCGTCCACCATCGCCTCGGAATCACCACAGCCTATACTCTTGTTCTTGTTTTTCTTTTTCTTGTTCTCTCTCTCTTTTTTCGGCCAATAAAACCAACCACAACATCCCGCCGCGCCTGCCGCCGTCGAAAATGCAATGAAACAAACACGAGTCCATTTTGTTTTGCCGCGGCCACCCGACCGTCCGTGTGCTTCTGCTTCATCATTCATATATTCCATTTGCCGATACGATATATTTGCACGGCCACCAGCCACGTGGAAATCGAAGGACCGCGTTGGTGATTTGCAGATACGCGAACGTACACTGTGGACGTAAGAGAATTTCGGGGAAGGCTAATCGAATACAATTTTTGGTGATGCTTATGAGACACGATTGGCTGGTAACCAGAAATGTTTGCCCGATTCCTATGTAATTCAGTCGACTTGGGCGAGTCAGATTTCAGTGCTTTTGATGGGCGAGGATGCCGCCATGTTTTAATATAGTGATCGTTGCGCGTCGCTTACCGAGCGGAGCCGCTAAGTGACGCGAGCACGTGGTAATTCCGACAATTAATAAGTTGGTTGGTTGTTAGGTAGTGAGGGCGAAGAAGGCCTGCCGTTAGGCAACTTTGAACACTCATAACTTTTGAACCATTGATCCGCTAAGATCGAAACTTCGATTTCTGGCATTTTCTCGCTGAAATCCACTGGATTGCGTAGAAGAAAGGCAAAAATTTCTGATTACCCAAGTTTAACCAAAGAATTCATAAGCAGCAAGCGCATACTAATTTATCTGTGACCTGCATTCTTGGACAACTTTTACCCAAGCACCCAATTCAATTATTCTCGGTCTCGTTGAACGACTCCAATCTACGCGAACAGACCAACTTTCTTACCAACTAATTTGAAAGTAATTTTTGACTGTACGGCGTTGCAGTAATTCGTGCAAGTCGTTGTAGTTGTCGCGCGCACAGCTCGGGTGATAAACATTATTGGAGCACTATTTCTTTCGCAAGTAATTTCACAATAAATTGTGTACCGTCAACCAGAGTCTCTCTTGATCTTTTATACAGCTGTGCTGACCACGGCTGGCCAATAAAATCAATATCGTCGGTAATATCCAAACAATTTCGTCCGAGGAAAAAAGGAAAATTCCTAATCCCGGCTTACAGGTTTCGTAGCCGAGTAATTTGGTGACCGAACAAAAGGGAACAAAAACGCTGGGCGAATGGAAGAAATTGTTCTCCATTTACTTAAAACAACCTCGACGGGTCTACTTCCTCCACTGGTGATTTTTAAAGATTTTTAGCCTCTGCCGCGCCATATCGAGCCGTGATAAACTTCTAATGAAGATTTTACCGAATCAGACTCGTAATGAAGATTTTAACCGAGCCCAGCAAATGTGAATGATACGCGCTTCTTTTCTAAATGGAATCAAATTTGCTTCGTTTGTAATCCATATTTAATATTCAAATAAATGTAGGCAATTTTCTTTTCTTAGAATGTTTTCAAAATTTAGAATGAGTCTAATTTTTGTTTAATATTTTCCTGTGTTGTATTAAGTATCGAGGACCACCAATTTTTTTACACATATTTATATTTCATGAAAAATTCTGTGGTTTAAAGATTTGTTCACTAATGCTTTGACACAGGATATCGACTAAATTGCATTATTTTTTCGAGCCTTCCGAATTTATTTTCATAACTTTTTTCTGGTAAATACGTAAATACTATGCTACAAAGCTCAATGCGTGAACTGAAATTTTTTGAAATTGTGACGCGTGGAGTTTTTCCTACAACCACAGAATTGGGGATAGTATTAAGATAAAGGACGATCGAAGAAGGATGCCGCAGCAATGGGTACAGTTGCCCTGAACCCCCGTGGATTAAAAGATGTTTTTTGCTCGGGCGATGTAATAGGTCAAACGTTTTTGCTTACGCGAGCCGGCCCATGGAGCCGTGGAGAGGCTAACTCGAGGAAGGCATGAAGGTAATTTGATAAAAGGGGTCGAAAATATCAGGAGCACGCGAATACTCGAGGCCCTCAACCGCGAAACGTGGCACAGAAAGTCACCGTGAAATAATCGCATTATAAGAGGCTGGAGTGCCGGAGTACCATACCGGCAGTCTGAGGCCTGGCTTCCCTCGAAGAGGAACGCGGAGAACGCGAGAAACACAGAGAGAACCGTCGCTGCAAGGAACTAGTGTGTATTGCACTTTGTGGTGAGAGGCTTTAAGCGCCGAGAACGTAATTAGGAATAGGTTTCACCCGTTACCAGTCCACCCCTGCTTATTTCGGCATTGACTTTTTAACCTGCACCCTGTTACAACCATGATTAATGATCGTTCATTAAATTCTCTTCACGACTGTACATTTTATCTCATCATCATAGTTGCTGAGACGAAGATAAACGTGTTGTTCAAATCGTTCATTTTCTGCGAAAGTTTGAGATCCTACAATTCCGAGCAACTTGAAAATGATTTCATTAAAATTGCCGAAAGTTTAGGAACTGCGAACGTTTTCTCCCGAGCGACTCGGTAGCCGAATATATTCTTTAAGGGTTGAAGGTGAGCGTTTCAGAGACGACAAGAGTATCGCATTTTTTTTTTGCACTTGTAACTTCCATATGCAAATTCATTTTGTAAATTTTCAAGAGTGTCCCATCTTTTTCGTGCGTCTCTTGCCCTTTTTAGATTACTCGAAAGATAAACGCTGAGAGCGATGACCTCTTACCATTTTGATACTTCAACTTCTCAGGAGAACTTGCCCATACTTTTACTATTCTTTTCATCTACTTTTAAAAAGAGAATCTGCTTTAATCGTCTTTCTTATACTCTCCGATGGTCGTTGCAACTTTATTCATTTAGTAAGCCAACAGTTCGCTGTGCCCGACGAGAAGGAAAACGTTGCTAAGAAAATAAGAAGCACAATTTTCTATGATCAACTTATTGGACCAGCATAGCCTGGAATAACTATGATGCACTATGGTATCTAATCAATTGCTAATTTAAGTAATGGAGGTGTTACATCAATTTCATGTGTATGAAATGAGAAAAATAATGTAGAATAGAATTATTTTAGATCTGATAGAAATGTTTAATTTTTCAGTTAGAATAGTTCCGACAGCAAGGGGTTAATGATCGGGAGTCCACTAAACACCAGAGCGCGGTCATTTGCTGTGGTTTACGCATGACAATTGTACTCGAAACAATTAAATATTTAGACAGTCGATCAATAATCTACGTATTAATTCATTGGGGTTAGGCGAGTGGTTCTGGCGATGAAATATGGATTTCATAGAACCAGGACACGCCTGGTAAAAGCTCCCCGAACCAAAGATAGTTGACAAAGGCCGTCGCTAATATCCATTTTCTTGCCTCTTCACTTTCAGCTTCTGTCCATACTCAATTACTTCGGATACGAACCGTTCCTCTGCTTCCAATATGGTCATTATGTATAGGTCGAGGGGAGGGACACTTAGTTAAATAAAGGGGAAGCTAACCTCTCTTCGTGGCCGATAGAATCGTAAACTATGCAGGGTCGTTGTTGAACACTCACTTGGATCCTCATAAAGCTGATAGACAGTTCCTCCTCATCGGGAACTACTACGCCTTTGACTTGACTCAAGTCGATGCACCGACGGCCATTGTTCGATTCAGCTAATCTTGCCACTGAACTACGGACACTTGCACTCTCTCCTGCGCAACTTGCCTGAACCTCGCGTCAGTAAACTTTAGACGGAATTGAACCGGCCCTTGCAATTCCAGAGATTGCGAAATCTTAATCAATTGCACTTTAAATTAGTTTTCAATTTTCTTGCCAACAGCTCCCTACTATTTCAGGGTTAGGATCCTAACCCCTCAACTCACCGACAATTATTTCAACAACAATATTCACTGACCGATATTTTGATAGCACCGATAGTTATTTCACCGACAGCCATTTCATCGATAGTATACCTTCAAAATTTGAAATTATCTAAACTAAAATACTATCAAAATACTAATGCTCTCAGCGCAAGGATTCGATCATTTGTTACTTGATTTGCAAAGCAACTGTGCACACTACTAAGGTAATTCCAACCTTTCTATCTTTATTTAGATCATCTTCAGGAGTTGCTAGAATTATTACAAATTAGTTGTAATCCATGTTGTTGAGAAAACTATTCACTAGCTTTGTGGTGAAAATTAATAAATTCGGTGTGATAATGTAATACCTGTTGTCGATTATCGAGACACTGTGGTAAACAGTAAACATCAGGCAAGAACGTATAGGATCATAGATTGAAGTTCGACCAATCAGTATTAAACTAAAATAGGTTAAAAACGTTTGTCGATGCAATGACCGTCAGAAAATGATTGTCGAGAAAAAGATTTCCAGATAATACGTTTCCATTTCACACCACGATTGAAGTTCCACCTCGTGCGTGATCGAAAATTATACTCTCTCTAGGTGGAACTCCGCTTCTACACCTACAACCTTATAGAAACCCTAATGCACTATCAAAGTTCTATAATTAACATTGCACTGTCGAATTTCTATTCGACAAGTGGCATGTACACCGCTTTTGATCCTGAAACACGGCACGTTCTACGCTAATTCGAATTTACCTTCCACTTCGACGTGCATACGTATCGTAGTCGCGTACTCTTCGAATCTAGTACCACGATAAATTTCAACAAAAATATATACGTACAAATCGATAGCAATATCTGCTGCTCCACAACGTTTCCCTTTCAGTTCTCCTCTTTCATTTGTACTTGTTCGCAACATGGTATCGCTCTACATGGTACCAGCCTCAAAAGATCCGCAGAACTTGTTCCATTTCGAAAATTAAAGAAACGAGGATTTTCCCCATTTTATCCTAAATGTGAGAAGTAATCATGACCATGCTTTCATTTCTTTCATAAAATATTGTATAGCCACGGAGCGGTATACGAAATTAATGAAATTTGTTGTTCAGAAATAGATTAATCTTTATGAGAATACAAATTGTCAAACTTGATTGTAATGAGCAGGAGGTAAATCATAATGTGTTTCTTCCTGGAATATTCATTTCAGACTAGCTGACCTGACAAAGGTTGTCCTGTCCACATTTCAAGGAAATGTGTAAATAAAGTAAAAATGAGGAAAAACGTATTTCGGAGTTATCATTGTAGCAAACGGACATCGATAATGTAAATTCCTATTGAAATATTGATTAAAAGCTGTGACGTTCATTTTTTTGTTGTATCGAAATATGATTCAAAAAGCAGCTTTTCCCGAATATTCCATTTTTCCGGGCAACTTTTCCAATATTTCTTTCACTATGACCTAATTTGGACTATTACGAACATTTAACAAAAGAATTAACTAATAAATGCATGAAGATCCGCAATTTAATGATGAACGATAAAGGGTCGTAGTTTGTTTATCGAGCAAAAAAAGTTCGGATCCGCGAAGAACTGAAATATTTCCGGCACGAAGCGAAGGACTCGACAACAACAATTCAGAACTGATGCCTCGAAAGTATTGCGTGCTGTCTTTGAATTGCAAAGCAGGTATCCCCGAAAAAAGGGTCGCGTCGCATCGTGACGAATCGTCTACAGACGGAGGATCTTTTCCCCGGTGCTCCATGGTTCAACTCCGTTTCGCCTCGGAAACATTTAACTTAAAATTGGCAACGCGCGCCGTGCGCGTTCGCCAGGAGTTCGTTTCCGACATCAAAGAGAATATAACAATGAATAAAAGTTCTCGGGGCCAGGGTCCCACCTCTCTCCCTCTTTCTCTCTCTCTCTCTCTTTCTCTCTCTCTCTCTCTCTCTCTCTCTCTCTCTCTTTCTCTCTGTCTCGTTGAAAACTGGTCCGAAATTTCGCGCAAGTATGTAGACACGCAAGCCGGAACTTCTCTACGATCTCTCTCGATCATGTTAAGCCAGTTAATTGTCACGTTTCAGACAATGACGACGACAGCCGATGCTGTCGCGGCGGGGGAAAAATGACAGAGCAGAAATAATTAACTCCCCGAGCAAACTTTCGGACAAATGAAACCAGAAGTTCAGAAACGAGCGGACCATAAAGTAGTGGTTAAGTGGAATTGGATCCTTTTGTGGAAGTCGCCATAATTAGTTCACGTGTACCCGCCGCACAGAGCCAGTTCTACGACATAATGGCAATTTTCGGAACGCGAGCGACGAAACTCTGACGAGAAATTGAAAACAGTAACAAAAGACCGTGGTTCGCAATTTTAGAACATTTTTTGATTGTACGAGTCGACTCGCCGCCCTCGCAATTCTTTAATTTGTCTGTGTCTTGCTCGTTTCTTAGATTCTTGAAACTTTCGTGACACATTTGTCTCTCATTTTATGAAATGAATATGTTCCTCGGTGCCAAATTGATACAATGTTAAAAGATTGGCGAAATAACAAGGTAAACAGTTATTTCTCGGAATGAGAAGTTGGAGTCTCGATTAACTCTTCGAGAATCGATGCCTCTGAACTCGTTCGCAAGATCATCAGAGATATATCAATTCCAATCGACTGTCGTAATTAAGCTCGACACGGGATCGCTACTCGAACGTCGTGTCCAGGTTCTCCCGGCTGGGAAGAACGATTAAAGATCGTGTCCCCCCCTGAAATCATTATTCATCGATGTCAGCACTCAGCGTAGATCATTTAACATCATTATCGCCTCGGCTCGGCGCCGCTTTGATGGCGACGCCTAGGTAGAGATCAATTTCCTGCAGACGCTAAATAATCAGCAAATCGATAAATGTTGGCCAATTTGCATCTCGTGTTACGGGAGCGGGAGCTTCTGTGATTACACGAAACTGTCAGTGCTTGATCAAAGATGCGGCGCGGCGTCAGGTCCATTCGAAGCCCTTTTCACCGTGCACTACATTCGGCCCTTGAATGGACATCCATTTCAATAATTGCGAATCTTATAATTGACACTTGCCTCGTAAACCGAGAACCCGCTCTACCTGTCGCAACGGTTGCCTGCGCATCCCCTGTTCTTGCTAACTTTTTCTGCCTTGAACATTGTTTCTCTCAAACGTGATTGACCCCGTTGTCGGCTCGGATCATGCTAATTAACAAATTGACAGGCTGCAGTGGGTTGCCGTTTAATCTTCTCTCTGTGCACTGCGACACGTCTAACGTACCATTATTCAAAATATTGTTTGCATTATTAAATACGTTGGTATCTAATGAATTACTACACGTTAAAGTATCGTATGAGTAATTCTATCAATGTTATACCCATGAAATTTCAAAAGTTGTAGAGAATGAAAATATTCTAGGTCGAGCAAATGTTTAATTTTTTAATTAAAATAGCTCCGCGTGCAAAGGATTAACCGTGTACAACGGTGTAATTGGAGCCCATACACTCTTGCAGAAGAATATAAAGATTCGTGGGAGTTTAACTTTTAAAAGATAAGACTAGGACGCTTTAAAATTTTTAACATCTTTGAAATGAAACTTTTCCATTCGTCAACTTCCTATTTCCGGATTTATCGACGTGGGGTGCGTTCGCACTCCATACACGGAGATAAGGTTAGCATTAGGATCCAATTGAGTTGTCGCATATGAAATAATCCGACTATGTAACTGTTTAGGCATGATAATTTTCTAAGTAAATTTATGGATGTAGGAAAGGAAATAACATTTTTTAACAGCAGACCTACCCGCAAAAATTCGGCAGAAAAGTTGAAGCATGCTCGCAACACCGACAGTTGCGAATTATCATCGAGCATGTTTTAAAAAATGAAATTTCACGGAACCATGGTAGATTGGTACCGAGCACGACGCACGAATTGAAGTAAAATAAAAGATCCTCGCAGTGCGCGAACATGAAAGGCTGGATAATTCAACGCACACCGGTTAAAAAAAGAAAAACGTGAAAAAACGAATTTAGCAGAAGGAACCATTCCGCTCATCCGATGGAGATCGTTTGTAACCGGCGGAAATCCCGGCGACTTTTGAAATGTCGAAAATGGTATCGCGAGAGGGTTGGGTCGGGGAGGGGAGGGGAGAAGCTGAAAGACTGCGTCGTTAAAGCACTCCTTAATGAAGCAGAAGCATCGGACGAATGCGTGAAAGGTTAATGAATGGATATTCATCAGTGGAACCCGTGGAAACCACGAGCCGTTCGCATTTTACGTCTGGTGTCCATTGCGAAACGCGTAACATTTCGAACAGCCGCGTACATAAATCGTCATCGCCCAGCGCGCGGGCGGCCGAGCTGGCCGATTGATCGATATATATCGGTGAACGCGGCCAGTGTCAGAATTACAGTGGCATAACAAATTAATTTCGCGGATCACGGGCTGCCGTCATAAACCCGGAGTTCGGGACGCATGTTCCGAGGCACGGGGTGGCCCACCTTGAAACGGAAAATATCGATCTCTCACGTTTCGAGGCATCGAACGCCGACGCGTTCGACAATTATCGGCACGATGACCCGACGCTGTCCAGGTAGGTGCGACGGATCCGCGGAGAAAATCTCTGCTGCTAGAATCTACAGGGTCTTTCAAAATTATACGTCGCGACCGCTACAGCGTGTTCTGCACCGCTAGATAGATGTAGAGTTGTTACATTTAACATTGAGTTTCAAGGTCAGAATTGTTTTTTTTTTATTACATCTTATAGTACTCGTTGCGACCAACAAAAGTCTCGCAGGAACTGTAGATCTGAATGCAACTGTTCTCGGAAAGAAGGACTTTAAAGATTCGCCAACTATTTCATTATTGAACGTGGAGTAAAATATACGACTTTTTCATTCGACGCGTCGTTTTCGAGAAAATTCACCGACAATTCAGCAAGTTCGCGTGCATAGTGTTTTCAAGAAGTAGAATGTGTCAGAAATGGACAGACGCATCAGACATTTCAAGGACATGGCTTTCTCGGAAACGTAGCAAATGAAAGAACATTGGGACACCCTGTAGGCATATGAAATAATGACACGAGACACAATGGTTTCCCTGAGACTTTCCTTCGTCGCAATTAATACTATACGATGATATAAAAAACAATTTTGATCCAGAAATAATAAAACTTTGAAACACCCTGTACGCCTGTTGCCTCTCATTTTATTTCTTTTTTCTTTCACACTCGACAAAACAATCGCACACGTATGCTACCGAATAATTGTTTCGGTGCAGGAAGAAATTCTTCGAGAAATAGAAAATAGCACACGCGTGCCATCGTTTCGTCGAGGGGAGTATTTGTTCTATTTTGTTTTTGCTCTGCTGTGTGCGCGCGCCAGTGCCTTTGGATTTTCCTTGAATCTGCCCAGGCCAGCAATTTCGCTCGCTGAGATTGAAATGAAGGCAAATCCCGACAATAGCCGTCTCGATGACCGGACCTCGGCTCTCTGCTAGTCCGCTACGTTCTAGCTCGCTCAGCCTGCTTATTTATTTGTTTGTTAGTCCGAAACACACAGTTCACGTCCGAACGACAATAACCGCCTGATGCCTGCCGAGCCAATTTTTCGGCCAGTCCTCGTTTGAATTACGACGTCTCTTCCCAGACTCCGGGACCCACTTCGTTACCATCCACGCGATGCAGAGAATACAGTGAATGCGAACTAGCTTTAACCAGCACTTCGCGGCTCGCGTCCAACCTCATCGCAGCTGGTGTCATTTACGAGGAAATCGAGTTTTGCCCTCAAGGGCTGCAGTGAAACTTCGCCAGATCTATTTGCTCGATGACGAAGAACTCATTCGTTTCAGACTTTAAGAGCCCATTATTCGAAGATTTTGTTTCCTCTTCGAACATGATTTTTAGAACAATTTTTTGGACTTGAAGGGCCCACAATTCGAAGATCTTGTTTCTACTTCGAAATTGATTTTCGCAACAACTTGTGTCCACGAATTCGTTCGCGAGTTAACGCTTATTAGCTTCGGAAATGATAATTGGCTAGTGAAACTGATTGGAGTTCCAAAGCCATTTTGCGAGACCGGTGAATTGTTCGGTGCGGGCATTACGATAAATTCTTCCACGGAGAGAGAGAGATCTAAGGGTACGATACCGATATTCGTTATACGAACGATTCTTTCGAAGTTGCGAGCGGTTCGGTTTCCGTGCATGAGAACGTAAACTCCTGAAGTACTTTCCACGCAAAAACTTTCAATCGCGGTTCCCGTTATCTGAAATTGAATGCCTAGGCCACTTCGGAACACTTGAAAGTAATAATGGCAAGATTTCCTGCCTGATTATCGTTAAATGCGAGTGTACACTTAATTCTGCAGAAATCAGCAAGTTGGAAATATACAATACAATTTATTCCAAACTATGTTTTCTAGATAATCGATTCAGGTTTAGGATAGCCACGTTCTCATGCAATAGTATTTATTATGTACGTATATGATGGAACGTTATCCAGACTCCCCTTGCTATCAGCAACTCTTCAACCGTTCAATTATCAACGTAAAACGATCAGTTAGGGTTTCGAACGTTATCCAAAGGGTTTACATTGCTGTAAACTCATCAATCCTTCAATTATCAATGTAACAATGATGTAGTAGCAAGTTTGAACGTTATCCGAAGGGTTCCCATTGCTGTAAACTCTTGAATCGTTCAATTATCAATGTAAAAATGATGTAGTAGGAGGTTCGAACGTCATCCGAAGTGTTCCCATTCCTGCCAACTCTACAATTCTTCAATTATCAATGTAAAAACGATGTGGAAGGGGTTCGAACATTTTCCAAAGTGTTCCCGTTGCTGCCACCTCTTCCGTTGTTCAATTGTCAATTTAAAACCGACGAGGTGGGGGTTCGAACGTTGTCCGACGTGTTCCCATTGCTGCCAACTCTACAATTCTTCAATTATCAATGTAGAAACGATGTGGAAGGGATTCGAACATTATTCGAAGTGTTCCCGTGAAAAGTAGGTTTGGAGCATGATCCAAAATCTGAAGGCAAAGTGCAGACCCGTCATTCCCGGTGGAGGTAGTGTCGACGCAAAGAGTCGAGGTCGTGGTCAGCTAAGTAGCCGCCGGTTGTCTTTTGTTTTAGTTGGTTTCCCCTATGTTTGCCCGAGTTTCGGCTTTGCATGGCACGTTGCATCATACAATGGTGAGGTCGTCGTGCGGGACGCAGCAGCCGCCGCTCAGTAGAACGACATCGTTCTGCGACGGTAGTTCCGGTTACGAATCGACCAGAAGTCACCTCGGGCCGCACTATAGCGATTACAACATGCCCAGGAGTAACTCGCCGGTGCCAAAGTACAACAGCCTGAAGCCACGTCGTCGAAAGCATAAACGTTCGCAGTTCTACTCGCTAAGACTATGTCGGAGACACGAGAACGCGCACAACAGGAAGTATCAGCTTTACGCCATACCGATATACAAGTGTCCGCATAAAAACAGCAGCACGAGTACACTGGCAACAATCGTCACACCGGATACGCCGTCACTGACGGATCAACAGTTGATCAGGTCGAGTCAGTCGGATTCGGCGACCACCGAAGCAACAACGCCGCCGATACCGGCACCAAGGAGGTCCAGGAAATCCGATCCCTCGAAACACACTTATCAAAACGTCCCCCTTCCTGTCTTCCCGCCAAAAAACGCTTCGCTGCCTAAGACAAAGGTTTGTCGACTACTCATGTTCTTTGGTAGTATGCACCCGCATTCGGTGCACCATAACGTTGCTGCTGCTGTTGCCGCCGTGGTTACCGCTGGCACTAAGAAATCGTTTCGTACTTGCTTCGCCGAGAGACAGATCTGGATCGATCGATGTTAACCGATCAAGTAGTTAAATCGTCCTCGCTCAATCGCCTGCCCTCCTTCTCGTTCGGCTAACTTTTTTCGCGCCCGAAGAAAGATCGCTGGTGCTCGAACCGGAGCTTTAACCCTTGGCACTCGAGTGGCAACTCTGAGGCACCGTTAAATATTGCTGTACCAGTAACGTAAACTCATTGTTACGTTATTAAATTATTTTATATCAATGAATTAAAATAGTTCCGAGTGTAAAAGGTTGAGAGGGCAGGTGTTTCAACTTTCATTTCGCCAAATATTTCTGTGCAACCGGTCTTTATTAAAATACCTTTTGACGTGGGAAATTTGTATCAACGAGAATAATGGTGAAATAATTCAAAATATTTCTAGATGTTTTGGGATGTCGAAAAAACATTGTCACACACCGTACAAATTAAATATTCACGAGACCAATGAATACGCATCCACGTACCTGAGGTAATCAAGAATTTAACAAACTTGGTGTAACCTAGTAATCGTATACTTTTAGACATCTGCTACGTATGCGCATACATAATTAAAAGACTGCTTAGAATAGATTTAATCTGTTTGCGGAAGCTACGTTTTCTAATCAGCATGTCCACATAATGTTCCTAGAATCGTGTGCACGCACTGGAATTAGACAATCTTTCTCGCGATTTGCAAAATTGCATTACCTTCATCAATCGGTCTTTAAATATTAGAATTTTCCTTTGAGTTATCCTCTCTTATCATTTCTTTCTTTTGTACGTAAATATAGAGACACAATCGACAAATTAATTCTATTCAAAAGAATGCACAAACTAAAGAAATAAGGTGATGTAGAAAACATTCGAGATACACGAGTTAGACTTCTTTGACAGTTTACGGAGTGCAGCAGCAACGAAAATGGGGCACACGAAGTAAATCCTCTCCCTTAAGCACCTTTATAATAATTAGCATCGCACCTACTGCATGAGTACGATTTACGTGTCCGCCATAGATATAAAACAACAGCTTCGAGCAAATAGGAGGTAGAGTTACTGGAAGCCGAATTATAATCGGAAATCATATTTTCCCTGCTAAGCTGGATCTGGCCACCTATGTAGCGACCGTCCTAGTGTATGTCGGCCGCGCATCAAGTAAGTTTTCACTGACACAGCCACCACCGTCACACACACAAACACACATGCGCGCGTGTGCGCTTGAAGGGTGAGCTTTTAAACCTTATCCATAAAGGAGGTAAAATATTATTTCGATCATCTCAGGGACACCGTACGATGTTCCTTTTCGCAGACCAATGCCAATCCCCAAGATGAAAGCTTCGAATCGTTGTTGCAGAAAATTTAAAAAGAAAAGAAAGATGTTTGCTCGTTTCGAAGTCCGGAAAATCTGGGGAACTTCGCGGAGTCAAATAAAATTGTTTCCGCAGACTTGTAGGGAAATATTGATGTTGGTATCGAAGCTACGGATGTTTCTATAATTTTCAATATTTATAGACAAATTTTTGAAAAGTATCTCTGGAGAGAAGATTGTTCTTGTTCTCAATGAAATTCATTTCCGTTGAAACGCTCTGTTGGCATTAACCCTCATCCGTTGCTCGGTGTCAAATTGACGAAAAATTGAAATCGACGAGTCAACATTCGCATCTTAGGTTTTACAGTGCTGCGTTTATTTAAAAACTAAAAGTCAAAAAGTTTCGTGCAAATTAACCTACGAACAACGTAAATTGAAATTGACACGAAAGACGGATGAGGGTTAATTCGAAGAAATCGGAAAACTGAAGTAAAACGGAATGTTGAGAAGATCGGCATGGTATTCAGCCTCCCGATAGTCCACGATTTGTTTCGGCACTAACTTCTTAGTCTTCCTACGAATCCTTATGCGCGATGCTGAACTTCCAACCTGTACTAACCATGCCTGTTGCAGACCGACAGCCTATACAACTACAAAGAACATTATCAGCAGCAGCACCGGCAGGAAATGCAGCAATACAGCTACCCGTTACCGAGCAACAGTTCGAGCCAACTAACACTGCCACTAACGCGCAGCCCCTACCATTCCTCGATAGTTAGCCCCTTGCAAAACTCCTTCGTTCACGCGAACAACCGTCCGTCCACCCTGCCGCATCACGAGACCGTCAATCACCTGTCCGTGGTGCATCCGGACGAGGATCAACAGAACTACACGAACCACGACGCGAGACAGTCCCGGCGGCACGTTAGCCGAGGGAACGAGAGGGGCCAGAAGTACCGGAAACACAAGAGGACGGACAGGAAGTCGAAGCAAAGGCGGAGCGAACGCGCCTGCGAAACCAGCTTCCATCAGGTACAGGAGCTCGGCATACCGGAGACCTGTAAGATCTCCTATCCGCATTACTACGAGGACAACATCGCCGAGTGCCCAACCGAATATCACAGGCTAAACCCAGCCAGCAGACAACAGATATGGGAACGGCGGTCGAACCGCAGCCAAGGGGAAAGCACGTATTACGCGGACCCCGCGGCAACCGCGGACACCAAGACACGCAATAAATCGAAAAGACTGTCCTCGTCGTCGAACCTTGGTGACGGACGATCGCCGTCCGCGCCGACGATAATGCAGTACGCCGAGCTGCACTTCCGGGACGTCGGTCAGGAGATCGATGTCTGAAAGGTCAGTAGAAACGTCGGGAATACCGCCGTGGACATCGTAAATTGTCCATCGGTCCTCACACGACAGTATCAAGGAGATCCCAATTTCCACAGATTAATCGATGCTCCGAAACTGACTCTTGTTTATTCGTTTTCTAGAATTTTTTTTACGTGTATGAAAAGTCATGGTCGCCCTTCCTAGGGCTGAATGTACACCGCTGGATCAGTGGACATTTGTTAAAGAAACTTGTCGCAAAATTAATTATACTAAATAAAATTGTAGTTAACGCTCTACTCATCCAGTGAACAAAGGACCCCGCACGAATCATATGGAAAATCTATCCCGGTTAAATCAGTTGGATTTTTTATGTGTTGTAGCTTATGATCTACTGAACGAAAGATTTGAACAAACTTCCTTGCGCCCGAAACTTTAATTGTCTATTACACGAGTAAATATCATCGGAATTATATCACACGTGGTATCATTTTTCTTAGAAAAATGCCACAAATATGGTACTTGAAGTCTCGTAAAAAAATCATTAAAAATAAGGAAGTTGGAAATTTGGGTTAGCTGTGTTTACATTTCTACCCTCGATGTAGCATTTTATTAATAATTTTATTCGGTATAAAGAATTTTGTGGCCAGTTTCTCTTGGAAATGTCCACCGATCCAGAGGTGTAGATCCACCCATGGGAGGGACGACCATTACTTTTGATACACCCTGTACAGAGAAAAGATTGTGATACATCGTAAAGCGCCTCATCAGTTCAGAGTTAAGAACAACAATTTGTGTAGCCTGTAACTTTTCCTTGCAAGAAATCCCTTAACGATCGCCGCGCTATGCAGAAGAGCATCGTCATGCGACCAATCATCGGATATTGCAGTCTCTGAAATCCTGAATTTAGGAAGTTGCTTTACAAAGTAGGAAAATAACGCTCAAAATAAAATGATATTCTTAATTCCTTTGATGATGTTACTCTTCCAAAGTTCCATTGAACAAGAATAACTACGTGGAGGAACCAGTTCTTCCGTGTCAATTTGATCAAGACCAGAGTCGAGTGGATTAACGCATTTAAAGTGAAAATCTTATCCACTGTTCAGATGCCAACAGTAATCATGGTTGCAGTAGTGCAAACTCGCCCTCCTTCTGTTGCGTATCGACTTCACAGTTTTACTCTGGAGAGTTGGTTCCCACAGTAGAACTCCCTGGTTGACACGAAGTTTAGGGCAACTGTACTCGGCGTTAGTGTACAGTAGCTGTTGCTTCTACTCTCAAGTGGACGCAAGCAGGAAAACTATTTTTGCCAGCGTTGCTCTTATGTAGATGCGAACCATTCCAGTTAGTCCTAGTAAATACATGCGAAGCGGGAACGTCCCTCGAGTTTCGAACAGAAAACTCTGTGAAAATGACAAATTCTAGAATTCCACTTCGCGAAATTAATATATGCATTCGTGGGGAGAGCGTCCATCTTGTACAGTGGGTGCATTGAAATCACTCCAAGATTTTGGTGCTCGTTTTATAAAATTATCACAATTTGAAAAAGTAATGATTTCTTGGAAAAATGGTTTCACAGATTCAGTTTTGCTCTTGTACCCATCTAAATATTAAAAGTTAATATAAAAGTAGATATTGGTGATTTCCTTCGTGCACGGTACTAACCAATTAGATATTGGTTTAATTTCTGGTAATTAATATCTTTTTCAAAAATCGTGCTATCGATCGAACTAGTTTTCTACGATCCAGATGATCTCCTTGATACTAATGATCCGTTTTCTCGGTAAAAGAGAAATATTTCATTGAGAAATAAGTCATTAAACATTTATAAGGTACTGGAACAAGCTGTGCGAATTCTTTACGAGTCAGAACCAGTTTTTTCGCTGCTCTGATTCATATCAACGTCGTTTGCAGTACGTTTAACAGTTTGTACATTTAAAAAACGAATCGAGAATGAAAACTTGTAAATTGTGCGAGATAAAATACAAATTGTTCATACTCATTCGTCACAGTCACGCCACACATTTTTAAATCTTCAGTTTACCATACAAACACAGGTAGGACGATTTAATGAATTTTGTTCGTTATGCGTTCATTTTGTTTTAAAACGTTTCATTTTTTCGCCCGATTGCAAAAAAATTGCATTTCCGTTTTGTTTGCGTTTGCGTGCATCTCTGTTTCGCTTTGTTCACTGGTTTGCCATTTGAAATGACTTTCAAGCTTGTTATTTACGCTGTACGAATGTAATACTTTGAAATATCACGGAGAACTGATTCTACATTTGTTCCTTTTTCATTTGTTTGCTCGCCGCCCACGTTATCGGTAAGTATGACGATTTACGGTGGTCGATGGGGGGATCGTTAAAGCGCGAGTCTCTAGCACTTCGAACGGAAATATTTATGAAAACATCGGAAATTTAGAATGTTACCTCGAACGACGTAACCGCGGATTATAATTTCGAAATTCAACTGTTTAACACTAGAACTACCGATCTAGTTAAAACAATTAGTAGTCTAAATTTTTGTTTGTTATTACTAAAATTGTATAAACACTGTTATCAGGAATTTTCTAAAAATTCTACGAACTCTGAATAAATAGTTAATTTATTACTCGTTGGTTCTATTGTTCAAAAATAAAATAACCTGAAGATGACTTGTACCAAAACATTTTAAAAATGATAGTTCCAGCTCTGAAGAAATTTACATGGAACAGGAGCAATTTTCAGGAATTTTTCAAAAATTGTACAAAGTCTGAATAGATACAGTTTTGTCGTTATTAAAACATTTAAAAAATGATTACTATATCGCGAGGATAGTTCTAGCTTTGGAGAAATTCACACGAGACAGGAGCAATTAATATGTTTAGTTAAAAAATAGAAAAGTGACGAACGAAACGCGAATTTATGCCGGTACACATGCCAATTGTATCTAAATGTTTGTTCGTAGGAGGGTCAGCAGGCAAAGAGCGATACGTACATTTACTAGGAGATTTTGGCGTCCGACATGCCTTGTAGGTACATTGTATTCTATGAATTACGTCGTATTGCTTAGACATGTCTGTCAGTATGGCCATCAATCCAGTACATGTACCAACACGTAGATCACGGAGCTCTGTATGCGAAAAACCGGCTTCCGGTGTAGTCATACGTAATCCTTTGCACTGATACGCAAATGCTTCCGGCATGTGAACCGTTTTTGTACGATGTAATTGTAAACGCTTATTCCTTTGACGGAGAATGACAAAAGGGCGACACCATAATCGTACACGGTGTATGATCATGATCCGCGGCAACCATTGCTCACAGCTTCCAGAAATATTATATTTATTCAATTTTCTACGCTCAAGCAATTAGAGTTCTTGTAAACCTTTTTAGCAACATTCCAAATGATAATAAACAGTTCAAAGTATACATTAAAATGCAACAACCACTCTTTTCATGATTCTAATTATTAAATCCAAAATCGCAACTGTTAATAGTAATTGCAAATGATAATAAAAACTTTAGCGTAGATTAAAATGCAACAACCACTTTTTTCATGATCCTGATTATTAAATCCAGAATTGCAACTGTTAATAGTAATTGCAAATGATAATAAACAGTTCAAAGTGTAGATTAAAATGCAACAATCACTTTTTTAATGATTCTGGTTATTAAATTGAAAATTGCAACTGTTAATAGTAATTGCAAATGATAATAAACAGTTCAAAGTGTAGATTAAAATGCAACAATCACGTTTTCAACGATTCCGGTTGTTTGATCTAAAATTACAACTATTAATAGTACTTATGTTTCGTTGATGGGCGTAGTTCGATATAACGGTCCGAGCAACGTGGTATAATACATGTGAGTAATTACTTCAACACGTCATCGACGTACCTTCGAATAGCAAATCCTCCCAATTATCCATTACGCATAAACATCCTTCCGTTGCGAACTCGCTAGTGCAAAGGATTAATTATTATCGTTTCATGATTTCTAGGCGGAACAACGAAACAACCATAATTCGCTCAGCGCACTGCTTAAACATTTAAACGCATTATTGGGTTGTAATATACGGAGCGATCGATTCGAAAGAATACAGAAACACGGGAAATGTTCGTTAAATGTTTCCAACACCGACAGAATTCAGAGATTGAAGTATTCACGAGCGATTGCATATGAAAATAACAGTTCAATTAATCAGATATACAGCTACCACCAATTTCTACAGCAATTTCCATTATTTTTTATGCATTCGTCCCATCTCATAAGCGATCTTTAATCAAAAAAGTTATTTAATGAAAAGTCTAGGTCCATTTTGACCTACTATATTTCCTCGGAAGAAAGTCAATCTCTACAGAAGTTTCAGAGCGAATCTCAGAAAGAAGTCTTGTGTGTTATTTAGAAGCGTGGACCGATGCAACATGGCTGCCGGGTGCAACGGATAGCAAACGAACCTTGTGTATATTGCAACCCAATAGTCGGAAGCAATCTACGGCTAATGCAAACACGCGCCGCGTGCATCGCTCACCACAAAATAAATAAAAAAATATATGTTACATTGCGAAAACCAGCGCAACGAAATTATAAGTTTCTCGTGGAATAGCGCGCACGTCTATGTCCGGGAACAAGTTTTCCTTTTCTATCGGTTCGCGTGTCGGAGAAATTGTTGCCAGAGCCGAAACACCGACAACAAGCTACTAAATTTCGTTTGGCTACGACTCGATATGACACTTGCGAAGTATCAGTAATGAACAAAGCAGTGATTCGCGTTATCGCGTTCGCTAACGAACGACGTCCACGTGATTGGCCATTAAAATTCTACCGGCAGTAACACGGTTTATTCGCCGAACAATAAACTCGTCCAACACCTACACGTGCTCATGAAAGTTTAGAACCGACCGGTTAGAAACGCGTTGATTTACCGCTGAAATAACGATACCGCTTTTCCTGCGTTTAATTGTGCATGCCCCCGGAGTTCGAGTTATTGCCGAAACTGCTCCATCAACGGGCAACAGCGGCGAGCCTGCGACTTAACATTCCCCCAAGACTGTGCAAAATGTTCATATCGCGTAACGTTTTCATCAATATCCGTAGCCGTGTCGCGCGATCTCGCGCTAATTGTGTCTCGGCGAACGTAGGAATTGTTCATTTTTAATTCTTACATCTCCTGTGTATTTTTTAGTTTAATCCTTACATCTTCCGTCTGGTTTCGATTTTTAATTCTTACATCTTTTTTTCTGTCGAGTTTCAATGCTTGATTACATCTTCTTTCAATTTCTAACTCTTACATCATTTGTCTATTTTGAATTCGTACATCTTCTGTCGACCTTTAATTCTTACATGTTCTGTCTATCTTTAATTCTCACGCGTACTGTCTATTTTTAAAGTTCTATTACACTCGAGTGCAGTGGATGCACCCGAGATTCCTCGTGCCTGATTTTACTGGGAAAGAGTGATTCTGCAAAACTGCACCGCTGAAAGTACATATTTCTTAATCCCTTTTTTTATGGCGAGCTATAAATCGTGAACATACTTTGATACGTATGTATGCATTTTTATTTTTTCGCGGAGAGTTGGCTGTATGCAGTGTAAATAGGAATTCATTCGAGTTGCATCGAATTAATCCCACCCGATAAAGGAGCACATTTATACGTGAAAGCTGGAGCAGAAGATACTGTCTGCGTATACCACCTCTAATCGGTAGCTTAAACTAGCCTCGAGCACACGAGAACCGAAAAACGCGACCGGTGCCGGTGCACTAACGTCGGGAATAGATTTCTTAACGATTTAATAGCGTAGTTACGACAACGAGCAAAAAAAATCCGTTAAATCCCGTTACACGCCCGTTGTTCCTTCGTTTGCGGCGGCGCATTTCGCGAATGTGTGCAAACACTGCGTCGGGATGTCTGAGCAAACGTTTCTTTCACTTCCGGAATACAAAACTCCGAGAAATAAAATCAATACTCGAGAATTAACAGCAAGAAAACATATTAAAGCAATGGCGAAAGTCTGAATTAATCGACTAGTCGATGTAGTTAATCAACTTGGGGTCCAAGGGATTTCAAACTCTTTTGAGGATATACATTTATACCTGCTGACGGCAGCTGAATCGTTGAAAAAGTATCTAAATAACTCCTGGAGGCAATGTGCCTTGCGCATGAAGCTGTGACAATTTTAATTCTCACGACCCAATAATTGTATCTCGAAATGTCAAGTCGATGACATCGCAGACGAGGTATAAGAGTAGGCCAATCGCCCAATGTATTTTTCTGTCTCACGTTCGGGACGATCTAGAGCCCCCTTACCATTCCGTGTCAAAACTGATATTGTGGAACTAATATTCTACAACGGCACTGTCACTGATAGAATCGAGATTGATATCTCGTGTCGAGGATTTTATAAATGATGTATGCAAAATAATGTATCCTTTTACGCCTGTTTCGTAACGTTGCTACGTGGGAAAGATTATTCAAGTAAATTATATACATATTCAGAAATTATGACAAAAAATATATATTTGTTACGATTATCATCAGTAGATAGGAATAATTTCTTAATGAATTTTAGTGGAAGTTTCATCCAGATATCTTTTGTGGTTCAGAAGTTATAGTAAAATGCTTGAGACTAGTCTCCCCCTTGCCTTATGGTGTCGCTATCGTCTCACCATCGCGCTTCAGCCGAGACAGACGCGAGGCACGCATCGGCTCTTCGCTCAACGGTGAAAATGTACCGATATTTCGCGACCTTTCACGTTTTTCCTACACAGGAAAACTGCATTCTCCGTACCCACGTGTAAGAGTCCACTCCTCTAAGAGATAGCCATAACATCACATACACAATTCGTTAACCATTCGATCGTTTTCGTGGATCTATGTAGTTCCAACATTTATCGTGCGTAGAGGATGTAAGAAAACCAGTTGTTATTGTGTGAGACACGAAACCCCATATGGTGATTGGTTATACCTTGTCTATGGAATTATCATTATACGTAAAAATAGAAAAGGAAAGTCTTGTTAAGTAGCAATTCCTCACTATCCAGCATTTCCTTCGAACGTCTCGCACATATACATAGACACGTCGTTCCCGTGATCCCTTGTTACTTGTTTCGCGCAGACGATCCCCGAGCGTAATTAACAACCAGATCAATTCCGCGAAACCCTGAGGAATTTTCGACGAAGGGAAGCTCGCGTAAAACGTATCGAGGGGTCGAATAGTCGGTCGAAGAATGCCAGTCCTGTCTTTCTTCGCTGCTACATTGAACCCGAATTGCCGTCGTTCCGGCGAGAACGCTTCTCCGAGCTTTAAAGACAGAATTCCACGCGGAAAAACGGCGCGGCTCTACCCCCCCCCCCCTGTAATCGAAGCAGACTAAGGTATTCGTTGTGATGTTTTGTTTACGCAGCCCTTCAAGCCGGAATTTTCGGATCTTGACTACGCCGACGTGGACTACCGATCTTACGGGCCAATCAACTACAAAGCTGCCAGCATCGCGCTCCTTCAAAAGCAACAGGCGCAGAGGCAGCGGGAGCAACAACTCCAGGAACGACGGCCCCAGATGTACGGTGTCTCGGACGAAAACGAAGAGCTTCTTTAACCCTTTCGTAAGCCAGTTAACCAGGTTCGCTTCCTTTCCTTCCACCCTCGTTGGCTGAACCTTAGAATCGTCCTACCAAGATTCTTGTACCTGTTCGATTAATGCACGGCTAAATTTATGTACAATACAGGAAATTTCATTCTCAGTAATTCTGTGGTTGCAAGGAAAGCCACCGCCTGTCACAATATCAACAAATTTCAGTTTATGCATCAATTGAGCTTTATCGCATAGGATTTACCTATTTACCAGGATAAAAGTCATGAAAACAAATTTGAATCCTATTTCAAATTTGACGTCCTATGTCAAAGTATTAGTGACCAGAACTTTACACGACAATATCTCGAAAGTGGAAGTATGTGACATGCGGCGTTCTTCCTCACAACCGCGGAATTGTCGTCATAGCTTTGTTCTTGTAGCGTCAATGGATAGCCGAGGATCTTCCGGTTAAAATGAGCCCAAACACGATGCAAATCGGTCTGGTTTCATCGATTTAGCAACTGCGCGTGTGACGTCAATGGTGGGGATAGGTGGAGAGAGTGGGGCACTCTTGTGGAGGACGAACAGTACATAAATATGACGGAGTAAAATTCGTCCGATTCACCTCGTGTTTGGGCTCGTTTTAATTGGAAAAACCTCAACCATCCATCGGCGCTATCATAAAAGTAAATTGCGGAGAATAAAATTTTTTATATTCCATGTCCCAACATTGTGTACATTGTAGTCATCCTTCATTCTTGTAAATTTAACCGTGCACTACTGTATATCACATTCTATTCGGTTTTACATGCTGAATATGAACACGACTTTGGACAATATCGACAACGTACAACAGATGCGAGAAACTTGGCGAGGCAATTCGAAAGTCCTGACCCCTGTTTTTTGCCTTATCCCACAACCCTAATTTATCGCGATAGCCGAGTTTGCAGGCTCGGCGGCCATGTATTTTTACGGGAAGTGTGTAAAAAAAAACTATCGTTAATTTACTTATGTAAGCTCCCGACCCCCATCCCTGTCCCCAGCTCCCAGCAAGCTTTAATTGTCGTTTATATTTGACGGTTTAATTATATCGACGATTTCGCTGCGATTAGATTAGCTCGGCAGACTCTCGTATCAGTTTCCCGTGATTACGCCGGTGCGGCGCGGCGTTTTAATTACGGAGATCTCTGATCGCGATCGGTGAAATCCGCAACAATCTCGAAGTTGGCCTGATCGTGTTCTGTTAATCCTCTGCAGACGACGACGACGACTCTCTCGTTGAATCATTGTTTACGCTACGTAGCCTTATTTATTAATTCATTGTTGCGATACTCTCGAGAACTTCTTCATGTTTACGCTCGTTTCTAGTCGTTCACTGTCCTTTTATAGCGCGTCGAATGCATTGCATACAGTGGTGGATTTAACAAAAATTTTTGTTTAGATTCCATTTTTTCCCAATTTTTCAGCATTCACTTTTCCCACGAAAAAATCAATTTATTTCCAAAAAATTAAGTTTATGAGAGTTTTATTGCGACTTCTATCCCTAATTTGAGTTTGAGGGCCCCAACATTTTTTCTGCTTGGAGCCCCGCTTGATTTTAGCCGCCACTGATTGAATAACGATTTATTTCATCTATAGAGGATCTGGAACTTGATCTCTATCATGTTTTTGGAAAACGGGCGTTAACCTCGCGCAATGTATTCACGTGCCACTTCTTTTGTAACTAGACTGCGGATTTGGTTTATGAATAACTGTTCAATCTATAAAAATGGATAAAAACAAGAAGGAATTTATTGTTTGGATTGATTCTGCATAAAGATCCGCGGTTCAGTCATTATTAGAGAGATGCATCAGGCACGTTTGGGGCTCGACAGTTCTAATGTTAATTAGTCCCGTGCATTTGCAATAATGTGCATTATTGGGTTGCTGAGGGAGCAGTATCGCTTTTAAATAGTGCCAACGAGAACAGTTTGAAAATTAACCAATTCGTAATACGATAAATGCGATTTGTTTGCAGTTGCGCCGGTTATAAATGCATCGGGAGCTTCGCGCAATTATATAAAGTCATGATTAAGTGTGTCGATATAGTGAAAAGGTTAATCGCGTTGTATTAGTCTGTTTCAAAATATCGTATTTATACAAACACCAATCGAGTGTTGACCAATGTCTTATTCGGTATCTAGATTCGAGTATCGCAATAACAATCGATCACGGAAAAGATTAATAGGATCTATCGTGCTGTCGAGCACTATGTAACGAGCGTGTTCCGAATTTCGTACTCGAAAAGTTTCCGACCACTTCAAAACACTTAATTTATGGATTGAGGAAAATAATGAAATTAAATGAGATTAAACACGATAAATTAAAAACACTGTTGAGAAAGGTCGTGGAAATCTATTTGGCAAGTCAACAGCCTAGTTTACTAAATTCGATTTTGGAAAAATGGTAAAGAAAACTTTCGTTGAGCATTACAGGACGACGCCATTTCGAAGTACAGCTAGAATCCAGCAGGGTCTTGGCGGGTAGTTGAAGCACCTTGAAATTCGTGGCTGTCGAGCCCCAATACACGCGAGCTAACTTAAGCAAGTTTATGTTTGTATGTATACAAACTTTTGGAAACGTTTACAAAAGCAGACTTTGGCTGAAGCCACTCGAAGCTTGAGCCTGTTCGAGCCTTATTACCTTCGCACGCAAAATACCTTGCGAGACGTGAAACCTGGATGGAACTTATGAAGATTGTCGAGGTAATACTGTACTTCAAAGCTGCGCGTTTCCATCGATAACAGCGGGCTTTGTATACATCGTTTTTTATTGGCATCGACATTAATTTGTACTTGATGTTTTTCAATTCCGCATAAAAATCTGCGATCTAATTGTGCTCTTCACTCCGAGATTTGTAGACTCTAATTATGCTCTACATCACACGACAGGTATCTCAACTTCTGGATTGCAATTGCTCGTTTAACACTAGGTGTACGGTACCCGTAAAAATGACGAGTTTTAATACTCTTAGTTTACGATTACTGAGATTGCGAAGACGCCTCTATGAGATTCAACAAATTTATTCCTTCAGGCGAATATCGTTTAAAAATTGGCGGAAAAATTTGATACATGCTCGTAATTTTTATAAATTGAAATAGTTACTTTTAGCGTTCCGTGCGCCTAATGTTAACGCACCGTTCGCATCAGTATATCGCAGCTTACGCGAGCGCCGATCGTCGTCGATCACAGTGAAAACTTTCTTCCACTAGTCTTCTTGTTCAGAGCCTACCAATAGAACCGAGTTACTTGCTTCCAAAATCAATAGCGAAAGCTTGTACTTGGTCCTATACATACGACCCACTGCATTATAGTTTCGGCGAGTCCTCTGTTTTTCGAACGGTAAGGGTTTCGCGCGACCGACTCGTTTCAGCTCGAGAGGAACGCAAGGTTCGATAGTTGGTTAGGGTAACGCGACGAGAAAGGACGCAAGCCACTGTACATTTATACATAAATTCGTATGGAAATTAAAAATCGACAAAAAAAGAGAAGAAACGAGGAGGAAGGAGATGGAAATTATACGTTTATAAACTATTGCCATGTGTTCTGGGATCAAATTGTCTAATTACAAAGAAGAAAAAAAAAGAAAATCGGCTCGGGCGATGATCGATATAAACGTTACTATAGAATATCTTGTTACATGTTAACAGAAAGATGACACATATCGGAGCCATTATCGAGCGCTCGTGCGTTTTTCTATCGTCGTGTACAGATGTAATTTGCCAAGCGGTCCGACTAATTAGCGTAACTCTCCCCTCCAACTTTCCCTACGCCACCCTTTAAACCCCCAAGGGTTTGTGCCCAAACCCTTTTTGTAAAACCGAACTTCCTCCCGACACCATTTGTAAGTTTGTACATTATACGAGAAAAACCGAGGAAAAAACGATGGAAAAAATGATACATTAGGCAGCGAGAAGTGAAACGTCGCTGTTTCACACGGGCGGAACACAGAAAAATAAAACGCGTTTCACGAATTCCCCGTCTGTGTACTAACGATTCACTCGTAATGCTCGTTTGATAATGTTTTTTCCAAGCTGCCGTGTAGGGTCGCGTATGGTAACATGTGACACTAAAGCGGAAGAAGCCAGACAGCCAGGGAACAGCGGTTTATCAGCGGCCCGATGCGCCGAGACCTACGTAAAATAGTATTTTTGCCCGGAAACAGCCGTCGCAGAAAGGCTCGGCACAGCTTTCGAACAGAAATAAATTCCGTGAACCGACCGTGTCGGCGGGATGACACTCGCGATAAAGTCTGTACTATCTTTGTATTAATTTCTGACGCCACCAGTATCAACGAAAGCTGGCCGGATTATTTTCGGAACATTGGAAGTATATTTGTAAGATTCGTAAACCGTACGCCCACTTAATTATTAGGTCGTTCGGGAAATAGTTTCGGTTTTCGTTTGTTATTCATACTCCTTTCCAGTCTCGTACTGCTTTCAAATATTGATCTTTGATTGCCACATGAGTAAAAATACAGTTCGCGAAAGAAAAAATGGTTGTCTGTTTATAGCGAGCAAATACCATCGGATTACCAATTTTTTCGTTTTTTTTTTTGTTAACGTTTTTATGTGGGCAAATTTGATTTCAATCTCTTGCTAATGAAGTCTGAAATTCAACGAACACGAGCTCTTTAAATTGCCTGGAAAATCACAAGAGATCATAGAACAAAGTATCGTGAAACTAAATGCTGAAAAATTGGCTTTAATTCAACCTTAATAAAACGAAATGGTTTTCCGAACGACCGAATATTTAATCGTTCAGAAATCTTAATTGATTTCGACTCCGGATGGAAATACACACTACAGTCAATTATCGCGGACATTTTTCTGTCAAAATGAGACCAAACACGACACGATTTTCATCATATTTCCTACTTTAATCTACGATATTGTAGAATCTCGATCCGAACAAATTGGACGAAATTTTTACCGACATGTACAATAAATCGTGAAGATTTTCTATTACGAAAAAGGGAGTTACGAACAAACATACCATTACGCGTCCAAAAGAAAAATCCGATAACTAGCGAGATACGCAATTAACATAAATTAATATTTATGAAGAAGAGTAGAAATACAGTTCAATTATTAGTTGTTACCCCGGTGAATATAGTTTGCGGGAGATTTTTCAGATTATTCGAGGTATTATCTGCGGTTACTTCGAAATTTCCCAAGCGAGAAATTTACAAATTCAATTAGACACGTTATGTCTATCCGATTCAGAAGCGGCGCGAACTTATCCTCAAGCATCGGGGAAATATTTCAACTTCTAATGGAAGATCGTACTGAATTTCAGACGGTTACAAAGTTCGAAACACTGCCAGTCGGCGTGAATTTCCATTCGACGCTTCCGTTGGCTGTCTGGTGACGCGATATTCTTCCGAAGTGGTTGGATATCGTGTCTTTAACGAACAATTTTACAATGACATTGTTAACTCGCGAACGTTGTCGAACGTTCTATACGGCGAATGCGGGGTCCATCCGGACCCACAACATTCATATTCGTGTACAATACAAATTTCCCATACAATCGTTATCTTGTATTTAGTTTTAACATCGAATAAAATCACGACAAACTAGAGTAGATTTAAATATCGTAGATCGTCGCAGTTCTCGTAGCCAAGATCGATTTGTATAACTATAATTATTATTAGACAGTGGATCTTTATGCAAACAAAAAATTTTCTACCTAAACTACAACAACCTGGAAGGAACTAAATTTTTTTTTTCTTAATACGTTCAACGGATTAAAAATAATATAGCAATTAGATTCTTCCAATGTTTCTATTGTTTTAAGCCACAGCTGCCCATTTCTCTCATAAATTCATACAATCCGCTGTCTAATTATTGTTATATCAGCTCGTCCAATGAGTTTGTCATTTTAAAATAATTTATACTCCTCGATTTATCGATTATTAAGCAATTACCCTATTTCCGACTTATCAAAATAAGCGAATCGAAAAATGTATTTCCGTTTCCGACAGCTGACTGAAAAAACTTTTATTATAGAACACCGATGTATGACACTATGTTTTTATAACTTACGTAAATCTCATGTAAACTGTGTAAATATGTAAACCAAATGTGGTCGCCGACGACCTTGACACGACCTTCACGAATAAATAAATTTTTCAAAAATTCCACGATGGAAAACACTGGAACTTATTGGACAAGCTAAGTCCCTGTTAATGAAAAAATCAATTGTAAATTGTACATTGTCGATCTACAGGCGTGGCCGAGGAAAGGTGCCGCATTCGCCGGAACCTAAAAAACCGAGTACTAAAAGCGATTACTATGCGTTGCCTTCTAAAAGCGGACATGAAATTTGTTTGTATTTTTCACGATTTGTATCGTAATGTGTGCTTCGATCAAGAAATTTCTCCAATTTATCCGAGTCGTTGTACAGTTTAACCGAGACCGCAGAAAAAAGGAGAAAGAAAGAGAGAGAGAGTGAGAGAGAGAGACGGTACAAAGCTCTGTCGAACGAGAAAATATTCACGCACACGTCGAACCGTGCCAAATAATATTATTGAAACGATTGGGCGTTTTCGATAAATTTTATGCTACCCTGTTGAAATGCCGAGAATGTTACGCGCAGCAGCGCGACCTCTGTTCCGGAAGCGGGATTCGATTTCCGCAAGTGACACGCGTTACCGTATTTCGTTCAGTGCTCTTCCCCGTTGTTCTTCGATTCGTTGGAACCCTTTTCGGTAAACCAAACGGCCAATAAAACGATCCAGCGGTGTTCCGCTTCTCCGGAAAGAAAGAATTCTGAGCCTCGGCAACTTCCTCCAACAACCTTGCCCGTTCGAGAATTCAATTTTTCCGCTACTCTTCCCTGTTTCGTAAACTCTTCGAAATTCAAACGGAATCTCCGATGAGGCAGATTCGATTAGAATCGCGAGACACACCCGGAAGTTAATCGAGGACACTCCAAAACACCGCTGTTCGAAACAGGCTTCCAGTCGTGAGCGAATTAACGTTGAAATTTTACGGAGACAACCACCTTCTTTCAACGACAGTACTGCTCGCCGTTCGCGTACGTTCAAATCGATCGCGAGTGTCTTCATGAAGAGTGACAATGTTGAATAGTGTACATTCGGATTTTGTAGTCTCGCGAAGGCGTCGTTGGGGCCATTTTGTTGCGTTCAGAAGAATCACTTTCCTTTAGGGGATCAAACATTTTCAACTTTTCTCAATGGAGTACTACACAATTCTACGGTTACATGATAAAACTCTAAATTCTAGTGCGAATAATCTAGTAAAATAATATGGCAGCGTTCTCTAACCATTCAGACCTCCATAACATGGATCCTCGTACTAGAATTTAAAGTTTCATCATTCGTTCGTCGAGTTGTATAATATTACATTGAGAATACTCGAAAATTTTTGGTCCCGTCAGTGAAAGTTCAGGCACAAAAATTATAAAATTAATGTATACCTGCTCCTATATCTGGAAAGCAATATGTATTCATCATTTTTTTGGCGAATTGGGTAACAGTATGTTCAGAAGAATTGAAAACTTTTGGTTCCCAGAGTGAAAGTTCAGCCATTATGGCGTATTCTACTTATTCTACAATTCTGTTTGCCATTTATGGATTTTTGCATTTATGACAAAAATGATTAAAAGGTATTTAAGAGTATCCGCGTGCGTATTTAGAGCGTCAGACGGAAAGCAATAGTACGTTCTAATCGGAAACCTTGGAATTAAATAGCTTGAAGAAAAAATGGAAAATTGCCAACAGGTAACCACGGGGTTACCCCCTTACAGTTTCAGCGATTAGAACTTTCTTTGTAGTTCGTAATTTCCTAAAAAAGGAGAAAATTTATATCTATTGTATACCTGCATGTTCTCCGATAGCTATACACTAACGAAACCAAAATAGAATCTCGGTTAAGAGGAAGTTAATGGCATACACATTTATTAGACTCTGTTCAGCATCTTCATCACGAGTCTGGCACGATATGGTAGGGCAAGGGGTTAAAATTGTTGAAGAGAGGAGCAGGTTTTTGTTTGATGATTGGTACCTCGTAATCGATACTGTTTCTATCCGAATGATGGGTGAACACGAGGATTTTTGAAGACATTCGCGAGCGACACGAGAGAATTCTCGACTGTTATCCAGTTGCATCGAGTCACGATTTCGCAGAAAAACTGCGCAACGAATCCGCGGATCGGTACTCGCGGTGAACGCATTCGCTAAATGACGTCAATCGCAAGAAACCGTGTGCGACGCGAAACGATTGAAACGCTTGGCCAAAAGTTATGTTATTGCGAATTGACAAAACGAGTAGGTGCGCGAGTATCTATGCAATATATGTATATCTTGTCCGTCGAACGACGACGGTGAATGCGCGAACAAACAGACTTTTTCCACGTGTTTCCTTTTCTACCAAATGCGAAAGAGAGTGTCGCCCTGTGAACTGTTGCTCGGTGAATTGAATAGTTTGTAATACCGTACCGCTGTACACATACGTTAACACACACGCATACGAACACACAAAGACACATGTTAAATATCGAATTGTAACGAGATCTACGGTCCCGATGAGAAAACTCGTTGCATAGTACTCTTTAAACAATAAAAAAATTGTATACAAAATACGACTTCTCGAGTAATCGTTAGACTATGTGTATAGATTCTATAAACGAGAAAATAAAAAACAGTTTACCATTAATCCGTACAAAAGCATATAACAAACAAAAAAAAATAAATACACTTGTTCTTTCGACTTCGTAAACAGAATAGAAGAAGAGGTCTGCCGTTTGTAATATATTTTCGGGGGCTTGTTTTCGAGGACGGATGATTTGTCGATTTCACTGGTGAAAAATGAAACCAACAAAAAATACGGTATATGTACTTGTATAAATAAAATGAAACTATTATTGCGGGAGATCGTGAGAGAGAGAGAGAAAGAGAGAGAGAGAAAGCAGCGACGTTGCGTGTAATGTAAAGTATTCATATCGTGCAATGGTAAAATGCCAAAAGTATCCTCTAGGAACGTTGTTCAGTTTGTTGCAATAAAAGGGAGAAGGTTTCGAACGAGTTTTAGGATAGAAAGTATATTTTTTATACGTTGGAAACTATACGTTTCCGAAAGGAAATTCCGTTTGATTTTTTCGCGAAAATTCCGAGGCACGGAGATTACGTAATTGCGAAACGTTTCTGTAAATAAATGTAAAGTAATTTCGTTCGAACTCGATCGAGGATCGTTTTTTCTTATTTTTCTTTTGGGTTCGTTGCTGCAGTCCGTGGCGGCCATTGCGTTTCGTTCGATTTTGCACGCGAACAGATTCTTCGGATGTGTTTCACAGGATTTTGGTATTCTATCATTCGCGAAGGTCACATATTTTTACAGTGAACAAAAAATCTTTCCGTGTACACCGTTCAGTCAGTCATAGTTTTTCCCAGCGGTTTTTAATGTTACCATTGAGGATAATGCATTTAAGAATGTCGCGGAGTTTATGGAGCGGAATGCGTCGGAGATGTTTAATTTTGTAATAAATTGTAAACTTATGTAACTCAAGGAGCCTCAGATTTACATTGTCTTTATTGTTAAAGTGTAATATCTAATAAACTTCTGTTATTATTCATTGTACGAGACATCCTTTGTTCGTCACGAGTCTTCCCACGTTTCACGGCCATTTTAGGTCCAAAGGGCTTGCGACTTAAACTGGACTGGTTTTAGTTCATTGTACAATCGCTAAAATACTTTTGTAATTTTGTTTTTATTTGGAATAATGTGATGGAAATAAAATAAATTCATTAATTCGTTACATTAACGCATGAGCCGCTCATTGGTGAATTAACTAACTACGTAAAATAAAAATTAAAAAATACTAATTAAAAAAATAAAAATACTAATTAAACAGCGTTCACTTGTTTGTTAAAAAGTTTCTCGATTTTTGTAATTCAATGATATGAAGCTTAATTATTATAAACTTACTAGATTTATGTTAGAACCATATGAAAAATAAAGCATTAATAAAGTATTTTGGGAAATTGCAAAGATTTCAATAAATAGAATAATATCGAATCCGAATGATCAGTTTATCAGTATTTTGTCTTAAATTAGAAGCGGAGAGATATCAGTATAATCGAAAACAAAATGATATCGGAAATACAATAGGAAGTGAAAACAAAAGCTCCAGACAGTGATAATTGTACGATGTGATTGGATAACGTATCGAGCGTTCCAATTCTGCGTTGAACTCGCGGAAAAGTTAGTTATATAAGATCGGTTAAAAAGCGCAATGTAATAAGTAAATCGCTGTTAAGGTATCGTTTCCGTTCGAAGAACGCATTGTTCAATTATCATACGAAAGTCGTTAAAGCGTACATTATGTCAGCTATAAGAAATTGCTTGGAGATAATACGAATATTTCTGGAACCGATACTCTACATATGAATTCAATAAGCGAACCCTCGACAACTCTGAAATTCGTTACACTGTGCTGTGCTCTAAAAAGATAATGGATAGTAGGTAACGAAGTCTAGACTGTTTTTTTATACGAAGAAACTAAAAATATTACAAAATTTCCTCAAATATGTTGAATACAAAACGTTTTAAATAATCTATACATTTTGTTTCGCTACATAAAGATTCAAAATTTTGATCACACAACTTTTTGCCTATGCATTTAATAAGCGGTCTCTTTTAGTGATATCTGTAATATATTCTCTAAATGTGTTCTGTAAATGCCAGTAGAATATACAAGGAAACAAAAACATACATCTACAAAGTAACAGTTGCAAAGTGACATTTATTATGTCATCAAAAACAAAGGAGATTTTTCGGTGAACTATCCTGTATTATTTTCAACTCATTGTCCACATTAAGAGAGAAAATAATTCTCTAGGCCACTCGTATTTCAATTTCATCAAAATCTATGAGGAATTGAAGTCCCAACGAGTTCACCAAATTTCGAAGCAAAAGCCAGAGGGGAGGGGGCAGATTTTAGGAAAAATTTGAAGAATTGAATGATCGAAAAGTTTTTCTAGGGGACTTTTGGAGCGGCCGACTTCCAGCGACAGTATTCAACAAATTAATGATATCTCCCCCCGCGTCGGCTGCGACCGTGGCCGACAATGATTGCAGATTGCAACACCGACTAAACCGGTGCAGTGTAAATACATACGCGTTGGCGCCAATGTACTTTCTCGTTCTGAGGCGGTGTGATCCTCTGGAAGACGAGCCGGGATTAACATGCTTCGGTTAATTGTTTACCGCGAAATATCTCGGCTTAGAAATTGGAGATGATTGTGGTTCATGAATATTGATTAGCACGGTGCGACGAAGCGCGGCACGGTGTCGAGGGGAAAATCCGATCCACGTTCGATCGTTTTTCCTTATAATCGACGGTGTATCTGAGAGATCGGTTGGCGTGGCCTCTGATGAATGAGTGAACGGATCGATTAGGTACTGGTAGCGTCTATAAGATCGGTCGTGAATCACGATAAAATATCCAACCGATAAGACCGAGCTATGTAACGCGCGGGAGTATAGGCGGCCGCAAATGCTTCGCGCAAATAAGTCGATCTTGTTTAATCACAAATACAGATAAAACAATAAGCAATGACGCCACGGAAGGCGCAGTGCGTCTGTAGTCGAGGTGGAAACGACATCACGGCACGAAAGAGAGACAGAAGCGGGAAAACGACATTTCCGGGATCCGATACACTTGTTTCGCGGAACAGAGGAGGACTCGGAGACGATCACAGTGAGCGGAAGGATCGATCCAACACCGTGAAATGCAGATCAACCCTTCGCCCATGAATGGCAACAAGTGATTTCGAGACCAGGCTCACCGCACAGGGCTAAACGAACAAGCACATGGCTCATTGAACAACCATTCTGTGCTCGAACGTGTTCTACGAAATAAATGACAGTCAGCGCCGATCTGTAGAATCATAGAATCGTACACGGGTGTGAGAATGACCGAGAAGGAATTGAAAGACGTGGTGTGCACGAAATTTCCTGTGAAAATAGTCAACGGAGAGAAAACTAAAGACTTGCTCGAGATCAAAGTGTACAAGCGAAGATGGCTCATACTAGGCTTGTTTATTCTATACACCGGAATGAGCACCTTCCAGTGGATCCAGTACTCTGTTGTTCCGAACGTAATCACAAGGTATTTCTCTGATTTTTTCTTTGCTGGATTTTTCGCAATCTTGTGAGATCGAACTAGACCTTTCTGAAGTGATCTTGTAGCAGTTCTTGGGAATCGGGTAATTATGCGCGTGACTTTTGAACAAAACTCTCTGTGAAGTAAACTTGATAATGGGATGTTCAAATGAAATGTCAAATTTCGAATGCAAATGCAAAATTTCAAACTATTTCAGACTTATTTGTATTTGGCAATTAAGCATACATTATCGATGTTAAACATGTGCTAATGAAACACGAGAGTACATAAAAATATAATCTTCTTCCTGAAAAGAAAGAGTATGTACAGTGGCATCGTATATCTTATCCGTGAGTCCCTGAATCTTACAATCAATACACAAATAATACTCCTAATGAACCTGTAGGGATTTAGCTACCATTGTTTTCAAAAATTTAGTGTTAAGAACTAGATAAACTACAAAATAGTACTAAATCTTCCACTTTCGAAGATGACAGGTTTTTAACAGAAATAAAAATTATCATCAATTTCATTTTATTTCACTGTCTAAATGTTCAAAACTATCTTAGCTGCTGTAAGAATTATTCAATTTCGAGAATGATGCGTTTCTAACAGAAATGAAAATGATCATCAATTTCATTTTATTAGACTGTTGAAATATTCAAGATTTTCTTAGCTACTGAATTTCGTCATTTTCAATCCGAAGACGCGGAAAACAAGGAAGAAAAACTAAGAAATATCCTGTACAATTCTTTCCGCTCATTTAAGTATACAGATGCGATAATTGGAAAGTCTATTTCAGTACTTCATCAATGCGAAATCATATGGGATGTTAAAAACAAACTTTGAGGAAATGAAACTCATTATCCAGGTATTACGGAGTTTCTTCATTAATCGTCGACTGGACATCGATGTCGTTCATGGCGTACTACGTAATTTTTGTCATCCCCGTAACCTATTTCATGGATCGCTGGGGACTCAGGTGGACTAATATTGTAGGATGTGGAATCAGTTGCCTCGGATCGTGGATAAAAGTTCTGTCTGTCAGTCCTGACAGGTTTTACGTTACCTTCATTGGGCATTCTCTTGTCGCTTCCACTCAGGTTAGACATCTTTATCGAGAATATTTATTTTCCATCCGCGATACATTTCAAACAAAAACTATCAAACCCGTGTAAAATGACAGAAAATCAAACGAGACTGAAATATACATTTTTCGTAAAGAAACGCAAAAGTTGCAAAAATGTGAAATGTAAAAAAGTATCAATATTGTTATCCCAACTTATTAAAATAATTAACGCAGGGAAAGAATTTTTATTCGGACAGAAAATAAATTTTCCATAACAATCCGTCGTTTAATGAGAGTCTAATGAGAGAAATATCAAAACGAATGAAAATTTGAAAGAAATGAGTTTATCAGTTATTTTACACTACTTTAAATTAAATTAATTCAATCTACTTTTTATGATATCGTCAAAAGTATTCGAACAAGTAACATATGACGTAGACCACTTTCATAATTAAGGTAAAAGCAATACTGTGAAATGAGTACTGCACACGCTGAGATGCATTCGCAGTCGGTAGTCTCTGTTTTAATGTAAAATTCGCAATGTGTGCATACAAAAGCTAAAATTGACACAGTGTGTTTAACGCGCGTTAAGACTACTCACAAGTACAATTGAAGTGGATTCCTGAAAATGTGTAATAAATTTCTGCTAACGCAGGGTATTACAAGTCTAGTCGTTCTTTATGTACCCAGAGCTTAAGCTGGAGGTACAATATCGAAATAAGAGTAATGTCTCTGTGGCAGATTTACGTGTCTACGTTCGCCGACTGCATGTTGACCTAAAATGCAATCCCTGTCGTTCCACTGCGAAAAAAGTTACGATATCGTTCGAAAGGATCTTATATTTAAACCGTACTGCCTACTTCCAATTCCGAAAAAATAAAATAGCTGGTGTATGACGACATTTTGAATTTGTTCACGTAAATTAGCCTATTCCTTTTTGCCGCAATCGCATCGATATTGACAATTCAATTTTTCTATTCGAGTTCGTGAAATTATTTGCTCGATCTCACTCCTCGATGTAGAATTAGAGAACATAGATTGAAAAATTCGCTAACAATAGGAACGATACCTTATCTTCTCTATATAATATTATAGTAATTTCATTTATCTCCGCGTATCAAATTTAACAAGTTGCCTAGTACAGAAGCAAAATTTGGAAAGCAACGAACATCAAATTAGATTTAAAATGAAAATTACTGTGGTACAATATTAATTTTCCAAAATTAATTCTAATATTGTTAGACTGCGGATTTTTATGCGTTCACGAAAAAATTAACTAGGTGACATACGATACAATAAAAGATTAGAAAAATTCAAGAATTTATTATTATTGTGATGCTGTTTTAATGCAACAAAATCATTAGGGAATGAAATTGGACGAAGGAGAATATTTTATCGAGAATTTGGTTTGATTAAAATTGAATGACCATACGCGTATAGACTGGAACTATAACACATTATTTTCTACACGATAAAATTGATTAATCGATCGGCTTTTGTGTGGTGTTAGACTATAGTACAGATTTTCCCTGGACGTATAGCAGCGCAATGGTTCGATACCAACGAAGTGTCTACTGCCACATCTTTAATCATTTTCGGCAATCAATTGGGAATAGCATTGAGTTTCTTGATAACACCGATCATCGTGAAAAGTCATGAGAATCTGGATGATATTGGCAAGGACTTATCGTTCCTATTCTGGACTGTCGCTATCATCCTGACGATTGCGTTTGTACTAGTCGTGATATGTAAGTTATAAAATCAACAACTTCAGAAAGAGGTTATAATTGCACTACTACAGTAGGACTATCTGAAAGGATTATCCAATCGAAACGGGATTATCTGAATTTTCTATTAATTATCCGAACGTGCTCCACGTGTGAATAGCCGAATCGAATCTGAATCATTGCGCAAATCAGTGAAGATCGAATCTAGCACTGTAAATATCTGTTCTATTCTCTGCGCACTCGTGTTTCCCTGATTAGTTAGGATAACCGAGGTTCCACTATATAAGTGCCGTATTATAGTCAAGTACAATAATTCTAAGTGCCACATTTTATTTCAAATGTGAGTCTAAAAAATGCTCATCTTCTGAAAATTATTATTTTCGGGGGACACGTATATCATTGATAAATGACGAACAAATTATTTCGCGCAGTGTTTGAAGACGATCCAAAACTACCGCCGAGTAAAACGCGAGCACTTCAAAAAATCAATCGAATGGCGGATAACGAAGGCTTCATAAAGCCAATTAAAAGGCTGGTGAAAAATAGACAATACATATCGCTCTGCAACACGTATGGCTTAAACGTCGGAGTGCTAAATGCCGTGGCAACATTATTCAGTCAAATCTACCTCGCACATTTTCAGGTGAGAAGGAGAGGAAAGAATTGTATTTCTCACATTATTTTGTCCAGAGCTTATTTACAGATGTGCTTTACAGAACGGCGAGGAGGACGCGGGTAGAATCGGTTTGGTTATGATCATTTCCGGTATGGTTGGCTCCGTCTGCTTCGGACTTATCATTGACAAAACGCACAAGTTCAAGTAAGCTTTTCAATTCGATTATTCTTCTTTAATCAAAATTACGTTCTTCCATTTCGGAAATAATTGAAATTGTCTCGACTTCGACTCACTTTTTATCTTATAAACTATTTTTTATTTTTTTTAATCAAACCGAATGCTTTTTTAGGGAGACTACGGTGGCCGTGTACTTCCTTTCGCTGTGTGGTCAGATCTTCTTCGCCATCAGTAGCGTCGTCGAAATCCAGTGGATGGTGTATCTATCGGCCATTTTCCTAGGGTACTATTTTATACTTTTCTTTAAAAAGTGTACGAACATTTTGTACACCCACTGTACATATTATAATATTCTTCTAAAAAATTAACCCTCATACGTTCCTCAGTAAAGCAAAGTTTATCGGTTCAAAGTGTGAAGCAAAAATGGGTGAGAAAGTATCGTAGAATCTTTTATGCAACTATTTCTGAGTAGCGTATGAGGGTTAACCTTCCTCTAGAATCGGAGGAACTCGTATTCACGCACCTAAAATCGAATTGTTCTTCGCAGGTTCTTCATGTTGGGTTACGTAGCTTTGGGGTACGAAGTATGCGCGGAATACACGTACCCCGAATCGGAAGGCGTATCGGCAGGAATGCTGAATGTGGCAAATAACATTTACGGCATTGTCTTGGTGCTGATATTGGGTGAATTATTGGAACTTTACGGAGATATTCCAGTGCACGTGGGACTTTGTCTGGCGTTGCTGATTGGTTTCATCGTGACCGTTCTAACGAAGGACGTGCAAAGGCGTCAAGACGCCAAGAAGGGTATTCGATACGAGGGTGTCGGGCAAAGTGACGCGAACAACGACTGCAGTGGACATGGAAACACTTAAGTGCACTTCGATCGAGTTCCAAGTGAATCAAACAATACAGTTTTTTAAATGTATACAATTTTATACATTTTTTACACAGAACACGACTCTCAACGACCACAAGTGCGAAATATAGTCTACTGCTCGAGATGCCTGTTCGAAGTTCACGAACCGTGCAACCATTGTTTGCCAATCGATTTCATAGAATTTCACCGACTCATAACTCAACGTATTCGGCGCCACCATTTATTTCGCTTCATCGTGGAAATGTTTTACTAACCATCAGTGTGAAGATTCGCCCATTGTTACGAATTATTGTACTATCAGAATGTATGGAATTAAGTGAACTATTTTTAGTAAATTGTGAGATTGTTGAACGTCGCGTCTGCGTGACGGCGAACGCGTCGATCGATTACGATCTCGTCGTGATTGAAATCGCCGGAGTTACATTTGATAAACTCAGCTCGAATTTTAACCACAAGTCTGACTAGTTAACGTAAGGTAACAGGTCCAGGATGTTTTTCTTTCGAACATAGCTGCTAGATATGTGTCAAGCTATCACTGTAAGAATCTGAATCGAAGCAACGAGTTTTAATAAAGTATTGAAGATTTTTACTAAATGTTATTCGACAATTCTTCCCCCCTATTCTAGCTTTCAGGCTTCTTCGATCGTTCGCGCAGAATGTACACGTGACAAATTGTTCCTGGTTTGTACCAGGTTGTTTATTATTATTAATACAGGTTTCACAGTCCAAATTCACTGTTTTGCGAATAAAGTATTTTTAAGTACGTTTTAATCGTTATGAAATTTGTATTTATTGCAACGATGTACATCAAATACTTATTTAAAGGTAATTACCAACTCTATAAACTCTCTTTAATATATGAAAACTGTATGTAGACATCCATTCATTGCATCCATTTTCCGATTAATAAATTCTTACAATGAAACTACGTAGATGTTTATAGAATCGTATTGAATATTAAGTCTTACGTTTCCCTCGCAATTTAATCTAAATAAATAAATGATTAATTTTAAATATTCCTAATGGATTAAATTGATTTGCAAAATAGTGAAATTGACTTGCAAAAGGGTGAATTTGACTTGCAAAACCTACAAGCACGTAGCTGGTAATTTTTCGCGTGTTCGTAATTGATCTCGGGAACAAGTTGTTATTTATCGTCGGATATTCTTGGAGAGAGCTATTCGGGGAGCTGCCGGTTCTCCGGATTTGCTACTTTTCGCGCGGAATGATCAGAAAACAGAAACAAAGCGCAGTGCATCGTTTGCAATCGCGGAAATATATCCGGCTGTCGGGCGATTACCAGGGAAATATCGGACTCGGAACAGAAGGAGAGAGAGAACCAGGTCCTTTTCTCTCGGTTTCGATAATTCTTCGGCCGCGGGCTACGGTAAAAATAGATGAGGGGTGAATAATGTCTCGTCTGAGCGTCCAGATGGAATCCACGTAACGTTCTGCAACCGACAGATAGGAGTGCCCGGTTGATCGAAAGCACAAAATATAATAGTCCGCATTGGGTACTTTTGTTCTCTGATCGGGTATATCAAGTATTCTGGCCGAGTAACAAGTGGTGCACACGTCATGTCACCTGTCAGACACAGGGCACACTACACCCTCGGTCCTGTACCTTTTACCAGAAAACAAGGATGAGGATTCCCTTGTCGATAAAAAGTCCCACTATTCACCGCATTTCGAATCGCGTTGTCTTGCGCCGCGAGATTTTCATATCCGAATCCTCCAAGATTTCACCGAAACCCAGCTTTTGCACTCCAAATTCACCGTTTCGCATATGTAAATTAATTAATTTTCTTTTCTATCGATCGTAAATTGGTTCAACAAAGAATATCGGCGCAATGGTTCGATCAAATTGATTGGTTTTTTCGCGTCAATATCGAGACAGCGTGGATTCGAAACTGTAAGAATTCTAAAGGACTTGTCAAACACAAGGAAGTCGATTGCTAAGATAAGTAATCACAAATTATTCTCAATTTGATCGAATCATTGCGCCGATAACATCATTATTCCTTGTAAATTAATTGTTGAGAAATTCCAAATTTTATTTATTGCAAGGATGTACGTCAAATGCTTATTTGAAGGTAATTACTAGACTGCGGATTTTATGCATTTATGACAAAAATGGGCACGTATGATTTGGAACAGTGGGCATATTAACTCCTTGCGGTACAATTTATTTTACGGTAACCGCGATTAATGGTGGGATCTCCTTTGCGCATCTGGACGCAGCGTTTTGTTATCGCACAAGTTTGCGTTCCTATCCAACATGTTCTTTAACGTTTAATTGAATCGAAATTTCGAAAAAAGTAATGGTCTGATTTTAAACCTTTTCATGGGTATAATATGTTTTCTAAGGTTCAATTTTTCATTTATATAATTTATTCATTTTGTTCGTTGTGGAAACATATTTTCTCCACGAATTACGAGTTTTATAATAAACAATATAGAAAATGTTGTTTTAATATCAAAATATTTTCCAAGAATTAAAAATGCCGTCTCTTTCCACCTTTACAATATTTCTGATGTACATTGTTAACAGAATCTTTTGTGACGCAATCGATGTAAATAAATTTATTAAATTTCAACCATATATGAACATTGCACAAAAGAGATTGAATAGCTTTGTTTTTAAGCAACATTTTCCCGGTTACGGTCTACAGATCATTTTAAAAATAAAATCTCTGAATACGAAAGGCAAAATTAACACACAAACATTACAAAAGCTTAGTTGTTTAATTCAGTTCCCGTAAAAGTCGTATGAAAAGTTAACTGAATCCGAACCATAGTACATCATTACAGTTCATTTGTTTAATTATCTTAATGAAATACCATACAAAAAATTAATTTTTCATTTAATCTGATGAGAAGCTATTACATTATTTAAATTTAATCCTGAACGAAATCCTGCTCGGTAGTCTTGCAACAATGAAAGCAGAAATGTAATTTCATTTTCATAATTATTTCTATTTGTTAAAGTACGGTTACAATTATGAGCTTATTAACACAAAAATTATATTAATAATTCTCGTGGACTGGCTTATGTCGGTCTTTCTTATTTCAGCTTAAATCAAATGTACAACATAATTTTTTAAATAATATGATAAAACTTTTTACTTTTCAGAAAAATAAAATACAATATTAGGTTCTGAATAATTGTATAATCGAACCTGTGCACCGATACCATCACACAATTATTCTCAAAATTACGGTCGAAAAAAAATGTAAATTATATTAGGTTCTGAAATGGAGCAATTTTTGTTCGTTAAAAATTGCTTTCTGGAACGGAAAAATAAATTTTAACAAATTCAATTACTATTTCTACGTAAATGACGATGCTGTCCGTTCAAAAATCGTGAAATCGTATGCAGACACAGCCGTCTGGATTTCTCGAGAGTCCAGTCTGTTCTTAGGCGACTACGTCAAACGCATCTGCGAAAAAAGATATTGATCTATTGACAGCACAAACACGTTCGATTGGGACGCAAGGGTGGCCTCCGTATCCGTCGAGATTGCGATTATCACAAAGGGACTTATGGATTATCGATAACGGGCGAGAATGAAAAGCGGAAACGACAGGTCACCACAAATGGACTCGAGTGGACGCGATGGCAGGCACCGTAGATCGATAAATTCCATTTAATTCATTCGGCCGTTCGCCTGTCGCGCGGACATAACTGGAAAATTTTGTACAAATATTCTACACGATTTTTAGTGTTCCTCGTACGCCGACTTAGCAGCGTATTTGCGTAGACTGACCATCCGCGATTGTTCCTCCCTCTTTGACAAAATAACGTCCTCGTGTTTGCTGTTAGTCTCGTATTAATGTAAAATCCCTCCTTCAATTTTAACAGACAATGTTATTCATTAACTCCTTGTGGTTTTCTATAAAAGTGTTGCACTGCTTTCCACCCTATGGAGGGATAATATATTTTCTTCCCACTGTATTTTCATTTGCACCCTCCATTAACGAAAGAAATATAAAAGGATGTTCCACCTAAATATCTCCTTTAGTAGTGACGTCTAGATTACGGATGTTTAGACAATTTTTAATTTTTCCAGGCAAATTTTACGAAAGTGGAAACAAATAAAATCTTATTTTCTTAAAAATCTTACTGAATTCTCTGGAATTTTATATTCTAGCAGTTTTTGAAAATTTTTAGAAGCCACGAATGCAGAAAGATACGCAGTCTAGTCGAATAAAGGAGATATATAGGTGGGCCATCCTGTCTGTTTAATTAGTTTCCAAACCTTGGAATTGGTGCAGATAATTGTTACCTTACACAAAAAGCCGCAGTCTAATTGATCACAAATCACGTCACGAATCACAGAGGCGAGTCAATGAAAGGATTGCTAAATTCCTTGGTCTCTATAATCACGTTCCGTGAACTGGTTGACGTGGCTATATGAAGGGAATACTGTATGTATAATATAGAAAGTAGTGGACACGACTTCGTAATCGTTTCGTCGACTAGTAATTCTACTTTGTTTTTTCAACGGGCACAAAGAAGCATGACGATGAGCAATTGTGAAAGAAAAAGATGGTTCTCCCGTCGTTCCTCTCCCAACGAAATGGTAAATGAAAAATTTGCAATTTCTGCCATTTTATTCTTTTAGCCAAGCACTGTCTTATTACAGCGAACGAAGAATCACGTCTATCAAACGTTTCGCGTCTAGAGAGGACCTGCGCTCGCATAGTCCCTGTGGTATTGCTGCAATTGCATGCACAGTGATGGGACGACGGTGTTTGGTTGGGAAAACAAAATGGTACACTTCGCTCCCTCTCACTGCCCCCTTCTCTCCGAGCATACGATTACCAGTTTGATTGCACAGCATTTGCGTAACTGCACAATGCAAGCTTCGGTATCGGCTACGAACAACAAAGGTTTAGTACATCAATTTCTTTCGTTAATTGTTTTGATAAATCGAAAATTATTTAACCACAACATTCGGTTCTTCTGACGCCTTCTCGGTTTTGTATATGCCGATCCATTGACATAATTAGACCGCGGATTTTTTGCAGTTATCAGGTCATTAAGTATGAAACTTGACAAATAAAACACGAATTTCGAACGCATTTGTCAAGATTCATACTTAACACGACCCGATATATTCTATTTGGGCAATGAATGAACCTGATCCGTCACGCGCCGAGGTGAAACGCTATTCGAAGTCATCACTTCTGTTTCTTATTTTGCTCCTACTGCGCGTGATTAGTGCAGAATCCTATTTTGCATAAAAATCAGCAGTCTAGTCGTCATAAATGCAAAAACGAATGTCTAAGAATCATCAACCTCGAGAGTCGCGGATGACTATGCGCATTAGTATGCAAATTGAAAATTGTCTGCATTCGTTAGAAGTATACAAGGTGATTCTGGGAACTGGAATAAGTTACTGTTCTTTTTTCAGTAAAAATCATTATTTTTGATGTAGACACATCGATACACCCACCAAGTGCACTTGCACTTCACTCTTCAATACAACCCAATTCTTTTTATACTCCGTATAAAATTACTGAAAATGCAGGAACTAAAGCCGTATTTACTCTGACATATGTCAAATATCTCGCGAAGTATTGACATTTCGTTGAGACGTTGAGTTAGTACTTTTATACGTAGGACAATAAAAGGCATCGATCGGATTAACAAAAAAATTGGGTTGAATCAAAGAGTAAATTAAAATTGCACCTGGTGGACGCACCGGTGCATCGATATAAGAAGTAAAGTCGTAGAAAAAGAGCAGTAACGTGCCCGAGTTCGCAGGATCATCCTGTACAAAGTTAAATACTGGTGGTAAAGAAAACACAAGAAGCATGACGCGGGAACGATGACGGGCAGATAATAATCTGGGAAATGAGCGGTTCGACACCTGAGATGGTTGTTGCCGATGAGAGTTGACTGATTCTGTCGATGTTGTACAGGAGTCGCCGCAGGCATCGACGTCGTCGGCGTCCCCGTCCTCGAGCCGGCAAGTTCTAAGCGGTCCGCAAGCAGAATCCAGATCGAAGTCGGGCGAGCTTCACTGTCAATCCGGTAATTAGTTTGCATGACACGTTTTTGGACCACACCGTGCCGCGCCGATCGAATTCGTACGCGTAAGAGCCCGCGCCGCTGATCTTGCGAATTCATAATACACCACGCATTCGGGACACGTTCGCCGCTCACGTAACCCATGACAAAATTATGTACTACAACGGGGTGCTTTCGCCCAGCGCGTTTTAAAGCACCCATAGACGGGAAGGAAATTACCCATCACACCAGGATGATGGTACCAGGCTCGAGGACCCGCGGGGAAATTTCAGCGAACACGAGCCACCGTTTGTAAATAACGCGTTCGCCAGCCAATTCATTGGCAATTGATAGGCGAAGACCTCTATAGCACGCGATACCCTGTCTGCAAATTTATCAATATGTCAACCTGCTATTCCATGCTCTCTCTCTATATACAGGGTGTCCCAAAATTCCTCCGACACCCGAAAATGGGAGGTTCCTTGGGTCATTTGAAGCGACATTTTCCTTTACAAAAATGGCGTCCGCGGTTTTGTTTAGGAGTTATTAACAAAAAACACGGACCAATCAGAGCGCGACCTAGACGCGAGTTAGCACAGTCGGCCCGACGCGCCAACTGTCAATTGGCCGAACGTGTCATCGCATGTCCAGATCGCGCTCTGATTGGTCCGTGTTTTTCGTTAATAACTCCTAAACAAAGTCGCGGACGCTATTTTTGTAAAGGAAAATGTTGCTTCAAATGACCCAAGGAACCTCCCATTTTCGGGTGTCGGAGGAATTTTGGGACACCCTGTATATATGTATATACGCAGGGTGTCCCGAATTTAAATGGCAAAGCTTCAACAGCGTATAGGGGTCCGAAAAACTAAGACAAAAAGTCTTTCAGAGATTTGCTCGGTTTTGCTTCGTTTTGGAGAAAATAGCAAAATCGCTGCCTTAGCTTGACCGAATATAAATTATCCACAACGAAAAATAAAAATTTTCTAACCGAATTGCAACAATCTGGAACGAAATAGAAATTCATCTTCTTTTATTTATTTATTACACTTACACATTTTTTGTCATAAATGCATGAAATCCGCTGTCTGGTAATAATGTGAAAAAGTTCACCTCGGACAAGGTGTAGCATTTGAAACAGGCCATCTGAATAATTCAATTGCTATTGGTGACGGAAGACAATCTTATGTTAATGACCTGTCAAGGTCATTAAAGATCGATGAGGGTCAACTCCGATGGGAAATAAGTTGACCTACAAACCTACGAAGAAACTATTAATTTGATTTGGTTCTCGTTCACATACTAACTAGACCGCGGATCTTTATGCAATATCAAAATGTTCTGCATTGATTATGATAACATGACAACGATAATACGCACTGTAAATAGTAATTTCAGTATCAACATTATTCATTTTTCGAATCGTTTTACATAAAATCATTCAGCGCCAGTTCACGATCTTCCGGATAGTGAAAACCTTATTGATCAAGCGTAAATTTTTAAAAGTCGTGATGCGGTTCTCGTACGACATGCATATTCAAATAAAATATAATGAAGCGTCATTTATGTATCTGGTTCGATTGAATTTTCACATGACTGCCAGTTCCACAGTAACGACACGATTCATTGAGAGATATTATGAAATAATTGCAACCGTGATTGATCTGAATGAACACATTAATAATGGTTGCTTTAATAATAACATGTTACTAATGCAGACTTGTTAGCTTGCGATTGTTCTACGCATACATTCTTTCATACTAATACGAAATGTTCAATTTTTGACGATGACGTTCAACAAGCACAACACCTTAATCTTCTGTCACGTGTAAATCTAAAATCATTCGTAATCACAATCCTTTCTTAAACACTAAAAATATTTAGATATGATTGACTTTCAAAACTGATATCGCGTTAAAAACCGCAAATTCTGAAAGAAGCCACAACTGCTATTTGTCGGAATAAGAAGAAGCCAGAACGATACATCATGAACCACCGTGATAGCTCTGCTGTTCGATGACAATTCGTTACACGCAATATAGGTCTGCTGTTACGAAACGAGAAGCAATAACCAACGAAACGAAATCGTTTCGGATTGCTTCGTATTCACGATGGTTGGGCGCCATCTCATAAACGTGCGGCCGCATATAAAGACGAATGAAAGACACTGGCAAAGAACAGTCAAATTTTTCGGCGCGAAGTTAACGGTCTTGGCCAGCAAGTATGAGGAGAACGGTAACGAGACATCTGGTTCGTTAACAATTTTCAATATTATATTTAAATTCGTCTAATGCCTTGAATTTTTTTAATCACTCCTACTCATTTTTGTCAGAAATGTAAAAAGATTCTTAATTCACACTTATTGTCAGGATAAATTCATTTTTTATTTAAACTTAATTCATCAGCTGTGGAGCTGTATCGTGTCATTGCTATGTAAGAAAAATTGTTCGAACCCGGAGAACATGTTAAAAAATCGGAGACAGAACTATTCGATAAGAACGTGATTATTCGATACATAGCAAAAGCAAGACTGCCAGCAGATCATTGGGCACCCTGAAACCGTGAAGTGACGCTTTTCTTCGGGTTTCAGGGTGGCAGTATCAGCAGAGCATGTCCGGGAAAACCGCGCGACAGCTAAGCCATTAATTGCTTTTCCATTTTCCAGTTGACCCTCGTGCTCCTCTGTATCGGACTGGCAACATCAGATTTATCACCATATAAACCAAGGGGATGGCGTCCTAATGGTCAACGCTTTAATCCTACCAACAATCGATTGCATGCGTATTACGGGCCCCCCGGATTACCAGCCTATGAACCACCAGACTCGACAAGCCACCCCCCAATTTTCACCACCACCGTCGCCCCGAGAACAACGACAACGAAAACCACGACAACAACAACGAGAACCACAACGACACCGCGGACCAGGGAGCCAACGACGCCCTCGAGCGCTCCCGAAGAAGACTTTGACACGAACCCAGCCGTGGCCATCGCAAATTCCTTCGCCTTCAACCGACCCGTTTACATTTACAACACTTATCCGTTCTTGCCCGGTCATGTTCTCCTTAAGTAGGTTCTAAAACCCTTCAGGGACATTTCGTACATGATGAATACTCCAACGAGTCTTTCAACATTGATCAACTATTGATATTTTTCTTTTCTTTCTGTTCCTTCGTCCATTATTGTTCACTTGCTAGAATTTGTAAACAATTACAGAACTTGTAGCTTTTAGTGGTCGGCAGATCTACAGTCAATTAGGTTAACATTTATAACACCGTACAAGTGTCGATCGTGCAAAATGAAGTGGAAAATATTTGAAATATTTTTCTTTCTCAAAATACTTGGTGACCCAAGTTCGACTACCCCTGTAGTACGAGGCCATATTTCTCGGGCAATTATTATTGTTAATTCGCTAGAACTTGTTCATTAGGTTAACAATTGTAACACCGCACAAGTATCGATTGTGCAAGAATGAAATCTGGCACGCCATGAAAAACGTGGCCGTGGTTTAAACACAAAACGCGTAATGAAAGAAAAATGGCCTCGCAGAGCCGGCCATTGTTTACCGGAAACGGTGAAGTTGTTCCTGTTTGACAAACACTGTGAGATTACTTTAGGTAGTTGAATATTTTTCAATTTGTTAGCGCATATGGAATATTGTTTCTCCTCGGTGTGACAGAATGCTGTAATATTTTTGTAAAGTAATATATTTTGTGTACTATTTTTACACGAGCTCGTCGATCCTCCTGCTTTTCATTGGATTTATTATCCTGACGGCACTTTTACTCTCGTGAGATTTTGTAAATTTATGAATTATTTCTTGGGCTTATTTCTTAAACAATGAAAACGTTAAATCACGCAGGGGACATTTCCTGCGTCGCACAACTGGAAGAACGATTAGCGGAAAGCACTTTTCGTGCAGACATATTTCAAAGATATGTCTAACTAGATTTCCTCCTTATGATAGTACCGTTTAAAACTGACCATACAATTATACAGCGCGCAACACGCAACTCTATCGCTCGCTGATCGTCGACACATTATAGTCTTGTCAGAGATTAGAAGTTCTCGTACCCTTTTGAAAGAATTGCCGTTTCATTGACATCAGAACTAACCACGTTAAATGGTCGACTGACACGCTGATATCACAACGTGTCTCGTGATGATAGTTCGCTTTAAACTGCTCTATTCACGTTCCGGATTAATAGTCATCAATCAGACATTTCAATTGCTCAACTGAATCAGTAACGTTAGCGAAATGTTGGGATGCTCGTTCTGAAAGGACGCAATTTATACTCTGAGGCGTCAACAATGAGCACCGTTCGCTGTATTTAGTTTTCTCGTACTCGTTTATTATAGACACCGTTTGAATCGTTCGCCAGAGAATGTAAAATGTTAATAACAATCCAATTCAATTGGGTTCACAGAACGCAATTTGTTTTCTGTCTCACAGAAAAATCGAACGCGGCATTTCATATGCAGCAATTTAGCAATCCATTGAAACAAACACACGCGCAGGTACAGAATAAAATGTAATATAATTCTCGTTGACTCTGTAAACGACAAAAATACAAGCACATTTGCCAAACAATCTCCCCTTTGTTTATTATCCGCCACAGGGTTATCAAATAATTCACGAACGACTTCGCTCGAATGGATTTGAAATTTAATCGAATTCTAATAAATACATGTTACATTAATAATAATACAAACGTGAATTAAATAGGAGATGCTGAATGGAATGTTCTCGCTCTTCGTTTTTCGAAAAATGCAAACGAAACAGAGTTCTCAAAGTCACATTACAAATTTTCCTTCGTGAAATAAAAATGAACGATGACTGTATGGATATACACTATCGTGGAAAACAGTTAACAATTATCATATCAACACTGTAACATCGTATATATATTTACATAATGCACTTGTTCATTTCAACGACCCTGATCATTTTAACAGTTAGTATATTCCATTCAGTTATCAACGTTTCGAGAATCAACTATAAATCTTTTTTAATTGACACTTTATGATATAGGAAAATGTGTGTACGTAAGTAATAATATTGTCGAGGCAACTCCACGATTACCTTTCGCGAAGAAAGGAGCTCGGTAGTTGCATTTATTCTTTCTCAAAAGAATACTAAAGAACGCGCCGACAGTTTTCCTCGGAAGGTGAAAATAACGCAACGCATTTTCCGCAGGAGACACGGACACAATGTAATAACATCGACGTACACTATAATATGTTCTTTTCAACGGTGCTATTTTCACCGAACCTTTTCTAAACATTTCCATAGAAAATTTTCATGAAAAGAGATCTGATCTTGGTTGAGCAACGCAACGTTTTATTACTCGTTCGACGATATGAAACTTCTTCTCGCCGGTTCGTTCTTTACCAAATATATTTATATATCGTCACGCATCTCGGTACACACTGATATAGCAACTAGCTCTAGTGAAATTGACTCTGTTACGCTTTATTCGCTACGGTTCCTGTGTCTGGTTTGCCAGCGACAAACTTTGGCAAAGATAAAATGTATTGAGGTACGTCTGGCTCGATAAAGTCACTAATCAAGATTCTCGTTCCAATCGCTAAAAATATAGAATTCCCACGATATTCTTTTTCACAGTCGCTAATGGCTGACTATCTTCCTCATTCATGTTGTACATGTTACAGCTACTTTGCAGTTAAAGGTATTGCAGACTTTCGAAACGACTGGAAAATGACTTCAATATTTCTTAGGTTCTTCTAAACTAACAATTATTGTTCTCTCACAGTTGCTAGCTTCTAGACAAGTATAACACCATTGATTATTCTAATTTTATTGTTCTAGAGTTTTCGTTCTAAAAATAAGTGTCACGACCCATGCACTTCACGATTTATAATCGCCATCGTTGAACGGGAATCTTTTTTAAAATATAATAGTACTGATCGCCTATACATTTTCAATAATTGACAATGATGCTTGGATTTTCTATTCGCGTTAAAAACGAAAAATATTATTCGCTATGTCGTTACATTTATAAAAGGAAGACGACATAAGGTCCTTTGTACAAAATGAAACTTCGGCTTGCACAAAGCATGATCTCAAGAGTTTCTAACATACTCGTATTTTATATTCGTATTGAAAACGACAAAAAATTCTTTACTATATCGATATATTGATAAAAGAAAGATGACAACTATGTGTCCTGTGTTTGCACGTTTGACACGTTCGCTACCGGCTTGTACTTCAGCAATAGAATATGTGAAAAATAATGTTCTTCGCAGAAAATGAAAATTCAGCTGGCGCAAAGCATTTTCTGAATATTCTCTAACATACAGTGGCAGGTAGCGGACGCGTCAATGCATAGTCGATGCTAAAATGATTTCTGAAAGACTTTGAACATTTCAACTGCAAAGACGCGGGCGAAGAAGGTGGTCGCAGCGACGTTATTGACTTTGATTGTTCAGATTCGTTGCAGAGTTTGTCAAAACGAGAGAAACATCAAGGACCGTGATGTCCTTTGGCAGAATCCAGCGTTCCCTCTGTGCGATATGCTCTCGCCGTACAGCAACGGCACGCTCTCCGAATGTTCATAGTGATCGGGACACTTGGCTCCGTGATGCTTGCATCCGACGCCATCCTTAAGTTCGCAGCGTCTCGAGTAATGGTAGTGCACGTTCGAACGCATCATCCTCCTTGTTGGATGTTGTTGCGAATCGCACACGTCCTTGAGCGCCGCCACGAAGCACGGTGGCAGATAGTCGACGCTCGAGTACTCTGCGAATCGCAAGTATGATTGTTTCACAGCCAGGAAAATTGATGTTTTCAAGCTCGGCCCTCGGGCCGAACCGATTCCTCTCTGGCAATCGATGGATTCGCAGAAATACGAAAAACACGACATAGATCGAACTAGTGGCCTAGGTAACTCTCCGCCATCCCTTCACCACCCCCAATACTTCTCACTTATAATCACCCTACTGTGCTTCTATACAAGGTGCTGCCTAAATGTAGCCACCTAAATATCTCCTTCATTTTTTATGACAACTAATATTTTTAATGCTATGCAAATGTTATGTTTTTCTCGAGGTCATTTTTTCCGGAGTCTCTTTACAAGCCAATGATAAAATCAATATTGATTCTCAATAAGAAATTAATAAAACTAATAAAAGTATGCTTAAATGTAACACAACACAGCACAGCAAATAAATTATACCGAAACTAATGAATTAGACAATCCCAGATGCAACTAGTTGATTATCCTGATTATACATTATCAATGTTAGTTTGAGTGAAACTAGACCATGTTATTCGTCGAGACACAGAAAACGCCAATAAGCGGTATTAGCAGTTAAGATATTCCAATTAAAGATTAGCAATGCCAAGCGATATTATCAATGGAAGAAATTAGATGAGAAAACTATCATTAGTCTGTGGATTTTTATGAAAGATAAAAATTGTATTACTTCATTGTGAGATACATAAGATACATAGACATTAATTTCCTTTTTTCTTGGTTTAAATGTTTTTTTAGTGTACCCACTTATTTTTGTCATAGATTCGTAAAATCCGCAGTCTAATAGTAACATGACCGAAATTATAATAAAATGGCCCTAGTATGTTTTATTGAATTCCTTACCGTAATAGGAGCATCATGCAAATAGAATAGGTGCGATTGTGGTAACGTGCAAAGTCCAACAGGTGATGCAGCGTGCAATAAAGTAAAACAAAAATAGAGGCAATCGTTCGTTTGAGCAAGAAAATAGTGCATACTTAATTCCTCGAAATATTGAATTGACTTTTACCAAGTGCTCTCTGTTCCCCATTTGACTGCAGACGGATTCGTGTTTTATTTTGCCGAAAAGCTTTCCATGGAAAGTTTCAACCGCCTTCGTGAACACAGTTCACGCAAACTGACACGCACGTGTTTCAATACCACACGGAGAAACAGACTCTGTTAGTTATATGTGAAGGATGCACAAATACCTGTTTACCGACCATTCTGACAAGCCGCCTTATTATCCACGCTCTCCCTAACACAGTTCTCGTCGTCGTCTTTAACGAACTTTATTAGGAACATCATCAGTGCCCCTACTATAGGTGGTATACCTGCTAGGAAGAATGGCAGATCGTAGCTACCTAAACAAACCAACGAACACAACAATTTTAATAATGGAAAACGGATGATTGAAATGTGAATGAAAAGTACAAAAGTTGTTCTCAACTTTTAATTACTCGCATTTAGTATTTACGCTCTCATAACTTTAAATGTAGTGTTTCAAGCATAAAAAAGGTGTCGACCACACTATTAAATACTTATTTTGCATTAAAATGGTTATTTATCGAAAACAAGTTCGTGTAACCTGTTATGTAGAAATCGGAGTGCGTGTAACAGAGTTTAAAATCCGCCTGAACATAGGCAACCTGCCTAACGCAGACGTTAGATAAGAAGTAGAAACACGCAAGCATTTCATACTTTCTTGGTGGTCAGGTTGCCGCTATTAGGCGAAATTTATCCAACTAAATGTAACAAATAAAGCTGATTAAGCATAGTTACCAGTGTGATCGTACAAAAGTCCAGCGATTGGCGGACCTACGGTCAAAGGTATCGAGCACATGCCCAATAAGAATCCAATGGCTTGAGTAGCCCCTTCTCGGCCGCAAATGTCGAAGGCAATAGGACCCAGAAGAGATATGAAGCACCCGTCAAATAGTCCCATTGCCAGAGAAATAAGTAACAACACCATGAAGGAAGGTGTGACAGGAAGAAGCATGGTGAGAACGCCGATGCTGACGAACGATATCTGTACAGGAAAGAAAAAATCAAACGTATTAAATAAAGAACTACTTGAGTACTGTAGAATAACATCATAATTTATGTGATTCGTAACATCGCACTCACAACACAATCTCAAGTTGTGAAAGACGTTATTACGACAGAGAACTTGTTATAATTCGAAAACAAAATCAGACATAACCCGATTACATCATATCAGTAGTTATCTTCATACTGATTATCTTCGTGCAGAAATTATACAATTTTTGATACACAGAGGGTGATCAAATGATTAGAGCGATGATAATCAATTTTTAAGTGGCAATCAATTTTACCTGTTGTAGAAATATTCGATCGACTTTCGGCAGATCGGCGATATACCCAAAAATTAATCGGCCGAGGCCGGACGTGATGCCGATGCACATGATTGGAAGCTTTCCGTCCGCGTCCTTGAATTCTGTCTCAACGAATTTCCCTATATGAACATACGGGACGAAATACCTGAAATGAACATTCTCATTGATCTGAAAACCCATGTCATTTTATACGGTTGACGCTTTCGCTGCGGTCGTTTCTTTTACAATGGTTTGAATTACACGGCGCGTGTAACTTGATTGCCGCCCGAGAAACGAGTTTTACTTTCGCAACACCATTGCCCGAGAGCCACGACAGCGTTTCCGCGCAGGCTGAGATTATTTTATACGACAGCTTCTATTGTTTCAGTATCAACGAACTGCCCCACGCGTTGTCCATGAAACTGACCGGCTTCGAAAAATCATTTCCGTCGAACGATACTACGTCGATATCGTTGGAAATCGCTTGCGCAAAAAGCTGCAGCGAAACCGTCGATCCGCGTTACTTACTCTTAGCAGTATTGTATTTATATTGTATTGTATGTATAGTACAGTAATTATGGTAACGCGACTCGTGCTTACCCGAACAGAGCTAGGGGAATGGAACTTGCCCAAACCACGTATCGTTTCTTCTTCCAAATGGACACGTTCACCACCGCTTTCACACAGCTTTTGAAGTCTGACTTCGATTTTAGCTGACTCCTTGGTTGAGGCGTGACTGGAAATCATTCACAATAATTTTTAGCTTCGTTATTCATTATTGGACTGCGAATTTTATGAATTGCGCGAATAATTACGAACGCATTTTATTCTTTATTAACCCCTATGTCAATAACCAATATTTCCTATGGTATTCAATGATGATACGCTTTATAGTTTCAATAATTATGTTTATACATTAAATGTAAATTAATCTGCGACTATTCAAGAATATAAAAGTCTATAATGATTTTGCTATTTGTCAACAGAAATATAAAAAGAGTTTAAAAAGAAAATATCGATACAACTATCGATACGATGGCCAATTACTTAAACAGTGAAAAGATTAAGAGAATACAGGAATTAAGGAATTCATCGATAACATTTTCAAAATTATCATTCGCCAACAACTTCAGAGGCCCGTATGCTAATATCCTCGGAAGTCACGCTATAATTCAAGTCGACCAATTCTTGCCAGAGACCAGGCCATTCGAGCGAAAGAAGAAAAGTAAAAAGGTATCGAACAGTAAATTATTCCCCTTGGCTATTCATTCGTAGGCTGCGGATATTTATGCAAATTCTCACTTCCACGAAGGCGTTTCGCGAAAATACAATAATCGAATAAGAATATTGAAAGTGATACTCACAAGGGATCGGTTTAAAAAGTATCGCGCAGGCCATAACGACCGCGGTGAGCACAGCTAGCGATCTTAGCGCGCCTTCTAATCCAAAACGACGAAGTATGACTTCGATGAAGTATGGCATGAGGGTGGTGAATATTGAACTTCCAGCTGTGACGATGCCGTTTACCAGGCCCAAGTATCGCTTAAAGTAATGTCCCAGGATCGCTAAGCTCGGTGTGTACGCTAAGCTTGCGCCGAGTCCGTACATCACTCCGTAGGTCAAATAGAGTAATGTCACCTGAATCCAAAAGGTACAGCGATTAAAATGATTGCTATAAAAACTAGATCGAGTGAAAATATAAATTGAAAAGTAGTCACCTTGTCTGAAAATATCGACGACAGAAACATTCCTCCGGATGCGAGAGCACCACCCAGAAACGTTGTCATCTGGATGCCGATTTTATCAGTGAGGATGCCAGAGATCGGCGATAAAAAGAATGTGGTACCAATGGTTAACGATCCAACCAAGGCTACGTAAAGTAAACAATACATTCGAGCATCGGTCAGTTTAAACAATTACATTTTTTCATATTCGATCGTTCTGGATGAGTGATCTGACATGAATTGCATCCGTTGCAATTTGGTGAATCAACATGAAATGTTCAGTTTATTCATTTCATCGCGACGACGATATATTTTGAGGAATAATCAAAGATATATCTTGAAAAACAAATATTCTCGACATTTTCAAATGCAGTCGATAAATTATACTTTTAGCTTTGTCAGATTTGGTTACAATCACGTGTTTTTCTATTAAAATACTTGTATACAAGTAGATTCGAAGATGCAACTCTGCGTTCAAATGTTTTAATTGATTACTGTAATTGTTAACGGTATGAGATCCTCCAATGAACATGAAATAAATTGTACGAGAAAAGACACATTCTCTAGTAAAATAATAATAATATTAGATCTATAATCTAATTTCTATTAAACGTTTCAAGCTGGACAGAACATTCCAGCAGACGTAATATTGTCTAAGGATGTATTGCAAATTAATGTCGAGTCAATAAACAATAGAAGATTTCCATCTTGCCGCATGATCTTATAGTTAGACATCGTTCATTGCCCGCATTGGTTCGTAAAGGCCTAGTTTTACTTCAAAGAGTAACTACCCCTAGATTAATATTATTTGACCCTCGTTACTATTAATGTCCACGTAATTGTCGACTAATTCAGATCCAGGTTGTCCCGAGCATTGACTCTATGGGTGATTAGGCTGATCGATCAGTTTAATTGATATGCAACCCAAAGTAGTTATTCCATGCCACGTTTAACAATGATTAAGCCTAAGAAACAGTCGGGTACGAAGAATTCAATTCTGAAGACATGTGTTTGCACAATTAGGCCACGGACAAATTAACAACGAAATCATACTGGTGGTGTTGGTACTCTTATCATCGGAACATGATCTGCAACAACATAGTTTACCAATTATTCGACCAATATTGTTTACCAAAACTTGTAATAAAAAACTAGCATGGAATAATAACTTGTTTCAACGTTTATCTGCCGAACGGTTGAGAGAGATTACTCGAGAGAAGAAATTGGTCCACGATAAGTGAAAACAAATTCATGTGAATAAAGCGAACACAGTTCAATGATCCGTCGTTAAAAGTAACTATTAGATAATACGTTATCGGTAGAAGAATTCGTAAATACTAAAAATGGGAAGATAACGCGGTTCGTTGACTGCACTGAACATCCGCTTAAAACAAAGATCTATAGAAGTAAATTACATTTTTTTTCCTTGCACGAAGGTTCTATTGTGCTCGTCGCAGTCGGAGCTAGAAAAAATTGTAGCATGCACACGTGCCAGCGATTGTTAGAAAATATTAGTCAAAGAGAATTTTCCTGAAATTAGAATAAATCATGAATCACATGTGTAATCACGTGTAGAGGTAATACATGTGCACCGAAGCAAAAAGAGTAACTTAATCTTCTAAAAAAGATATTACAATTTTACATTATAGTAAATAAAGTACTAGAGATATAAACTATGCATTTAGTAGGTACACGAAAAAAATCAAAACACTCGTTTATTATCGCGCGTCAAACAATCAGCCGTTTTCCACAGATAAGATTAACTGGAATAATCTTTTCGGTGATTTCAATGTTAAGATGAAAGTTGAATAGTTCTCAGCCATTCTACTAGTCGAACGAGTCGTTCAAACTTTTATGAAACGTCCTAGATCGATCTCGAACATTTCATTCACAAAATTGTAAATTACTTCTACTAGCAAAAATATATCGAATACAAATTAAACATAAAATAACAGAATTAATATATAAACTAATTATACACGGTACCAGCAAACTAAAATTTTTCACATAAACATATAATTCATCGTTCCGCATAACGCGATGCAGCAAGTTCGAAAGAATGCAGTACGCAGCAGGAAACATGCAAGGCGGTGAAAATTCGAAAAAAAAACAATGCAGGAACTGTTGCACGTGGAGCACGCTGGTGTCGGCGGTAAACCATGCGGTGACGATAAGACGGAGAATAAAACTAAGAATAAGATCGCGAATAAAAATCGCAGAAAGGGTGAATCAGCGTGGAAAGTAGTTCGATCGGTCAGAAGCCAAGACATTATAGCAACAATCATTCACCCAAGCAACAACGAGCGCGTTATCAGAGTCTCGTGCTCGATGAAGATTATCGAAGACAGAACTCACCAGCCTTCGAAGACGCCGCGGTTTCTCCGGACTCTAGCAGTCGTTTCTGCAGTTCGAGGTAGATCAACGAGTACGTGTTAATGACGCTGAAGAGTACACCGTTGATGACGAAGCTGCCGATCATGATCATCCAGGCTCGCATCCCGCCATCGGGAGGAGCAACGTTGTTGTTCGGTGGGCCGACTTCCGGATCCAGCCTCGAGTTGTTCGTCAGGGTTTGATCGTCTTCCATGTTCCTCTTCAGCCTGCTTGTCTGACTTTCGACCACCAATATGGATGTGCGATCCGGCTCCAATAGAGGATTCCCTTCCACGCTCACGTTCGAGTTCTCTTCCGATTGCTGGCTGTCCCGCGCATCCTCGATCGCCGCGCTCGATAGATCACTCGAACTTCGCTTCGGTTCGGCATTCTTTGCGAGCGTCATCGTGCACTTCGTTTTTCACCCGCTATACCGGCCTTGAGTTTGAGGGTGTCCACCAACTGCAAACCAAGAGTGCCGTCTATGTATAATCCGTAAGGAACATAGAGGATGAGATACGTTTTGTTTTTTATTAGCTCGTTCGGAAATGAAATTTCGTTCTTCTTGCAGGGATGGCATTGCCTCCGTTTGTTATATTTATTATTATTATTATTTACTATAGGCGGGCTGGACCCCTTTTACGCAAGTGTTTACAATAAAGGAAAAGATAAAAGACTACTCGTCTAATCACAAAGGGACATGCACGAAAACTAATGGCACAAACGATATGGTATTATTCTATATTCGCGCGTAATTGTTTTTTTAAATTGTGTAGACTCAATAAAAAAATCAATACGATTATAGATAGTGCTCGGTCTGCAATAATTCGATTCATTGGACTAATTAATCCATAAATACATCTTGCTTTATGTGTTTGAAATCCTGCTCTAGTTCTCAGTACACGTTCATAGAAATTGATTTGTGCAAATAGAGAAGGACAATCAATATGGTTATTAATTAAATTAAAAATGAACCTGTGGTCGGATACTATTATCCGAGCTGACAATGTCTCTAGGTTCATTATAGTTAAGACTGGGTTTCATTCACAGAAAACGGAATGATTTTCCGAACGACCTGATAGCTATCAAATTTCGTAGGATGAGAATTACAAAAATGTACACCCTTGGAAAGATGTAGTTGCCCCAGCTACATTTCCGCTGGAAAAAGTATTATATAATGATATGGTTAACGCGGATAAAAAATTATAGCCAATTTTCTGAAGACAAAACTCTGAAATGTAAATTTTGAAACAGAGTCAAAACGCCCTATATGCAATGTTTATTGAGTATCTATTTATTAGATCATAATTCCATAAAAAAAAATGTACCACTTCGGACAAAAAGATATTTAATCTAAATGGACAGGTTTTAAAATAAAGTCGAAGTAGAATTAGTTCGATACGAGATAAATGTATTTTAATTACCTCTGTTTCAAATGATTCTCAGAACTGGGACTTTTACTTCTTATTACTGGCGCACAGCAGTTCCGTATTAAATAACTGCCATGGCATGAACTCGCGAGACTGATAATTGCGTCGAACGAAAATATTAAAACGACTTAATTACGTTATCGGAATTGCTTTCTTATCTATAGAAAGTAGATTAACTCTCGACATAATTAAGGTAAACAAATGACGAGTTAAACGGTGCACAGATAGAATAAACAAGAAATTAAGAAGATGTAACGAATGGTTTTTTTCACTTGTAACGTAGTGACCTCAAAGTGTTAAAGTATTCATGTCCACTATCGTGTGTGAATAAGTGTGCACCTCACTGACGCGTATGCACACGCATACACGTGTCCAACGTGCTGATAAGACACAGTGTGTGAACACCAGTAGCGTAAGTGGAGTTAGGTTTTGTGTACACAGTTCGGAAATTATCCGAAAAAATTTGTCTTCTTTAATCGCTGCGTAATGAAGCTCGTGAAATGATCGCAATAATTCTTTATCAGTTATGTAACAAATAAACACGATTACAAACAATTTTACTGGGCCGATAGAAAGTGTTTTTGTTTTGTTTTGCGATTAAAAGTGAGCTTGATTAATGGCAATTTAACGCACGACTAATTTTTACTGCTTCAGTGAAAGATCTCGTTTCAGTTTGCATTTTAAAATGGTTCATAGATAAATGTACTGGAAGAAGGTGCACCATTTTCTAGAATTTAATCGCATCATGTGAAACTACCTCTACTACACGTGCTTTCTCAGACGATGCAACTTATTAGCAGAACTCAATACATCAGCGCAGACCAGAAAATTGAAACAGTCCCTTTCTCGAGTGCTACAGAATTTGATATCGAGAAATCTGCGGGGTCTCGTAAATGTACTGCTAATATGAAATTTCATCTAGTAATGGCGTTCGAGCGTTACAAGTACGGTTATAGACACCGTTTGATTTTTGCTCGATCGTAGATATCATTCGCCACGGGTGATTCAACTTCTTGCGTTCAGTTCACATGCAAAATTTCGATTTCCTTGCGCGTGAATTATATAAATAAACAAATACTTGAAGTTCTTATAAATACATAAAATCCGCTGTCCAATGACAACCAACAGGTAAGAGGTGTCGGTTTTGTTTCTATTTCCGGTTGTGCAAAAGGTTAATAAAAGGTAATCGCTGTACCTCATGTGAACACGATTTGTCTTGATACACATCTTATACAATGCAAGCTCATCCGACAAAGTGACGATTGCCTATTGAAGCAGAAATGAAAGTGCAAGTGTTACATTGTACCACGTTGAAAACGTAGCGAATTTTGAACGCGGCCGCTGGCCAGAAGATAATTACATTATTTAAATGGAGGGTCAATGCAACTTTCTAAGAACATTAAATAGTCGAGTCTAGCTGAAGCAAACCTCCGAACCTAATGATAACATAATGGAGCACGCAAATCATATCATAATAGAGATAATCCTTGGGAAAAAGAAACGAGGGACAGCCATCCTGGTTCTTCTACGAAAATAACGCGCTCGGTTTTGCGTCACGGCATCGTCAAACGAAAATAAATTCAAAATCGACATTCTAATTGGATGCGTACGAATATTTATAAATGCCAGTGTGTTAGAAAGTAACGTCCCCTCATTGTTTACGTGTATATTTACCAATAAGATAACGAACGACTCTCTGTATTCTTTGTCGCAATTGCTATTGTATTGCTGCTCATCTTCCTCGCCTTTATGTATCGTTTGACATTGTTATCTGTATCAGCAAATGTGTTTTCGTCGTATGGATATACTTATGCATGTTAAAGCCTAACGTTACATCTATTTATAATCCCAAAATATTTATTATTAGTAGACTGCGAATGTTTATACAATTTTCAAATTTCGTAGGCAAAATTTAGGATAGTGGGACCAAATAAAATTCTATTTTCATCGATCGTAGCATTTGTAGATTCAAAATAAATAACAATCGTATTAAATTCTGTCGAATTTAATGCTCCAGCTTTTTCTGAAAATTTTAAAGACCATATCTTTATTTATAAGCCATAGTCTAATTATTAGACTGCAGACGATTCTGGGCAGTTGAAGTTCAATAAAAATTTATTTCATTCCCTAATAGATTTTTTACTTATATTTCTCTCACCTGGCTAATTTCTTCATAAGTACACAAAAATCTGCATAAACATTTCAAACATCTATGAAATCTTTTTAGCTACAACTCCAGAAGCTGATTAATAAGAATAGCGGTCTAAATAAATAGAACAGTCGCAAGGTAAAATATCATGACCTTAAACACATAATTTGTAAGGGCGACTATACCGTCTAGTCTGACGAATAAAATACGTTTCTCCTTTATGCTACCAGCTCACGTTCTTGCCCACGAATTAGTACATTTGAGAAAATTACTCTCGCATTAACCGCAAGTAGAAAGGTAAACACATGGATGATACTATTCAAACCACTGTAATGTAATTCAGAATCGTACGAGGAAGCTTAATATTAAGCAAGTGCTGCCGTTCTGTCGATTTAAAATAGTGAGAAACATGTGCGAATCTTTCTCAATGCAGTCAGTTGATTAATTTTCATTATTTCAATAACTTGAACTATAATTTGATGCCTATTTGATCGAATAAATCGCAAATAATATTAATTTAACAGATATGAATCATATTTAATAACTGCTTTCGTTTACATAATTTTCTCCTCGTACCTAATCACACAGTTGCATTGCAATGATACGAGTTAGAAAAATTCTTATCACACAATAATAAAGTTGCATAGGAGACTGCTATTGATAGATAAATTTTCTCGCTACGATTTATGGCACGATATAATCAAAACACGTGTATGTCGTGATAGTAAACTTTACAACGAGTGGAAATTTATTATTCCACTTTTTTTTAACAAAATCATCATGGTTCGAGTATCGAGTCTGTGGTATTTGCGTCGTTCAGAAAAATTGAGACGCATCAACTACCGTTCTAGACATGCAATCTATTCATCATTCACGCATGTCCTTTGCGTAAAATCATCAAATCTGTTCAGGTTGACCTTGCATTCGTATTGAGTGATTCGAGCATTCAAACGGCATCATACATGGCTCCCATGTTTATTAGCCACCGATTAACCTTCTCACGCGTAGCACGCCGCCAGTCATTGATAACAAAGCCTATCTTTCTGAAGAAGGAAACCAGTTGGTAGTGACCAGTGACGCATCTTCAGCGTAAAGGAACAATTCTTTATAATTGAATCAAGCGTATGCCGACCATTTAAACGGTTTCGAAGTGCTGATCATATTCTAATACAGGCATTCAAGTATTATTATGTGTTCCATTATATTTCCCAAAATTGTATATGCTATATAAACCTTGCACGATTTAAAGCGATAAATAAATTAATAATAACATTTCAAATCAAACTGCAGGACCAACCTCCACAGTATTCCACTAATTACCATCTGCGTCTAATGAAAGATGACGGCGACTATGTCGATAAGAAGAATGCGCAGAACTTGACAGACTGATAACCAGAAAAAAACAGTTCGTTATTATCAATGAAAAGCCTGAACTAGTGCCGACATGTGCGAGGTGTTATCCTTGAATGAAGAAGGTGCGCGACTCTGATGTGCGCAAAATGATCAAACGATCATTGGGAGAACTCCCCCTCTTCAACGTAGCAAGCCAACGTGTCGTGCGTATGCCGGTTGTGGAAACTCACGTTGCCCTAATCGTTCTCCAAACTCCTAAATGTTTACAAACTCCGACGACAATTGGTCACGTGGTAAGACCATCGACCAATAAAATCGGCTCATCCCCAGGAAAACGGAAGTGCGATACGGAGTACCGTACTGTGCAGAGATCGTAAGTTGCAGAGGATCCGCGAACCACGCTAGATCCGATCCCTCAGAGCCTCATACTAAACTCTACAGTAAAACTCATGGTCCACTAATCATCGTCTACCAGATTGTTTACAATAATATGTTTACTGCTTCTTCGTCTTTCAAATCGAAACCACCACGTTTAAATCCTCGCTTCGTCTTCGATCGCGGCGAGAGGTAAGGTCACGTTCATAAATGCAAACGGCAAAGGTTAAATAGTTTTGACAAGTGTAGAAGCTTTGAAATGGCGCGGTAACTTTCGCTGTGTCTCCGGTGGATTGATAGTTTCCGAGAATCCTTGAGGGGGTGGACTCGTTTTCGAGATTGCAAGGGTGCCGGGTGCGCCTTCTCCTTTCTCGATAATGCAAAGATGGGGTTTTTCAGTAATCAAAAGCACCAGATAAAATATCAATTTAGGCCACAATCACCCTCGAAACTCCTATTTGTACGTTTACGAGGCGTAATTTGTCGCAGATTTATGAAAATAGCTACGTAAGCAGCTGTATGCTTCCGAATAACTCAAATTACGCCTCGTAAACGTGAAGATAGAACTTTCGACTATTGAAAAAACCCAACTTTGCATTGCCGAGAAATTGCAATCCTGGAATCGAGTCTAGCCCCTTAAAGCTAACCGGAACACCTAATAGATAAAGGAACGGAGCGGTCGATGTTGAGTCAACAAGGAATAGGATAGGGGGGAAGACAGGCAGAGTAAGGGGGACCGGTAAAAATAGTTCTGTTCGTGTTACCAGTTCGAGTGTTTTCGTGAGACGGTACCGTGGTTGGTCAGCCCACGTGCTTCCACGAGCTGTTCGTCTTCTGGAGCGACGAGACCGCGGTTTCCCTCCAGCCGATCCGACCGACGACAGGGTCGAGCATAAACTAAGTGGACAGTGCTATTCGCCAACGAACGAGAGGTCGAAAGTTCCGCGTTAAGAAGAGAGGACTAACGCGCCTAACGAGCAATAGAGCGAGCACGAAAGCAACGGGCAAAGAGGAAAGGGGCACCCAGGCGTTTGCAGTAGGAGTGCGCAGCTCATCGGGATTCCGAGATGCGACTCCAACCGTGTGTATCGTTAAAACGAATCTCTCGTGGTTGTCCCATGCGTCGGCTTCGATCATGTTTCTTCTTCCTCGCTCGAAACCACAGCTGCCACCCGACGTGCCACACCTATTATTGATCTGGGATCCACGCCCTCATTGCTAGTCGACGCCGGACCACCGAAATTAGGCGACCGGCTGGCGCAACACTTTGCTCCAGTGGCATCAGACACTGCCTGGCCTAGGTGCTTCATCTTGCCAACAGATTAGGCATCTTCACGCAAAAAATGCAGCGAACGTTAGATATCAAAATTAAGATGCATTTTTCCTTTCGACCTCTTCCGGATTAGAGTACGTCGCTACATAACGTCCTCGATGTCATCTTTTCGAACCGTACGGCGCACACTGCGCCAAACTGACGAATTCTGTGTCAAAATCACGGAACTTTTCATAGAAATGAAATAGAGATTTCTTTTTTAAATTGAAGCTTGAACATTACAGAATAAGAATTTTTGGTTTAGTTCAAAATACTGAGGTAGTGTAGACTTTTGCAATCGGATCTGCTAGTTTAACACAGATCTTCAAAGTTAAAATACGTTCGTACCTTAATTTCTCTATTTCTCCCAGGTTCTGCAATGTTTCAGCTCTAATTTAAAAAAGAAATCGTCGCTCTATCTCGTTTCTATCGAAAGTTCTTTGATTTTGACACAGAATTCATCGATTTGGCCCACTGTGCGCCGCTATGCTGGCTCACTTGTTTACCCAACGTTCGATACGTTACATTACTTCATATAATCGCATTTCCGAGTCCTGAGTAGATGCGGATTATGCTACGCATAGTTCGAACGTACTATTAAATCGCTAGATGGATTTATCCAAAAAATTTATTTCAATGCATGCAGAGTCGAACAATACGGTCATAAACAGTGCAGAAATGTAGCCGAGTCTGAATAAATGCAAAGTCTTAATTATGCCGGTGCAGAATTAATAATAAGGTGCCGTACAAAGAATTCGAACAAAATGTAAAATGTTTGAAAATAAAAAAATATCTACTCCCATTTCATTCTTTCACCCGACTCCATGTTCGCTATCCTTTGATGAATTTTTGAAAGGCGCGAAAACACAAAGGATCATATAAATACGCAAAAGCCGAAGCATAAAACGCGATCGAAAGTGCAGCGATTAAAAATTTAGCTTAATATCGAATGCCTTTGAACTTTGAAAGGGAATATTGTGATGCAGGTCGTAAAGGTAAAATTTTCAGATCCAATGAAAAAACAAAGTTCCAGCGAGAAATATTAACAGCATACATTGCCTTGCATTTCAAATTCACGTTATTTTCATTTTAAAGGGACCAAGTGATATGTTACTTTTTTATTAATTTTTTTTTTTAAGTTTCAATCTGGAACTGACTTTTTTCCAATTGTAATATTTTAAATAATTACGTAAGGGAACAACGCGATTTCAAAAATTTAATGGTCTCATGGAACAGCAAAATAAAGTGTCAGGTACTCAAAAACCATTTAGGTATACATAACTACCATTATTACCTATTATTCATTATTGTCTGTTCTTACTATGCAATCAAACATTTTGTTGCTGATCATTTATAAGTATAAATTTGAGTGGCCTCAATAAATAACTGCAAACTATGAAAATTTGTAGCAAAACTTTGGATAGCAGCATGATATATGATGATGATGATTTGCAAAATTGAAATTATATTATGTTGAAGCCACATTTTAAAATTTATAATTAAATACCATTCGTTGATTATATATGATAGTAATAATACAAATTTGATTACAGCGAAATGAGCTCAATGATTTATCTGTAATATAAATAATATTATTAATAATATTAATGTACAAAGGATGAAACAATCTATATGGATTTATTTTTATATTCGATAAAAACTGAAGACTGAAATGAAACATAATATCTTACAAAAGTATGATTTCATTGTGTAAATAATTTGTCGTAATGGTACTGATGAAATCAACCTTCTGCAATTTCACGTTAAATGTATATCGATCTTTCCTGATTATTTCCTGACTTACAGTAGAGTTTTATCTACGATTAACATTGTTATAAACATTATATAACGAAGTAGAAAATTGCAGAAGATTTATACAATGATGGATATAAAAGTATAGATATAAATAATGGTGCAGCTTACTTATTCGATTAACAATAATAAAACCATGTTTATTGAGACCACATTGCTTTGTTATATTAATATCATTAGAATAGTTCATTGTTTTGTAATGTCACTATATAGTTACACAATAATTTAACAATGGTGTAAATTGCATAAGCCATTTGAAAAGATTACTCACAGACCACACATTTTTCTAATTTTCATCACAGAAATTGTTATTGCACAAATTTCATGTCACTGATTAAATACTCTTACTGATCGGTTGATTTCAGAAAAATGATAGAATGTTCATACAGCTGTACATGGAAGAAAATTTAATCGATAAAGTGACACGTACCGTATAACCTTAAATTTCACTTCATAATGTTTTGATTTTCACGCATGGCTTGCCGAAAATTCTTTTTTTTTCACAGATGAAACGTCATGTTTTACTGCTTATCTCAAGTGCTTCTACGCTCAATACACAAATTACAATATGTTTCAGACACGTGCAACACACAGTTATTTAATTTCGAAAATGGGATCCCATTAAAAGTCCCTGGCATCGGTAGGTATAGGGTAAAAAGTTTATTTTGTTGGGAATACTGAATTTTAAATCTGCACTGCGTTCTGAACGAATTCAATGTCGCGTAAAGATACATTTTCTGAATCCGAGGAAAGCAAACGTTATCGAGAGATAAATGAATAATGTCTTTCTGAAATATACTGTACAATTCACTTCTAATAACGTGCAACATCAAATTCAATTTCCGCGCCAAGAATTCCCGTTCCGGGTGCCATCTTGTGTTCTTGTTCCGAAATGCATGTGTCATTTGTAGGCTATAAACAGCTATAAAAATACATTTTTATAAACAATGTTTAAATTATTTGTAAGAATATATAGTTCTTTATAGATTGATAATAGTAAATCAGTCTTTTATATTATTGTAATCATTGGACAGCGTATCTCTTTATGCAAAATAAACATTTTCTAGCTGAATTGCAACGAACTGGGATAAAATAGAAATTTATTTTCTCTTCTAATATGTTTAATAGGTTAAAAAGAATATAACAACACTTTTTAATGCTTCCAATGAATTTACTGTTTCAAATTACACCTATTCATTTTTGTCAGAAATGTTCTGGACAAGATATACTACCCATATGCATTTACGTCATCTTCGGCATTATTTATACTAAGATGAAAAGATAAAAAATATACGTGATCACATCTGAATCACTTAATCACTAATCATTAATTGCTGAACTAAAATTTTGGATTTTCCACTGTCGCGCTTAGTTATAGGATGCACTACTAATGGCGCTACAGAACGTTCACTGACGTTCACCTTCTGCCACAGGAGTCACGTCACATATTCGTTGCACATAATCCAAGGATTTTGACATGACCAGTGTCAAGTGGTGAAATGCCTTAGTTGTACAATCTGGCATAGTTTAAAGAAGTTAAAATGAGTACGTTGGATTGGGACGAAGTTAAACGACTAGCTGCTGATTTTCAAAAAGCACAATTAAGCTCGACATTACAGAAGTATGACTTGTTTTACGAAAGAACATCGTGTTTACGAATTTCATATAAACAAAAACATTCGCACCTGGTGCACTTTAAACAGCTGTAAAGCTGTTATTTTCCTTCTCCTTGTATTTCATATTTTTCAATAAAAACACCCCTCCATAAAGTACTTTATCACGATTCTTTTTTTACAGATTATCTGAACGAAATTGTGTGGAAATTATAACAAAATTAGTGGAGAACAAGCTATTAGATATAATATTCACAAACGATGGCAAGGAGTATATTACGCCTCAGCATCTCGCAAAAGAAATTAAAGATGAATTATATGTTCATGGTGGGAGAATCAGTTTGGTTGATCTAGCGCAAATCTTGAATGTCAGTTTATCTCAGGTATCTAAAGTGGCAACCGAGATAGAAAAGGATACTAAAGGACTTAAGATAATATTGGGGCAACTTGTTGACAAAACTTATATGAACAAAATTGCGGAAGAGATCAATGATAAATTAATGCAACATGGCAGTATCAATGTTTCGGAGTTAACAATACAATACAATCTGCCCGCTGAATTTTTACAATCGCTTGTTGAAAGGGAATTAGGGAAAACTATATTTGGTAAACAAGATACGCAAGACTTCAGAGTCTTCTACACAGAAAGCTTTATAGCTAGGAATAAAGCTAAAATACGAGGTGCCTTATCTGCTATCACCAAGCCTACACCATTGTCAGTAGTTTTAGCTCAATGTTCTGTTTCAGAAAGAATATTTTTCTGTAAGTACAAACCATGTATAAATTACACACGCATAAGTATGTATACTAATACTGGTATTCATGATTTGCAGCAATCATAGATAGTCTACAGGAAATGAAACAAATTCCTGGTGTTGTAGCAGGAAGACAGGGGATTAAGAGCTTTTATATACCGACTATATACTCTAAAAGTCAAAATGAATGGGTGGAAAGTTTTTATAAACAAAATGGTTATTTAGGTTTGTATTTTATATCAGCTGCAATATTATCTTGAGCATAATTATATTTGTGTTTTTTCTTGTCTGTTATTAGAATATGATGCACTCAGTCGCCTTGGAATATCAGATCCACAAAGTTTTGTGAGACGCCATTTCCCAAATGAAAATATAGTATCGCTAGACTCTGTTGCTGTGGGTGCAGCTATTACTGATCAAGTGTATGCGAACATCGAGGAAGCTGTTACAAGTGGATCTTTCGTAGATATAAGTCCTCTTCTGCCTTCTGTATTCACCGATAAAGACATGGAAATGCTTCTTAAATTAGCAGAGAAGAAATTGAACAACAACACACATGTGTTTGCAAAAACTGTAGTGATGACCGATGCATTCTTGCAATCATTGTGCAAATCTTTTGAAGTCTTAGCCGATACAAAAGCAAGAGAAATGGTTTCTAGTGGCCAATGGTTCCAAAGTGTAGCAGAGAGTAGAATAAAATCGAAATCAGCTGATATGATCATTGAAAGCAAAGGAAGTAAAAAAGAGGAGCGTCGAAAGAAAGCAGCAGGCGGTAAAGCAGGTGGAGGTGCTCAAGGGAGAGAAACGAAAACGAAATCCACTAAAAAGAAATATCTACAAGGGAAAGGCCGTGACAATGATTCCGATGACGAGCATCCGAGAAGCACACCGGGAAAACTTGAACTTCAGTTGGTGCTCTTGGAAGATATACAGAACGAAATCATGAAAGATGATAATCTGTCGGTAATCGATGATTTAGTAGACGAGTTGACAGCATATCTGCAACCGAGGATAAACAGCCATGCGATATCTGTGGCAGAACAGTTAGCACAGAACAACAAAACTACTAATTTAAGCGACATTGAAGAACGTCTGAATATGCTTCTAACAAACATTAAAGTATTCGAGAAAGGCATCAAATACTTGGACAAAACGAATCAGCTTGCTTTAACGAAGTATTTACTGAAATCTCTTGGTACAGATTTCCTGACAGAGCTATTCAAGTTAGCTGCGCAACAGAACATGTTACAAATTCCTAACAATGTTACCACCGAGGCTAGACAGAAAATGCTGTTAGATTTACCTAACGATGTTAAAGAGCCTTTGTATAATATACATAAATCCGTTACTGGAGCTTCGATAGATGATTTTTTTAATGTTGCAGATGCCGCGATGGCATCTTGTTGTTTAGTCTTAAAAAAATATGATAAAAAGAAGGAACGACCTTTCATATTAGGGCATAGGGAAGCTTTACTGGAAGAGCTTAATGGTATTCAAGACCCTGCATTGGCATTGCATCTAGTCACAAGTATATTATTTACTGCAGCAACACAGAATGCTTTGTACATGTCTGGCAGACATGTATCCATGGTTCTTTCATTTCTTCAAACACATTTGCAACCTTCTACAATGGCAGTGTTATCCAAATATCACGGTATAAAATATCTGTTTTATTAATCTTTTACTTATTCCATAGAAATGCGACTACATTCTTACTTGGTTTGCAGATTTGGTCCTAAAAAGTTTAACTTCTACGAACGAGGGTACAAAACTTGACGTTACCAAGGAATTAGCGGATGGTTTAGTAGAGATCAAAAATATTGCAAACGAGTTTAAACAACATGTGAGAACTGACAAGCTGCAGGAATGAATACTTAAAGAATTGTACATTAATATAAATGTTATTCAATTGTATAAAAATATATTTCAAAAATTTATATTTTGCAATAAATTCTATTTAGAAAATATTCAACAATCTTATATTTACAAGTTTGAGATAAGAAACCTCTACATTGATAATAAATAACATTTTATTTTCTGATCACTTTAAAAATCTAGTAATACATACGTCACCTTTAATCTCCGTTATTACATATGTGCATTATATATCCATGTATGTACAAATTTCCTTACATGCTATTGCCTATCGGTAGTACTAATTAGTCCTAGTAAAATAGTATTCGCTTGGTTTCATTTATTCTTTAGGAATGCCATTGTGCATCGATACCTTTGACTAACAGTATCTTATGTTGTCGCATCATTCTGTTTCATTATAAAGTTGCTAGAATTCTTGTAAATCCAACACAACCTGCAACAACAGTCTGCCCGATACCCCAAAACAATGCGTACAATGGTGGCAGTGGATAATGTGATGCTGTATATACAAACGCAACAGCTGCAGAGCTGAGAACTCCCGATGTCAATGGTAACAATACTCCCATAAGTATAATCAGCAATGGGAAGAATCTTTAGGACAAAAATTATTCGTATTACATTACATTTGTAACTAAAGATTAAACGTTTATTACTGTATCATTCCTAATTCATTTATTTGTAAAGGTGGTATTATGATGTCTTACGTACTTGCCATACTTATGTTGCCTTAACGTAGCAAAGCAAATCGCACCAGCTATGGTATGAACGAGAACAGAAGACATAAAGGCCCATAAAAATATTCGATACCACATTTCTGTAACAAATTTAAATCGAAAGGTAATTAGTTGACAATACGTTCAGATATTGAATCGAATCGCAGTAAATATAAAAGTCAATAAACAGAGAAATCAGAATCATATATGATGATAGTAATAATCGGAATTGTGTAGTAAATCAATACGTACGAGCAAATGAAGTTAATGATGTTTGCGCTTCCATAATATAGTATCTGGTAAACATCTAATCTGCATTTCTACGAGTATGGCTTCTGTAACAAATTATTCAAACATTTTTTAAAATAGCGAACAGGATAACAATTTAAACTAATCATTTCATAGACAGTCAAGCCAAAGTACACCATTGTATGCACGACCAGAAACGCGCTCTAACCAAATTATTCGAAACTGCATGAGAAATAACGTCATGGATCTACGAAACCAAGACGTGCGACTCTATTTGGAATGAAAGTACGTCGAAGACATGTGAATTCGACATATTTTTCTTGTTGGAATAAGTAATTATTATAAGTAAAAATAAAAACCTAACAGAATCATGATTTTCTGGAAAATGTATATTTCATTTAATCGATCGGATGTGTACACATCAAAGCAAAAGGCCATTTACACTTCGGTATAATATTTTATCTCACGCTTTACACTCTACAGACTTGTCAATTAGTGAATCTAAAATTATGTGTAATACACAAACGAATGAATGTAACTATAGGTTGACGGTGTCAACGGAAAAATTTCTACTAAAAAATAATAATAAAATACTTGTTTAATTATGGACAACGGTGACTCGTCGTCACAATCAGATTTTTCCGAAGATAATAATCAATATTCAGAAGAAATTACCATGTTCCTTTACCAAAGTGTAAAAATGGTTAGAGGTTATGTTTACACATAAAATATTTCGTATGCCATATATTTGTAATATATCGTTTTATTTATGATCAAATAGTATCGAACTGTGTCCTATTATTCTATTTTAATTTTCAGAATTTACAGGATATATTAAAAGAAGCAAGAGAAGTAGATACAAACTTCAAAAATTTAGAAGGAGATATTCTTAGAACAGCTAAACTTATTAACGCAATCTCAGAGAAATCAGCATCAAACAAAGAATAATCTTCTTAATTTATACTATCATGAAAGTGTACATATAATAGACGAATATCTTTATAAAATGTTGTTACTATCGCAATAAATATAAATGACGAAATATTTTTCATGGAAAACATGTATTCGAAAAATTCCCTTTTCCGCTAATTTCCTCCAATCATTCCCCAGGATAAAATATCCACTGATTGTAGCTCGTGAAATGGAATTACCACAGCAGGCAATCAAATCAGTTGAATATAATAGTGAAAATAACGTAAATACGAAGATTGGAAACTGCCTGACCAATTCCAATACATCATGATTTCAAAGTACCGTACATTGTGAAAACATAAAAATAATTGAAGTATTGCATAGTTGCGCGCGTATTACCAATAATTCTGTTCGGTTTCCTAAAATATGTTAATTGGATTCCTGAAATGATAATTAACGTCAATAATTACATACCTAACTTCACGTCAAACTTATTTTCGGCTCTGAATCATTTCGAATATGACACGTTCCGCTTACGAGAATTTATAGTCCATTAATGATTTTAGTATTACGATCTTCGCTCAAATCGCGTTGTTGAAATTACAAGAGCAGGTTTCACATATTTAAAAAATGCTCTTCGAAAAACCGGATGGGTCGCGCGAAGATTACAAAAATGTTTAAAACAAGTACGAAGGGAAGATGCCAGTTGTTTCTTAAAGGAAAAAATATGCAAAATTCAGTAGAAATATATTTTTACGCTATCATGTTCAAGAAATCGTATCAAACAATTCCATTAGTTTCGAAAACGAAGGAAAACGTGTTGTACGATGTTCGTAAAAAAGAAATCTTGCGTGGCACTCGGGTCAAGCGGCGATAAATCATTAATATAGCGTTTAATTGATGAAATTGAGTTTGCCAGGGTATCGTGGTAATTTGTTGTTTATTAGACAATTAGATCGGGCTTGTTCCCAGTGTTTCGCGTGTCGGGAATCCACCCCGGCAAATTGGGAGGAGGTCCCCCGTGGAAGTTTGAGGAGCCGAATAGGTAGCTGGATCTAACAGGAAAAGACACTCGTTTGGGGGTAATTGCGGGTCGACTCTTTCCTGGTACGATCAGTTTCAATAAAAGTAATTATCGTTGGCAGTCCTTTCGAAGTAAAAATCGATCGGCATAGATGAGGGTGGAAGTAAATTGGGTGCGACTATTACGTGTGCACAAACGAGACGCGCGTATAATGAATTCAATTGTTTGGTGTGGTTTTTACTGCCCTACTCCTCACTATGTCGTCCAATCCGGAATAAGGGAGGGCGCCCGTCGCTACATTCGAAATATATAAACGTGTCAATAACTGTTCCTCGACGCTCAGTCAGTATTTTTATTCGCCGCTGCCAAACTGACGATTAATAGTGAACCCGCCGGTTTTCGTTTTCATGTTCCAAGAGAAAGTCCGAGGAGAAACGGTGAGTTTCGAGTTTTACCGAGTGTGAACGAGTATGGTATGTACTCGTTTATCCGTTCGATATCGTTGCATGATCGCAACCGGGCGACCGTACACGTTCGCCAATTTTTTGAACTTGCCGGAGATCATGGTTAAAACGCGCTTGGCCGCCAAAGTTTTTGCTGTTAGGGCAGTTTCACATCAGCGAATCCTATTCCGTTTTTCCGTCGGGTCACCATCGCGATTTCATCTACGGTTCCGGTTCCGCTGAGTGTCGCACATTTTTCGTATACCGATGGCAAATCGGCATCGCTCTAATCGACAATCCGAACGTTCTAATACACTTTCGAAAAGCGTAAGAGTTACTGTTTAGAAATGCAGTATTTTCTTTCTAATGATAGTTCGCGCGACGACGAAGGCGTTAATTTTTTTGTCTAGCGAGAAACGAAAGAATAATGAGAGAGAAAAAATGTGTAATTTTAGTTTCTCCGATTAGTTTTATATGTGACACTGTGTAATTTCTTATCGCGCACCATGGTTTTCCCGATATCATCTTTAGATTAAGATACTGTTAAAGGGCCCCGAGGAAAGAGGGCGCGAGATCGTAGGGAAGATGCGAAGATTGTATAAGAAGTTGCATCATTCGGTTCGAAACCTCTTCTCGTGATGTGCGCTCCTACAAAGCATCTCCGGCGCGAGTATCTATATCGAAAGTTATATCTCATAGCGGTACCAGGATTAATAGTTTTGCGCGCTTTATCTACGTGTGACAACTATCCGTCGTGATTCTAGAACGCAAAGGTAAGCAACGGTGAATTTTTTCAAATTAATCACGAGAGCGAACACGACTCCGTTCGTTCGCGCGACTGCTTCTTGTCGGGCCACGTGTAAATTTTACTTTATAAAAGAAGAGAAAAAAAATCGGTGACCACGGCCGGATAGTGCGAAGATATCGGAAACGATAAGCACTATCAGAGAAACGACATCATACTCAATTTTTAAATTCTAACCACCAGCTTCGAAAGTAGGTAATGTTCGAAGAACTGCATGCTATTTTTAGCACATATATTCTAACGAGAGAATTGCAATCCATTTTTCTCGATTTTCACGAAATTCTTCTGAACCTTGCTCGCCGGAGTAAATGAAATAAATACAGTATACTTTTCACAGATTATTGACTATCTTTAAGGCATTTCCGCGCTTGTAAGTTTCGAGCTGTTCGAACATTATTCCGCGTCTGCCTCCACCTATTGTAGCTCTTGCATCAGTTTCTGATCGTGACTCCGAAATTTTGAAAATGAATCGACGCTGACGCGCTGAATCATTCTACTCGAAAGTCGAGGCATTGTTCGCTTCGGTTAATTGATAACATTTAAGAGAAAGCTGTAGTTTTTCAAAAATATTGTAACGAGCTTGAAGAACTGCTTTCTCGGGCTTTTGAAGCGAGATTTCGAATATTTCTGTACCGCGTTACGATCGTGGCTCGTCGGTGTAATTCGTCCAACGACTACGCGACTCGTGACGAATAGATTCTCGGTAAAAGTGAGAAATACGAGTGATTCGCCGGGTGTCATCGAGACATTGGAGACGTGTAACCCTCGTCATTGTGAGAAGATAAGCGGGCGGTCCAGTATCTCGGAAGTTTCAGCCACTTTTAACTTGTCCCTCGGCTCGCTGCACGAGTATTTGCAGCAAAAGAAAAGGTTGACACACACTCGGACCCGGCGTGTATATCGTCGGCCGATTCTACCCTATTTTTTGCCGCACATGTGTTTCATTAACGCCCAGGCGAATTCGTTTCCAAACGGCTTCGCCTTGTTAGCAGCCCGGAGTTATTTAATATCCATTAAAACCGTACGCGTGACCTTCCTTACTCTCACGTAGCAGAGGGTTTAGGAGACAGGGGAAAAAGCCGGAATGAGCGCCAAAGATAAAACGGTACGGGTACGTAGTGCGATGTGTGTTCCATTCGTGAAATTTTTGGTGACAAGAAAAACGGTCGTTTCGGGAGGACGCCAACTGGGCGGGAATCGGCACGATGCTTACGTTATAAGGTTCCCGCTGGAGCGTGTCAGCTAGAGCGAGAGAGAAAGAGAGACAGAGAACGCGCGTGGGAAAGACAAAGACAGATAGATAGATAGACAGATAGAGAGAGAGAGCAAGAGATGAATCGTGTGGGATTTAGATTGAAACGAAAGCACCGGCACTCAGAAATTAGAGATCTGCGCGGCGGCTTTTAACGAACGTGGAACGGAGTCGTTGCCAAGGATGCCGCGGAAGAGTATCGAGGACATTTCGGATTACGATAGTACCGATAGATAAGGGAATCTCTAATTTGGTGATTTCAATGCTGACTCTAACGAGCAGGCCATGCTGCCGATGCACGTCCACACTAACCCATGGCATATCAATACCAATTTCAACACAAATCGGCCCGTTTCAAAATCCTTCGGCCCATCCGGCATTCCACACTTTCGAAATCGGCTATCTATGGAAGTTTGAGCACTGTGTTCTCGGGCTCATCCTTCCTGGAAAACCTTCCCGACCCGGCGAGATTCGACGAATTCCTCGTAACGCGAGTCGCGTGAGAAATCGCGTTCGTTTCTAATGAAATGAGGCGGAAACAACGGCTGCGAAATATTTCCTTCTTATTCCGATTGAATCACGATTTCATCGAAACAACGAACAATCGCGTGAGACGATCGAACCGGTTAAAGTTAAAAGTCAAAGATCACATTGCACCATGACTTACACTATGTTTGAAGACTAGTTCGTTATCGAGAAATTTGCTAAAATACGCTGATAGCCCGTTGCTCATTAGGAGTTACGCTTTAAGAATGACAAAAAGAGATAGAATGGAATGCACGCTGCCGGTTATTACCGGGGATATTTAATTACCGTTGTGTTCCCGGGCATTTAATTTCATTGTTGCCAATTGTGTTTATTCGTATCCCCGAGGAAGGTCGAATGAATCGATATTATAAATCGCGCACCTAACCCGACAATCAAATCCGCGTTGTTATACATATATTCAATCGGCCCAATTTCTGCGAAAAGAGCGTCACGCTGGTGTTCCTTAATCTAATTCTGATTCAATCAATGCACAATGTCCGTTCGCATTCATTAAACCGTTTCTTTCACATTCTTTTATTAATGGGCGGTCGGGACGGGCGGGTCTATCGGTATTTAAACAATTGCAGGCAACACGAATTCCATTCCTCCTGTTTGTAATTACATACAATCTGCTTCCAGATGCAACCGTACTCAACGCTGGCGAATCTCGTCTGTATTATCATCGTGTCGTATACGGTTTCGGGACACCCCTTTTCGTTCCTGCCACGGTACGACATCGAACGAGCTGCCGAGCGTAGGAGCATAGGAAGACAAACGGTCGAGCACAGATCCAATTTCCTAACTCCATTAAGAGAATATGGAGCACGATCTGTCGAACCGAAGGTAACTTATTAATTAATCGACACCTCGAGCCATCGAAACCCAACAAAACCCTATTCACCGTTTGCACTCGGAGCTCGAAAATGAAACATTTCTTCCGAACTAGAATAATTCCACTCTATTCAATAATGTAAATAATATTTAGAAAAGACTCTGAGTCACCGTTCGATTACCAAGGGTTAACAATATTTATTGTACATTCCAGCCAGTGGAACCGTGGACCGAAATCACTCAGAACCCCGTGAATGGCATAAAGACAACCGTGGGGTGAGTACTCGACGCGAATGTAATAAAACAATGACAAGTAGCAATTTCTAATAATTTGTTCTCGTTTGCTACAGGAGCACGGTAGAGTTAGAATGCAAATCTAGCGGCAGTCCGCCACCGGAAATTGTTTGGTTCACCGGAAATGGCACTAACGAGCAGGTGAATATTTCTATTCGGTTGTCATCGAATTACAATGAAATTATGTAAGCAACAGCCACGATGAATATACTAATATTTAATGTGTGTTTTATGACAAGCTGGTCGAATATGTCAAAGCCAACACACGTTCTCTGTACGATCCATCCGAGGAGTGGAAAGGAGTGGCCAGAATTAATTCGAAGCTCGTACTGGAGTGCGTTACACCGGATGATGCTGGATTGATCTACTGTGCGTCGGTTTCTGCAAGAGAAGTGAAGGTATCCACTCCCACAGAGCTGCGGGTTAACAGTGAGTAGAATATAATTAATAAATCACTTGAATCATTATTAATCAATCTGCCAACGTCTTTCTCGTGGCAACCGACCGCTCGTACCGCGGGTGACGAATCTGCAATACTGAAACGATCTTATAGACTTACCCTATTGCGACTATTACCCGGTTGCGACTTCACTTTTCAGAATTAACCCTTTGCACTAGGAGCTATTTTAACTCGAAAATTAAACATTTCTTCTAAAATAATTCCATTCTACATGATCTTTTTCTTTTTATAGTATTAAATACCTCGTACAATACTTAAATGTTTAGCAATGGATTAGATACCAACATATTTAATAATCTAAACAATATTTTGAATAATGATGGATAGAGACTATAAGATAAGAATGTATTTGTACGTTTTTCAATATAACATGGTTTAGTAATTTCGATAGAACATGCGATTAATCTCTGAAAAATTCGATTTCCAGGCCAAGACAGTGCCAGCAACGACTGCACTTCCGAAAGTGACCCAACAATCACCCTATACTCTCCTACACGAGTGGCTAACATAGGAGCGACCGTTATACTACCATGCAGGGCGAGTGGCAAACCAAAGCCCGAAATTTCATGGGTGGATAATTTCAATGTACACCTAAGTCTGTCAACGAATCTACGGCATCAAATTTTAGACAACGGGGATCTATTGATAGAGGAACTTTCGTGGGAAGACATGGGTGGTTACACTTGCCAAGCTAAGTCTGGCCATCGTGAACAAACCGTTAGCACGTTCCTGTACCCGTTACGCGTAAGTTTCCAGATTCACAATATTTTCAAATTCTTTTAAGTTTTCCACTGTCTGAAATTTCACCCACCCAACGTTCATTTCGAATTCCTCCTTTTTATTTCGGATGGGAATGTTCGAGATGAAAAATCGGCCGTCCTGTATTAACGAATTTGTTGTGCATGACCGAATGTTTCTTTATAGCCCGAAACAGAAGTGGACCGGACGGTTAATTGAGGAGTCACCAAAGAACGAGTCTCGATTGCTTTGATCAGTCACCTTTCCATTATACGACGTGCGAGACAAACGGGATAGAATAGAATCTCCATATGCTAAGTTTCGGTGTTCGTCAAAGTCAAACGGTATTGTTTTAAATATTAAGCGCTGTATATAATTCTACGTAAACGGAATTATATTCTAGTATTGAGAGAGCCCGACGATTTGTCCGGGAATTAGCAAACATTTCATATTTTAATTTGTTATACTGATGGATTTACAATCATTGTCTTACTTAAAACTTTGTATGCAATTTTATAACCGTGCCAAAGAATTTCGTATTTGATCATGTCACTGATTTTTTAAAAATGAAATAGCAGTTACGCGTGCTATTTCGATATTTAAGTACGATGTACTTCTTTTTTTTTGTAATACTTCTTCAACGGAAGTTCGCGGATAGTTCTATCGAATTATTTATTTATTAAACATGTACAGTATAAACGGCCCTTGCAGCCAGGCAACAATGAAAGATACTTTCTTTTAATGTTAAGAGTAATTATATATATATGTGTAGTGAATCATACATCCACAGTGAACTGGAATATCACCTTTATAAGTTCACGATTACTTCGGTTATTATTCATTAGTATTACTTATAATCCACTAGTATTAATTATTATACGTTACATATCCTGAGTATTTTAGACTATAATTTTTTTTTTTAGATTATCATAATGTCGCATCTATTATGAAACGCTATATTTTTATGTATAAATAAATGTATTTCTTTTCGTACAGTGTTTATAAATTTGTGATTTATTTATTCCCCGTTGTACAGTCTACTTTTTCTGTAATTCTAATAAAATTATAATTATATTTTATGCATTTTTTAAGAAATTCATCTACAAATGACCTTGGCGTGTCGTATCATTCGGTCATTCAATACCGCTTTATCATCATCCGCAAAAACCACGTGCTCGTAGTATTTACACAGTAAAAATGGGAAAAAAGATTACTGCGAAAATCGGACCTTCAATTTTGAATGCTGACTTGGCACAACTATCGGAAGAATCGCAACGATTGATTAACAATGGTGCTGATTATTTACATTTAGATGTTATGGATGGGCATTTTGTACCTAACCTTACTTTTGGCCATCCACTGGTAAAATGCCTTCGTAGTAAAGTAAAAGATGCATTCCTTGAAACCCATATGATGGTTTCTAAGCCAGAACAGGTGTGTCCGATTTTGTTTGTTATACTTGAATTTCTATTTTATACTCATTCAATATGAATCACATGATTGTTAATGAGTGATGTTACAATTCTAATATTTTACTCAAACATACTCTATCATTCATAAAAATCTGATGAATCTAGTGGATAGAACCTATGGCCGATGCTGGTGTCAATCAATACACATTCCACGTTGAACCAGTAAAAGACGTTCCACTAGTTTGTAGGAAAGTACAAGAAGCAGGAATGAAGGTACATTAGCAAGTTACAAATGACGTAAAACTTTTGAACTATTTTATCAATGTGTTAAACTACAAAAACTTGAAATCGAGTTCTTTCGTTTAAACAAAAGGTAGGAGTAGCACTTAAACCTGGGACACCGGTAGACGTAGTTGTAGACTATGTTGACCTAGCAGATATGGTGTTAGTTATGACTGTAGAACCAGGTTTTGGTGGACAAAAATTCATGCAACCGATGATGGAGAAAGTGGCTTGGTTAAGAAAAAATTATCCCACTTTAGACATAGAAGTAGACGGGGGTGTTGGACCAGCAACTATCGATGCATGTGCACAGGTTTGTAGAAAACTTAATCACCCAGAAAATACACACGAAATACAATGTGAACATTTTTTAGGCTGGAGCAAACTGGATTGTCTCGGGGACAGCAGTCATAGGTTCCTCCGACCAAGCAAAAGTTATAAAGACTTTAAGAGACACTGTGAATTGCGCGTTGCAAATTAGTTGAACATCGGTGAAAAGATACACAAAACGAATATCATTTTTTAAATTTCAAATAAATCTATATTGAATATTTACAAAAAAAAACGAAAGTTTCTAATTTTTATAGGATTACTTATATTTATTAAAGTCGTATATCAAGTCAATTACTTACAAAACTATTAACCTGTGGAACCGGTAACGGAACAACTTTAGGAGACAATTTTGTTCTCAATTCTGATAAACTTATCAAAATAGCTTCCTCCGTTCTTATAGTTCTGGATCCTTGCTCGGGACAGGTATTCAAATATTTATCAAACACCAAAGATGGATCATCCACATCCAAGTTAGGATCAAGATCCACTGCAGCTTCCAATCCACTTAAACCTCCAAAAATGATCAAAACATGATGATATCTCATGCTATGTGGTTGTACATCATCGATAGACACTCCCTTGTCCGAAGTTCCAATCGTTAAATCGTATCCAGTTTTATAAGGACATTGCGTTAACGCTTCTGTAAGATTGTTAGCTAATCTTACTGTATATCCCCAATATGTGCCAGTATCAGATTTAGGAATGTCAGGAGGTACAATGTAGCCTTTCAACTTCTTCGGATTTGGTTGATCTTCAGGTATTTTGACAGTAACTCTCAATCCAGTAGTTAATACTTTATCTACGTGAACATCGTTTAGTAATCCCACGTTAACGAGTGAACCTTTCCCAGCTTTAACTGGTTTATTCGTAACTACTCCTTCTCTGTACAATGACACATCTTGTTGACGCAAATGATTCGGAGCATCTAAAGGATTCAACACTCCAGCATATTGCAAGTCTTTATGAATTGGGAAGAAATATTTTCTCAAGTATTGTGGACACTCAAGATATTGTAATATTCTGGCTAATTGTAAACAACCGATTCTTCTTTCACCTAGCACATCGTCCGTCCTTACTTTCTTCCTTTCACTCTCGATTACTTCTCCTTTGTCGTCGAAAACAACAATTTCGTCTATTTTGTAAACACATGCTGCACGTGCTATCTGTCCAGCCAGATACGTTCGCAATTCTGGAGACTGAGCATTGTCCAAAATTGATCCGGGAACCGCAATGCTAACAGTCGAAATATCTTTTTTCTCGAAATGTTCTTCGACAGGTTTTGCTTCCTCACTTTCCGACTCCTTCTTACTTTCTTCTTTCTTAAATTTTTTTGCTAACCTCTCTTCCCGCCATTTCTTTCGTTGTTCTTTATGTAAACGATTAGTCTCCTTCCAAGTTTTTGGTGCCACAGTTGCCGATGACATGATTGTTTAATTTCTCAAACAAATTTCATTCGAGTTTAATATTGTCTATAACTTCTTGCGGATATCTTCCTCAATTTTAACCTGGTATATTAGAAAACTGTTCAAACCAGTCACGACTACTTTCAGCTGATTTCATTTGCTATATGTTTATGTTGTGTTCCTCAAATACATACATGCAATGAATACATCTTGAACCTACAAAAGGATTGAAAATTATGGCTGCGGAAGAAGGTTTTGAACAGGTATTTTTTAATACACATTACATATCATTGTTTTAAAAAATTTTAGTATATAATGTTAACTTGTGTTAGCTTGAATGTGGATTTGAAAAATTTCTAACCTCAGTTAATTTTACTGTTCTGAATCAATTTAAATAATCATTGATGTAAGTTATAAATTAATAATTACTAGACTCCGAATATTTATGTAAAATAAAAAGTTTGTGCATCAATTGCAAGATGCAGGAAGTAAATATAAATTTATATTCTTCATTAATAATTTTAATGTGATGAAAATAATATATGATTACTCTCGAAATCTTTTAATATTTTCACTGTTTTAAAGTGCACTTACTCATTTTTGTTATAAATGCATAAATGATGAGGTCGAAATTGAATTTGATTCGGAACAGTCAAATGACTGAGGGTTAGAAATTTTTCAAGTTGATGAAATTTTTCAATCGTTGATATAAATTGTAAATTATTAATTACAGTTTGAAGATGAGGAGGCCGAAATTGCGATCGGTGGAACTTTACCTGGTGGTAGAAAACGTTTGTTTTCAAAAGAGTTACGTTGTATGATGTATGGTTTTGGCGATGATCAAAATCCATATACAGAAAGTGTGGATTTGTTAGAAGATTTAGTTATCGAATTTATTACTGAAATGACTCACAGAGCTATGGAAATTGGACGCACTGGTCGTGTTCAGGTGGAAGATATAGTATTCTTAGGTATATATAAAATGATGTTTACTTATTCAAGTTATTCTTGTTTTATTAAAGGACCTATATAATATTTATTCTATATGCATCAAAGTCAATAATCATTTTGTATCACAGTTAAAAAAGATCCAAGAAAATACGCAAGAGTGAAAGATCTGTTAACAATGAACGAAGAATTAAAGAAAGCTAGAAAAGCATTCGATGAAGTTAAATACGCAGGTACCGTTGCTCAGTAAACTTGTTTTAATAATTTTTTAATACATCAGTGTATTATATTGATTTCTGTATGGTTTTTTATATATTTCTTTTTCAAGTTCTCTTAGAAAATTCAGAGCACTATAATAAATAGAAAAAGTTCAAATAAGATTTATTCGAATTATAAATAAAATGTCTCATATTTTGAACTTTTTTCTTATAATTGTGCAGTAGTACCATTAAGAATAAATGTTGCATTGTAGTAGTTGCATAATCACTTATAATTTATTTATAAATGTGGAATGCTATGTGCTTGTGTATGGCATCCCTATGTAATACTTACTTCTTGCTTGCTTATTTACAGTAATTTTAAAATATATACATATATTAGAAAGTATTATATTGTTAAATGTATTTAATTTATTTTATTTTATAAGAAAAAGTAGTAATTAAAAGATGATCAATCATTTATGTAATAATAAACAAAAACCGTATAAATGGTAATCTATTATCCTCTCCTTTTTTTTAACTTTTTGTAGATCAATATAAAAATTTTAATTAGTTACATATGAGTCTGTATTTTAAAAATTTTTATTAAAAGTCTGTACAACGCATAATTTAATATTTTAATCATAATAGTTGTAGCTTTTTAAAAATTTAACAGGCTAATTTATATACAGCTATATAAAAACACCTTAACATCTTATTCAAGTACATTTTCTTCCCCAATTACACCTACATCTTCATTAAGTTAATATTTGCTTATTAAAGTTTTATTATGCAATATTTATTTAATAGTGCATGTTCTGTACACAATTTACATTCGAACGTTATATCTTGATTTGATATAGCTGTAATTACATTGGTAGAACATATGTATATGTATCTATGTGTGTGGACTTGTTTTCTTTTTTTAATCATAGAGGAAAGCACTGCAACGTTTGCCTGGCCAAGCTGCATTTGAACTTTATTAAATCATAGTATATGTGAATTGATATCAGAAACAGCTTGTTTTGCTGACAGAATAACATCATTGAGTCCTACCCCTTGATATGAAGAGCCACACAACCCTAAAGGAATTTTATGCTCGGAGATATAATTGCGGATGCGAGTTAAGCGTTGCGTGTGACCTACTATGTGCTGTGGAATACAATCCTTCAAAATGGAGACATTGAATGCTATGGGATCTTCCTCAATGTGTAAGATTTCTCGCACTTGGTTGACTGCTATGGTCAGCAAATGTTCATCAGATGAGCATTGTCCAAAGTATTTTTCGAACCAAGCACCTCCCATCATCACTGTCAGTACCTGGAATTTAATGAGTATAAATGTTGTATCTCTAAAAGTTTCTCTAATCTGTTATACAATCAAAAAAAGGTTCATTTACAATGTAATATTAGTATTAACAAAACAAAAGATCGAGAGAATAAAGTATGGTATGACTTGTGAAAGCTATAACAAAAAAGAACCAGCAGGTAATAAAATTTCCTATTCATACATACTGTTGCATCAGATTTTTGAGGAACAACACACGAATCGAATATCACTCCCAGGATCGGTCTTTTTTCTCTCGGAGGAATCAGGACTCCGAATGCGTTCATAGGTAAGACATCTTCAGAGAATTGAAGATTCACAATGCCTACCGTTACAGTAGGTATGTCTTTTAATTCGTTAGCTAATTTCGGGTGTTGAGCTTGCACAAGATTAGCTAAACTCTTTGCGGGCAAGCTTGAAATAATATGAGAGTATTCTTTAACTTCTCCATTTACATTCAACTCTACAGTGTCTTTGTTAAATTTAAGCTGCTCACATTTATGTCCCATTTTAATACTGACTCCATGATCGGTTATATTTGTAGCCAGTGATTTCGGTAATTGTTCGATACCTCCTCTCATGGTCCATATCGACCACATTTCTTTCCTTGCTCTTTCCTTTAAACTCGTTTGTGTATTATCCAATTGTTTATTGATTTCAGTATTCTCTTTCATTTGTTCAGCTTTGTCTTTTAGTTTATTATTTTTGCCCCTTTTCAACGCCTTTGCTATTACTCCTTTCACTATAGAACCATGTTCTTGTTCAGCTTCAAACAAAGTAGTCATAAACGACTTTGCACTTATTTTGTACGGATCACCTGCACAGACTCCCACCACGATCGAGCTAATCAATTTGTCCGCTACATCTTCGCCTAGTCTTCTTTTCGCAAAGTTATATATACTTTCGTCTTCATGAACAACTTTCGGTGCTCTGAGATCGTTCCATACAACGCTGAGTAAAGAACGATTTAATAGGGTGTTCTTTTTTATAATACCTTTGATAGAATTAGGTAATAAATGTAATTGATTATCAGTGTATATTAAACGACACCGGGCTGCTGGATCGCTATTTAGAATAGGAATAATTTTATCTGATAATTGCAATTGTTCCATCAATTCTAATGTATTTTTCCCACCTTCGCCCGAAGGCCGGATTGTCCGTGGACCTTGTTCAAAGATTGTACCATCAGGTAATATTTTGGAATGTACCCAACCACCTACACGATTTGTTGCTTCGTATATAACAATGGGAATCATTTTTGCATTTTGAAGAGCATAATATGCAGCTGATAAGCCAGATACACCTGCTCCCAATATCGCCGTCATTTTTAATATGTGCTAGTATTATTCTGGTCGACAGTTTTTACTTGTTACGTACAGTAGAGTAAATAGTTTCGTTTGAATATTTTCTGATGAGTAAAAAGTACGTATTATCACTGCACAGATAAAAAATGTATGATTCTTTTATTGAAGTTTCGTAATCGGATACCGGTGCGATATTGTTTAATTCTTACGATTGTTAGCTTACGTTGACAATGATTTCTCAAAATCAAGATAAAGATGTAAAATAAAGATTTATATATATAAAGTGAACATTGTACAATTTACATAAATATATGTTCGCAAAATTATTTACATGTCGTCATGATTCATTATAACGCAGTCAGGTTATGTTGTCGTCTCGAAATGGACTGAAAAGTGCACGAGTTGAGTAATAGAAGTGCTTACAAAATAAAGTGACATGCATTGAAATTATAATCAGTTATTTGACAAATTTCTATTTCTAAATAGTTCGCATAAATACTGCGAGGATTATCCAAAATATTTATAATGTATGTGTATTTCTATTTAACAAATTGAAGCCATAATAATTTTAGTACCAAATACTGTAAGAATATTAATCTAAATAAAGTATTTAATTAATAAATTAAATTAATTAAATTCATAAAAAATCGATGGAATGGTACTAATAAACTGTGATGCGGTTATAGCGACGTAAAATATTTTTATTCTAATCTTGTTAGTAAATTTAATCAGACGTGAACGCACGTATTCTCCGCTTACGTCAATCGCTAATTATAATGTGCGAACGATTCTTTTGATACTTTCATTTTCTAATTTTGTGAACGTTATCGTCGATCATCGCATTTCATATTGGTAAGATTCTGTTACTTTAGAATTGCATGAGATTATTTTATTCAGATTTTCGCTAAACTTTATTTTGTATAATTGATACAAAACGTATTCAATATCGGAATATATATATTTATTAGAATTGTTTTAAAAAGTTAATATTGTACTTCTCAGAATTTTGAGTGTAACAATCACAAAAATGAAACAAGGCAGTAGATTGTTATCTATCCTCTTGAAAGTTTCCGAAAAAGCTGCAAACATTGCAAGAGCATGCAGGCAGAACGATGCTCTTTTTAAACTACTTGTGCAAGAGAAATTAGAAGGGGAAAAGAATCCTCGCTTTTTTCAAGATTTCAAAACATTGGCGGACGTTCTGATACAAGAAACAATTAAGCATGATATCGAAAAAGAGGTAAATTGAAATTTATTTCTATGATGAAATCTTGTTTCCAGGACTGCAAGATTTTATAGAACTGTAACTAATGTCTTACTGCGATTAGTTTCCAGAATTGTCCAAGGAAGTGCGCGGAGAAGAGAATAACATATTCAGTAATGCTATGGGTGAAACTATAATTATTAAAGTCTGTTCTACTATTAAAGAAACAACTAAGTTGTTAGCGAAAGTGATGGACAGCGATAGTACTACGGCAGAATTATTAGCTATAGAAGTCCATAAGGATATTGACTCTTTAGATGTTCCAGTGGTTGCGGAAGTACCTTTGGATTTTGATATTAATGTCACTGATCTTGGTATATGGATAGATCCAATTGGTAAGAAATGTGATGATATGAATCACTATGATAGTATTCTAAAATGAATAGATTCTATTTGTATTTAATATAGTGCCAATAGATTATTCTAAATATTGAAATTTTCTAACATTACTCAGTAAAGTAATTGCACGGAAAATTCATGGTAAATATGTTTTCCCTGTACTCTTTAAACTTTATTAATTCGAAAGTAATGTTAATTGTTTCTATTTGTTTATGTAGCAATTTAAGCCAATTATTAACTCTTTGCACTCAGAATAAATTACTAAACGTATTTAATAGTTTTATAAACTACTAAAAGTGTTGTATGATCGATAAAATTAAGAAAACCGTATAAAACAGAAATATTTTGGGTCGGAAGAAAAATTTGGTTTTTCGAATTAGAATAGCTCGGAGTGCAAAGAGTTGAAACTTCTGCATTTTTCTAAGTTTACTTCCTTTCTTTAGCTGTATGTTTAGAATCTTTAAATCATTGCCTTTGCTGGTAAATATAATGTAATTAGATTACTTGTCAAATGTTGTATTTGTTTTGTAGTATAATAAAGCTTGCCTGAGGAGCAATTCGTGGAAATTTTGTAGATTCAACTGCAGATTATATACATGGAGTGGAAAAGGTGGATGATGCGACTGGCATACATTTGAGCGGTTTGCGTTGTGTTACTGTTTTGATTGGAGCATATTCGAAAAGCATGGGCATACCAGTTTTAGGTGTAGTTAATCAACCTTTCCACACGAACATGGACACAAGGTAAAATATGAATTCCTTTAACTTGTTTCAACTTGTTTTAACTTTATAATTTATTTAATAGATGGAAGGGAAAATGCTATTGGGGATGTATTGAAAATGATATTGGAAAATGTTCAGTATCGAAAGAACCTACCGATAAGAAAGTGGTTGTTCTTAGTAGAATGGAAGACGTTGCTATAAAAACTGAACTATTAAATGCTGGTTTTACGTTAGTGGAAGCAGCAGGAGCAGGTTATAAAATTTTATGCGTTGCTCTTGGAGAAGCTGAGGTTTATATATTATCTAAAAAATCCACGTATAAATGGGATACTTGTGGCCCCCATGCTCTGTTACGTTCTCTGAATGGAGGTGTTATTGAGTTTCAAAGTTTTATAAATGACGATTCAAATTATTTGGATGTGAAATATGTATCTACATCTAATAATTTCTCGAACAGCAATGGCTTCATAGCGTATCGAGATCCTGAAATTTTGCAAACTTTGAAATCCATTTTATGCAAGTAATATATTCTTGATATGTATTACTTATTGCAGTATCATTTTACTTACATGTACTATGACAATGCCTGTCAGTAGAAGTTTAAAACTTAAAGAAGAAATTTTATTGATGTTGCATTTATTGTTAAGTAGTGTTTCACATTGGTCAATGTAAAAGATTTATTTTAGGCAGTAAAAAGATTATGTTAGATAATCTGTTTGGATGTTAAATGTGTTTACCACATACTATACGAACTTTTATCAAATGGATCATGCAAAGAGATGTTTTTAATTGCATTTAACAATGCATTTTGTTTATGTACTTCTGTATGAAAGTATTAGTCGTACCAATAGTATATGGAGACCATTCCTTTATAAATTACAGATTTAATTTTGCGACGCTTTATTTATTTCCAAGAGGAACAACTGTATTTCTTTAAAAAATACATGTAATATTGAAATAAATATAATGTGATACAAAGTCTGTCGAACTATAGGACCGTAGAGAATTGATAGATGTTATATTTTTATTTATATTTTAAATATTAAATATATTTTTGTGATAAACAAGACGATTGTAAAGTATTTTTGAAATCAAAGCTTGTATTTCACATTGCCATATAATGAGTTTTTTAGACGATTATTTACATAAATAATTGTATGAAGTACTTTACCTGTTATTTTAACTACGGAATAACATTCGTTTACAATCAATCGTAATTAATAAAATGTGTTAATAATTTTTATCGTTTGTTAATTCCTTGATCTCGTTTATTGACTTCCTTGGTAAGGGACTGGAGATTTGATAAAATTATTGTTTCCTTGGGAACAAAATTATTTTTTACAGACAATTGCACACACGGGTAAATAAATGGAATTATTATATCATTAATGTTTTATTAGACATTTTCAACAATGAACATTACGTACACATCTAGTTTTCTTAACGAAGTGGTTAACTATATAACTAACAAAATTTATATATGCAGAAATCAGGTCCAATTGTTATGTGCTTTTTTATATACAATTACTACAATGTTTACAAATAACTTCTTATATGTACTTGAACAATTTTATTATAAAATATAACAAATTATTACGATTTGAAAGAAGGAATTCCTTGCGAATTACTTTTTTCAATCTAAGCAGTTTCAGAGGTTTCATTTTTTTCTAATTTTTTACATTTATAGAAGGAGGCACAAATTAAATTACAAAAAATATTCGAGTACTAAATTTCCGTTTTTCTTCTCTTTTTCGGAAATGTAATGGTCAAATACTTTTTGGAGCCGCTGTGTATATATAAAATATAAATTAATTAAAATTTAATTTTGGAACCGGAGTCAGTGTTAACTTCTTCTTATAAAATTAACGTCTCCTCTGATCAGACGCGGAGAATATTTTTGTTGCAATTATATTACAAATTGTACTCACTGATTTCTTGTACAATCAAGTATCGCTTACGCTTATCGTCACTTAGTATTTAGTCGGCTTATTTTAATTATACAAATTGTTTATAATTGTTCCTCTGAATGTCCTTGTGGTCGTTGTACCCGTTGAGCTCTATATCTATTGTATCGGGAACTGGCACTTCTTACAGACGCACTATGGCTTCCATTTGTTTGTCGAGGAACGCTAATATTAGTCGTGCATGTGTTCATTCGTCGCAGACCAGCGTGACCCGAACCATCGACACCTAAAATTAAAAAAAATCATGTTAGATTTGCCGAAGAACTACCACGAGCGATTACATCTATTTCTTTATGAACCAGAACAATTTTTAAAATTTGCACATACAAGACCTCTTGTAATTCATAAAAATGTCTAGAAGTAAGTAATTATAAACATTTGTCTGACACGCTTCTTTTTCTAAATTTGATTTTGAATCGTTACCAGGCACAATTGTGAGAAGCAGTTTTGTTGTTTTCTTGTTTTTCTAGTCTCTTAGCGCTTCTAACTGTTTAGGCCATGAGCGTGGGAAGAGTGATCCACATACATGCAAAAAGTGTCAAATAAATTGATAAATCAGTATTTCATTAAGAGAATGGAAGGTGCGTAATTTATTTTAGGACCTCGTTTTAGCCTTCGAAAATGTAAAATTCTACAATCTAAAGCCACTAACAAGTCGAATCACGGAATTTTCAAATTATAATAATATCAATTCGTTGGTCATTTCTAATTGAAATTTAAACTTAGTTTGCTAGTGGTAAAACTAATATATCCAATAAGATTAGTCGAAAATGTCAAGTTTTCAGACATGTCATTCACGCCTCATTCAGTGGCACATTTTTGGTCAAACAATTTGTGGATTGATGAATTTTATGCGATTTGTGGATACGCCATAGGTATAGAAATTGGTGAAAGTTCAATTACCGTTTAAAGGGATTCCACCAAGACTGGCATTGTTATCATTACGTTGCGTCCCTTGACGGACAATACGGTGCACGCCAGATAATCGACTAATCGCATTGATAAACCCGCTTCGAAAACTTGCATTCATCCAGCAATAAATAACTGGATTGTAACAAGAATGAGACATGGCCAGCCAATGAAGAACCATCCACACGAAGGGAAGTCCAGACCAGCTTCTCAGCATTGGCTTGTTATCGATTATTAGCTAGAAAATATAATCTCACGTTACCGAGCAAGTTATAAGTTTATCGTCGCTAGACAGCAGATTTTATGCATTTCTTAAATATGTTTTGAAAAAACATCGATTTCTATTTCACTCCAGTTTGTTGCAATCCAGGTGGAAAATTTTTATTTTGCATAAAGATCCGCTGTCCAATCAGCGCATACAATAGTAAGAAATTTATTCAAATAAGCCACTTACGGTTATTATATTAAACGGGAGCCAACAGATTGTGAATACTATGACTACGGTCACCATCATCTTCACCATCTGAAACACATTAAACACAGACACTTATACTTAATACGTAGCCGCTTAATAATTGAAACACAGTTATTTCTAAATGTAGAGTTACTGAAAATTGAATTTTCAATTTTCGTAGACGAATTCTAAGATAATGGAATAGAACAAATAAATAAAAATAAATAAAAACTGTACGAAATTTTCTCGGATTTTATGTTTTACCCTTTTTTGAAAATTTTCAGAAACCACAAATGCATAAAGATCCGCATAAATAAGATAAATCCTAGTTCCTCTGATATTTATGTTGGCGGTAAAAAGTAGCAAAATGCGAGAAGAACACATGTGCGGACCAAGTCCGGCTAGAATATATCATTGTGAGCGTTAACATATACTGCCATCGTTAATTTTCTGCGGTCTGTTCAGCCCGAGCTTATTTTATTGTGTGGTTTGTGAATGTGCCCGTCTATGCATGGCCGTACATTATCGCGGATAACAATATCGTTTGCGCAGGACATTCAGGATGGATAATGGTTTAATTTGTCCGCATTTTCGAGGAGATTTAATTACTTCGGACAATTCAGAGCAATTACCACTTCCACGATATTGTATTTAATAAACTAATGAAATAAAAGCTATCAGAAGCGACCGTTTATATTTCCAGGTTTCGCGAAAGTATTCGATCGAGCTGAATATATACATTTTTATAAGCTTCTCCGGAGACTCTCTGAAGTGTTGCAATTTAAAAACGGTCTTTCAGTTTACGGATACTTTTTATACTCCTGAATTCCGATCACAGTTCTTTCATACCTGTTATTTATGAACCTGTTATGCACCAGACACATTGAACTTTTTCATATTTCTATCTCTCATGTTATTTCAAGTTCCCGATACATTCTTCCATATGGTTTCTCTCGATTAACTCTTTTGTCGAAAAATATTTCTTTTGTTGCAGAGAATGAATGGATCGTGTGCTGGTTTGTTCTTTTTCTAGATTATATTGCCTGTTACCTCGAAGCAAGATAATTGTATGAAAAACTCGTTTTGTTGCGGGAGAATGTACATAAAACATTCTACTATTCTACTATTGTCATTTAATAACCATATATTTTCTTTCTTTCAGTTTTTCTTTAGATTTTTCCCTCCACATGTCCTTTTTCTCCTTATTTCTTTTTCGGTGATCTTCCTTCCACAATCACTGCTACAGCTCCCTTCATTGCAAATCAAATAGCTACAGTAGCTATGAAGAAAAGGGCTCCGCAAACGCGTTGATGTTCTTTGTCATAAACGAGGGGGAAGCCAACCCTCAGGAGAATGATGCTTCTTAAATATTTATGTTTCTTTTTCTAGAAAGACCAAATGAGAGCTGATCCCGCAAGCTACATCTATCTTTCTGCGAACGAACAGGTTATTTGCACGAAATAATAATTTGCTATACCACCGGTTATCCGATGAATTATGGTAGCCCCCTCGGTTCTTAGGATGTACTGATTTCGGGGAACGTTTCACATTAGATTACGTAGGGAATTAAAGAAGGGGAAGATGTATAGGGTGAGCGAAGTAAATAAATAGATTGTAGGATGTTACACACTGAAACTGATCCAATAAATCGAATGCGTTGTCTGCGTACCAATCATCCCCAAACGTTCCCAAAAATCAAGTAATTCAGTTATTGCAATATAATCACTGCAAAGTGTATTCTTAATGTAACAGGTCTCTTCAATTCTACACCCCATTGTATTTAGATACCGTTCTTTCTACATAAATATTTATCGTTTTTTCGAATAATTTTATTTCAAAAACAAAATCTAAACTCCAGGTTTTATTTTTGACTGGAACCGATTATCCGTAAATATCCATAAAATATATACAAATACCCGTGAGAGCTTCGAATAAAGTGTCAGTACAATTGAATGAAAACAAATTTCATATCGTGTGACACATTATTCGAATTTAATGCTAGCGAAATGGTTTGTATAAGGAAAGTTTTGCACTTCTGTTGTTTGCTTTCAGTATTAAACGCAATGGGTATTTAACAGATGAGATAATTTTCTGTCAGTCTAAATGTTAATGCAATTTGCGAGAACGTTCGAAATTATCAAAAAACTTTGCAATCGCTAAATCTAAATCGCAGAAAGTTTATGGCTGCTCCGCAGGAGGATAGCTATAAATTTCAAGTAAAAATTCAGGAGAAAATGGGAATCGAGATCTTTCCGATATTTACTCGGTAGGGTATCTTTAGATTACAGATTTCGTATATAAATATATGAGAAAATAAAATATTTACTGTACCACTTCACGTTCAGATTAAACTTGAGAAAATTGGAAATTTTAGTGGCTTATGTTCTTGTACTTTCTAATTGAAATCGTTATTATAATAAGCTTCCCAAGTGAGCTCAAACAGCAAATTTTCATCCTTATTAAAGATTACGGTAATATTTCGGCGAAATAGTTGGCGGTAACGGCGAAACTGAAGGTAACAGTAGCGCATCTCTAACGTTAATTTTCCGAATATACGGAAATTCTCCGAATGGAATTCGTTGTGATTAATTCGCTTGTTCTGACAGTTGTGCTATGCCAATGCTGCAAAGAGAAGTTAATTTCGATTTAATCGAAAAGGTGAAATCGTGACTGGAACGGTGAACGAGGTACGTGATGTTTATGGAAAAGGTATTTTACAAGAAAGGACTGTTTGCAAATGACTTGTTAAGATTAGGGACCGAAACTGCGAGATTAAAGGCCACGGCCACTCTCCAACGATTGTAATAAAAAGAAAACATGAATTGCAAATTGTTCACGGCGTATACCGAAAAATTTTACGAGTTTCTGATAACCCAATTTACCAGAAGAAAGCCTTGAAAATCTGTGAAAATGCTCTGATTTTACAGGTTCTTGTCGTTTGTTTTACTAGCTTATTTGTTTTTAATGCGATAATGCCAGGAAAAAGGCTAACTCGTTAGTGTTCGAAGATAAGCCGGAGATAAACTCACCGACAATGAGCTCGTTTTAAATATCCTGAATTATTAACTTCACTTTCACTGCGAACCTGTCCTAGCAAATTATCGGTGATTTGCAGTTGGAAACTTTAGCAAGTTAACAGAATAATTAAACATCAGTTTTGCACATGAAATTGGAAATAAATAAACAACTTTAAAAAATCGATTAAAGAATATGGAGAAATATAGAGGTTTTGCTGATTCTCACTGTGATGGAAAATATCGGATCGCTTGTCGGGTTTAATCAAGCTATTGAATAAAGCTCGATACAAAGATAATAATCCAGCGAAATTCCTGAATTTTTTTATTACTATTATCGATCCTTTATAATAGAGATTACTTTAGTTCGTTTGTTTCAACGAAACTGTCACACGAAACATTAAACAGACAGCTTTTACAGATAGCGAATAATATGTATAATATACGAGTAAATTATACTGTATAATTGGTTTTAACAAACTGTTACGTATGAGCAACGAAAATAACATACGTAAAATTAAATGCAATTGTTATCTAATATTGATATACGATGTATGATATATGATATATTTGATATACCAGTTTAATTTTAGGAAAATCTAGAGAAAATTGATTATCAGTTTCACAAGTTACAATGACTCAAAAGAGGTGCTCGTATTTTGCTGTGACAGGCAACTAGGTCCTTAGATATCATAATTACTAGCCTATACCTGTGGAACATTACACGCGCGATCTCCCTTTACAATTTATGCTTCATTATTATAAATTCAATACTCCCCTTATCATTTGCTCGGAGTTTCGGACAAAGTTTACTTTCTATTTTGCATAAAAATCCGCAGTCTATTAGCAACTTTCTCGACTACCATCAATGGTATTTTAAAAAACTGGATCGTAGTCACTGCCAAACACTCTACCGTTGGATCTAGACACGTTCTAGATCAGGAAATTGACGCACATGTGGAAAATCTTGATCGTCAAAGTTTTTGCAACCGTTTCACCTTGAACGAGAGAATTCCTCTGTTACGGAAAAAGGTAAAGCAGTAGCGTATCCCCTCTCCTTCCGGTTGAGAGCCAATTGTAGGGCAGAATTCAGAGGTACTGTAAAACTGCAGATTTTTGTGCAAAATAAAAATTGTCTTCTTTAATAGCTGTATATATTCTTATTTTTATTTTTGTAATAAATCATAAACAAATGAAAAGAATGAAATGCTTCTTCTTTTTATTACTCCACATATTGTGAGAGTAAAACCCGTAGTATCTTCACCAGCTTTGGAACCAAGTGAAGAACAATACTTGCAGTTAATTAGATACAGACTTCATTTTAATCAATTTGGTGGTAATGATCGACTGCGATGCAACAATAACGAATGCGTTACATAAGTCATAAAACACCTCGTAACACGGCCCGTCTTCAATTATTCGGGAACACAACATTATACATACATTATTGTACATGTGTCACTCCGTTTGTGTTTCGTTTTTAAGTGTATGCAAATGTGCCGCTTCCGCGGAGGAGATAGCATTCTAAATAACATTCTGCATAAATTATTGAATGTGCTTATATAGCGTCGACGGGGAATAGAAACGTCAGACTGCGACTCGAGATTGTGCGGACCTGATATCTTCGATTTCCGCCGATATGGGGAACTTTCGCGTGTTTATTTTCTTTGCGGTGCTTAGTGTGGCCCTGACATGTGAGTATTTTCCACGTTAATTAGGTTTTAACACTAAACCTACCGAGCTCTAAAAGCGATTCAAATATCTCGCGCAATGTGTAATACAATATGTGCTTGGACGAGAAAATTTATCGAATCAATTTCCATGTATTCAACTACGATTTACTATAAGGGCTTAAACTATGACGCATTTTAGATTTTTCAATCGACAATTATTGAAACTGTAAAGGAGTTTTCATGGGAATTTATTGAATATATTTTTTGACTCCAGTATATAAATAAATTTAATCTTGTTATTGTTGTAATACTATACACGTCAGTCACTTTTGATGGTCTGTAGAGTTAGTGTTAATGGAGAATGCATTTCAACCCTTCGCACTCCGTGGGCACCCTCCCGCGAAAATATCCATCGTGTGTACTACATTATTCGTTAATATTGTTTACAGGTGCTTTAGGCGCGTCGACGTCGCCGGAAACGATTTTCTTCCGACACTACACTAAGTAACTATTTGCACATAAATTTGTTGATAATCTCTTATATACCTTCTTAATATTACGGGGGTCCAAATATTTCGATTCAAAAAGAGTCACAGCTATATCTGCGTACCTAATACTTTCATCGTTAGATCATTTAAATAAATTGTTTATATTGTCATGTTACATTCTAACGTGATCGATATATTGTTTCTGTTGTATTCGATAATGCTGATTTCGATCATAATAATTCGCTTTTCAGAGATGGCGCGCACACGGACATTAACATCCGCAACATCACGCTTCTGGTGCCAAAATTGAATTTGACTAAATTGACAATGTTTTACATTCACGGATTCTCTGAAACCACGGACACCAACAGCGTGGTCTTAGTAACGAACGGTAAATCATGCTCGTTCATTTTCAGAAGCAACAAAACAGTGAATCATTAGTTAAAAAGTCAATCAAACACTTATTCGTGGCAGGGTATACGTTGCATTTTATACAAAGAAGTTTTCTTTTCATAAAAATTCGCAGTTCACTTATCGCGCATTCTTATCTTCGCTTATTTAAGCACAAACGCAATTACAGTTTGTACTTTACAAAAAGTTTTCTATGCTTATGCTAATGATGATGTTGTCTGTTGCAGCACTTCTGACATTGGATGTAAACGTGGTCGCTATCGACTATGGGCAAATTGCAGCCAACAATTATCTTGTTCTTGTGGGATTAGCTGGTTCAGTTGCTCAGGCTCTAGGACAGTCTTTTAATAAATTAGAAGGCAGTGGTTTGGATCCGGAGAAAATTCACGTAGTTGGACATTCCTTTGGTGGTCAGTTGTCTGGATACTTAACCCTCTACCTGAATTTCACTCTTCCCAGGATAACAGGTAAATAATTGAATAGATATACAGTGACTCCCACTAATATTCGGACACTCTTAAAAAGACGAGAACTTTTTCAACATTCGACCATACGATTTGAACTTTTTAGAAATGTTAGAACTGGCTTGCTGCACAACGTGGCAAACATTTTTCAGAAAAATTGCTAGTTGTCGGAATTGCAGAGAAAATGCTGAAAGTTGTAAAATACTACTTTTACTATTTTCTCTATAATTCCACCCATAGCAATTTTTGAAAAAAATTTATTTTCACATCGTGCAGTAAACTAATTGCTCTAGCTTCTCAAAAGAGTTCAAATTGTATAGTCCAATATTAAGTATTTGTTCTTATTTTATAGTCGAACTGGGCGGCTCCGTACCCTGTTCGCTTCGCTCACGAACTCCCGCATTGCCTCGCTCTCTTTCTCTCTCTCTCATACACATTGTCACTTTTTCTCAATTTTCGGTACCCACCTGAGGGCTTCACCGTTCGGAATTTTTTCGTGACAGAACTGCAGAACTATTTTATATAATAGAAAGAAAAGATCAAAAGAATTGAGGGACCACCTCTGCTATGATCATGTAAACTGGGAGCAATTTTTTGGGTTCGCAGATGTGATCCCTTCATTCTTTTGCGGAGTGTATTAAATATTTGTTATTTTGAGAGCGTCCGAATACGAATGTTAGTCACTGTAATAAAATAGTAAAAGCTTCAAGCCTTAATATGAGAGAAGTTTTCGCAAAGTTCGAAGACTGTTAATTCCTCAGACATCACTCCTGAAGGGTTGACCAGGTTAGCACGATGAAATACTTTCTTACAGGTTTAGATCCAGCTGGTCCTCTATTCTACACCGGAAGGTTTTTGCAAGCTAGCGACGCTAAGTTCGTCGAAATTATACACACTGACAAGTTCTTTTACGGTCAACCGTACAACTCTGGTCATGCTAATTTCCTACCGAATTATGGACGTAGAGTACAGCCAGGGTGTCCTATCGTCTCTAAACCTCTTTCAGATGGAGGTACATTCTATTCGTTCTTATTGCAACAGTTGCACTTACAAATAATGTGGAAGTTGTTATACAAAAGTATTATGAATAATTATAACGTACACGATGATATGTTACAGAGTTTTGCAACCATCATAGATCTTATAGGTTTTACGCGGAGTCAGTGATAAATCAATCAGGATTTTTGGCCGTGCAGTGTAAAGACGATTTCCTTTTCTCAGTCAATGTATGTAATTATACGAATATAATTCCTATGGGATACGGAACACCAACCAACGCGTTAGTATTATTTCAGTTTGCTTTGATTAAAACAAATTTTATATGCGACGGCTTTGCCACTTAAATTTAGTGAATCGATGAATATAATTATTTATATTTTTTAGGAGGGGCAATTTCTACCTACACACAAATTCGAAAAGCCCGTTCGCAAAAGGAATCCAAGGGACACGAACATGATTTTCAAAGGACGAGCGCAATTCTTTCAAAAGAGGCTCCCAGGACTCTTCTTCGCTACGCAGTTAAACGAATAACTAAATATTATGTAAACACAAATAAAATTGTTCGAAGCTGTTTAAAATATTCATTATCAAATTTTATTGTACAGTGACGTATTAATAAAGGAAACATATCAATAATATCGACTACTAAATGTTCAATATTTACAACATATTTGTAAAGAAAGCCTTAACTACTCGAACACCCACTTCAGTTATTTGGACAAGCATAAGCACAGAATGTACATTCAATATACAGGGTGCGGCACCTAAAACAGGCCACCTGAATGACTCGACTGGTATTGGTGTTGGGAAAAAATGCATCAGATGTAACTTGAGGGGGCATTAATATGATGTTAGTAGCTCTTTTGTAGGTGAACGCGTAAATAAAAATATGTATTCTGTTAGAATAAAATTAAAGTCTCAAATACAATAAATTTTTTTATACAATCGGTAAATAACGAGTTACTTAAATTACTTCGTAGCTTTTACCGGCTCACCTTGTATATTTGGAAGAAATAGACTGCCAATGAGAATACTTTTACATTTTCTTTCAAATCTCTTCGGAGGAACGGTATCTGAAAATCCGGATCAGCCACTCGTGAAATCTCGTTAGACGATTATTTCTACAGATGGTAGCGGGAGGCAAGAAACTTTGTAAGAGTTAAGAGGGTAGAATCGTTTTTCCGGAATTGCAAGGATGCGGAATGCGCGTTCTCATTTCTCTATAATATAACGATGAAGTTTTTCAGTAGTCAGAAATGCTAGAAAAAAATCGATCTAGGTCGCAAACGCCCTCAAAAGTTCTATTTTCCGTTTACGAGGCGTAATTTGCATTATTCGGAAGCATGTAGCTGTCGCAGCTTTATGAAAATAGCTACATGCGCAACTGTATCTTACCGAATAATGTAAACTACGTCTCGTAAACGTAATAATTGGACTTTCGAGAATTGAATTGAATAGGACTTTTACAATCCTGGAAACGAGATTACCCCCTTAAACTTCACCTGAGGAAAACAGCAATTTTGAACTTTTTAAATATAATTCAGAAGATTTCGAAGAGAAGATCCGAGCATTTAAGTTTTAATCTTAGGAATCCATTGGTTCAAAAATTACGAGTGTTTAAAGTTAAGCTACTTCATGGGATTTGACTGGTACGAGCACCGCCATGTTGATGTAGATAGCGTTAGTATAATATTCTTAACATTTCATTCTTATGGGAATTCGAACTCTATAGAGGTTCGAATATGTTCAATTGTTGGAACCAGCGCGGAAAAAAAACAGAAATCGTCGATAATAACATTTCTTCACACCCTGTACATGATTATCTTGATTTACAGGAGGGGTAAGTTCTATCTGCATACAAATGCCAAGAGCGTATTTGCCAAAGGACTTCGAGGAATATAGTTACCTGAACCTCGGTAAAAATGTACTGAATTATTTCGAAACTATGTATATGAATTCAGAATATGTATTCCAAACAATAAAGTGAATTGCAAAAGTGTGAACACATTGTGATACATAGAGGATTATTACAAACCAAATTCCTTTCGTTGATTCTTCATACGAGGTGCATAAATTAAGGCGTAAAAATAAAAATTCTTTTTACTATTTCAAATTACACCTAATTCATTTTTGCCAAGAAATCCAAAATGACCGCTGTCTAGTAATGAGTATCGACTCGATTATAACAAAGCTCCTTTAAAAATGGCTCGCACACGGACATAGCAGTTTAAAATATCAATGGTGAAATTTTATTGTATAGTGACATTTTAACCAAGACAATACATTATAATATCGATTATTAAATGTTCAATATTTACAATACACTTTTGAAGAAGCAGCGCTTAACTAGAGCGCACACCGTTGAAATTTTTAGACAAACGTAAGCGTAGTGTATGCATTCAATATATATATTTTCTACTATCTGTTTTTCTTTGTTTTTTCGTATTTGTCCACTTATCTTGTGTCGTAATTAGTACAGTTAACATTTATGAAAAATGAAAAACGACTCGCAAAGATATTTTTCGAAGAAAACAACAGGTGATATTTTTCCTCAATATACAAATTTTCTATTTCTTGTTTTTTGTTTTTCTTTCTTATGTTCATCCCCATATCTTATGAGATAACTAGCAGACATTCTCATTTATAAAAAACAAGAGACAGTTTACAGAGATATGCTGCGATAAAACCGATATGTGTCACTACTCGGTCGTCAAGCGAATGCAAAAATCCTATTTTTGTATAATAAATAGCACGGTGATCCATCGATCATACAGTGCATAAATTATACAATGGCCTATATTATACCATGGACAAGGACTACAGGTATTAGAACTTCCATAGGAAGGTACAAACATAATTTGTTCAATTTCTTGCAACATGGAAAGTTTTCGCGTGCGTTTTGTTCTGGGGCTGATAGCTCTTTCGCTGGGACGTAAGTTTCTCGAAAATATCAATTACTTTTTGAATTTATATCTTTGTACATATTATTATATTAAGATAAAAGTTGCTGAAAGTGTATATCAATACATTCTCGTTATTTTGATCAATCTAACTAGGAGTTATCATACATGGTGTTATATCAATTTCAAACAATTCATCTCTATCGTGTGACGATCGCACATGTTCATGATAAAATATGTTTTTAATAAAACGAATTGATGTTGTTCGCAGACGTTTCGGGATCAGTGGACACGAGCAGCATTTTCTTCCGCCTATATGTTCGGTGATTGTCTCAGTTATACATAAATGTTGTTGATGATCTACAGTCTTTTAATAGTAGTATTTCTTTTCAGTGGTCAGGCTTCCACCGATGTTCCCGCAAGTGGGACAGCTGCTTTGAAATTGAATTCGTCGAAGCCGACAGTTGTTATTATTCATGGGTTAAAGGAAACCGTTGATTCCGACAGTGTCGCGAAAATAGCGAAGGGTGAGTTATTTTATAAATCATGTGATCCCAATATTACTAACGTCGATCAAATGGCTTGATCTTCATTTTACAATTTATAAGAGACATTAGATTCATGGATCTAAATAACAAAAGGCGACTTCAATAGCACTCTCAACTTTGTTGCAGCTTATCTTGATTCCACCTCCAATAACGTGATCGGAATCGATTATAGAGTCATCGCAAACAGCAAACTTAATATCGTCAATGGGATTGAAATTAATGCTGCCGCTGAAGCTATTGGCAATGGTCTGAACCAAATGGTAAACAATGGTTTGAATACTGAAAATCTTCACATAGTCGGATACTGGTTGGGTGCTCAAGTGGCTGCTCATTTAGGATCTCATACGAATTTTGCTATTCCTAGGATAACGGGTACGTTCTAATGAATTGTACAACGATACAGTTGTTTTAAAGTGTTCGTAGCTAGTAAATGCAATTCAGAAGATTCCTTCTACGTTTTCAAATTTGTCCAAATATTTTCTCACAGGCTTGAATCCTGCTGGTCCGAAATTCTACGTGGGAAGATACTTAAAATCCGGCGACGCTCAGTTTGTCGACGTTATACACACTGACAGTGGTGCCTTCGATCAATTACACAACAGCGCTGACGCAGATTTCCATCCCAATGGCGGTCTCAGCAGACCGCAGCCTGGCTGTCGTAATCTCATAAAATCGGAAGAATGTCCGTTCATTTTGTCAACATTCTTACTTTGAATGAATGAATGTTTCAAAATAAGAGAAATTCAATAATTTCTAAGCTGATCGTCTTTCGTTCAAATCATTTATTTCTCAGACAATCGGTAGTGGCTCAGAAATTGCGTGGACTAGGATTTAAACGATCCTGGACACTCGAACGTTGTTATTTATCATTTTAATCCATTTCAGTGCATTGTAATCGTGAGAGATCGTGGATGTATTATGCTGAATCCGTTAGTAATCCGAATGGTTTCATGGCTGTCAAATGTCTGGATGTTTTGGAATTTAATCTCGGGAATTGTAATTCAGACGCCAGTATCCCTATGGGTATCGCAACTCCAACTTCTGCGTTAGTATAATATTATTAACATATAATTGACTAGATCGCTGTAAAGAATTGCTGGAAAAACCAGTGACAGCAGTTTGTTTGTTACAAAGTGTAAACAGTTGAATTTCGATGAGACACGCTGTACATCATCCTTTTGATTTTCAGGAGCGGTAGGTACTACCTGCATACATTAGCACGAAGCCCATATGCCGAAGGATCGCAAGGAATATATTGACCTAGATCACATTAAGATACTACTGAATTTTCCAAAAATATATGTATGAATTTACAGTATGTATTTCAAACAATAAAGTGAACAGCAAAAGTGTGAGCGCACTATAATTCGTGTAGGATTATTCAACATCACCATATAAATATAAAATATGGCACGTTTTAAACGATTTAATCGACGATTTAATATATTCAAATTTTTCTTTCCATCCAAAAGTTGTTAACATTTTTTTTCATATTTGTATTCAGAATAATATTATAATTTGTTTGTTCCATAAATATTCTGCCTAAATGCATAATATTGTATTTATGCAAGATGGAGGTACACAGTATACACATAAGTATAATGAATATTCATTATGGAATTTGTTATTCATGGTATCTTTACAAACATATTCATTTGTTCAGAAACATTTTTTCTCTCACAATTTTCCAGGCGAACGTGTACCGTAAACGTATAATAATGATACTTTATTACTTCCGTTGCTTTGAATTCTGTTCAAGGTGGAAGGGAGTGCCGATTGAAATAAAAATTTATTCTCAATTTCGCGGACTATTACTTTCAACCTCGTTTTTATAACTTTTATCAGAATTGCGTTCATCTCACTCAAATTTATTTGGCGTGAGTGCTACTAGATTGTAAAGCATCCTTCACGATACTCCTTTTACGGTTGATTTTCTCTCTTCCGCCGCGAGGGTGCCAGTCTTATGGCTAATATTGCGTAACCACTGGAAAACAATTCTCATTTCCCTTAGTACTCTTCTAAATCCGTACAATACATAAAATTTTATCGGCGACGTGAACAATGCAGTGCGAAGTATCTTTTGAGAGAACACAATCTGTTATTAAAAATCAATATAAATTATAAATAAATGTTCCTCCCATAAAAAGAGATCCAGCTAGATTCATCAGCTGCTATGGAAATGCAAAATTCAGAACAGAATGGGAAAAAACAGATGGTCGTTGAAAACAATAGCGGTAAAATCTTTAATAATTTCTTTTATCACGCAAATGTGCATGCGTTTGTATGCATGTGAAGATGATGAAGAAACACCCTTCGGGAACCGTGAGCGCAATTATCAGTCTGCGATACGTGACTGGCATGCTCGAGGCATTCAATTTACGTGAGGTTCTCTGCTTTTTACCATAACTTGGAAAGTCTTGCTGTTAGCTGAATCCCTGAATCGAGAAGAATTATCGCAATCAGACGTGTCCAGCAAACATTTTGCGAGACATGTATTTTAGCATATTAAGTACTTGAGTGGGAAGAGTGTGAACTTAACTATTGTACAGTGTGTTTCGAAATTAGATTCTCTTTCCCAGGATTGCAAGAGTGCGGGGTACGCGTTCTCGTTTCACGATAATGCAAAGATGGGAGATTTCAGTAGTAAAATACGCTACATAAAAGATCAATCTAAAACTCTTGTCTTCGGTTTCTCTCAAAAGTCCTATTTTCACGTTTACGAGACGTAATTTGTATTTTTTAAACTAATGTTATCGGCGCACGGTAGCTGTTGCAGTTGTATAAAAATAACTATATATTCAGCTTTATGCTTTCGAATAATGCAAATTACACCTTGTATACGTAACAATAGGAAATTTGGGAGCAGCTGCCTGCGGTCTAGATTGATCTCATTTCTTGATAATGCAGAGATGAGTGGTAAAAAATGTTAGATAAAAGCTCGATCTACGCCGCGATCGCCCTCAAAAGTCCTATATTTTCATAAAGATCTTCTGTCTAGCTATTTTGATTGCTGAAAAGCCCATTTTGTATTGTCGGGAAATGAGAACGCGCACTGCACACGTTCCGCACGTAAATTGTTTTTTCATCTGATCGTACAGTACTCATCGCGTCAAACGAAAGTCTCACTGCTGTAAAATGGTGAACCAATACTAGAGAATGGTGGAAGCTGAGCTTGCATTCAGGATCTGTTTACCAGATCGCTCTAAAGAGAAATATACAATACGGACGTCGAAGGTGTGTCTACAAAGAAAGAAAGGAATCACTTTGATAAAACCGCTCGTACAAAGAGCAAGTATATGGTGTACATTTATGTGTATATGCAGTTACATGTACATTTATTATTAAAGCTCACAAACATTTCAATCCACTATTAAAGCAGACAACAAAGACATTAAAAATTTCTAGATAGTTCAGATATAGGAATTCCAGATTTCCAGAATCCAATTATCCCCGTTGTTCGTGCAAATATGAAATTCAGAAGATGGGTATTAATATCGTTTAAAATGCATTACGCAGTGAGCGATGCATTTGGTGGCGTGATGAAAAGCCGCCCATTATGCGTTTCCACATTACGGCATATGTCACGTATCATCAATAATTTCTACTTGTTAGCAAATATGGACGAAGGAACGACACGTGGATGAAATGTCGGCGGACTGTTTCAAAGTAATATTCCGCATACGATCATTCATACTACTTATTTTTCATAATCGTTTAAACTCGACTAATATAAGTTCTACATTCTATTTGATGATTTCTACATGCAGTATAATATTGTCTCGCTTCAGTAGATGTCAGAGTGGATTTAACGGCAAGAGCTAAAAGCCTTTGTAGCGAATGATGGAGATAGCCAAGCACGTGGACATAATTCGGAGGATAATATCCTTGTTATCCTCTGACAACTATTTTACTAGCTTTTGATCAGTTTCAGATCTTTGTTTCCTGCAAATAATGCATTGGCCTTTACTATGTTCTCTTTTCTGCAATATCTTCGGTTATTTGTGGATTAGCTCTGTAAACCGGTATAACAAGTTAATTTGCCATTGGAGTTTGAAGTTTATAAACATAATTTTAATTAAATTGAATTTGAGTGATAAATTTGAATCTTGGCGAATCACGATGAAATAGAGACCACATTCAATCCTAAGTAAGGTGTTCAGCCTAAAAATCTAAAATAAATAGATTATGTAGACCGGAACGAGTCGCGTACATAGTGGAAGTTCTAATGTTTAGCGACAAAAGTCAACATTTCAAAGCGTGTACGTGTAGAGAGAATACGAAAGACAATAATAATGCACCTGTGCTTGCAACTGCATATATAAACCGAACTGATATATGCATCTATTTCCGCCTCTTATATATGAAGATCAGAGGTTAAACTGTTCAACTTGCTCTATCGCCACCAAGATGACGAATTCTCGTTTCCTGGTTCTTGCCGTTATAGCCTGTTCTTTTCTAGCGCGTAAGTAGACTGGGAATTTCTATGGAAAAGTATTTATAATTATCTGCGTCACTTGTGAAAAATAGAAATTGTAATAGTTTATAAACTATGGTTGTAAAACATTCAGGACAAGACTGTACACCGAGCAACACGCGAATACAATAAACAGCTTTTATAAATAGCTCTACGAAATCAAATGGAAAACTCGTTTTAAAAAGCTTCCCACTGATATTTCTGGCCCGTTTACAACTTTTAATTAGCACATGTCAAACATCATTTTTGACTCGGTCTCGATTCTATAATAAAAACGAACAAAGTACAAACGTTTGAGGACCGAGTGGTTGCAAGCGACGTTTTCCCGATACGGAAGAAATTGAGTTGAAATTTCAAATATACTAAAATGCTCCGTTGAAAGTCGTTATTTGACACGCAATGAGCAGCGTATGAAAACATTTTTAATGTAAATATTGAACGGCTTTAATGTGGTACATTATAAATTATTGATTATAAAAAAGATATGAAAAATGTTATATTCCCCTTTCGGCAGTAATTAAATTTTTAAAATGAGCATTTTTTGATGAAATGGAAAAGGCAATGGGAAAATTGTTTTAATGCAACGAAAATTAATAAATTAAGGCTAGCTGAGTTTTTCACCTGTGCATCCAATGAGCGATGATAACTTTTTTCATCTTCAATGAAAAATTCTAGATCACAGGTGCCAATTCTCCACGGAGCACTCAGCCAACGATATATTCTTTAAATCTCCACAATAAGTAACTCTGACTTTCTACTGTATTATACATTTATTAATATTTAAAGACTTTCAATATTCAATTCCATATTATAATAAAAAGTAAGTCTATCTTGGTCCACAGATACAACGGCATTGGAATGGCCTCTCAGCACCATCAAGCTACGCCTTTACAGCGAGTAATTAATTAATATTTTTACTTCATAATTACGTCAAACAGCATGCAATCTCATATAATAATATTCAAGCACAATGTAGCACACACTTAGTACAACTGTTAAAATTATTTAATTCAACAAGTGGCGGGCTAACTTCTAGAAGGCTACACCTACTCGTTTGTGTTATAAGTGCAATAACTGTACTACTGTAAGAGTAACATGGATGACCAAAAACAAATTTGCATTATTGAATTTATTCACAACAGCAAGTCCAACTTTTTCACCAGCCACTTCTATATTAAATTATCGATTACCGATACTTCGACTGTCATAGTGAATGACACTATGATAGGTAAATATATAAGCGCGGTTTGTCTATCGACATCGTAAATTGTTAACTATCATCCTTTAAAATGAAGAACACTTCTGCTCATCAAATACTAACAATAATGAAATTATTGTTATCAGGGACCTCTCTTATAAAGAGTTCGCCGTTGAAAATGCAGCGCAAATTGTACCGTTCCTGGCTTTGTCTAACAAAACATTGTTGCATTGTACTGGATATACACAATCACCAGACGATCCGGATGTGGTTGTGTTAACTACAAGTGAGTCAGACTGAAGACGATTATTCTTACACGATCATCATTACTCGAAATTTTAATCGAAAGAACCACCGTGTCATTCAAATTGTGCGTAGCCATTTTTATTATGAATGCATAAAGCCCGCAGTACATGTTTATAACATATTTCATTTTTATGAAAATCCATGAGGAACTGAAGTTTCAACAAGTTTACCTTTCAGTATACCGAGTATACGTCCAGTGTAATGCAATTTTGTTGCAGATCTAGTGAAAGGTACAAATCACAACATAGTAGTAGCCGATTATAGGTACGTGACATACACTGCCTACCCGACTGCAGTTCTACTGGGAAGAGCCGTAGCGGGAATTTTACGCGATGCTATAGAAAACATGGTGTTGGCTGGGATGGATAAAACTTTGTTTATAATCAGTGGATTTTCTATGGGTGCTCAAATTGGAGGTGATACTGCTCGCAATTTGTCCTTCGTACTGCCAGAATTGTTGGGTAAGTATGCGCGCGGCGCACCGTGGGTTAGATGCCCGATTTGTGCGGTCAAAGCTATTTCAAAATTCGCTGAATATTTAAACTGCTATAACATTGCCGAAATATGATGAAAAAGCAACCATTTTAAAGATTGAGATTTCTACTTTTTGTGTTATATACTGTCTTTACCCAAATGAATGTTTTGAGTCAAAAATCTGTCCATAAACAGGAGCATATCAGATTGTAGAGTTTGTATCTACTTTTCAGTCAACTACCTCGGATAATAATCAATATTTTAACGTTATCCGTTTATTTTATGCACATTATCGAAAGGATAATCATTTACATTTAAAATATCCTTTTAAAATACTTATTATAAAAAATGCTGTTTTTTAAATACACATTAGCCATGGCGAAATTTATGCCATGAAATGATATGCAAAAAAGATTTTCCAAAAAATTATTATTTACAAGATTAAATGCAAAAATATAAAAGACACTTGTCGAAATTTGTTTTATTTGGGCCCGTAAAGAAAATTTAAATTTTAAGTTTTGTAGATCTATGGTAGTTATACATATACATATATTATAAACATCGATGTCTTCTTTAATAAATAAAATTTGTGCAGCCCTGGATCCTGCAGGACCTCTTTACAATACTACTTTTCTGCCTTCGGTGTCCGCTTCTGATGCGGCTTGTGTCAAGTGTATACACACCGATGGTGGTCACTATGGAACCGACGTTGCATGCGGACATCAAGACTATTATCCGAATAACGGAATAAGATATGCTCCGGGCTGCCTGATTGCTAGTCCCACAGGTACATCTTACACATGAATCAATTTACAAGTCGATGACTTGTGCCGAAAAATTGAATTTGTCACTGTTGGAAACAGTGAAACAGTCTATGTCGTCACACTACCCTTTTAAGATCTCCTCATTATTTTTCGATTCTTGAATCTCTAGAGATTTTGCTTCGTAGTTACTATTGAATATTGTTTAATCCTCGGACCATTCTTAGAATTGTTCTCGTCAATTGCTATTAAGCTTTAGTTACTTGTGTTCTACTTTCATGCAAAATAGTTATTTGATAATGTAGCCGACACCTTCTTTTATGCTCGAAACACTAAATTTAAGGTTTTGAGATGCGAGTATCGAGAAATTCAAAGTTAATGCGGAATGTTAACAGATCCTTTGCAAGCGTGCAGTCATTATAGAGCCGAGTACTTCGCCGGAGAATCGGCGAAATATCCGGATTCTTACCAGAGTATAGAGTGCAACAGCTGGGATGATTTTAAGGCTGGGTTATGTAACCAGAATAATATAGTCCCCATGGGGCTAGGTGCACCATGCAGCGCGTAAGTGCAGCTTTCTCTTTTTGAATTAAAGTTAATGAATGTACATGTATATGTATGCTTGTATTTCATTTTCGACGTTTGTACTTGCTAGTAAATATCTCTTTCACTTTTAGCACAGGCAGCTTCTATCTCCAGACAAATTATCAGAGTCCTTTCGGCTTGGGACAGGCCGGATTAACCTACAACGAAGCACTCGCAAATACGCACTAACATGTTCCGAAATAATCTGGTGCATGATTTTCCTGGTAACAAGTAACGTTTCAAAGTTTAATCTGTGTAAATAACGAAATGAATAAAATCCTTTAATCCGTTCTTGCAAATATAAGTTTGTAATTTGATTGTGAAACCAATAAGTTCCCGCAATAAATAACCATCCACCATTTCGAAATGATAATTAACAAAATGTTAATATTCTATAAATTAATGCTTTCATTCTAAATGATATGAAATCTCTGTTTTCCGTATCTTGTTTGTGTTTACTTAGTAGCATTTATGATAATTGCATACAGAATTCGGTATTACAGAAAGTTTACTTTTGGGGACGATATGTCCGAATAAATTAACGCTCGAAGTACTTGGGAAATGCATCAAGCAGAGCGTAAACCAAGAGTCATTATTATGTTGGCATGCTACACTTTGAAACAACGGAGAGCATACAAAATTTATGAAACAATGTATCCGGATATATCGAATTACAATATCATAGGCTTTAAAAGCTGTCTCTATGAAAGTATACAATTGAAAAACAAAATGTCTGTTGCAATTTTATTTTTTAATTTTCGTCTGATAAAGGCGAGCCCTTACATAACGTAGTTAAATGTTATTCTTCACTCTCAATTATTGAAACAAAGTGGAAGCTATCAGAAAGAACTACTAGATAGTGGGCGTTCGACTTGTTACACGAATATACGTAGTTTTGTTTGAACAATTGCGCAGCATGGTTTTCTATGCGGAATACTAGTTGCATAACATTCACAGTAGGAGCGCAGAAAATTTCTAACTTAAAAAACACGATAATTGTTAAAAATTGAATACCTTGTAGAAATCTAATCTTTTAAGCAATTAAGTTGCAGTAAAAATTACTCTATATCTCGAGTACTATCAGCAATTTTTACTGAAAATTGGGTGGCAAGGTACCAGTCGATACGATTGTCAACGTCATTGTGAGAAGAAATTGTTATGAATATTACATAAGCAGAAATAATAACTTTCGTATCTCGAGTGTTATCAGTAATATTGAATAGAAAATTAGGTGGTCAGATAGCCAAATGAGTGCTCTTCGACATCGATGGCAAACATAATTGTTATGAATATTAAACAATCGGTAATAATGAAATCAATTTTTCCTCTCCTCCTTTACCTTTTCTACTATCCCATTCCAGCAACATGAGCATACTCCAATATCCTCCACTAAGACCGTAGACTCGTCACGTATTAATCTGGTGATGAGAGCGGGGGTAAAATGTATTTCCTCAATCTTTCGACACTGGGCTCCGGAACTAGGAGGATCTGGGACTGACAAGGGGGTTCACCAGGGGTAATCCACAGCTACCCTGGTTTGCATTGGCCTAACTAACCAGAGGTGGACCAGGGGCTTACTAGGGGCCTACCAGAGGTTCTAGCAAAGAACAGGAGTGGAATGAGTCCGGGAAAAGAGGAAGTCAGGAGCAATGCAGAAAGCGGGGACCTGACTGCCCCCAAGGACATAAGAGAGCAATAAAAGACTCTCAGTCCGAGATGTGTGGTTTTTTTTAGTATTAATTTATTGAATGGAAAACCAATGCATATGTATACAAGTAGAAACAGTAAATTATGATCAGACAACAAGGTTGTAAGTCGAATTTTTTGACAAAATTGATTTGCATGATATAATGTTAATATTTTTAATACCTTTTTCGTGTACATATGTAGACTGTGTTCATACTAGCTTAGGTCTGCGGGCTTACTTATCGAGCAATGACTTTAACAGAACAGCTATCATTAAATATTATGAGACACCGTTTAACAAAGAATACTGCTGGCATTTAGCTAAATACGGAAGCATGTGCGTACAGTCATTAAGACATCGCATGGTAATTGTAGAGTTTGAAATCATGTATTCTCACAATCTCTTTTCTGGGGTATTCTCAGACACGTGTATCGAAACTTCCTTCCTTTTTCCTTACTTCCTTCGAGTGAAACGTCGACTTACCTCTGTAAAGTGTAATTATGCAGCGCTTGTTGGCAATTAAAGGCTGATATAATAAATAATGTGCACAATTTACCAAATTATATATATGATTATACATATATATATATATATAAGCCTACCTAACTCAATCGACAAGCAACTAGTTGAAACAGTTGGGTTTTACTATTGAGCACAAAATGATCGGCTATCAGAACTTGGTACTGGCGGTCTGCTGCTGTCTGTCATGTAAGCACCTCGATTAGTTTAAACAAAATCTAGGTTAATACTGTCAACAATCAAAATTTTCATTTTTATTCTACTAAATTTTCCATTACCTGTGTACGATGCTGCACAAAACCATAAAAATCTGTGTTGTAACAAAGAAGTAATTTATTACAATACTGTAATGCCTAGTTAGACCAGTTAAAAGAATGAAACTAGTGCAAGTGAATTTTGTTTTGAACAATAAAATCTTCTTGATTTGTAACCATTACTTATATGTATTATTATTATTTAAAAAGACTCAATAGAAAATTGGGTGACACTTATTTCCATTTAAGGGATGTTTACACTCTGAAAAATCGAAATGTCTAGATCTGTCAAGTGCTACGACATTCCCAAAATCGATCACAAATATTAGAACAATGATTCCAGTGTTCAATTACCACCTAACAACAAGAAATACTGCAATACTTATTTGTTTCGTTCACAGCTATAAATGCAAAATACACGGTTTTCATCTGGTAGATTATGAATTACTCATTATACAATATATATGAGAAATGTTACATTCTCCTTTTGGCAGTCATTCAATTTTTACAATGAGTATCTTTTGATGAATTGGTAAAGGCAATGTGAAAATTGTTATAATACAATGAATACCCACCCGCATACATAGCGCGACAAGCAAATAAATTAACGGCTAGCTGAGTTTTCCACCTGTGCACCCAACGATTGATGATAACTTTTTTCATCTTCAATGAAAAATTCCAGATCACAGGTGCCAATTTTCCACGGAGCACTCAGCCAACGACACATATTTTTTAAATCTCTACAATAAGTAACTCTGACTTTCTATTCGATTATACATTTATTAAAATTATCAAGACTTTCAATATTCAAACACATATGTATTATAATAAAAAGAAAATCAATATCAACGCATGTTTAAGCTCTACGTCACACTAATAATAAGTGCATCTTGGCCCACAGATACAACGGCATTGGATTGGCCTCTCAGCACCATCAAGTTACGCCTTTACAGCGAGTAATTAATTAATATTTTTACTTCATAATTACGTCAAACAGCATGCAATCTCATACAATAATATTCGAGCACAATGTAGCACAAACTTAGTACAACTATTACATTATTGAATTTATTCACAACAGCAAGTCCAACTTCTTAACCAGCCACTTCTATATTAAATTATCGATTAACGATATTTCGACTGTCATAGTGAATGACACTATGATAGGTATATATATATATATATATATAAGCGCGGTTTGTCTATCGACATCGTAAATTGTTAACTATCATCCATTATAATGAAGAACACTTCTGCTCATCGAAAACTAACAATAATGAAATTATTGTTATCAGGGACCTCTCTTATAAAGAGTTCGCCGTTGAAAATGCAGCGCAAATTGTGCCGTTCCTGGCTTTGTCTAACAAAACATTGTTGCATTGTACTGGATATACACAATCACCAGACGAACCGGACGTGGTTGTGTTAATTACAGGTGAGTCAGACTGAAGACGATTATTCTTACTCGATCATCATTACTCGAAATTTTAATCGAAAGAACCACCGTGTCATTCAAATTGTGCGTAGCCATTTTTATTATGAATGCATAAAGCCCGCAGTATATATTTATAACATATTTCATTTTTATGAAAATCCATGAGGAACTGAAGTTTCAACAAGTTTACCTTTCAGTATACAGAGTATACATTCAGTGTAATGCAATTTTGTTGCAGATCTTGTGAAAGGTACAAATTACAACATACTAATAGCCGATTATAGGTACGTGACATACACTGTCTACCCGACTGCAGTTCTACTGGGAAAAGCCGTAGCGGGAATTTTACGCGATGCTATAGAAAACATGGTGTTGGCTGGGATGGATAAAACTTTGTTTATAATCAGTGGATTTTCTATGGGTGCTCAAATTGGAGGTGATATTGGTCGCAATTTGTCCTTCGTACTGCCAGAATTGTTGGGTACGTATGCGCGCGGCGTACTGTGGGCTAGTTCCCCGATTTGTGCGGTCTAAGCTATTTCAAAATTCGCTGAATATTTAAACTTCTATAACATTGCCGAAATATGATGAAAAAGCAACCATTTTAAAGCTTGAGATTTCTACTTTTTGTGTTATATACCGTTTTTGCTCAAACGAATGTTTTGAGTCAAAAATCTGTCCATAAACAGGAGCATATCAGATTGTAGAGTTTGTATCTACTTTTTAGTCAACTACCTCGGATAATAATCAATATTTTAACGTTATCAGTTTATTTTATGCACATTATCGAAAAGGATAATCATTTACATTTAAAATATCTTTTTAAAATACTTATTATAAAGAATGCTGTTTTTTAAATACACATTAGCCATGGCGAAATGTATGCCGTAAAATGATATGCAAAAAAGATTTTCCAAAAAATTATTATTTACAAGATTAAATGCAAAAATAAAAAAGGCATTTTTTAAAATTTGTTTTATTTGGGCCCGTAATGAAAGTTTAAATTTAAGTTTTGTAGATCTATGGTAGTTATACATATACATATATTATAAACATCGATGTTTTCTTTAATAAATAAAATTTGTGCAGGCCTGGATCCTGCAGGACCTCTTTACAATACTACTTTGCTGCCTTCGTTGTCCGCTTCTGATGCGGCTTGTGTCAAGTGTATACACACCGATGGTGGTTTCTATGGAACCGAAGTTGCATGCGGACATCAAGACTATTATCCGAATAATGGAGTAAGATGTGCTCCGGGCTGCTCGTATGTTAGTCTCATAGGTACGATGAATACCACATCTTACAGATTAATCAATTTACACGTCGTTGACTTGTGCCGAAAAATTGAATTTGTCACTGTTGGAAGCAGTGAAACAGTCTATGTGGTTACACCACCCTTTTAAGATCTCCTCATCATTTCTCGAGTCTTGAATCCAGGGTCTATCTAGAGATTTTGCTTCGTAGTTACAATTAAATTTTGTTTAATCCACGGACCATTCTTAGAATTGTTCTCGTCAATTGCTATTAAGCTTTTCTTATTCGCGTTCTATTCTCATGCAAAATAGTTATTTGATAGCGCAGTCGACACCTTTGTTTATGCTTGAAACACTAAATTTAAGGTTTTGAGATGTGAGTATCGAGAAAATCAAATGTAATGCGGAATTACTATGTTAACAGATCCTGGGCTAGCTTGCAGTCATTTAAGAGCCGAGTACTTCGCCGGTGAATCGGCGAAATATCCGGATTCTTTCCAGAGTATAGAATGCAACAGCTGGGATGATTTTAAGGCTGGGTTATGTAACCAGAATAATATAGTCCCCATGGGGCTAAGTGCACCATGCAGCGCGTAAGTGCAGCTTTCTCTTTTTGAATTAAAGTTAATGAATGTACATGTATATGTACGCTTGTATTTCATTTTCGACGTTTGTACTTGCTAGTAAATATCTCTTTCACTTTTAGCACGGGCAAATTCTATCTCCAGACAAACTATCGGTGTCCTTTCGGCTTGGGACAGGCCGGATTAACCTACAACGAAGCACTCGCAAATACGCACTAACATGTTCCGAAATATTCTCGTGCATGATTTTCCTGCTAACAACTAAAGTTTCAAAGTTTTATCTGTATAAATAACGAATTGAATAAAATTCTTTAAGCTGCTTTTGCAAATATAAATTTGTGATTTGATTGTGAAACCAATAAGTTCCCGCAATAAATAACCATCCACCATTTCGAAATGATAATCAAGAAAATGTTAAACTTCTTAATTCTTTCATTCTAAATGATATAAAATCTCTGTTTTTCGTATATTGTTTGTGTTTAGTTAGTAGCATTTATCATAAATGCACAGAGAACTCGGTATTGCAGCGATGAGAGCTTTAATTACAGTTCAACCTAATTTGTAAGATTGTAATTAAGGAAAGTTTCCGTTTGGGGACGATATATTCGAAGAAATTAACGTTCGAAATACTTGGGAAATTGCGCGTAGTTAAATGTTATTTTTCACTCTCAATTATTGAAACAAAGTGGAAGGTATTGTTTTCCTTCACTCTCAATTATTGAAACAACTTGGAAGGTATCAGAAAGAACTATTAGATAGTGAGCGTTCGACTTATCACATTAACATACATCGTTTTATTTGAACAATTGTGCAGCATGGTCTTCTATGCGGAATACTAATTGCATAACATTCACAGTAGGAGCACAGAAAATGTCTAACTCTAAAAACACTATAATTGTTAAAAATTGAATACTTTGTAGAAACCTAATCTATTAAACAATTAAGTTGCAGTAAAAATTACTCTATATCTCGAGTACTATCAGAAGTTTTTACTGAAAATTAGGTGGCAAGATACCAGTCATTACGATTGTCAACGTCATTGGGAGAAGGAATTGTTATGAATATTACATAAGCAGAGATAATAACTTTCGTATCTACAAGCTTGCTTTGAATATGCTTGATAACATTCGTGTGTTAAATGTTACGTTGCATCTCGAGTGTTATCAGTAATATTGAATAGAAGATTAGGTGGTCAGGTAGCCAAATGAGTGCTCTTAGACATCGATGGCAAACGGAATTGTTATGAATATTAAACAATCGGTAATAATGAAATCAATTTTTCCTCTCCTCCTTTGCCTCTTCTACTATCCCATTCCAGCAGCATGAGCATACTCCGACATCCTCCACTAAGACCGTAGACTCGTCACGTATTAATCTGGTGATGAGAGCGGGGGTAAAATGTATTTCCTCAATCTGGCGACACTGGGCTCCCGCACTAGGAGGATCGGAGACTGACTAGGGGGTTCACCAGGTGTCATCCAGAGCTACCCTGATTTACATTGACCTAACTAACCAGAGGTGGACTAGGGGTTATTTAGAGTATATAGTATACAGTAGAATGTAAGACGTGGGAAATGTAACAGCAAATGTATTGAAAGATCTGCAATAAAGATCTTGTAAATGAATATATACGGTTATATAACATTTTCAAGAACAACTACTCAAGCTGGTTAATTTGTGTCCATAATTTCCAATGTGGTCTGAATCACATATTTCTTGTTTCGAGATATTTAATGGAAAAGGATATTAACCCTAAATGAGGTCCATATAGTGCTTCAAATCCCATACTTTACATATGAAAGTGCATATGTATTTATCGAAGCATTGAAGCGTCTTGCTTATCGAGCGACTTAACCATCAAGGTATAGACAGAAACCTTCAAAACCGAATAGCTATCATTAAATATGAGGAGGCATTGTTTTAACAAAGAATACCGCAGGCATTTATTTAAATTCTTATGTATGCTCATACAGTCATTATACATCACATGATATTTATAGAGTTTGAAGTCATGTGTTCTCATATTACCTTTTGTGGGGATATCCCCAGACAGGTATATTGATACTTTCTATTTTTTTCCTTATGTCCTTCGAGTCGAATGTCGACTTACGTCCTTAAAGTGTAAATATGCAATGCTCGTTGGCAATTAATGCTAATACAATAAATAATGTGCATAATTTACCAAATTAAGCTCGGCTGTCTCGACAAGCCAGTATCTGAAACAGTTGGGTTTTACTGTTGCGTTCAAGATGATCGGGTATCGGTACTTGGTATTTGCGGTCTGCTGTTATCTGTCATGTAAGCACCTTGATTAGTTTAAACAAAATTTACGTTAATACTGTCAACAATCGGGATCATCATTTTTATCCATTCATTCATTTTTATTCTACTAGTTTTTCCGTTACCTGTGTATAACGCTGCACAAAACCATAAAAACGTGTGTAGTAGCAAAGAATTAATTTATCACAATACTGTAATGCACAGTTAGGCCAGTTAGGTCCCGTCGCGAAATAACCTTAGCTTAAGAGTTCAGAGCGACGTTAAATAAGGAAAAAAAAACAATGAAACTAGTGCAAGTGAATTTTGATTTGAACAATAAAATCTCCTTGATTTGACAGCAGTATCTTATCAAGCATAAAGTATCGCTTAATTTTCATTGTAAACATTGTTTATATGTATTATTATTATATAAGAAGACTCAAAAGAAAATTGGGTGACACTTACTTCCATTTAAGGGATGTTTACACTCTGAAAAATCGAATTGTCTAGATCTGTCAAGTGCTACGACATACCCAAAATCGATCAGAAATATTAGAACAGTGATTCCAGTGTTCAATTATCACCTAACAACAAGAAATACTGCAATACTTATTTGTTTCGTTCACAGCTATAAGTGCAAATTCTACATTTCCTGACTGGTGGACGACGCTTGCAGATTTGACATTTCCTCTGGCCACCATTAAGCTACGTCTTTACTACAGGTGATTATTCATACTTCAGTATACATATGCAAGTAATGCAACGGATCTGACGTCGTAAACGTCTGTTACGTAATTCGATAACGTGACATTTCTCAAGGATAGGGTTAACGTTGCTAATATCGAACATCGGATTCAAGTAGACTGCGGATTTACGCATTTATGCGAACAGTCTCGATTGTAAACAGTAGAAACATTAAAATTACATATTAAAAATTAGAACATTTTTATTTTGCACAAAGAGTTCCGCAGTCTATTTATAAGCTGCCGTTGTATTCGTACAAGATCCTGATCCTCATGCAACATTATTAATATTTTTTTATAGAAACTATACGTACACGGAAGTTAGCCTCGCTAATGCAACGCAGCTTGTACCGCATATGAACTTGACTGAAAAGACGCTGTTACACTGTCATGGTTATGACAACACACCAGATCTTCCATTTGTTGTTGACACGATACATGGCACGTATTTATCGAATATTCGGATAAGATTAAGATTTCTGTATATATCTACTAACTGCACAAATTAATTCGTGGTCCAATCGTAACGGATTGATTGATCATTTGCAAACAACCAAAGCACATTCTACTCTCGATGAAATCTACTTAATGTTTAATACTGTACGAATTCACATCGATATCAGTCAAACTCTTGTTTTCCAATCTGTTGCAGCTTATTTGAACGGTTACAGCTACAATATCATTGCAGCTGATTACAGATATGTGACGTACGAAACTTATGCGACTTCGGTTTCGCTGGTCAATGATGTAGGAATGGTTATGAGTTACGCTGTAGAGACTATGGCATTGGCTGGTATGGACAAGCACAAATTTATACTCAGTGGACATTCTTTGGGTAGCCAAATCGCTGGCTGCATTGGACGCAGTATGTCCTTCAAAGTTTCAGAAATAATTGGTATGTAGAATATTAATTAGCTCTGCCATCACATCAACTGCTTGCAGGAGAATGCGTTTATACAAGAGAATTTCCATGTAATAGAGTAACATTATAGATTATAGTATCATGTTTCAGCCGAAGTAAATCAAGTCGTGCCAATATACTATTTCGATCCTGCCACAGCTTTTCGTTAAATTCCGAGGCTTCTTCAAGTAGAATTATTTAGAATTGTTCATAAATTAATTTTAAGTGACATAGTTGTGAGTAAGAAGCATTTAGCATCTAAATTACAGTATCATGTTACAGCCGAAGTAAATCAAATCGTAGGAATTTTATTAAATTGCCTCAATCTGCAATTGCCTTAATTTTAGCTGTCTTGTTTAGCTCGTGATCGATCATTCGTTCGTTTCTCCTAGCAATGGACCCAGCAGGACTTTTTTTTGGATTCCCCGAGCCTACGATAAATGCATTTGACGCGAAATGCGTCAAATGCATTCATTCTGAAATGGGAATTCGTGGAACCCTACTGCCCTGCGGACATCAAGACTATTATCCGAACAGTGGATTCGCGATTCAACCTGGTTGTCCAAACCCTCCAACCCAAGGTGAATATACTTCTTTATCAATCCACTTAGATCTACTGTGTCATACTTCAACTTTCGAATACGCGGCAGTCTGTTGTTTCTCTGTTCAATTCACATTATGATGCGTGTACATAACTCTGAAAGTGGTCTATATTATACATAGAAAGCGGGTTTTTTATGCATTTACAGCAAAATTGAGTAAATTAAATATAAAGCTGTTGAAAAACGTTAAAATTTTAAGATGTCAATATATGATTTCTCCTCTATTAATTTCGAGATGCTTAGAGGAAAATGATAATAACACTAAATGAATTCTATATAATGTTGTATAAATTACGTGGAATTATTTTAGCTTAAAATAATGTGATGTGAAATACTGATAAACTAATTTTCATAAATTTTGTTAGACCACTTTCATAATTATGGAGACATATAGTAAACACCTGAATAGTTATCGAGCTTTGCAAAAACTGGTTCTCGTCCTATCACCGAAGTTGAACATTGGCCGGAAGCCAAAAAGGTGGTTCGGAACTCACTGTAATAAACAGTAGGTTCTGCTGAAATTAGGCGGCAGTGAAAGTGGAATAAGGGGAAATCGATAAAAATGGATTTGATACAATGGACGAAATTTCACACTATACTAGCATAAATTTACCGAATAAATGAACTTTTTCTAGTAAATTACGATGTTCTTACACAAATTTCGTCCACTGTACTAATGAAACGTGAATGAACGTATTTTTGTTATCGTGGCAACTGTTATCACAGCCTCTTCTGCTTTATGCTAATACTATGTATGTAACTATTTCAGACGGGCCGCCGTGCAGCCATAATATGTCTGCAATATACATCCAACAAGCCTCGATACACCCAGAACTTTTTCTCAGTGTAAAATGCAATAGTTGGTTTGATTTTATGGTTGGAAACTGTGACCGGAAAGTTGTGATTCCGATGGGGGAAAATGCACCATGCGAGGTGTTAGTATAATCTTTTCTGGTTGTTAAAGTATTTTCATTGAATGTGCACTGGACGAGCAATGCTTACGAAGCAAGTTGACTCTTGTAGACATACTATTAATTATAATTACACTGCGTATCTTTATGCATTTACCAAAAATTTGGTTGGGTGATATATAAAAGAGTAAAAGATTTAAAAAATTCAAGAATGTTGTAACGTAGTTTTTAATCTAACAAAGTTGTTAAGGGATGTTATTCCTGCTTCTCGCGATCAATGCAAAACGTGTTTATTTTGCATAAAAATCCGCAGTCGAATTATAATTAATTTTACCAGTTAATTTGCACCGTTTTTAACTTTTGCCAGTGTGCACAGCAATCAGCAACAGGTGAGGGAAAATTGATTATTTTTCGAAGTTACCAACAGTGCGATTTTAGCTTTGAGCGGTTCAGTATTATATATAACAATTAAAACTCGTCTAATCAGACGGTAGCCTCTCTGAACAATCTCGCACGTGGACCCGCTAACACTATTTATAAACTTGCAGAGTTTCTGCACAGTATTGCACTTAACTGCCCGTTGAAATTCACAATGTCGTAATGTTTGCAAGGTCGATGTCAATTTCAAAGTAAGCGTGTGCTTGACACTTCAATGAGTAACTATCCAGAACTCTTGCGAGTGGTTTGCATTGTTATCGAACGTACAGTGACTCTTACTAATATTCGGACACTCTTAAAAAGACGAAAATATTTTTAATATTGTACTATACGAATTGAATTTTTTTGAGAAGCTAGAGCAATTAGTTTGACGAAATTTTCAGAATATGTTTAATTGACACAGGTCTAGAAAAGGTCGTTTTTAAATTTTCAATATAGGCCCACATAAAAAAGTTGTAAAATGCAACTTTCAGTATTTTTTCTACAGTTCCGATCAATTGCAATTTTTGACAAAATTTCTTTTCACATCCTGTGGCAAACTAGTTGTCCTAGCTTCCCAGAAAAATTCAAATCGTATAGTACAATATTAAAAATATTATCGTCTTTTTAGGAGTGTCCGAATATTAGTAAGAGTCACTGAAGCTACACATGCCAACAGATTGAACATGCTATATTCAGCCTCTTCTTAGTTAGTGAAAAAATGGGACTCGAATTCGAGTTGAATATTTCCTTTCTGTACCCTCTGTTTTTAGTTAACAAAACCGAATCACGTCGGCTATTTTCGACTTTGTTTTTCTTTGACATTGTGATAGCAAATTACCTCTCACACTTACGCCCACCTGTTGCTGGAAGTTCTACACGTATATTACACGCTGCGGAGGGATTCTAAAGATTTAAGAACCACTTCGAACTCTAGCGCTTCTTTCGGGAAATAATGAACAGCATGCTTTTTACACATTTGTACTTCGAAGAAGAAGGAAACGAAAATATTTATTTCTATTCTTTTCTTTTTAGTACGGGTAAATTTTATCTCCAAACCAACCCGCAGAAGCCTTACGGGAGAGGATTACAAGGAACATTTTATAATGCATCGCTTCAGTGGAATACGTAACTCGAAACTATTTGACAAGCAATAATTAATTAATAATAATTTCAAGATTAATAATTAATGCATTGATAAATCTATTCTGTTAGTCAATGCACGAACTAAATAAAATTTTACGGTGAGCGAAATTTCGGGAAGTGGAAAAATTAGAGGAAACTAAGATTGTATGTTATTTTTAACTTACCAAAATGATTAAAGGAAGCAAACAAATTTTTATGTGGTTTCTGTGTTTTGCAATTGACGAAGAAAATGTTTGCGTTGTATAAAGATCAGCAGTCTGATTATACTATAATTTATAGAACAGTACAAAACCTGTTTTAACGCGATATTGTAGGTACGTCACTTCATGCAAAAATAAATGTTATTGATAGCAATGCCCGTGCCGCAATTTTGCGTAACAAATTAAACCGAATGTAACACTTACCCCAAGAATTAATAGCGTTCTTTTTTTTATATTATACGAGACAATTTTTATGATATGTGCAGAATTATAGAATTCAAAATTCGATCGTTTCTCATGGAAGCAGGTTCGCGATTTCGATATTTCTGAAATGAAAAATCTGAATCCAATGTGTCGATGAAAAAGTCGAAATCATCCATGGCAGAAGTAATAATACGTTCAATTATCTGAAAATCAACGATAATTGTCTACGACATAAATTATATCATATAATATTGGTCGATGCAATCTGCTCGCGATTAATGACGAGATTATATGAAACAATGATTACTATTTACGCCCGTTCTACGAATATGATATGGAATTACAATTAGCAATAAGTAAGAAATAATTGGAAATTCATTACGTAAACAAGAACAGGTTCGTAACAGCGGCACAAATTATTGAGCGTTTCTGTATAAAATAACGATAATTCAAACCAGATGGATACGAAACAATATAGTGTTCTAATAAATAACGCATTACGTATATGTGGTACGTGCTTTATATACGTATCCCGAACAAGTTGAGTCGGAAGTCACAAAATGGCGAGCCACCGATTCTTTTTCATCTTCGCGGCCTGCAATGGTCTTCTGGGATGTGGGTATTTCTAAATTAAATATTTTATTTGAAAAAAATTGAAAATAATTCTCCAATTAAGTTCAAAAAATTTGTGTATGCTGACAATATTTAACGTTTCATTCTGCCCACAGGTGTAACCTTGTCTGCAGCTCAAACCTTTGAAACAGCTGCGGAACAAGCAGCTAAGGATTTACTGACTTTTCCTCTCAATGGAATAAAGATGCGTCTTTACGCAAAGTAATTATAATTGTGGGAAGCAGTAATAACATACAAATTGATATCGTACCTTAACAACTTTGTTCTGTTAAAAGCAACAACTCATTGTTGAATTTTTTAAATCAATTTCTTCATAAATGAATAAAGATCCGCAGTCTAGTAATTATGGTACAACCATGGAGGGGATGATTCTACATTAGAAGACAAGTCGATAATACCGAAAAAGTGTTGTTCGTTCGAGGCTTTATTCTTGAGAAAATCGAGTTTATGCAGGAAGTAGAATTGGTCGGTCATGATCAGACGCGTCAGACGATTTTTTTTTTCCAGGGATCTCTCTTACAAGGAGTTTTCTCCAATAAGTGCAGATACGATGGTGCCTTTCGTTAATTCGACTGAAAAAATTTTAATACATGTCCACGGTTACTTCCAGTCGTTGGATGATCCGTATGTCTTCAATTTGATGCGTGGTATGTATCGATGAAAAATTGGACTAGTGCCAACAAAGTTTAACACATTTTCGAAATGGTTGCAGGATATGTGCAAGGTTATTCTCACAATGTAGTAGGAATAGACTACAGGTATTGTACATACAGGTTTTACTCCTCGTCGGTTCTATTAGCCGGCTCTGTAGCCGGAGTTGTGCGGATTGTTATTGACAAGTTAGTGGGGGCTGGTGTCGATATTGCAAGAATAATACTAAGCGGATTTTCTTTGGGTGCTCAAATTGTTGGAGCCGTAGGTCGCATTTCAAATTATCCAATTGAAAAAATAATTGGTATGTGGAATTAATTTATACAGGTTTCGCACTCCGAATTTATCGTTTTGCAATTAATTCCAACCTTTTACAAATAAAGTATTTTGAAGAAGTTAATTGCTAAGAAATATCAAAATTTCATTTATTGCAAAGATGTATATCCAATACATATTTAAAAGTAATTAACAATTCGTTCACTTTGTAATGTATGAAAACTGTGTATATATATATATATATTCATTGCAGCCATTTTCTGATTTATAAATTAAAAAAATTATTAATACATATGTATGTATTTATTGAAGCGTATTGAGTATTGATTCTTATATTTTGCTCGCAGTAATGATACCGTTCATGCCTGTCTACATAAATAAAATAATTTGATCTAAATAAATAAATAATTCAATTTAAACATTCATAATAAGCGAAATTGATTTGCTAAAAGGTCACTTCGGAGCGCAGAACCTGTAGAATAAATATTTTCGGCGACGAAAATAATTGAAAAACATTTTTATCACAAGTGAATGAATTTCATGTTCTGGCTATGCACTTTCTAATGTCGATCCATGACAGCTATCGACGCTGCCGGACCGTTGTTCAAGATTCTGAAATCTTCTATAACCGCTGGTGATGCAAAGTGCGTTATTTGCATTCACACCGATGAAGACGGTTTTGGTACTTTTCATGAGTGTGGTCATATAGACTTCTATCCAAACGGTGGACATAGAGATCAACGTGGTTGTAATCTCGTCACGAGCTTGAGTGCGTAACAAATCTCCTTCTAACTTACATTAATATTAATATATTAATAATTAATATACTGTATATTAAAGACCTCCCTGAAATGTGTTACAATTGAACCCACATAATTAGTCTAATATTCTCGTACACCATGTTTCTCGTTAATTAATATTAGTTCGTAACTATTATTTTATCAACTGTTGCAGGTGGGTGCAGCCACGAAAGGGCCACTCAATATGTAGCAGAAGAAGCAGTTAATCCAAATAGTTTCCCTTCCATAAAATGCGATAGTTGGTTCGATTTTCAGACTGGAAACTGCAACAAGTCGGCTATAATTCCGTTCGGTCCAAACGCTCCGTGCACTGCGTTAGTATCACACTTTCCGCTTTATACTTATATACTTTTAGTGTATCTTGTTCGAAACATATCCGCAATACGAATTCAGAGTAATTAAACAAGTCAATGGCGTGTTTAAATAAGCGAACGCTTGCCAGACCATTAATTAAAAAATCATCGTCCTCTTTATTGTGTATGAAAGGCGTAGAAACCCATCGGTGTTGGTTTCCCCAGTATGAAAGCTGAGATAATTAAATATCTTTTAATTAAATATTAATTTAAAAAATTCCAGAAAGAAGCAATTAGCGGAAATAAATATGAGAAAGCTTGTGAAGCAATAAAATATTAACGAATGGATCCATCATCCTATTCACAGACATGGCATCCAAAATATGTTTCTGATTGTTGAATGTATTTATTTCTATATTTTACAAAATGATTCTGTTTATTCGCAGGTCGGGTAAATATTTTTTACAAACAAACGAGCAGCAGCCGTTTGGCAGACATATGGCCGGAACAACCTACGATTTCTCGCTCAACAGTATCTTGGGATAACTATTCTCTGCAGGATTTATTTTGTCTAAGGAAGGTAAAACTAATAAGGATCCATCATGCCATATCATGTATTTAGTAGTAGCATGAGGTCTGTCTGTTATTTCGGAAATGTAACAAAATTGTATACTTTGATGTCTCAATAAACAATGATATGTAAATTGATACGTGAACCATTTATCCAAAAAGTACTGTTTCTTGTGATTGTTATCTTTTAGGATGAACACAGCGAGGTAGGATCCAGAAATCATTATTGTAATTATAGAAAACATTCAAATAAATTAAATATTTTAGACAATAAAAAATGTTGAGATTTCTTTGTCGATTCTCTTTTTATACAGCATTTTAATTAATAAAACCCACCTTGAATGTAGAATTATTAATTGATTACTGGCCTGTAGAATTTCGTTTTTGGTGGTTGTGCGAATATTTGGATTTGTATCGCAGCTTTCTAGAAATGTGAGTATGTTTCATATTCGAGTTTATGTTGGAGGAACGTAACCGCAATTCTACTAATAGTTGTTGGGCACTGATTTATGGGATCGTACGAAATAGTTCGGTTACAGTATAGTACACTTTACGTGCCACAGAAATGGTGGTAGCAGTGCGTTGCTGCAACTTTTAAATTTAATTCAAGTGTAGTAATTTTAATATTTTTAGAATAACCGCAAAGCCATTATTTAAACTGAAGACATTTCCGTATCTGCGCTCACAATTACATGAGGTCAATTTGTTAAATTTAGACACATAGTATCTTTCATATTCAAATGTAGAATTTTAAATATAAGCTATCCATTTCTTGAGTTTTCTTATGGAATACATATATTAAAGTCTATCTTATTCTAAAAACCTTTATTTCTCAAAGGTAAGTTAAATCACATTCTAATGATGTCTTTTAAAAGCCTGCAAAAATTTTCACATGGATTTGTCTGTATATATCTTGTAATGTAATAACCATGAAATCTTCATTTTTGCTTAAGTTATTACTTCCTGGTGACCTTAAGTATCAAAAAATGTGATAAAAATGCTGAATACTATTAGGATTACTTTTGAAATTACTGTTTGTGTAATAACATTAAAATTATAAGTGCACATCTCTTAGTAGTTGCTATAAATGGCCGAATCTATCCCCGCATAAATCGTACCTAATTTCTTCTTTCTCCTACCTCCCAATATTCGTGCCAGTTCTTTAGGTTTCTGTAAAATGCTTAATTAATTTTGTTCTTTTAATATATTATAATGTATGCAACAGATAATATTTGTAATTGAGAAACCAAGCAGTTACATATAAATGGGCTGCCTTAGAAGTTTCGTTCAGAAGTCGGCTTGAATCGTTGCGATGACGAACATTCGACTTTTTCCTATTTTCGCCATCAGTGCCTGTTTCATCGGCGGTAAGTACCTCGAAAATGTTTCATTTCAAGAGAGACAAATAAGATACTAATATGTATAAAATATTGTAAGAAAATGTACCGTGTTGCTAATGGCCTTAGATGTTGAAGCAACGTTAAATACATAAATAAAAAAAAAAATATATAAAATCTTCAAATTTTCTATAATCAAAATAATCTGTTCCCTTTCTCGCAGCTACGGTTTTGTCTTTCAACACTGGCACCATATCGCTGCGTCTCTATTCCAAGTAATTATTTTTAATTCTTCACATTGCCAACAAGACACATCTTTCGCAAAGTCTGTGGCATTTAAAAAAGATCTCGGGGCTGGTTTTGCGCGAGTTTTTAGTAATTTAAAAAAAAAATTAGTGAATCGTTTGCATTTAAAAGGAGAACTCATGTACAGAACAAATATTTCTGCACACGTAGTCTAAACGCTTATGCTCGAGGAAAATGTGTAATAATTGATTTTTCCAAAATAAAAAGCCTGAACTCCTCTTAAGATCGCTCGCGATTCATTGATGGTAGCTGGAACGTGATACGAACATTCTAACGATCACTATATACTTCAGGAACGGCTCTTATATCCAACTCAATGCTAAACAAGCCTCACAATTTGTGCCTCATATGAACTTGACGGTGAATACACTGTTTTACTGCCATGGTTATTTGCAATCAACGGACAGCAGCATTGTCGTGCAGTTAATACACAGTATGTTTTCATTGAACTAAAAATATTATAATATTCATACATAGTGAGGATGATTCTTCACGATGTTCGTACAATATTTGTAAAATTGTTACAGGTTTTCTAGCCGGTTTCGATTACAATATCATAGCAGTGGATTACAGGCACGAAGCATCGGACATCTACACCTTGTCGGCTGGTCTTAGCGAGAGCGTGGCTACAATTCTAATTGATAGTCTGAATGATATGGTGGCAGTTGGACTAAAGAAAGATGGAATAATATTTTACGGACATTCTCTGGGCGCTCAAATTTCCGGGGAAGTTGGCCGCAGACTACCTTACAGACTTAAGGAGATTGTCGGTGTGTAAATCATGATTTCATAGTAATTTCTTAATCCTACCAATTGAATCTTTGCTGCTTCAATATTTCTCGTATTTTTAATTTGTCATGATACAGTTTTATGCAATGTTTTATGCAATTTTAGCAACTTAATTTTAAGATGTCGTGACTCGTCAACTGTCTGAAGAGAACGTGATCGTTATTTATGTTTTATGGATTAATTAATTCCTTCAGATTATTAGCTTACACTCGTTCACACGAATCTTCTTTCATTACAGGTCTAGACCCAGCAGGACCTGCTTTTGAGTATTATCAACAATCGCTCTCAGCTGCTGACGCGCTTTGCGTCAAATGCATTCACACTGATATGTACAACTATGGAAATCCAGAACCATGTGGCCACTTAGATTTCTACCCGAATGGAGGATTTCGAGAACAACCTGGTTGTCCAATATTCTCGTACACGGGTATGTAAAACGTTTTCCGTTCTATGTATTTCCTCTGCCAATTATCGAAGTAATTGAATGAGAAATGGCCGAAGTCGTGAGTAACTTCGTTTGCCTGAGAAGAAGCTAGTTAGTTCTAATTACTCTGTCGCTGAATTCTTAATTTCATTGTCGAATTACATCAAGTGCTTTGTAGATGGCAGGTTTCAGAGAAAGTATGGAGTCTTCTCGTAACATTAACCGGAAATTATATTTACTTAAGGGTGGTTCACCTAAATGTAGCCACTTCATTTGTGATGACATAACAAATGTTTTTAATGTAATGTAAACGGTGTCACAAGGTGAATGCTAGCAAATTTTTATTTTATTATGCAAGGTCATTTTTTACGGAGTTTTCAAGGTTAATTGAATTTTGTTTGTTTAATAACATGATCTTGAAGTGGACGCTCACGATACGAAAATTTCGCAAAACACTAGTTAATTTTTAATATATAATTAATATATTAATATATATTTTAAAGAAATTATTTTTTTTTTCAATCCACAAATTGGATTTTGAAATTTTCGTCTAGGTCTAATAATTTCGGAGATACTATAAACGAAATGGATTTTTCAAATACTTTTTTTAGCTCTGTACCACACCAAAGTTTCATTAAAATCGACGTGTCACGGTTGGGTAATCTCCCTTGTACTTTTATTTCATTGTATCTAATCTGTATTATTATTTTTCAAGATCTTTCGAACAGTTGCAGTCATGGCAGATCCGAACAGTTAATGATAGAAGCAGCGACGCATCCGAAAGCGTTCCTCAGTATAAAGTGTCCTAGTTGGTATGACTTTACACGCCAGAGGTGCAATAGGTCCGATATTATTCCTATGGGAGAATCATCGCCATGCTCTGCGTTAGTATAACACTTTTGACTTGATAAATTGATCATTTATCTCAGTGTTTGTAATATTTATCTATATTTTGCAGCGCCGGAAAATATTACTTGCTGACAAACGCTGAATCACCGTTTGCGAGGGGATTAGTGGGCACAGTCTACCCCAATATTAATATAAAATCTAACTAATTCTAATTAATGTTTGAATAAAAATTTGAATAAAAAAGCATCGAAAAATAAATGTTTACCTTGTTATTTCGTCGATTATTAACCACTGCGTCAATTTGACACCGTGGGACAGATTCGGTTCGCGAAGTAAAGAACGGATTTTAACATACGGCAAAAAATGAATTGTCCTTTTTAATTCGGTTATTTGTTGTACGGTGTAAGAAACGAGGCGATGTTCATAAATTTGCATGCTTCTGTGAAGGTAAGCTGTTCGATAGCTTACCTTTCTCTTTGAGCGAGCCATTCTTTGATCCCTCACATTTTCGGCTTCTCCAGGCGGCCTTTTGCCCCACACCACAACAGCTATACTAGTGTACGTAAATATAAGGACCGTTATTGGTATCACGTACTGGAGAACCAATAAGGCTATGGAGTAATAATATCTGAAATACACACGTACGAGTCAGTTGTTATCCGACGGCGTAGAACAGTAAGTATAATAGAGATGTGCAATACAATAGAACAGGTGAAAGGCTCCGCTCGTTTTATTAGGTTTTCACATATGAAACGTACGAGTTTTAACTTCTCGACGCTTATACCCTGGAAACTATTAACGCTGTAGCATAAAGAAATGTAGGGCACATCAGGACGATTGTTGAATTCCTTTTGAGGATTATAAATTTGCTTTGTGGAGCTTTGTTTTCAAAAGTATTTTATGTGGAATCTCTCATTTAATTTTAGACAAAGGGATCTCACTATTTTCATGCGATTCGATTCTGTTTCTAGGTCGTTATCACGGCGAAAATCAAACAGATTTACTTGCAAGAGCGGCAGTGGATAATATCTTCTGTTTGTACAGGATGTCACAAAATTGAATGTCACGGCCACCGTAGCGTGATCTACACCTATGATTTAGTGAAGATTGGCATAAAAAACTCCTTGCAAATTAAGGTAAAAGAAAAAATTTTTTTTGTTTAATCGTGTTCTATTGGTCATGAGGACCGTATGGACATCTATATAATTTTATTCATAAATTTAGTGCTAAGTTGGTCCCTAAGTTAGTTTTAAATTTTGTTTTTTTACCTTGGTTTTCAAGGTCAAGGGCAATTTTGCAGGGAGTTTTTCATGTCAATTTTTACTAATGCGACATACAATTTCGCGACACCCTGTAAACTCAAAATTTGACTTATTGCAAAGATTTACATCAAGTGCTTGGTTAAAAGTGATTACCAACAAGTGGATTTCCGTGCATTTATGAAGAATTTCGCTGGCTAAAATATAAAACGATTAGAAAAATTGAAGAATATTGTAATATTGTCTTCGCTGTAATAAAGCCGTTAAGGGAGGAGATCAATTTTTATCTTACTGCTGCTTCGCACGATCAATGCAGAACATTGTTATTTCGCACAAAGATCCGCAGTCTAGAAATAAAAGAACAAAAGCAGAGATAATCGTAGCTTCAGTGATCAAACGAAGTCGTAAGTAATTATGGATCGTTTCAAAGCGATTGCAAGCAAAGTATTAATTACAACTACCGCGTTATTGAACGAACAAAACGAAGATTGAAACGTGAGCTGCTACATTCCACGTGTTCCATGCGTTTTTACTGGGTTGGCAAGAAAGTAATTTCGGTATTTTAAGGTGAAAGAAAACCGAATTTCTTTATTCGAGAGCGATGAATTTTAATCAATAAAATAATTTCTTCTTTATTCTTGTTGTGAAAAAATCATCGAACTAAAGAAAAAATATCATATTCGTTGAAGTTCATTGGTTGAATGAAAAAATTCGGCTCCATTTCACCTTAAAATACCGAAATTACTTTCTTGCCAACCCAATATATTGGAAATGTTTATATTGGATCTTATCGATGGTGAATGTATTTCAATATAAATCGTGGAATTACTTGAAGATGCATTACCTATTTTTTGTCGATGGCCAAACTTCTTCGCAGAGATAGTGATTGCATACTATGTGCTGTAGCGATGGCTGCGTCAGTTTCGATACAATGGGGATCGGTGATGAAATTGCTACCGCGAGCAACCAAACAGACAGAATCAGAAATTGGGCCTGTCGTTTGCTCAGTTTCGGCTTCAAAGGCCACATGATGGCTCTGTAACGATCTATACTTATCGCCACGAGGGTGTACGCGCTCACGAGGACTGACACCGCCTGAAAACAGAACACGTGATCATGTTGTTAGCCTGTGAATTACAAATCAAAGCTTAATTTAACAGTTCTACATGCAAAATAAAGACGAAGCTTCTTTGCAATCGACTTTAGAATCATTTCACCCTTCGCCCTCGAGTGGCGACTAAGAGTCACCGCTAAACATTGCTATGCCATTATTCAATAAATTGCGGATCTTTATGCATTTATAGCTTATGAAAATGTTGAAAAAAGCTAGAGCATAAAATTCCACAGAATGTAACACGACTTTTATTTATTTCAGATCTAAGTATATAAAAGCTACTACCCCTGAAAATAAGATTTTTCTTGGTAAGATAGGAATAGGAGATAAAATGATAGTCGGAAGAAATGTTAAATTTTCCAATTGAAATAATTTCGGCAGGGGGTTAATATTTCAAAAATCGATTCTATATGGAGAACGGTCCCTCTGTTGGACACGGGCAAGCTCAAGATGCCTCGCGCGAAGCACCCCATATATCAAGTGATCTTAGAAGGAACGAGACGAGGGGAATAAATTTTTTCTGATCGAATTTGAATGATGAATGCTAAGGACGAGGATTGAGTCACGAGCCGAAGTGTTGGAATCGATAAACGACTTTCGCGAACGAACTGGCCTGCAAATAGTGGTATCTTGGGTAGATGCTTTAAGGACATGAGGGTTGCTAACGATGAGAGCAAGTCATTAGTCGGTCAGTCGTCATCGTGGTAGCGTTGTCGTTGTCGTTAGTGATCTAACAAGCGGAGGTAGTGATGTGAACCAGTGATTTTTCTGGTTTTCGACAGCTTTAAGCTCGAATTAATGTGTTCGTTATTATTTCCATGTTATCCCCTCTCTCCGTCGGATTAGTCACGTGATGTTCTGACGAAACGCGTCACGTTACCAGGCCATGGGGAAGAGTGGGGAGTTAGCGTTACGAATCATATCGTTGGCCTCGTACGAAAACTGCCTAAGTCCATCTTCATGAAAATTGGGTTCCCAGCTTCGTCTTGTTGGGTACTTCAATTTCTACGGTTTGAGGGTAATAGTTCAGCGATAAATTGTTAGGTAGTATTTCACTAAAAATTGCCGTATCATTATTCAAAATATTGTTTACATTATTAAATATATATCGGTATCTAACCAATTACTAAATATTTAGATATTGTATGACGTGTCATAACAATTTCATATTTATAAAAAGAAAAAAATGGTATAGAATGGAATTATTCTAGCTAGAAATTCTCCGAGTGTAAAGGGTTAATATCAGAATTTGAAAATTGCGTGTAATGCAAAATAGTTTTGCTTTAAATCGTTTCTTTTCTCGCCTCCTGTAAAGTTTACTTTTTGGACTTGGGCAATTTTTACGCGAGGCCGACGATATGCACATAGAAAAATGTTTGCTTCAATTCATTTGATTGTACTGTATGGTGATTGTTCTACTTGTGCTTACAGAGTTTCATCATTTTCTGAACGACGGATGCTATAATTTCTTTCGACGAAAGATAAACGCTGTAGCCCCCAGCGATGATAACAGGCCGTTTCCTACGCGACGGTCGACCTTTGTGGATGCTGCGACAACATCGATACCGCGGACTCTATGCGAAATAGCAGATCATCGACCAATTTGGAGAAAGCTCTAATTTTCTGCAGAGGAAACTTCGCTGATGCCGACCGTAACATGGTTACACGAGTTTCCGCCCAAACTGTCGGAAACTGGCCGCAGAGGATGGGAATTTGGGACGCCGACTGTGGGATTTTATGTCACGAAACCGCATACGAAACGAAACGTTGCATAATAATGCGATGTAACAAGCTTCGAATCATGTCAATTATTGAAATCGACTCGTTTCCTATTTTGATTTCTCACCGCACACTGTCGTCCATAAATCACCGGACAATTACTTATCTTTAACAAAATGGTAATTACTATTGCTGTATTTCTACATATACTATTGTATTTAAATAACTGTTGGGAAAAAGAGACTGAGAAAGTTCTAGACGCTGTAGAACTTTAAAAGACTAGACAACATAAGAATAATAATTAAAATCTATAAAAGATATTACATTTTGGTCAGATTTGATTTGTTGATATGTTCTGATTATATGTTCTTTACATTCGAAAAAGTTTGTTAATACCATTTTCATTTCATAATACAGGTCCCAATTAGAAGAATTCAAAATTTAAAATAAAAAAAAATATTAAAATAAAAAAAATAAAAAAAATAAAAATAGAAAAAAATAAAAAAACGATGACTTTTCCGTGGAAAGGAATTTTTTCAAAATTTCAGAGAGAATATTAAAAGTTCGGCCTGCATTGAAAATGTAAATAATGAATTTCGCAGATCTGTGCCACTGATTTATAATACACTGTGAAAATTTCATCGAAATATAATGTCAGGACTAACTGCGCAGTACTCGTTAATACATTTAAATGACTCTGACTGAGACTTCATTAATTTAACAGGATTTTCCGTATTTAGCAGCGAAACGTGATAATCGTTTATGATGGATATGACCAAAATATTGTTCGGAGTAAACATTTACCGTAATATGTAGTAAGCTATTAGTTTTATTGTGTCAATTATATTAATAGCAAATATTTCCATTAATTATTAATAGTTGACTATGATAACTAATGCCACGCTCAAATAATTCCTGCACAGCATGTTTAACTGTATCGATCGATATCTGCACTAACATGTTACACTTCTGAACCATCAAACTTATGTGTTCCAATCAATTTATTACATACCAATTCTGAATTGTTCTTCAAACGCGACTTTTAGAAATCAACAAGGTCTGGTATTAAACTGTTTAAACCTTCAAAGGATCTGAATCTATCGGGATGCAGAATGGAATACTTTGTGCGTCTTCAATTGAGAGGTTCACCACGTAGATAGAACGTACGTGCGAAGGACTTACTTAGGGTAGTAATAACGACTTTGACGTAAGTCGCTTTTACTTCTGTTAATGCGGGTTCGTGACGTTCGGAATGAATCTCCGGAATTGCTATTGCTGAATTTGCTGCGTTGTCGCAGTCTAGATTTTCGCGGCTTGTTCGAAATACAAGAAAAATGAAATCCCACGGACGGGTCATTTCTAAAATTTTTCAACGAACGGACGATTTCCCGTCGTTGGTCTCCCGGTTTGATAAACGAGTGGCGCGATATTGAATCGCCGGTGATACACGCAGGACGTTGTGTTGAACTCATTCGATTTTCTTCCAAGTTGTCTGCTAATGAATTCTTCTTTTGAATTTACTTTTTTATTATCTATCATGCTTACCAATCAGCACACCTTTGATTATTAGGACCTCCTTCCTGTAGCTCTGAAGGAGGCCTTGGGAAGGAGGAGTGGGGCGGTACCTGACTCGGTCGACGACTCGTCTCGGTAATTTGACGCGATACGCTTAACGGTTGCGGATGATCCTTCGGAGGGAGTAGATTTATGGCACGTTGTCCTTAAGGTGTATAAAAACTGAGCATTAAGCAGATGTCACGACTGGTCGCCGAATGATTCTGATTTGCTCGAAGAGGAAACTCCTCTCGAAGAAGATTCTTAGCCACGAACGCACCATAAATACTCTCCAAAGGAAAACCACGTGTATCGTTCCTGCGCGACGGAACAAGCATTGTCTGTCTGTCCGTATAGTATAAATGGACCTTAACCCTTTCGCTGCTGAGTTTTTACGGGAGCAGCACATAGAAAGAGAGTTTGGAAACGTATATTTACGGACGTAGCAGCGAAAGGGTTGAATGCATAGATTGCGAATGAAGTTTTTGAGGCAACCACTAAATAAAACGAAAACGTAGAAACGATTGTAGGTCATACCTGAAGGAAGTTGACGGTGGGACAAAGCTTCGGGCCGAACGGCCAATACTGGAGCACGAAAAGGCTGACGAAACTGGGCGGCACGCAGAACAATGCCATTAGGATGTCGCCGACTGCTAGGTTCACGATGAACAAGTTAGTGACGGTTTTCATCCGTATGTCAGAGTGCACCACGTAACAGACCAGACCGTTGCCTGACAACGCAACGATGAAGACAGCACCGTAGAAGAAACAAATGATGCACATGAACCAGCTCGTCGAGAAGATGCTGTACGATCCCACGAAATAGTTACACGTGATTTCAAGTTGGAGTGGCGTCGAGTTCGTGCCATCGTAGACCTGCACGATGTGCACGGTGTGGTTGTCTTCGCCGTAGATGTAGCTCATGGTCGTAGCCACCCACCCCTCAGAGCATGCTGACACCTAACAGTAGAATCATCGGAACGTTAAAATACTGTCTCAATCATTTGGACAAATTAAAACTTTTACAACAATCATTTTAATTGTCCGCACTGAAGCTGCGACGGCCTGCGAATCTTTCGAAGCGATCTTCTTTAGCGTACACAATTGTTCAGCAGTGAATATGTTCGATCCGTCACGCTCAGAGTGAAACGCATGGTATTGGTTTATTTTACTATTTTTCTAATAACCTTTGCGTCGCCTCGTATTGTCAGTTTCTTTTATTGATTCGGTAAAAAAAGGAAGAAGCCGTAAAGAAAGCTATTTGTTCTTTGTCAAGCGGAGTTGGGTAAAAATCTCGTCGTTCTCCCCTGGAATAAATATGTTTTTTTTCAGGAACGTCGTCTTATTAATCTTAGAAAGATGGAACACGATCTTCCTTACATAAATCCATTCCCCTCGTCGTTCTGCGTATAATTGGTACGAGGTAATCTCGGAAAATTCTATACAGCTTATGGTATAGTTAGACTCTACAACACATGCAAACATTTTTCCAGACAACTTGTAAAGTTGTTTAACGGAAGTCTGTTATTTGTTTAAAGGTTTAATGAAATTGTTAATAAATTAAAAAGTTAAGGAAACTGCTGGTATACAGTTCCAGCACTCCGGTAAGAAGCTTTCGTGTAGTTGGGATCATAACTCAGCTTTTAGTGAACTTCTATCGCTAAATATTGATCAGTTATAATCCGATAATGAGCTATTACGGATGATGGTATTCTATTACAACATTAATGATAGCTTTCACGTGAAAGACAACCGTGAAAATATTGATAATACAAATACAGTCAGTGAAAAGAGGAGTTGCCAGAAAATAACTAACGCAAATTAAATTCTCGGCGTGGGAGTACACGTGCTTCCAGCGAAATTAAATCATGTAGAAAATATTAGTGATACATAATTTGTTATAGCAGAGAATGATGTTATTTAAAATGTTTGAAATGCTTATTTTAAATCTTCTAGAACACATAACCAGAATGTCATTACCTCTCTGTACATTGTTTCTGACATATCGAAATGATTAAGAGAAGAGACAAATTTTTGCGCATCTTTTATTCGCAGTAATCGACACAGACAATTTTTATTTTGTATAAAGATTGCCAGTACGGCGATTAGCATTTTCTCAGCCGTTCACGTCGGTTTTAAAAGAAACTTTGAAGTTCACACAATTTCTGATGGCATTAACATTTCTGTAACATTTGCATAAATCGATCATAATCACGTATGAGAGGGCACGAAGTACAGTAGGAACTCGATTAACCGGGTCGCGATTATCTAGGGTCTGGGCTATGCAGCCTCTTGATTGTCCAGAGGCTCTGATTTCAGTTAGGGCTTAGGATAGGGTTAGGATGTTCCAGAAAGATTGCAGGTTAATCCAATTGGCTCGAAACGAGACAGCAATGATTAAAATACAGTAACATCCAATGATAAAATCATTTTGTTTTTAATTGCCTTTTGATGAAATTCCTGCTGATTGAAAATAAACATTTTTGGCATGAGTCGTGGACAGTATTTATTTATCAGAATTTATTTACTACCCTTAAATTGAAAATTGCATAAGTATCTGCAGTCTAGAAATGACCAATGGAAACAATGCCATCTCTACACGAGAAACGAAATTACTTTACAAACGAGCTAATTATAATAGAACAATGACTATTTCCCATGAATGCAAAAAATTCTAAAAATAATGAATTCATTATTATTTCACTGTGTGCGAGAAAAACGGTTCCGCGGCGTAAACGGCGTTTCTCCGAGAATAGTAACAAATTGCAATTGGAAATGAAATTAGAGTTAAAATGAGTAAAACGTGGATTTTACGTAATCAAGAACAGTCAATTTTTGTTCACTTCATTCGCGATTGATAGTTCCTTCGTTCGTTTGGCTTTGTAAAATGGGAATCTTGTATCTCAGAAAATTTCATATAATTTCGATTGCAAAGCAGCGGAGTCTGCAACGAGCACTCGAAGAATTAAAGGCAACAGCTAATTCCGATTGCCATCTTTTGTTTTTTGTTCTTCCACACAGATCTGTATATAGAATTCATTGCCACAAATGCCCTATTCAATACTTTCCACGATTGCTTTCTCGATGAAAGTATGGTCTCGTTATTTTTCAGTTTCCCTTTCCTTTCGCAGAATCTTTGGGAAAGAAAAACTTATTAAGTGTTGAATTCATTGTTATTATAAAATATGTTAACCCTCGCAAGGTAAATAGCAAATGAATAACACAAATTGCTTCGTAAATTTATAAATTACTCTCGTTTTTAATAAATGTGGGATTGAATTTTATTCATATAAAAATTCTTTTTAAAAATTTTAAGCTGGTCTCTTTGAGACCTCACATTACCTTCCGTAGGTTATAATCAGAAATAATGTTACTGGCTTAACCCAAATTTCATTTTAAACAGAAAAAAACATCAATTTTTTTCCGTATTTCAGTTTTTTCACAGATTTATTTGTCCTATTTATTATTTCATGTTTATGGATTATACATGCACGAAGTAATCGCGGCTGCAGAAAATTTAAATTCAAAATGGAACGTTCATTTATTAACACAGTGCAAATGTTGCCGCTGTAACATTAGTGAATTTTTGTCACTCGGTTGACTGCAATTTCACCTACTGTGGAAATATTGAAGTATGCGATATTTTGTACATTTAAATATTGGAATAGCTTCGACTAAAACGTCTGATTACATTTGCAAATCACGTCGCAAATGACTATATCCGTAAAAGATTTGAGAAATCGTAGAGGCTGAAAAGAATGTATAAGTAAACATTTAGACGGCGAGACAAATGAAGCCGACTTAAAAGTAAGATTGATGAAGTCGTTAATGTCCAGTTATTTATTCATTAAATTAAAATTTCCCGCGTCAAGTTTTAAGCCCGACAAGAAAAATGAGGTTGCAACTGCAGTAGAAAAATGCTGGTTCCTAAAATTTTTTGAATTTTTTTATTTAAGAACATTCAGGGAATGCAGGCGAATTTTTTTATCGAGTTCTGTATTAATTTTTTTATTTTAGAACATTTAGGGGACGCGGGTAACTTCTGCTTTTATTTTCTTCGTCTCCAATCTAGCTTTTTACAACCAAAAAATTAGGGGTACAACTGCACGCGTGAAAGTTTTGATGAGAAAGACAGTTTTTATGGATTGTGTATTGTTCTTTTATTGGAGAAGGTATTTTACTGTCTTTGTTTTTAATTAAACTTTTTATGATTCGGAAATAAGAAGCAGAACTACTGTTAGCAGTTTTGATATGAGAAAGATGGTTCACTCGAGGTGGCAGAAGAGTTCAAACAATTTTCACAGAAACACGTGAACGTAGAAATTCTCTTTGCCAGAGATGATTCTAAACAAGCACATAAAAGATTCAAAGGATCTGGTGCATTGAATACCTAAAGTTTTTTTATGTATAAAATCGCGCAGAATCGATATTCACAAAAAAATTCGTATGTAAAATCTTCCATAGAAAAGAATATGAATTTAAATTTTTCAGGTACACCGTCGCATGCATGAAAAATGCGATGACACGAAGCTTTCCCTTCTTTTTCGACTTTTTTTCGGTCTAAACATAACCACATTCTGGGTATGACGTGTCAAAAATCGTATGCATAGTGGATCCATTAAGTATTTGGACATAGTATCGGGCGTTTAAAAAATTGCCTGTGGTTAAACATTGAACCATTGTATTAGGTTGTTCGGAAAGTCATTTCGTTTTCTGAAGGAAATAGTTTTATGACATTTTGCGATTTCTGAGGCAACTTAAAGATCCCATACTCGAAGAAATTCTGGTTTTTATTAGCAAAAAAGTGAGCTGCACGACTTTCTCCGACTCGTCTGAAGTGAAATACGGACCTCGAAAGATGATAATCCGATGGCACATAATCTCCTTAAACATCACACAATTTTTCTATCGTACGCTGCATTTTTACCTTTGTGGTAATAAAAAAAAAACAAGAAAAGGTGATGAAAATGCGTACTTCATTTGTGCATATTGGTTTTGAAAATTACTTTCCGAGCGACCTAGTACATTGTCTACACCTGAAGCTCACTTCGTGCAAGAAGAAACGAGTGGTTACAATTTAGTGACTAAACAAAATTTACTGCAGATTGGGTAAACGCAATTTCTCAGTGTCAAAAATGCAAATTGCCGTCGATAATTGTCGGCGAGGGAGACTTCCGGGTGAAGTTCATTAATCTCCGCGCAAAGTACATAGAGGAACGCCTAAGTCGGATTTATTATAGCCTAACACGAGGCGTCGTAAATTTGGTCGCACTTATTGCCGGATTACAATTTCAGTATTGCTTGCCAGGAACGCTAAGGCAGAGTTTAACTGTGTTTCGAATTAAACTGAGGCAAACATGTCGCGGAGACTGCAAACGCGTTCTGTCAGTATTGGAATCTTTTAGCGGAATGGTCCATAAATTGCATGATGTAATTGCATGATATAATTGCAAAGATAAACAATTTAAACATGCGCCTTCTTTTTATTTTCAACGTTTAAATATGAATCTTCGCATTTAATTAAACGAGTGTAAAGTGTGGCGTAACGGGAAGCTCAGACATTATCATGAAAATTGAAATTACCATTTGCGCAGACATTCTATATTTATCCGTGTACGTGTACAATCCATTTACGTTTTATTACGATTTTAGTTGAACCATATTGCATACGGTACAAGCGAGATTACAAAAATTATTTACTTGCTGAGGAAAGGCTGCGACTGATAATAGAGGCTTCCGTAAAGATTTTAATCGAAAAATAACATGGGAAGTTTTAATCGAAAAATAACAAATTTGGTTCGATACACACAGCTAAGCGTATTAACATTCTCGATTAGAAATACGTGATTACTTTAGAAAATGTTAGTGGCGCGGAAAACTGGAAATGAATACGTGAAATAATTGAATGTTAGCGAAGTCGCATCTGATTACCTTCCTATTTATTTTCCGATATCTATTTGCATCGCTCGGAATGCCGACGGAAATCGTGTTGTTCAGACACGGTTTTCGTAAAATAAACTCGGTTACTTGCCGTAAAAGACACGTGCTATTTCAGACCAAGAAGAGATATTCGGAGCGACTGCGTTAAATATAACAATAACAGTGGATGTACAGAGTATTCGTACACCTTTTAACACCCACTGCAAGTGCATTTCTACTTCATTCGCCCTCGTGATACGACGTTAACATGTTTATTCTGCCGCCGTTATCAGCGTCGTAAATTTCCGGGAAATTTTGGGTTCGTGTCGTTCTCCATTCCAATATACCAAGTGTTTTCGACAATCGTTATTTTTACATTTATTTAAAACACGAAGTAGGGAAAGCTGTTTTTTTAAAAAACAGCACGATAATGTAACATTTTCAGAGAAGCTCTTGAAGTTACTTTTAATTTTCTGAATGGCGCACTTCGATGTACTGTATTCGTAGAACCACTATTAATTTTATCCATTTATGGCAAGAATGAGGAAGACTGAAACAGTATGAGCATTGTTAAAATTTAGCTTTTGTTTCTTGCAACTGATCCGCAGTCTGGTTATAAATAATTGCAGCAGATCACCTTCCTTCCCAGAACGAACCTAATTAATTCGCAAGCCACGAGAGTTGATAAAACTAACAGTTTCAATATTCCATGAAAATGTTTTTCATCGGATATGAACGGAAGCAAAGACAAAGGTGAACATTCGCGTCGAGCCAACAATGGCCGAGGTCTTTCTAAGAACCTGTTATTTTCATCTCGCGGCGCCGGAATTGGACTATTTTTCTACGGTGTAGCTACGGACGAGTTTTAAAAAGTGATACGTATGCATATTTAACGAGTCACCGGGCGATTTTATTCTCTTTGTCGTCCGTCTGTTTCGCGCGGCCCCCGCGCAAAATATGTTGTACCGCGTAATTGGAGCATTCCCTCTGTATTAAAATTTTCATCAAAGACGAATAATCCGCCTTCTCCGTTCCTCCGGTCGTTTGCTTCTCGCAGACTAACCCGCGCGATAAAAACTAGAAATTGCACGCGAGATGCACCCGGTCCCGTTTCCGCAGTGCGAGCACAGTTGAAATAATTTAGCGACCGGCACCATTGTCCGACATAACGTATTCCAACGTTTCTGTTGCCTTAACTGTGCACCTTGTTCTTTTTTCCGAGCGATAATCTCAGCTAATTTTCCCGAAGCAGATTTCACTTTTATACGTGGAGATTAGGGTTGACCTTAGCTACACCTGTTGACATTTTTCCTGGCGAGATTTTTTTCACGCCGTCTCCTAAACTCATATTATTGCGTAGGAAAATAAATCTTGCGAAGGATGAAATTAATAAGTAGAGTGCGGATGCAATTGAAATAATTTATGCAATTTTTAATTTTTCTAGGCAAATTTCAAGGAAGTGAGAACAAATAAAATCTTGTTTTCAGTGGTAGTAGCCTTTACGAATTATGTGGAATTTTATATTTTCGTATTTTTTGAACCATTTTTAATCAGTTGACGTGCAGTTATTTCTATTTCAAAGTTTCGCAATGATCTAGAATTTGAGATATTTTATTTTTGCTCGATTTCGTAGCTGAAAAGTAGGATCTACCCTAACGGAGAGGCTAATCCTGAAAAATATAAATTTTTTATTTTCTCAACCGTTTCAGTATTTAATTCTCCGCATTATTCTTGTCTGGAAGTACGGATACGGGAGGTTCTGCTGTGCACGAACTTTCGTTGGCAGTTAACCAAGTTTCGTAGGTGGCAGATGTGGTGCGAAATGTGTTAAGCACCCGAACCGGTTAACGTGATTTAGGTTAGTATAGCTACGCGGTATAGCTAACTGCGTTGCTACACCCTTAGAAAGGAAAACTATAGGAGGAAACCGTGACCAAAGCCGCGCCAGTTGGATAAATTGCTCCGTCTTTCATTGGTTCATTCGATTAGAAGTGTCTTCAACATTTCATCGATTCTTCTGACTTCAAGGATATTTTCTCGAGCGAAATTTAATCCTCGTATGCTCCTCAGAAAGAATTGCAGAGAGTAGCCGAAGGTAATGTTTCATCCACGTTTGCTTCACACTTTAAACTAGCAAATTTAAATTACAACATCACTAAAAGATAAAATCAAAGTTAATTTTTCGCGATTCACTCAAACATACCGAAGAATTCTAAATCTTCTCACCGGAAGATATTGGAGCAATTGAAATTCGTTTCTACCTCGTCTTCTCGACACGGTTATCTATCGATCAGGAAATCTTTTAAAGCGTGACTAACCCTTTCGGAGAACTTCACGCCCGGCCATACTTAACGAAAAATTCTGATGATCTTACGACTCGTATGGCTCCAACGTCACTTGATTCTGTTAGTCGACTTTCAAACTCGCGAGCGGATTTGTACATCTATACGCGAACTTCCCTTCGCGAAAGAAGTTTTAAGCGTTGCTTTCCGTATGCGACATCGATACGTTCCATCCGAGAAACGAAACTTTCTTTCTCGTATTTATCCGTGTTTTTAAAAGTGAAGCTAATACTCGTATAAGATAGTGCTGAACCGTGTTAGCCGAACTCGACATCTTGAAGATTACGCCGATATCAAGGATTTCTTAAATCGGATATGTAATTTCACTTTGAAATTATTTCAGTGGTGCACTTCTTTTAGCGAGAAAATTAATTGTCCAACTTAGAATTCGTTGTTGGTACGCGTTGATCATAAGTCTGCTTTCTTCGATCGATTAATTTACTTTGATAATAATAATAATTGCGTGATAATAAAAAGTAATAATAATAATAATTGTGTTATCGGTGTAGTCGCAGCAACCGCTGTACAACAACAATCGCTATAAACTTCGGCAACCCGACGTGTATGAACGCATAACTACAACGCTCAACATATTGCGTGTCGGTAAATTACACTGCAGCGGGATACACGGTAAACGATCGATAGCAGTTAATGCTTCGACACTATAACATTATTCTTGATGCAACCCAAGCACCGATTCTGCACTTTCGAGGAAAGCAAACAATATGAGTGGCATTCAATGAGATTTCTCCCGGTGGCTTGAGTGAGTCGTACGGAGTTTCACAAAGCCCTAGGCAAATTGATGCGCTATTTCCTGCAATCAACCTCGGAGAGATGAAGGATAAAGATTCTACAGTCTGTCGACTGTATTCTGTATCGACTCTTTATTCTACAATTTATTAAAACATATACGCCATTGTTGATTGCGATAAAGTGGTGGATATTTTTTTGCAGAGGGTCAGAAATGTATACATAGTGAAATTAGGAAAGACGTCGTATAATTCGTGTTCGAGTCGAGTAAAAGGAACTCGGCAATCCTCGGAGGTTCTAGTATTTCTGATATCAGACAAGATAAGCCCTCGCCCGAACAGGCTGACGAAAGTCCGAGATAAGAGGGTCAACTGACAATGAGTGAGCGAGGACGATAACAAAGGAGTCCGTTGGCAGTGTTTCTGCACAAGATTTGTCGATATTGCTTTGTCACTTACAAAAATCGTATCCTACACTTTTCATAGCATTTATTGAGGCGTTCTAACGTACCAAAAATATTCATTATATGTAGTATCTAGGATTAAAAGTTATTGTTTCGTTCTCTCCAGATTGAATTTAAGAGTAAATTAAAATTTTTTAAAATAAAAATCGTACTAATTTTATCTAAGATAGAGAATATGTAAATCATATCTGACCAAAATGTACTATATTATCTAAATTTTAATTATTATTCTCATATTTTCTAATTCTTAAAATTTAAGTGGCGTAATTGTTTTCCAATTTGGCTTTTTCGGCAGATAGTATCTGTACATATTTAATTTTGCGTTCAAATATTATCGAATGATAGCTACATCTCATTAAAATAGAACAATAAAAACAAGATGGAAGTATTTGTTGAAGACAAGTAAGTAAGACTATTTTATTTCCTAATTACTGAACAGTTTTTTTTATGTAAAGCAAAAATGGTTGTATTTATTTTAATATCTACAAATGAACCCTACAAGCTTCTTAATTAAAGTTTGTCGCAGTTCACCGAAGAAAACATCGTCGCAATTGCGTTCGAGAAAAATCCGGAGCGTTGGAAATTCGAGCGGATTTAATCTACGGAAACCTCGACGATTTCACGGTACAACCAGCGGATAAATACCATGTGAAAGTACGCGTTGGTAGTGCTATCTATCAAACTAAGTTTCGGCAGAACGCACGCAACACTAATCAATCTATCTGGAACGGTGTAGAATGTGCCAGCAATAACCATTGCTCAAAAAGCGACACACGCAATGTATCGTGCAACTGTTCGTTTGTAATTCCAAAGAAAATAATGCGATATTAATAATAGGTACGCATTTTCATAATTCTACGGAAGCTGTGCTAACGAATGCTTGGGAAATGTCGGATTAAAGCGAGGGTCGACATTTACATGGGGCAAGACGTCCCATTTCGAATAAAAGATAAATATAAACCTTTTTATCATGAAATTCACAGTTCAACGATTACTCAGACATACTGTTGTTTCTAATATTGTAAATCAAATTAAATAATAAATGTAACGTGAAACGTCAGTTAGTATTCATTTTTTGGTATTTAAATTTCAGCGAAATAATGCACATTTCCAGCTCGGATTTTCACTACTTATAGGTATCATAGTCATTGTTAGAATCAAGAGACGCGTAAAGAATCATAGTACGATCATAAAGTGCTTCCGTACTCGGAATTAATGTTAGAATTAACCTTCAGTTACTCGCACTCCACTTTCTACATAACTGTTTCAAATTAATCAAGTTTTACTCAATAAAATTACCACTTTAATGCGAAATAAATATTTTCTAGTACAGTCGAAAGTTCTATTCACGCTTGAATCTCTACAATTGAAGTTACGGGACTATAAGTACTATACGCGAGTAATTAAAAGTTGAATGCGAACGAGATTCAGTTCCGAACAAATGAATTTCGGACACAACAATTTTTATTTTTGTTCGTTCTGTATTCGTTCCGCAGTTGTAATAGTTGTAACCAATTTTTTAGCGAGTACTCGAACATCGATACATTTACTCGCGTCGGACATTAACTCTTTACACTCGGAGTAATTTGAACTTAAAAATTGAACATTTTTTCCAACCTAGAATAGTTGCATTCCACTAACACCTCGTACAATACCTAAACGTTCAGTAATCGATTAGATACCGACATGTTTAATATATTTAATAATGTAAACAATATTTTGAATAATAAATGGAATAAATAGATGAAGATAAAAAAGATATTCAGATACAAAGTGGTGTCTGAAGTCGTTGAAAGCAGAAGTTTAAAAGACAACGTCAAAGGGAGACGGCACAGGACGCCACAGGTATTTACTATGAAAGTTTACAACCGAGAAGTCAGTCTAATGAGCAGGTTCAAGAAAAACATGGAAATGTTCGGTCTGTTCGCATAAACTGTGGAGGATTATCTCTTATTCTGTCAGCACAGGAACGAACCTTCTCGGAGGCGTAATCTGTGAAGACGCTGTTATTTGCAGCTGCTAAAAGTATTTTAACACGATCGCCGCCGGTGTTGACAAGAAAATTACATCCCCGTGAGTATGTCGGAGGATTTACGTCACTTTTCTGTTCTACCGACGAAACTCTTTTTCGGTAATTATTTTCCACGGTGACAAACGTTCCCGCGCGTTCAGAGATGATACTAGTCGTTAAAGCCCGACTATTACCAGGGAGATTTCATTAAACCCAAGGAAATATTTCTTCAGTGAGAAGCGTTTATTTTATTAACCCCGATGTTCCTCGTCTGAAAGATGCTTACACGCCTGACCATTAGACTTCGCTCCCCTAAATTATCCCTTCGCGTTGAACAACGCGTACTTTCTCTAATTAATTTCAGAAAAATTTCAATTCAATTATGGATTGAACTGAAAGAATTTCACTTTTTCATCAACAAGAACTGTGTTTCTATATTAATTATTATAATTATTCATTTAGCGACAGGTTCGTATCGCATACGCGAATTTCAATGAGGACAGGGTTTTTATTCCGGCGGCTCTGTTTGAAGCTTTCCTTTAATGTTTTCGTGAAGTATTTGTTATATATAATAACCTATTTGCGCAACGGAGGAGCAATTACATTGTTTATACTGTCGTAGAGACGTCATATGAGAATGAAAATTTCCAGCGAGCCAGTTGTTTTTCAACGTTTATAACTTCGAAATATCTTCACATTTTTACGTGCAAACATTCTGTAACGTTGTTCAAATGTTAGTTAAGTGATCCGGAAAAGTGGAATTCGATAGGAAAATTTCAATTTCCGTTTGTAATAGTTAAAACAACTTTTTATAAAAAGCTATACACGTTTGTTAAATTTTGATAATCTACACATGTATATTCCTTGGTTAATAATAGCACGTTGTAAAGGTATTCGCGCACAACAACACTATAATTCTTTGCTATTTCTCACTTTTACCAGCCTTCTTGCTGATAGTCTACATTGTCTACGTTAATACTGACTTCGATAACAGCTATTGAATCTGAAATTGTGCATGCGTTCAGGGATAATGGCAAATACGCTGGAAATATATGATACTAACTATAGACCTGGAATCTGGAATAGGGTGGAACAGTGATTATGCAATGCAAAATTGTAATTACAATATGTCAAGGTGTCACGGGGCGTCTCTAACGAATGGTCATTTGCGGATTAACGATCGACACGGAAATGAACGGCTTCTTGAAAACTCCAATCTTCCTTAAAACGTTGGCTTTAACATTACTGTAACTCGAACACTTTGGAAACTTTAGCGATTTATTAAACGCGGACAGATGTGGGCATGTAAAAATGTGCTGCTCGGAACGTTCCAGTTGTATAATGACTTCGGATGCCGCCTTCTTGGCACCACTCAGTTGCACGTGCCTCAAAAAGTCAATTTCAGCGAGATGTTTTTACTTTAAACTACCAATACCAGCTCAGAATTCCTTGCACGATCTACTCGTGTAATTATTCACCCAACCTGGTAAACCTGTCGAAACGTTATTTGCTTGGATTTTGATGAAATTGAAGTTTGTCGTCGCGGTCGTAATTCTAAACAACTTTTTATATTTGCAAAAATATTTTTAAAGTCTTTAGCCCAGAGTCTGCACCCGCCCCACCGAAAACCTAACCCAGGTCTAACAGTATTTAGCAAATATTTAAAGAACTAAAAGAGACCGCCAATTATTTGCATAGGAAACAGTTAAGTCATGAAATTATTTGGGTGAAATATGAAACAGTAATCGCTTAGAAGAATTCGAGAATATTATCATTCCGTGCTTAACGTAACAAAGTTATCGAGGGATGAAATTAACTTTTATTCTATTCCTACTCCCCACATGGTTTATCTTTATTTTTTGTACCTTTTTACTCGGAATAACATTTTCAAAGGTAGATCAATCGACTTTAAATTTTCCGAGAATCGCCAACGCGCGTCCTGTAACTCTAGAATATAAAAATGTTAAAATCCATCAATTGTTTTGTATTCGAAAAATATGCTAAATGTTTGGATAAATTCAGATGCGCGTACTGTAAACTTCAAAGGGTTTCTTTTTATAGCGAGCTTCGCAACTGAAACAGCACAATCGTGCCTATGTAATTCGATGCGTGATCGATAACTTTCTTTCGGTGAAAAAAGAAGGATTCACTTGTTCGTGCTATTCTTGTGATTCTTCTGTTGCCTCACTGGCACGCTCGGAATCCGCGGATTTCAAAGGGATACTCTCCAAATTGTTTGATTTGGAATTTTTGCGATTAACGAATTTTTGCACAACTTGAATTGCGTACAGTGTTACGTGCGACGAACTTATTCTTCGGTTTGACTGTGTATGTTCTCTGTGATTCTAACCCCAATTGCAAGTTGTACCGAAATTTTTGAAAATACAAAATTGGGGAAATTAAAAATTGACACTAACATATTCGACACAATTCAGAATGGCAATACTGTCGACTTCGTGATCTTCCATATGATAAAAACAAAATTACAGACTTGCAAAAAGCAGTACGACATTCTGTATTAAATGGGAATTCGCTGAAGTATGACAATTAAGGTCACCTTCATTTCTAAAAATAAAATTACAGACTCGCAAAAAGTAGTATGACTTTCCCCTTTCTTTAAAGTTCACTATTTGAAAGAAAAAGCTGACTAGTCAACACCCTGAATTAAATGGGAATTCCCTCAAGTATTTGGTGTGAAACGATGAGGTTCATTAGTGTGAGTGAACCAGGATACAATGTCGAGTCATTCCGCGCCGTGCAAGGTCGTGGAATCGTCGAGCTTTGGAAATTAGATGAACATGGGACCGTGCTAATGCACAAATACCCAGGCATTTAGTGGAAGCACAGTTCGCAGTGCGTTGCTTTCACTGAAACACGGGATGTGTCGATCCTTCATTTGTCAATATTCTTAGTAGCATGATCCCGACATATATGCGGCAAGTAGAAACAGCGAGCATTAGTCAGACAAGATTATCAGTGATAGTGATCGATGACGCAGTTGCGAAATATAAAATAATAGGAGGATTAAGAGAATGTAGCATGTCAAGATAGTATTTTGAATATATTAAAATTGTTAAAGTCAGAAAAGCAATAACTTATTTTTAATGAGTTTATTAAAAATATATATGTATTCATATATCCTTCTGTGGGAATGTTTACAGAGTCTAATTATACTCATAATAATATATGGGTATAAAATAATTTATACTGTACTATACAATATATTTATACCAATAATAAAATTTTTATATCATTAAAAATGTCGATATTTTCAACCTGAAGGCATTGTCGCGCAACTTTGGGATTTTCATAATCGAATCACAACTTTTCTCGTGTGGGACGTTTTCATGGATTAAAATTAATTCACGGACCTAGCAATTTTTAAGTAAACTAGTCGACTGCGGATTTGTATGCATTTATAGGAAAATTGAGTATAAATAGAATTGAAAATTGTTGGAAAATTTTAGAAATTGAATTTGTCAATATATGACATCTCTATTAAAATCATTAAGGGATGAAATAACATTAAATTTGGTTTCTATTTCTTACAATCGATGTAGACCATTTTTGTTTTGCATAAAGATCCACAGACTATTATTAGATACTCGAATCTATTACGTATTTGGTTTTTATTGAACAAGTATAAGGAAATGAAAGAATAACGAATGAATGAGGATCGTTTATATAATATTGCTACATTAATTCAACCCTTCGTTTATTATTTATACGATAAATAGCGTCCTTCTTTCGCGGCACAGTGATGCCACAAGTTTCATCAAGAAAACAGAAGTTCTAGAAGAACTAGAAAAAGTTTATAGAAGTTTCCGCACCTTGTTGCGGCGATAAACCTGTATGATCTTTCTCCTTGATCATATCCTTCTCCTCCAGATTTGTTGCTGCTCTCTTCTTATCTTCGGCTAGAAACTTTCCAACCGAGGATATTTCAACAACGATGCATTCTCACGGTGCACTGGGACACTAATTATTTAATTAAGCCGGTTAACTTATTTAAGTTCGACCAGTCGAAGGTGCTGGCTAGAAACTTTTCACCACTTAATCGTCACACTCGGAAAAACTATCGTTTTCATTCCAGTCTCGATCTCTACATTAATCAACGATCACTGTCGATCTTCGTCACAATTGTTTACAAATGCACACGGTGCACGTGACAATTTGCTAGTCACTGTTGAACATCTTTTAAATATTATTAAAATGTTTGAAATACTTTTTCGTACATCGCAACGGAAATCGTCACTATGGTTTTAATTTTGTCTCACTTTCGACGATAATTAGTTGCTGCGAATGAGACGCGTGTGTTATGTTTATCAAGATGGTGGATGATTTTGGGTGGTGGAATTTTTATTTATGAATTAAATAAATTCATATTTGTAATTTTTAACGAGCCATTACGCGATTTTGAGCGAATCATCGATCACGGATCTAGACCGCCTGGAAGTCGCGCTAAAATTTGATTTTTGCGGAACTGTCGTGTCCAGCGAAGTATAGTGACAGGATCCGTGTTACCGTGATTGTTGTAGATCGAAAAGCTGTTTTGCGAGAGGGGATGTTGCGGAATAAAGTTCCATCAAGCGCGGCTACTGGCGGACTGCGAACTTTCCTCAAAGGATCAACCGGCGGGTAGAATCGCGCACCCTCGTTGCGCACCCCTGCTATAAACGTATGTCATTCATAAACAGAAAACAATGTTTCCCCGTCTCAGAATCGTCCGTGTTTCTAATTAATTTTTCCAACACCAAATTTAAATTGATTAGAACCGGATTCCGTGTATCAGTGATTATTAAACTGCGGATTTTATGAGCTTATTTACTAAACATTTAAGTATTGTACGAGGTAAAATGTTTGAGTTAAAATAGCTCCGAGTGCAAAGGGTGAACGCAGTGGTCATACTAAAAAGATATTTCAGTATATCAGTGTACGAGTATCTGCTGAATCAGACAATTGAAAGGAGAAAAAAATTCTCATTTTGCTCCTGTCACTTGAAATCGACGCAAACATTATTTTTTTGCAGAAAGGTCCGCAGCCCAGTGATTGTAAAAGAGTACAGGTGTGTAAAATTGAAAAAGGGATTCGTCGAAGAACTAGAACAATGGTAAGCGAGGTTTTTTGTAGACCGTTGTAGACACAATTCTGTTGAACAATCGCTGTGACGAGTTTTCACATAACAATGGAAATAGACATTTCACTCTTTTAGCACTGTATATCAATTATTGTGGATGAAATCGGTACTAGATTGTGAATCAAGAGAGCACCGAACTTAATTACATATAACTGCTGGACTGACGCGATCTAATTAGGTTAAGAGAATTGAATGAGGATGACGTCAACGAGTCGGAACGTTTATGCGCGTTTTATCTTCGCTGTGCGTTCTATTGTGTATTTATATTTTTATTCGGTGTTAGAACGTAGTATAGTGTGATTAACGCAATGACCAACATTTTATCACATTTTCTTCCTGTTCGATTAGGCTTGTCCCTGACCACTATTGATTAGCAGTTATCTCTATTTCCTTATGTAAATTACGGAAACCATTACTCGTATATTATTTACTTTATCAACAGAAGGAAACCCCGAGCTTGTTCGAACAATTCATGTAATTGTTGGAAAATGTTAAAGTAAATATTATAAAAAGATCGAACAATAGCCAAGTAGTCGTCCAACAATGTAAACAGAAGTTTTTAAGTAGAAACTTCCCCCGCGGGATCAGCCACCGATAAACACTATATTCCGTTTTCATTTACGTTTTCGCGGATTACGTAAATCTGCGGTGTAGCGTTTAAATCATAGTTATGTTAATTGGACGTCACCGGACGACGTAAAATGGCGTATGCAAATTAGAAACGTTTCGGTTACGCTTGTCTCCTTGAATCAGGAGGCAAGCAAACAGCCAGGCCTTGTTATTTTTGGGGCTGTCGGCTTTAGCAGACACCCGCCGAAACAGGGTCAAGGACAACGACGTCGGGAGTAAAATTGTGCTACAGCAAACGTATTTGATCTATCTAATTCCTACATGCAATCTGCCTGATTCTAGCTAGGCCGGCGGGAGCTTTGGAATGGATTGTTGGTTCGCCGATGTAAACCGCTCTCTTGTGGACGCTAAGGAAACATCGAAGGTCTTGCCGGCGGCGGGTGAAGGAATATCAACATTATCCAACATCGTCCGAACCCACTCATTCTTCCTACATGCGGAAGAAAGAGAAAATGAAAAGATTTCCAAAAGGAAAACGTCGAAGCAACATGTTTGGAGCGCTTGGCACTAATTCCTTTCCTCCCTGTTGCTTTCGCCTGTGTTCACTGCCTTGAATTCCGGTAATTTAACTCCTAAATCATTCAGGATATCGTCTGTAAACCATGCGAGTAACCTTGCCCACCAGCGCAATGGAGCTCGACACTCTCTTTTTGGATCGGAGAAACGTAAACCGAACTTATTCTCCAATTTTCTACGTCCGTGGGACTCTTTAAAAATAGCAAAACGTTATTTTGCTGTGAGCAGCGTATAATTGACATCTTCGAGTCGATGAAGATCTGCGAAAAAATTTTGACGCGCAATTGACCTTGACCTTGAACTTTAAGGTCAATTTTCTTTTTATCGAATCATGCAGACGAATGAATTAATTACGTTCTTGTAATTGGTGCAGTTCAGTTTTATCTTGCACGAAGATCCACGAATTCTCCTTCATCTTGAATTTCAAGGTCAAATTGTTTTTCTTCGCAGAATCGTGCAGAATTAATTTACTAAGTTCTTGTAATTGGTGCATATATCTTCGGCTACATCGATTCTCATTGAACTCGTGTGTCAATGGGCTAAGGATCGAGTTAATCATCGATTTTCGAATGAGATTTATGGACGCAGTTGGTGGCAGGACAATAGGCATCGACCATAAATCGTCGAAGTTTCTACGCGGCATTCTACGTGACACATCCTCCGAGATTTAAAAAATTTTTATCCGAGATCGCCACACGTTCATTAATCAATTTGTCTTCAGCGTTTCACTCTGTGGATGACGTTTCCGGGAGTATCGTTTATCCGGAAAATCGGCAAACGACCCTACTCTTTCAAAGCTTAACCCAATTAGACTTTAGAAATTGGGAAAACCCGCGGCAACGAAAACTCATCAACTAAATGGCGTCTTAACCATTTGCTCGAGAAAGTCTCCAACAGCTGTATACCGTTGTACGACAACACTTGATCGTGAAATAGTTATTCGAAAACTTTGAGACAATGTTGACGACAACGTCTTGGTCAGAAAAGTGCTCCAAGTAGATCTTAAATATTTATTCGATTTGGTAAAGTGGCTAGCAAATTGCCATCAGCGTTCATCTCCGAAAACAAAACGTTATTCGCAGCTTTCTTTTAGAACGCTGCCGAGAACTTGTAGACTTTTATTCCACATATAAAAATGAAGCTCTTTTCTTGGAAATTTACAGTTTAAATTATTCACTTTAATTTTAAATGAAATTAGAGGCAGTAATATGTAATGAAGTTATTAATTTTTGTACATTTTGATGTATATAATATAATTTAACTCCGAGAGTAATCCTCGAGTATTGATTTTCGTAAATATGAATGTTATGAAAGGGATTTACATGCGAGATACCAATATAAATCTTTGGGAATTATCTGATGCACTACGTTCTGCGAGAACAATACGCTCTTGTAACATTCATAAGTTAATTCTTAATAAACTATTCTCTTTCAAATTCGTAGCGTAATATAATATTAGCGTGAAACCAATGAAATGTCTTCATTATTAAACATTAACATTTTAAAAAATATCCTTTTACCGAATAATTAACAGACCGTGGATATTTCAGCATTTTAATGAGAGAATGATATACAGAGGTAGTAAAAAAACTCCAAAAGAATTTTACAGAGTTGCTACATTGTTTCGTAGAAATACTTTTCAGTGCGAATTTTGTACGTTTCTTTCGTGTTATCAGTGCAAAAACTTTTTATACAAACATCCACAGTCTAGTAATTCTATTTTCGGATACGACTGAAAGAGGAGACTGTCTGAAACGGTATTAATTGTAATTGCAAGAATTATTGTTACCTTTCGAAATGTAATAAGCGGAAGAATTTCATAGTTGTTTCAAAAAGTTTTGCTTTAAGGACGTTTACGAACTGCAACGAACGAGTTAACCGTGAATAAGATTGTTCGGTAAAGAGGTTGTTCTTTTTCAGCATCATAATTATCATTGTTGGTTTAACTTTTAAGCTGGGAAGGATTAAAAAATTTCCTTGGATTATACATTCTATCGTATACTTGTCATCGATGCTTTTATATTCAGGATTATTTTAATGAAACACACCGGAGACGGAGCATACTTAATAATTACACAACACGCATTCATTAACATTGAAAACGTATTTTCATAAGTCGTAAATGCATAAAGATTCGCAGTCATAGTAGATGAAGGAGATGATTCGGTGGCTACATTTTGGTGGACGACCCTGTATACGAATTGAAATAAATAGCAAATACCACATAAATGAGCAAGCTGTATTTAGCAGTCGCGAAAGAGTCGTACAAAAGAATGGGAAGCGGTTTAAATCAAAATCAATGAACGTAAGAACATTATTCATGATCCGATTAAAGTTGTAACTCCACGGAGTGTATGATAATGTTTCAGAATATTGATATAATCCCCGTATGGCACTCGGGATGGAGTTACACTGTTAAGGTTCGTAGCGTTTGTAAATTAAAATTGAAAACTAAAATTCAGGTATCTTTCTATTATATAAAATAGTTTTGTTTCTGTCGCCCAAAAAGACCGAGCGTGTTGCCTTCTGAAGGGGAACCGAAAATTGAGGAGCGAGTTGCTTTTTGAAGGGGAACCGAAAATTGAGGAGTTGGTTGCCTTGTGAAGGGGAACCGAACATTGAGGAGCAGGTTGCCTTCTGAAGGGGAACAGAAAATTGAGCGACGCGGCAGTGTGTATTTTTCAGCGAAACCGCGAGACACTGTGGGGGTTGGAAAGCGAAGGGAGTTAGTTTATTCAATAATATTTTCCATTTTGTTCTATTACTATTTGCTATTTTCGAAGTAACTTCTCGTGTTATTGAATAAACGTATTAATTTGAACCTTAATTTTATCTTCGATACTTAATTTGAATACGTTACGAGCTTCTTTTCCAACCCAATACTTCACCAAAGGGCGCAACATAATTCGCGAAACAAACTGTCGCTGACGAAATTCGATCGGAAACAGGTAAATTGGATCGGACGATTCGTAATATCGCGGCTTCCCTCGCAGTCTAAATATCACGTTCCCCGTTAAAACTCAATCAACTTTTCTGGCGTCTAGAGATGTGTCAGTTGTATTGGGGTGGGATTCAATTTGCAAGTGATTTCGCGATTATTTCATCACCAATGAAGGATGTCGATATCCCGGGAAAACGGTGGTAATTGGAGAAGGGTTTCGAATTATCATATAAATGTGACTCCGTGGACACAATAGGGATATGCGGGTGCACGCGCGATACCCATAAACGCTTGGAAACTTTTAGTAGCCGGTGAAATATGAATTACGGCTCGTTGATCCATTTCTGTGACGCCCCAGAACTTTCGCAAACGGTCCTCTCGTATTCACTGTTTTATGGAGCAAAAATATGGACCGAATTAATACAATTCTATTACGCTGGCAACTAAGTTCCACATTTTCTCAAACAAAATACTCATATATTTTCCGAATATTTTATACGAGAATTTTATCGATACGTGGCTTGCGCAATTTCTAATATTGCAAGAGCGATTTGTAATTGAAATTTATTTTTCAAGAAATTGCATTTACGTAATAGTATCTCCATAACTTGCACGAGAATGGGCCTGAATAATTCAGAGTCGTATTGTGGTGATATACATTTTTAACCGAATGGTGTTACGTTCAATGGACACTTCGACAGTGCAGCTGCATACTGCATTGTGCACCAAGAGATATGGCACGATTTTACGGCGCTTTTTTTCACAACATTTTTCTTTGTACCACCAAATTTTCATCCATCACACTCCCAGAGCAGCAATGTGTCACGATATACTGTAACGAAAAAAAAGAGGACGGATTTTCTTCACCCATTCCAATAGCAGACATTTTTGTTCCAATGTGGATTCACCACAGCACTTATTATTCAAAAATAAGCCGTAAATCGATTTAACGACAATAACGCAAATCTGCCTACCACTTTTCTGAAACCGCAGACCACTTGGGATCGATCTTACGACATTCAAATCAGTCTGTTCTCGATCTCAGACAGAATCCCTAATCCGTTGCCACCCTGTTCGGCTGGTCGAATCCTGTTCCCCAACCATGATAAGCTCCATCTTGTTATCATGGAGATGCGAGTCGCGATTTGCACTATAGCTGATCTTATTTGTACATTATACCAATTTTACTTGTAGATATTCATTTCATAATCAATCATGATTTAATTATTCGATTTTATTTTTGTCTTCAAGACACATCATTGTTCCATAAAATGCTTACACGTGTTATTATGTTATGATATAGGTTGTACACTCCAAATGCACCCTTTTGAAAATCGATTTTAACCTTATGCAAATAAAGTATTTTTAAGTATATTTTTCAAGTAATTCAAAATTTTATTTGCTGCAAAGCTGTACGTGAAATACTTACTTAAAAGTAATTACCAACGCAGTAACCTTATAATATACGAAAACTGTGTGTGGATGTGTATGTTAATTGGAGCTATTATCCGATTAATAAATTTTGAGAATGAAAGTACATCAGTATTTATTGAAGTGTATCGAGTATCGATAAATATATAATTTAATCCAAATAAAAGAATAAGTAATTTTAAATATTCTCAATGGGTGAAATTGATTTGCAAAAGGATGTATTTGGAGTGCAAAACCTATGAATTAGGAATCACATTAAAATAAAGTATTATAAATATTTCCTCCTGTGTATTTGCATTTGATGGACAAACTCTTTATTTTCCGTAAAGATTCGATGTCCAGAAATCAGAGACATTTCTGTGTCTAATCCAGCTTTTAATGTTCCAATTAATTTCAGCTTTTTTCAGAAACGGCCCACCGCGTCTTTTAAAACACGGGCTGAGTATGGACGGGCACATTCAATTTCGTTTCCGTCGGAGCGTGGAGGAGCTGACGTTCGATTTGAATTGGTAAATGTTAGAAAGTCAAGATTTCATACTATATCTGCACCGACCGGGATTTCCGGGCGGATAATACATTCCGCTAGAAAAGGAAGATATCCGTCATCGTCGTCGTCTGCCAATCTTTCGAAGGGTCTTGCAATTTCTCACGGATCAGGTATCGAATTTCCATGACAGTTCTTCCACGGCTGTAGACACGCGTTCTCTTTGTGTTTCCAGAGCAGAGCCATAAACTCTCGGCAAAGTATAAACGCAGATTACACGACGACTACATGCAGCAATAATAAACATCGAATATATTTCCCCTGTGTCGTAAAAAGAAATGAGACGTGTTGCAAGCTCGTTGCGCCATCGCAATTGAGAATACTGATGCAGTGCATCGCTGACTTAAATTCTTGCGGGGAATAGTGAATCTCGTTTTATATTGGCTGTGTAGAAGTACAATGAATAAACATTATTGACACACTTTTTGAAGGACCGTCGCTTTCTGGACCATACCACTCGGATTTTATTTTATATCTGTTAGAACAATTTTTACGACGCCGAAAAAAATGTTTCGAAAAAATAAATAGAGGCACAGAAAAAAATAAAAGAAACGAAAAATCTTTTTATGTGCGAACGTCGAAAACGAAACGAACAATACGATTTACATTTGCTGTTTTAATCCCGGCCATGTCTTACAATAACTGTGTCGATTATATGAACTGTGAAAAGAATTTTGTTCGAAATCGTATAGAAAATACTTGTTGCAACATTTAAAAACTGCGTTTTGGAGGTCAGTGTCAATTATTACATTCTGAACATTTCATTGTTATTGTTCTTTGTACATCATACAGCAATAACAAATACAATAAAAAGTAATGGGATGCGTTAAGCGTGTTGGGTCGTCAACTTCCTTGTAAATATGTATGCTAATGCCGACTTGAAATTGTTATCGCGTGGAACGGGAAAAGTTGTGGAATATGTTCGTTTATATTCATAAGGGTCAATCTGTAAGTGACATCTCCAGATCATAATGAAACGTTGGAACGACGTAGTATTTGTAGAAATATTATACGTATATTTTCTTTTTAGTAGGCCATAGTTCATATTACGTGGGTGAAACAGCCCTCGCACTTTGGGGTCGCACTATATTTGGTAGAATATCATGAGATCTATTAAAGCTAGAGGGGTGGATTAAAGGTACCATCGAGAACACGCTTATTATGCAGAATAAAAATAATATCTACCTGAATACCAACTCGAGTGAAATTTAAATTTTTCTAAATTAAATTTTACGTCGTACACTATAATTATGGATTATTTCATTCGATAATTATCGTTGAAAAATTTCTGTGGATGGTAAAGTAGCACCCGAGACATCTTGGGGTTTCCCTTATTTCTTCGTTTTAAGAGCCACTGCTACGGTTGGGCAAGTCAGATAAATTGCGTCGTCACCTTTTAATGAGATCATGAGTCTGAGGTATTTAAAGAACATCTCCCTCGCTGGTTGTTACCGATACCGAGGATATTTTTGCTGACGAATGCTTTTTGTAGCAGGATTTCTGCCCAACGCTGCAGTAGTCGCCATTGTTAAATCGCTGAAACAATTGGACAATCATCGTGATGCTGCAGTTCATTCAATCCTCTTAAAAATGTATTAGGTCGCTTGAAAGGTAATTTCGTTTTCGTTTCGATATGGCATCGCTTCTATTTGTTATGACCAGACTGCGGATTAATATTTAATTATCGTTTTTGAAAATTTTAAAAAATGCGGGGATATAAAATATAACAGCATTTAGAACGATTTTAATTTATTTCAGATCTAAAAAGGCCACAGAAAATAAGATTTTATTTGACTCGAGTTTCTTAAAATTCGAGTACAAGAATTTGTATCGCATTGAAAACATTTGTTACGTGGTCAGAAATAAAGATGATATTCAGGTGGACCAGCCTGTATATATTGTTCCCGCGATAATTTACATTTTACAGTAGTGTTTCTAAGAAATTAAGGATAGATCCAACGTGATGTCGTTCTCGTTTCTACTTTCAAAGTCAGCAATGCCAAACCGTGTCCAACGTTTTAGCATTCAGATTCCCATTGTACACCTTCAATCGTTTTATCCACCCATGAATATTTAGCTGAGAAACGTATAGTGAACTCGAAGATTACTTCTCGTGAATAATCAAGATATTAAATATGGAGCATGACACTCCGAATACCGAGGCGAAGAAACTTCAACTAAATTTAGAGGAAATTTCGTCTCAGACACGTTAGAAGATCGGGAGGCTCCGATGATCAAATTTCTATCCTTGAGACTATTTTCGCTGCAATCTCCTCGATAAATCGTATTTACTTCTTTTCCTATTCAATCTCCCGCACGACCAATAAGCATCGAAATTTGCCTCAGTAAATTGGTAGTAAACGCGACATGCAAATTCCTGTGCTAAAAATCGATTCGCAGAAATCGGATCAAGGAAGATACATATTTTTGGCGAGAGTTCATTTTTGCTAATGCACAAATCTTCTTGTATTTCAAAGAATTGCAATTTGTGGTGTAAATTTTACCTGTAGCCATCAAATTATATATTAATAATAAGCATCCTGTTCCGAAAGTAAAATGCTATGAAGATCATTTCCGTCCTCATCATCCTTCTTTCTTGTTACACCGCTAGAGTGAAACCCTGTGGAGATCATTTCCTCCGACTCAACCCCTTGTCCTTGCCCTGAGACATGTTTTCTTGTCTATGTTTTATAGGTAGATGTAATTTATGTCCGACAGCTCCTCCTTATCACTACTCCTTCAGCCGCCGTTTCACTTTCCAATCGATGCTTGCAGAGTAATAAAATAATAATTCAATTTAATAGCGTGTGTTGTACGAACATTTCTCGTCGCAATTTCTTGTTTTTATTAAAAAGAGAAAATCAATTATTTGCTTTAAGAGGATAGGGTAAAGTGTGTTTTTATTTGTTAAAAAATTGGTCCATATCCCAATCGGTTCTTCCAGAGTAATAAAATAATAATTCAATGTAATAACGTGTGTTGTCTATCTAAACATTTTTTGCCGCAATTGTATTGGGAAGCTCAATTATCTGCTTCAAGAGCATAGAGTAAATTGTACATTCACATATTAAAAAGTTGGTCCTTTTGCATGTATAAAAGAATATGTCTGAATATATAAAACAGTGACAGACCAGCAAATGATAGAAAATGGATAATACAACCTTGATAACATAAAATTAGTGTGAAATCAAATTAGCTACATCAAATGATGATTATATCGTTATCAGTGTTTCGAGGACTGAAAGATCGATCGGTCCTTATTCGTTGGGAAGTGCCGAGGAATTGAATCTGGCAGCAGCAAGTGGCGGGGAATCGAAAGAGTTCCTGTTTAATCCTGCCATCGCTGAACGATGCCAGTTGACGGTAAATGTATTTCTGCTCGCAAGAAGTGGTATAGCCGGCCGCGAATCCTTCAATCAGTTTGCACTTTCCTCCCACGTTGCTGAATACACAAGGAGACAATGAAGTTACGGCGATCTCGAACAGGAAAATAAATACTGTATATTCTCACCTGCAAGTCTCGATTCGTACTCCTTGCGTGTAGTTCGGGTGGTTGACGACGCGCAACCATTGATTGTCTACGGTCTCTGCGGTCTTTGGAAAGATCACCTTCTCCTAAAAAGAGAAGTAACATTGCGTCAAGTTTCATCTGTTCGGTATACTTAATCTGTACAGTATACTTAACACTAACTAATAGAATAAAATCTCTAGAATAAGTAGTGTTATGTTGTTTCCTCGTATTTAATACTGACTTTAAACAATGAAAATATGCAACTAATGTGAATAATAATATGGAGTGTTGTTCCACATTAATTCAAACAGCGGTTGTATAGAATTATTTGTTATTGGAAATAATTTAGTGTACCCGAATATCTTATAATATTTGTTTGAAACAAATTAGCACTGGCCATACTAATAATACTAAAGCAGTCGCTTTATGGAATCTCTATGGAAAATAAAAGCTTTCTACCTGAATAGCAACAAATTGTACTGAAATGAAAATATAATTTCTTTTTTAAAAATGTCTAACATAGTTTAATTTGATCGGTCACGGTACGGTTAATAGACTGTAGATCTTTATCGAAACAGAAATGTTGTTTCCACGTCCTGTAGCAAACTAATTGCTCTACCTTCCAAAAAAAATTGAAATCGTATGGTACAATATTTAAAAACTTATCATCTTTTTAAGAGTGTCCGAATATTAATGGGATAAATTCATATTTTCTTTCAACAATTTACCAAATACCATTTTTTAACTCTGTGACAGTAGTACAATAACAATTCAGTTCACGTTTCTATTAATTCCTCTCACTCGACAATGACTTGTCCGAGCACACTGTTCGCGCGAGATCAAATATTGAAACATTGAAATAGACATTCCGAAGGTAAATAGGGAATAAATCGGATCAGACTCACGTTGGATATGCAGAGTGACTCGCTAAGAACATCGTGCCATCGGAAAGTGACATCGATCTAAGAAACAAAAAGTAAGAAAACGGCATAAAATAAGTCTATCAATTGTATTTGCAACATCGAAAGAAAGATAACACGTATTTCCAAAAGAATACTAACCTCGTCAACGTTTTCGTAATGCGGCAGATTCTGTTTTGCGATCGCCTCGCTCACTGATTCCATGGGGTAATTCGAATCATCCTCGCAGTATGTTGCCCCTTTGCAAACGGGAACCGGGGCAACTTTCTGCTTTTCGGATTTCTTGTCTGGAAAAAGGAACTTGTCGTTCGGCAGCGCGTTGTTTTCTAGAAGATAGTTCGAACGTGGAGTCGTTAATTGAATTTATAAAAAAAAGCATATGCCTATCGAAATTTTTAGCCACGTTCTCATTCATAACAATGCGGAGGCGCTTTAAATTAGAATAAAAATAGTCGTTCCCAGCACCGGCGCGTAAAAGGATCTTACGAAATTCCAGGATCGTGTCCGGAACATTAAAGATGTCATTACAATATTTATCGAGCGGCGAAGTAACGAACCATCTCTCTTATTGTTGCTGGAAGGTTGCGGCGTTCCTTTAATTCCGTTTTGTGAACTGAAAGGCCACCTCAAACCAATTCTTGGAGAAATACGGACGTCGGAGTCGTCGTTGCCCGATACCGAAGGTTCCTTGTCGAGGTTTTTGTAGTTCAAATAACTTTGATGGGTTTGCTCGTACCATTGCATCTGACACTGGACGTTGTTCAAAATCTGCAACAGAAAAATATTGAAATTTCACTTGCTTCGACGTGCATACGTTTGAGGACTTAGGAAACCTTCATAGGAAATCTTAGGAAATAAACATTTTCTCTACACTTGTAAATTACTTCTCAGCTGCAATCTTATTTTTACTCTCAAAGTTGATAAAAACAATGTAAGCGAAAATTAGAGAGAATCTGATCGCAGGATAATTTTAATGAGAGCTGATCTCGTCTATGTTCGGCACGAGGAAAAGGTCAAACTCCTCTGTAATCAATGACTAACTCTCGCTTTGAAACTTCCGGTAAGTTGGTGACCTGGGATCGCTCAGCTCCGGACACGAATTTACTTTGACGTTCAATAGTGCTTCGTCAACAGATTATTGCTAAATACACGAGCAATAATTGCGTCTTATCTAAAATATAATCTTACAGACAACTGATCGAGTCTAGACGGCGGATTTTATGCATTTATGGCAGAATTGGATAGATGTAATTTAAAACAGTCAATTGAAAAATAAGATGAATTTTAAAATACTGTTATATTATCATATTATCAATATTTTCAACATGTTACGAAAGGAAATAAATTTCTATTTCACTCCAGTTCGTGGTAATTTACGTAGAACACTCTTCTTAATTCATTCGGATACTTCGATAATGGTTTACAATAGTTTACAATCTATCAATATTTTTTAATTATTATTATTTAAACTATTATTTCATGAGAATGCTAAGGGACTTACCCAGAAGAAAATTGATACTTTCAGGGCACGCATGATCACGTCTTCTCTCGTCTCACTGGAATGTTGTACTTCGCTTATCTCTCACGACCAACAAAACGATTCAAGTAAAAAATATTGTGTTTAATAAATTGATTTCGTATTCGTCTCGCTGCGATTGTGAATCAACGGCGCTCAGAAATCAACTAGAAACGATCGCGAGTGGTACACGAAACCGATAGAAAGACGACTTTTTGACGACTGATCCTGCGTTTTTCAAGTCCGGCAATGGCTCGCACAATGCTATCAACATCCGCACCATAGCGTCGTCTTGATTCTTGATACTGAAAGCCACTTCCAGCCGCGACGACAATTTATCTATATACGCTACCGCAAAAAGCTCCGTGAATCACGGATGTTTCTGCTTGAGACAATTAGTAAAAGCACTTAATTTTCTTTGAACATCATATTGTCCCTTTGCAATTCAAATTGCCATACCATTATTCAAAAAATAGTCTTTAAATTATTCGATTCTTCTGTATTCTAGAAATTGCTTAAATTCAAATGTCCTGTGAGAAAACAGATTCGATTTCGAATGACCTTCGGAAACGAAAAATATTCTTGTCACATATTTGGTCCATTGACACCATACACATTACGTGACAAAAATTTGTTGCATCACAGTAACCTGAAGAGATATTTAGGTGACCCTACTGAAGAGGACCGCTGCATAGACGATGTTTAAGTTATCAATATTGAAAGACCACTCCAGTTTTCCTGTGAAAAGGACTGCGGTTACGGCATCCGGCGTGAATGTGGTTATAAGCACAACCATAACATCCCAAAACCTCGTACGAACATAATTAACGAATTACAAAACGACCGAACTGAAATTCTCTTTAAATTCGCATCATTCCCATTCGTGTATAATTCCAAGTGTATACGTATATACATATGTACAATGGTTTGTATTTTACATGTAACGTCTCACTGCGGGTTCATAGTTCGTTATGTCACATTAACATTATCCCTGAAGCGCCTTGGTATTATCAACAAAAAGATATTACAAAAGTAACCTTTCCTAAGTACATTACAATTTGCTATTTATACGGATCTGTGGAGATCTATTTGTTTGTCTACTTCTAAATTGTTCTGCTTTTTAAAATCTAACTAAGTTCGCCTACGCGAACGTATGCGATTTTCTAAAATATTTTTTGCCCAGAAAGAATGATATTATAGCAAGTCGATTGTTCCGGGTCCTCTTCGTCTGCCTCGTTGCTTATGCTCCACGTTCTGGTGCCGCCTATTTGATACTGCGTAATCGATTCTGTCGGCCATTCGGGACCAGGTGGCCGTCTGGTTGACTTCAACGCTGAAAATTACGAATTTGATATTATATTCTTGGAGAGGGAGCTGCCGATTGAATAACAGATTGCAGTTACACTTCATCCGTTCGCGAGATTTCATTGGAAATACAAAGTATTCGTACACGTTGTAAAAACGAATCACTTTTTCAAAATTGGACCCATTTTTGAAAATTGAGAACATGTATTTTGTATATCTAAGTAAGTTATATACGTGTACGAAGTTTCATCGAAATCGATCAAGGTTGTTGTGAAATATAATTAATTGGAAATAGAAAAAATGAATTTTTAATGCGTCAACCGATTTCTTTCGAATTTTCTTTCGAAACATCAGAGATCCGAGAAAGTCACAAATAAAATTTTTGTTTATGCTATATGCGCTTGCTATAAAAATTTAGAAATAATTGTTGCGAATATATCTTGTTAATGTTTTAAAGAATAAAAATGCTCGTCTTTTCGTGTATTATTCAAACGATCGCACAGTATGTTTAGTAGCAGATGGAGAAAATTAACACGAAAATTAAGAACTTAGGGCCCCCCTAAGCATACTCTATCGGACGTGCACTTCTGTTAATTGGGTTCTCGATATCTAGGCGCTTAACTTAATTATTAATCTCTAAAGAACAAAGCCAATACCGTAATTGATTTTTGTTTTATGTTATTGTATCAAATTGTCACTCGTATTTTCAAGCTGTAGGTAAACACTCCAGGGACAAGCTAGAAATGTAAATAAAAAAGCACTCTACATTTTCAATTTAATTACTCTGTTCCCCAGCTTTCATAACATTTACACTTCAATTGCAGAGTGAAGTTTGCTTTATAAGGATAATCATTAAATACGATTCACCCACCGATACCGGAGCCTGGGATTTTTTCACTCGGAGTATCAAATTCGTCGTTCAACTCCTCAATTTCTGTTAATTGAACTAATAATGTTCTGGTAAATTAACTAACGTGTCTACGAGAAATATATTTTTAAAAATTAACGAGTAACGCTGTAAACCACTCCACTAAAAAGTTCAATTTTCATGAAAATGTCTACGGCCTTGTAAAAATAAAATGAAAATACTCGTACATCCGATTTTTCACTTAAAAACAAACAAAAAAAATGCACTTAAAATTTCTCTCGTAAAACAGCATTATTTTAAAGTATATCCGATATTTCACACAACCGGCTCTAATTATTATGTAAGCACTCCCTGTAATTCAGTAATCTTCAATTCTACGGAGTGGTGTATTATTCCGTGGGATAAGAAAAATTCTCGGAAAATGACGGAACTCCAGAGAAACTTTTTTAAATTGTTGTTGGCTTGTCTCACAGGTCGTTTTTTCATGGTGAATGTTATTTCATGTGGAATATCATGAGATAGACGAGAAGTCGTAAAAATGGTTCCAACAAAAATTAAATCTCCCCTTTCATAAATAGGGGAAGCGTATAGCAAGGGGTATAGGTGCAAGTAAAAAAGTATCTAATACCATAAAGAAATGAATAAATTGGACGTTAGGAGATTCGTTTATAGGTTACTAAAGACTACATAGAAAATTACAACTGTGGATCGTTGTTGGTCGCTTCTCGGTTTAAACCAACCTTAATGCGATATTCATTCTGGGCGTAGACGCAGTTCTGACGAAATATGACGAATGGAGTATAAAAGCGAACCGTTCGAACCGTTAGAAGATTTGCTAAGAAAACAACTAACTAATAAAATTGCACAAGACAGGATGATATCAAACCTTTCGTTGTAAACCCATCGGAGTCTTCATAGTCGTCCTCGTACAGCCTCTCTGTTACATGCTTCGGATAAACCGCATCTCCTTCGTTTTCCATATCCTCCGAGTATTGGTCCGTGTCATACTGATCAGGAGTTGCTGCGCCCTCGTCGCTACCACCACCGGACTTTGTCGGGGAATTATCCTGTCCTGATTCATCCTGTTCCGATGAACTAGATTCCTCGTAGTCCTCGTATTCGGGAGGCTGCGTATGTTCGTTATCCCATCTGTCGTCCACTGTATCACTTTCATCGTTTCCTTCGAAGTTGTTCTCTTCCGCTTCACTCCCTGCCTCGTCATCCGCAACAATTCCATAATCCTTGGCTTCGTTACTCTGCAACACCTTTCTCTTCGCGAAACGCATTTCGCAATCACGGTATTCCCTCGTTGCCATGATCCCGCCATATGATTCGGTGCTGGCGTTATACTCCGCAAACATGCTATCGATGTAAGCTCCGTACTTACGACATTGTTCATCGACGGTGCTTCCTATCCACCCGCGATCAGAAACCTCGTAAACGTTGCTGCGTTTAGGGCGAACTCCGTTATCAAACTCTACAGGACGTTCTACTTGCGGTTCCGCATAAGTGCTTCCATACCCTTCGACGGTAGCACCTTCCGTCCACTCGTGTCCCTCCAGTCTCAGTTCGCCAATCTTCACAGGCTTCTTCTGAACATCCATCTTGCTCGTAACTTCATCGACAACATGTGGCACGCACATCATCTTCGTCACTATCCCGTGCTCCCCCTTGTCGAACATGTTCATACAAATCGTTTCAGTGATATAACGGTGTCTCGTATACCGAGGCAGGGTGTAATCTTCGTCATAATCTTCTTCTTCCTCAATCTCCGTCACCAACTTCCTGCTCACAGTTTCCCCTCTTTCCTCGGTTGTCTCGTGAATCTCCACCGTTGTCCTCTCGGTAGGAGCCAACTGCGAAACAGCTGGTGTCGTATACGTCACCATAGTTCTGTCCACCTTTGACGTGGTCAAAGCAGCTTCAACCTCGCTCAGAGGTCTGCTTTCCAGATCCCGTAGTCTCTTTTCGAACTCTTTCCTATCTCTATCCAACTTCTCCCTTCTTTCTTTTAAATGTTCCTCCCTCGAAGTCAGCCGATCCTCTATATCGTGGAACTTCTTCTGTAAGTTCCGCACGTCCTTCTGCAGCGTGTCTTCGCCAGTTATAGATGTCACCAACTCGACTCCTCCGCGACTTGTAGGCTTCTCTCCTACAACGGTCGATGGTTTTACGGCGGCGATTGTAGTCGGACGACCGTGACCTTCCAAGATTCTCTTTCGTTCGATTATCGCCGCCAATCGACGCTGCTTCTCTTCTTCCCACATCTTCTCCTCCGTCTCTAACTCGGTTTCCTTCTCGATAATCTTCTTTTCCTTGTTCTCTAGGTCGACGATCCGATCCAGCAACTGCTGCTTTATCTGCTGGTGCCGAATCTTCTTCTGCTCCTGGTTCGTCACACCAGTGAACGTCGACTTCTGCGTGCCTGTGTAGTCGCCATAATCGGGAGGCAGATACTCCGTTGAGTATTCAGGAGTGGATTTCAAAGTGTACACCTCAGTAGTTCGACCGGAGACTTCCGTACTCTTTGTCGTCTCTTCTGTGCTTTCCTCTATCCAAGTAGACTCAGTTGTAGCATTGTAAGCTGGAAGAGTGACGTGCCCTTCGACCTTCTCGATCGTCGACGTTGTTTCGGAAACTAAGCTAATCGTTGTCTCCACGGTTTCCGTAGGAACACTTTCGATCCACGAAGAAACAGTCGACACTGTAGCGTTGTCAGCCGGAAGAGTGACGTTCCCTTCGATCTTCTCGATCGGCATTGTCTCCTCGGTAGCTAAGCTAATCGTCGTTTCCACTGTTTCCATAGAAACACTTTCGATCCACGAAGAAATAGTCGACACTGTGGCGTTGTCAGCCGGAAGAGTGACGTTTCCTTCGATCGTCTCGATCGTCGTCTCCGCGGTTTTCGTAGGAACGCTTTCGATCCACGAAGAGACAGTCGACACTGTAGTCGGAAGAGTGACGTTTCCTTCGATTTTCTCGATCGTTGACGTCTCCTCGGTAACTAAGCTAATCGTCGTCTCCACAGTTTCCGTAGGAACGCTTTCGATCCACGAAGAAACAGTCGACACTGTAGCATTGTCAGCCGGAAGAGTGACGTTCACCGACAGCTCCACCGTGCTTGACAGTTCCGCGTAATAATCCTCCCACGTTGTTTCTGTCTCCTCCTCGTAGTATTCTTCTTCTTCTTCTTCTTCTTCATACCCTTCGGTCATCATTTCTGTTTCCTCGGTTACTTCTGTCACGCCCGTGGCATTCGCTGAAGATGTGGAAGCCTCGGTAGACAGTTCTCGAATGGTTGTTTCTTCAGTAGTTGTTTCGATCGAGGTGAAGCTAACTGTGGGGCTTTCAGGTAGTGATGTAGAGGATTCAGTGATAGAAGGAGTTTGTAAGGTGACGTTCACAGACAACACGAACGGAGTCACTTCGTAAGAAAGAGTGGAGAACGCTTCGGTTTCCTCGATCGTTTCATTTGGAAGGGTGATAATGGTAATTCCGGGTGGTAATAAAGGGGTTGTAATGAACGTTTGGTTCGGGATTGTGATCTCCAATTCAATCGGTGGCAAACTTATCGTTCCCGAGGCTGTCGATATCTTCTCTTCAAATGTAAATGACGCGTTCGGCAACGTTGACTCTGCGACTGCCAAATGAGTTGTTACCACCGGCGTCGACTCCAATGGTGTAGTGATGTTCGCTACGAGATATTCCGTTGTTCGTTCCGCTATTGTAGATTTTACGGACGTACTTTCGCTGGAGACGGTTGTAGAAGTGACGTTGACTAGATCCGCGTACTCCGGAATCTCAGCCATTCCTGTGATTAACGTTGCAGGTTCGGACTCTGTTTCCGTCTGCAGTTTCGGGGACAACGTTCTCATCTCGAACACGTCTGTTATGTTAACCTCATGCGGATACTCGACTGTCGAGACTTCTGTGGTTTCAGAAGTCGCGTACAGGGATGAAGTAGTTTCTGTAGAAGTTTCTACTGTCGTCTCGGTTGTCTCGTTAAAAAGTAAGGGTACTGTTGATTCTGTGATCATTTCGGAAATAGTAGATTCTGTTGTGAGTTTTTCGATTTCGATGATTGTTTCTGTGGTTTCGTTTATTGGTACTGTTTCTACAGTTGCTGTTGTGAACTCTGATGATGATTCTGTTGTTACAGTACTTACATTCGCTGTAATAATTGACACGGTTGTGAGTTTTGGTACTTCACTGTAAGTAACTAAAGTTTCTGTTGTTGTGGACTCAGTAGTCGCTACAGTTACAGTCGCTGAGAATGGTACTATAGTGAATATTGACTCAGTTGTGAATTCTTCTGTAGACGAAACTGCAGTTTCTGTTGTTGACGTGGACTCAGTACTCTCAGACTCTGTGGACTCAGTAGTTTCCACAGTCACATTCGCTGGGAACGGTTCCGTAGTGACTCTTGACTCAGTGGTGAATTCTTCAGTAGAAAAAACTGTAGATCCTGCTGTTGACAACATCTCAGTACTCTCAGATTCTGTAGACCCAGTAGTCACTCCAGTTACATTTGCTGTGAGCGATTCCATAGTGCTTAATGATTCAGTGGTGAATTCTTCAGTAGGAGAAACTGTAGTTCCTGTTATTGACGACGTCTCAGTACTCTCAGATTCTGTGGACTCAGTAGCCCTGCCAGTTACATTTGCTGTGAGCGATTCCATAGTGATTAATGATTCAGTGGTGAATTCTTCAGTAGAAGAAACTGTACTTCCTGTTGTTGACAACGTCTCAGTACGCTCAGATTCTGTGGACTCGGTAGTTACTCCAGTTACATTTGGTGTGAGCGATTCCACAGTGCTTAATGATTCAGTTGTGAATTCTTCAGTAGGAGAAACTGTACTTCCTGTTGTTAAGATAGTCTCAGTACTCTCAGATTCTGTAGACTCAGTACTCGCTTCAGTTACATTTGCTGTAAAAGGTTCCATAGTAGCAATTGACTCAGTTGTGAGTTCTGGGACTTCACTGATGGTAATTGGAGTTTCTGTAGTTGCAGTAGCAGTTTCCGTTGTCGAGACAGTCTCGGTACTCTCAGTTTCGGCGGACGTAGTAGTCATTACAGTAAGATTTACTGGAAATTGTACGATTGTGACAATTGACTCAGTTGTAAACTCTGGTACTTCCCTCGTGGTAACTGGAGTTTCTGTAGTGGTAGCAATAGTTTCTGTTGTTGACACGGTTTCAGTAGTCTTATATATTGTAGATTCAGTTGTTACATTCACCGCAAATAGTTTCACACTCTCAGTACTCTCAGTTGTGATTTCTGGTAATTCCATCGTTGAAATTGGAGTCTCCGTAGTTATGAACAGGACTTCGGTTGTTGGGAGTGGCTCAGTACTCTCAGTTTCTGTGTATTCAGTGGCCACAGTCGTTTCTATGGTTACATTTACAGTAACTGATTGTATACTCTCAGTACTCTCAGTTGTGAATTCTGGTAATTCACTCGTAGCTGTTGTAGTTTCTGTAGTTGCTACCAGGACTTCAGTTGTTGGTAGAATTTCAGAGCTTTCTGTTTCCGTGGACTCGGTAGTCTCAGACGTTTCTGTGGTCACATTCAACGTTAATGGTTCCACACTCTCTGTACCCTCAGTTGTGAATTCTGGTAATACACTCGTGGATATTGGAGTTTCTGTAGTTACTACCAGGACCTCAGTTGTTGCGAGAGGCTCAGTACTCTCAGTTTCTATAGATTCAGTGGTCTCAGTTGTTTCTATGGTCACATTCGCCGTAACTGGTTGCACGCTCTCAGTACTCTCAGTTGTGTATTCTGGTAATTTACTCGTAGCTATTGGAGTTTCTGTGGTTGCTACCAGGACTTCAGTTGTTGGAAGAGGCTCAGCACTCTCAGTTTCTATAGATTCAGTAGTCTCAGTTGTTTCTATGGTCACATTCTCCGTAAATGGCTTCACACTCCATGTACTCTCAGTAGTGAATTCTGGCAATTCTCTCGTGGACATTGGAGTTTCTGTAGTTGTTACCAGGACTTCAGTTGTTGGAAGAGACTTAGTACTCTCAGATTCTGCTGACGGTACAGTTACATTTGCTTCAAATGTCTCCATAGTGGCAATTAATTCACTTGTGAGCTTCGATGCTTCACTACTTGTAACTAGAGTTTGTGTAATTGTAGTAATAGTTTCCGTTGTTGAGACAGTCTCAGTACTCTCAGTTTTTGTGGACTCTGTAGTTATTGTAGTTACATTCGCTGTGAATGGTTTCGTAGTGCCAATTAACGTAGTAGTGAATTCTTCACTAGTAGAGGCTAATGTTTCTGTAGTTGTTATCCACGTTTCTGTTGTGGCAGTCTCGGTGCTCTTAGATTCTGTAGACTTTATCACCTGAGTAGTCTCTGCTGTAATATTCACTGTTAACGGACCTACAGATATAGTGGATAACTCTTTTGTATGTTCTGGCACCTCGGTAGTAGAAACAGTAGTTTTTGTAGTGACTATTGTACTCTCAGTAGTAGGAACGATTTCAACACTCTCGGTCTTTGTAACTTCTTTTGACGATTCAATTGTAAATTCAAGAAACTCACTAGTGGAAATTGTGATCCTAGGTGTCGTTATCGTAGAAAGTTTAGTAGTACCAGTCTCTGCTTCGTATTCTGACCAGCTTACATGTTCTTCAGTAGTTTCTTCTTCATATTCCTCCTCTTCTTCCTCGTATTCTTCTTCATACACTAGTTCCGTTTCAGCAGTATATTCAATCTCCGTTGATGTAATCTCTGGAACTGGCGTCATTGTAATCTCTTCAGTTGTTTCTGGTAATTCACTAGTGGAAGTCTCTGTAGGTATTAGCAAGATTTCGGTTGTTGGGAGAGACTCGGCACTCTTAGTTTCTGTGGTTTTAGTGGCGAGAGACGATCCAGTAGAGACTTCTGGTAATTCTCTCGTCGAAATTGGAGTTTCCATAGTTGGCACCAGGACCTCAGTTGTTGGGAGAAACTCAGTGCTTTCTGTTCTTGTGAATTCAGTAGGCTCACTCGTTCCTGTGGTCACATTCACCGTAAATAGTTGCACACTCTCAGTACTCTGAGTTATGAATTCTGGTAATGCACTCGTGGATATTGGAGTTTTTGTAGTTGCTACCAGGACTTCAGTTGTTGGAAGAGACTCAGTGCTTTCTGTTTCTGTGAATTCAGTAGTCTCAGTCGTTTCTGTGGTCACATTCGCCGTAAATGGTTCCACACTCTTAGTCCTCTCAGTAGTGAATTCTGGCAATTCACTCGTCGCAATTGGAGTTTTTGTAGTTGCTACCAAGACTTCAGTTGTGGGGAGAGTTTCAGTACTTTCTGTTCCCGTGGGCTCAGTAGTCTCAGTCGTTTCTGTGGTCATATTCAATGTTAATGGTTCCACACTCTCTGTACTCCCAGTAGTGAATTCTGGCAATTCTCTCGTGGACATTGGAGTTTCTGTAGTTGTTACCAGGACTTCAGTTGTCGGAAGAGACTCAGTGCTTTCTGTTTCTGTGAATTCAGTAGTCTCAGTCGTTTCTGTGGTCACATTCGCCGTAAATGGTTCCACACTCTTAGTCCTCTCAGTAGTCAATTCTGGCAATTCACTCGTCGCAATTGGAGTTTTTGTAGTTGCTACCAAGACTTCAGTTGTGGGGAGAGTTTCAGTACTTTCTGTTCCCGTGGGCTCAGTAATCTCAGTCGTTTCTGTGGTCATATTCAATGTTAATGGTACCACTCTCTCAGTAGTGAATTCTGGTAATTCTCTCGTGGACTTTGGAGTTTCTGTAGTTGTTACCAGGACTTCAGCTGTTGGAAGAGACTCAGTGCTTTCTGTTTCTGTGAATTCAGTAGTCTCAGTCGTTTCTGTGGTCACATTCACCGAAAATGCTTTCACACTCTCGGTAGTGATTTCTGGCAATTCACTCGTTGAGATTGAAGTTTCTGTAGTTGCTGCCCGAACCTGCGTCGTTGAAAGAAACTCAGTACTTTCCATTCCTGTAGATGCAGTAGCCACGGTCGTTTCGATAGTTACATTCGTCGTAAATGGTTCCGTAGTCTCTGCCGGCCCAGTTGTAAGTTCTGGTAATTCAGTAGTAGCAAGTGGAGCCTCTGTAGTTGCTACCAAGACCTCAGTTGTGGGAAGAGACTCAGTGATATCTGTTCCTGTGGGCTCAGTAGTCTCAGTCGTTTCTGTGGTCATATTCAATGTTAATGGTACCACACTCTCAGTAGTGAATTCTGGTAATTCTCTCGTGGACATTGGAGTTTCTGTAGTTGTTACCAGGACTTCAGCTGTTGGAAGAGACTCAGTGCTTTCTGTTTCTGTGAATTCAGTAGTCTCAGTCGTTTCTGTGGTCACATTCGCCGTAAATGGTTCCACACTCTTAGTCCTCTCAGTAGTCAATTCTGGCAATTCACTCGTCGCAATTGGAGTTTTTGTAGTTGCTACCAAGACTTCAGTTGTGGGGAGAGTTTCAGTACTTTCTGTTCCCGTGGGCTCAGTAATCTCAGTCGTTTCTGTGGTCATATTCAATGTTAATGGTACCACTCTCTCAGTAGTGAATTCTGGTAATTCTCTCGTGGACTTTGGAGTTTCTGTAGTTGTTACCAGGACTTCAGCTGTTGGAAGAGACTCAGTGCTTTCTGTTTCTGTGAATTCAGTAGTCTCAGTCGTTTCTGTGGTCACATTCACCGAAAATGCTTTCACACTCTCGGTAGTGATTTCTGGCAATTCACTCGTTGAGATTGAAGTTTCTGTAGTTGCTGCCCGAACCTGCGTCGTTGAAAGAAACTCAGTACTTTCCATTCCTGTAGATGCAGTAGCCACGGTCGTTTCGATAGTTACATTCGTCGTAAATGGTTCCGTAGTCTCTGCCGGCCCAGTTGTAAGTTCTGGTAATTCAGTAGTAGCAAGTGGAGCCTCTGTAGTTGCTACCAAGACCTCAGTTGTGGGAAGAGACTCAGTGATATCTGTTCCTGTGGGCTCAGTAGTCTCAGTCGTTTCTGTGGTCACATTCACCGTAAATAGTTTCATACTCTCAGTAGTGAATGCTGGCAATGCAATCGTGGATATTGAAGTTTCTATAGTTGTTACCAAAATAACAGTTGTTGGGAGATACTCAGTACTCTCGGATTCTGTAGATTTAGTGGTCATAGTCACTGTAAATGGTTTCGTAGTCTCGGTGGACTCAGATGTAACTTTTGGTAATTCAGTAGTAGAAAATGGAGTCTCTGTAGTTGGTACCAGGACTTCAGTTGTTGGAAAGGACTCGGTACTTGCAGTTCCTGTAGGTACAGTAGTGGCAGTCGTTTCGATGGTCTCATTCACTGTAAATGGTTTCACACTCTCAGTCCTCCCAGTAGTCATTTCTATTAATTCACTCGTGAAAATTGGAGATTCTGTAGTTGCCACCGAGATCGTAGTCGTTGGGGCAGTCTCAGGACCAGCAGTTCCTGTAGATTCAGTGGTCACGTTCGCCATGAATGGTCTAACGCTCTCAGTCCTCCCAGTCGTCAATTCTTGTAATTCACTCGTTGGAATTGAAGTTTCTGTAGTTGCTGTCAGGACCTTAGTTGTTGGAAGAGACTCGGTACTCTCAGATTCTGCAGATTCAGTGGTTATAGTCGCCGAAAATGGTTTCATAGTCTCAGTGGACTCAGTTGTCACTTCTAGTAATTCGGTAGTAGAAAATGCAGTCTCTGTAGATGCTGTCAGAACCTCAGTTGTTGGATGGGACTTAAAACTTGCAGTTCCTGTAGGTATAGTAGTGACAGTCGTTTCGATGGTCACATTTCCCGTAAATGGTTTCACACTCTCAATCCTCTTAGTAGTCAATTCTGGCAATTCACTCGTCGAAAGTGGAGATTCTGCAGTTGCTGCCAGGACTTCAGTTGTTGGGAGAGTCTCAGTACTCTCAGTTCCTGCGGATTCAGTAGTCTCAGTCAATTCAGTTGTCAATTCTGGCAATTCACTCGTGGATGTTGTAGTATCTGTAGATGCCAGCAAAACTTCGGTTACTGGAGCAGCCTCGGTGCTCTCAGTTTCCGTGGTCTCGGAGGTCTCTGTCACTGCTATAGTTACATTCGCCGTAAATGGTATCATAGCCTTAGTTGACTCAGTTGTGATCCCTGCTACTTCTCTAGTAGAAACTAAGGTTCCTGTAGTTACGAGCAATGCCTCCGATGATGATACAGTCTCAGTACTCTCTGCTTCTGTAACCACAGTTGTCTCTGATACAGTCGGTGACGCAGTTGTAGATTCTGATACTTCGATTGTAAGTACAGTAGTTTCAGTAGTTATTGCCATAGTCTCAGTAGTTGGAACAGTTGTAACACCCTCCGTTTCTGTAGTTTCTACAGTTAAACTCACCGTAGTCGGGCCTACGGTTACCGTTGTCGTTTCAGTTGTGATTTCTGATGTTTCACTGGTGGAAATCATAAGACTTGATTGCGTTATTTCTGTTGTAGTCCTACTACTCTCCTCCGTTTCTTCATATTCTACCCATGTGCCAGGTTTCTCAGTAATTTCTTCTTCGTATTCTTCTTCTTCTTCTTCGTATTCATCTTCATGCAATATTTCAGTTTTTGCAGTAGATTCAATTACCGTTGATGCAACTTCTGATTCTGCTGTTACTGTCATTTCTGGTAGTTCACTAGTGAAAGTAACAGTTTCTGTAGTTGTCACGACCTCGGTCGTAAAACTTGGAGTTTGTGTAGTCAATATTGTGCTTGTAGGAGTAGCTATAACCGCTATAGTCTCAGAGGTTTTAATTGAAGACTCGATTGTAAAGACTTCTATTTCACTACTAGGTGTAGGAGTTTCTGTAGTCATCATCTCAATTTCAGTCGTAGGAACAGTTACAAGCATTTCTGTCCCCGTAGTCTCTGTGGTTGTAGTAGTTTCTACTATTACACTCCCTGTTGTCGATTCTGTAGTTACAGGTGAGAATTCAGTCATAAATGTCGTTACTACTACACTAGTTGCAGGAGCTTCTGGTGTTGCCGTGGTAACAATGGGAGTTTCCGTAGTCAATACTATACTTCCAGTTGTAGGAATAGTTGCTGCTTCTTCTGTCTCTGTAAACTCAGTAGCTTCTACAATCGCGCTCGCCGTTGATGTTTCACTGTAAACAGTTGTGACTTCTGATGACTCACTGGTAGCACTCAGAATTTCCGTAGTCAGTGCTATACTTTCAGTGGTAACAATAGTTGTTATTACTTTTGTCTCTGTAGACTCAATAGTCCCTGCAGTTGAGGCCTCCGATGTCAACTCTGGCATTCCAGTGGTTGTTAATACTTCTGTAGCTGCAGTTGAAGTCACTGTTGTTAATTTTGACGTTACAGGCACCTCCGTTGACTCTAACGTTTCACTAGTTGCTAATAATTCTGTAACAGCAGTTGAAGTCTCCGTCGTTAACTCTGAGGTTTCAGTAGTTGTTGGTGATTCTGTAACTGAAGTCAAAGACACCTCTGTTGACTCCAACGTTTCACTAGTTGGTAACAATTCTGTAACTGCAGTTGAAGTCTTCGTTGTTGACTCTGAGGTTTCAGTAGTAATTGATGATTCTGTAACTGCAGTTGAAGACACCTCTGTTGACTCTGACGTTTCAGTAACCATTGATGATTCTATAACTGTAGTCAAAGCTTCGGATGTCAATTTTGGAATTTCAGTAGTAGTGAATAACTCTGGAAATGTAATGAAAGTCACTGCTGTTGGCTCTGACGTTTCACTAGTTGCTAATAGTTCTGTAACTGCAGTTGAAGTCTTCGTCGTTGACTCTGAGGTTTCAGTAGTTGTTGGTGATTCTGTAACTGAAGTCAAAGACACCTCTGTTGACTCCAACGTTTCACTAGTTGCTAATAATTCTGTAACTGTAGTTGTAGTCTCCGTTGTTAACTCTGAGGTTTCAGTAGTTGTTGGTGATTCTACAACTGTAGAAAAAGCTACCACTATTGACTTTGATGTTTCACTTGTTGGTAATAATTCTGTAACTGTAGTTGTAGTCTCTGTTGTTGACTCTGAGGTTTCAGGAGTTGTTGATGATTCTATAACTGTAGAAGAGGATACCTCTATTGACTTTGATGTTTCACTTGTTGGTAATAATTCTGTAACTGTAGTTGTTGTCTCCGTTGTTGACTCTGAGGTTTCAGGAGTTGTTGATGACTCTGTAACTGAAGTCAAGGACACCTCTGTTGACTCCAACGTTTCACTTGTTGGTAATAATTCTGTAACTGTAGTTGTAGTCTCCGTTGTTGACCCTGAGGTTTCAGGAGTTGTTGATGATTCTGTAACTGAAATCAAGGACACCTCTGTTGACTCCAACGTTTCACTAGTTGGTAACAATTCTGTAACTGCAGATGAAGTCTCTGTTGTTGACTCTGAGGTTTCAGGAGTTGTTGATGATTCTACAACTGTAGAAGAGGATACCTCTATTGACTTTGATGTTTCACTTGTTGGTAATAATTCTGTAACTGTAGTTGTAGTCTCCGTTGTTGACTCTGAGGTTTCAGGTGTTGTTGATGATTCTGTAACTGAAGTCAAGGACACCTCTGTTGACTCCAACATTTCACTAGTTGGTAACAATTCTGTAACTGCAGTTGAAGTCTTCGTTGTTGACTCTGAGGTTTCAGGAGTTGTTGGTGATTCTACAACTGTAGAAAAGGATACCTCTATTGACTTTGATGTTTCACTTGTTGGTAATAATTCTGTAACTGTAGTTGTAGGCTCCGTTGTTGACTCTGAGGTTTCAGGTGTTGTTGATGATTCTGTAACTGAAGTCAAGGACACCTCTGTTGACTCCAACGTTTCACTAGTTGGTAACAATTCTGTAACTGCAGTTGAAGTCTTCGTTGTTGACTCTGAGGTTTCAGTAGTTGTTGGTGATTCTACAACTGTAGAAAAGGATACCTCTATTGACTTTGATGTTTCACTTGTTGGTAATAATTCTGTAACTGTAGTTGTAGTCTCCGTTGTTGACTCTGAGGTTTCAGTAGTTGTTGGTGATTCTGTAACTGAAGTCAAAGACACCTCTGTTGACTCCAACGTTTCACTTGTTGGTAATAATTCTGTAACTGCAGTTGTAGTCTCCGTTGTTGACTTTGATGTTACAGTAGTTGTTGGTGATTCTGTAACTGAAGTCAAAGACACCTCTGTTGACTCCAACGTTTCACTTGTTGGTAATAATTCTGTAACTGCAGTTGAAGTCTCCGTTGTTGACTCTGAGGTTTCAGGAGTTGTTGATGATTCTGAAGTTGTAGTTAAGGACACCATTGTTGTCTCTGAAGTTTCACTAGTTATTGATGGTTCCGTTACTGCAGTTGAAGTTTCTGTTGTTGTTTCTGCTTTTTCGGTAGTGGATGTCATAGTTTCCGTACTCACAACCACACTTTCCGTAGTACTTTGCGTAGTCATTACCGTCTGTCTTGTAAACACTGTCTCAGCTTCTGTAGTAACTATTTGGATCTGAGTTGGTTCTGGTAATTCAATTGTAGATAGTGTTTCAGTAGTCTTTACTATAACCTGAGTCGTAGCGATTTCTGTAGTCACTTTTGTTGCCGATTTAGTTGTTGCTGTTGGTGTTTCAGTAGTAGATGGAGAACTCTCCGTTGTAATACTAATTGTTGTTGCGTCAACAGTAAGTGGCTTTGTAACTGTGGTAGCCATCGTAATTCTAGTAGTAACTGGAACTATCTCGACCGCTTCCGTGGTTGTTTCTGTAGATCTAAGTGTACTAGTGCTTTCCTCTTCAAATTCTGACCACTTTTCATCTTTTTCAGTAGTTTCATCTTCATATCCTTTCTCTTCGTCTCCGTATTCAGTGTCTTCATATTCCTCAGTTTCAGAAGAATATTCTGCTTCTGTTGACGTAAATTCTTCTTCTGTTATAGTCATTTCGGTCGTTGTTGCTGTAAGTATAGAAGTTTCCTCTGTTGCGGAAACTTCAGTTTCTGCCACTGTTGTTGTAATAGGTATTGTAGTTTCTTCAGTTGCTGATTCTTCAGTAGTCAAGATTTCAGTCGTTATTATTTCAGAGGTTTCGTCTATTGTGGGACCTTCAGTTATGGGTGTAGTCGTTTCTTTTATTGTTGATATTACGGTTGTTGTAGGTGTTGCTACAACAAGTGTAGTCGATTCTTCAAGTGTAGATATTTCAGAGGTTTCTTCTGTTGTGGAGCCTTCAGTTGTTGTTAGTGTTGCTGTAATAGGTGTTGTAGTTTCTTGCATTGTAGGCATTACAGTTACAGTTGTTGTTGGTATTATGGATGTAGTCATTTCTTTTATTGTTGATATTACGGTTGTTGTAGGTATTGCTACAACAGGTGTAGTCGATTCTTCAGTAGTAGATATTTCAGTCGTTAGAATAGAAGCTTCCTCTGTTGTGGGAACTTCAGTTGTTGTTAGTGTTGCTGTAATAGGTGTTGTAGTTTCTTGCATTGTAGGCATTACAGTTACAGTTGTTGTTGGTATTATGGTTGTAGTCATTTCTTTTATTGTTGATATTACGGTTGTTGTAGATGTTGCTACAACAAGTGTAGTCGATTCTTCAAGTGTAGATATTTCAGAGGTTTCTTCTGTTGTGGAGCCTTCAGTTGTTGTTACTGTTGTTGTAATAGGTGTGGTAGTTTTCTCCATTACAGGAACTTCGGTTGCTGCTGTTGTTAATATTATAGATGTAGATATTTCATCTGTTGTTGCCATAGTAATTGTTGTACTTGTTGGTACAAAAGGTGCAGTTGATTCTTCAGTAGTAGATATTTCAGACGTTAGAATAGAAGCTTCCTCTGTTGTGGGAACTTCAGTTGTTGTTAGTGTTGCTGTAATAGGTGTTGTAGTTTCTTGCATTGTAGGCATTACAGTTACAGTTGTTGTTGGTATTATGGTTGTAGTCATTTCTTTTATTGTTGATATTGCAGTTGTTGTAGTTGTTGCTAGAACAAGTGTAGTCGATTGTTCAGTTATAGATAATTCAGTCGGTATTGTTGTTGTTGATATAAAAGCCGTAGTCTCTTCCGACGTTAATGTTTCGATCGGTGTTGAAATTGTACTCGCCAATGTGACTGTTTTGTCTACTACAATTCTTTCGGTCTCCAAAGTTGTTGGTAACATAGATGAACTGCTTTCCTCTGTTGTAGAATGTTCAGATGTTGCTGACGTTGTTGTGATAGGTACGGTTATTTCTTCACTTGTAGACACTTCGGTTGTTATAGTTTTTGCTAGAAGAGATGTAGCAATTTCCTCTGTTGTGGGCAATTTAGTCGACGTTGCTATTGATGCGATAGATGTGGTAGTTTCTTCCAACGTCAAAGTAGTAATTTCTTCTGTCGTAGCTGCTACAGTTATTGTAGTTAGTTCTTCTGTCGTAACTGCCACAGTTGTTGTGGCTGGTGTTACTGTAGTTGTTTCTTCCAATTTTGTTCCACCAATTGTTGTTTCTGTAGACGATGTAGAAACAAAAGTAGTTGTTTCTTCCAGCGTAGGTGCAACGGTTGTTGTAGTTATTTCTTCTGAAGCAGGTGTCACAATTGCTGTAGTTAGTGTCACCGTAGTTGATTCTTCCAATGTTGTTTCACGAACTGTTGTTACTGTCGGCGTCGTAGAAACTATAGTTGCTTCTGCTGTCGTCGGAACCATACTTGTAATAGGTACCAACGTAGTCGTTTCTTCCAATGTCGTTTTACGAATTGTTGTTTCTGCCTGCGTCGTAGAAATCAAAGTAGTTGCTACTGGTGTTGTTGATGTCGGAAGTAACGTAGTTGTTACTTCTACAGATGTATCGCGAAGTGTTGTTCCAGCCCTGATTGTTGAAACCAAAGTAGTTACTTCTTGTGACGTTGGAACCGCCGTAGTTGTAGTTGATTCTAACGTAGTTTCTGGACCCGAAGTCGTTTTATGCATCGTTGTTTCTGCCGGCGTCGTAGAAACCAAACTGGTTGTGGTTTCCGTTGTTGGAACTGGCGTTGTTGTAGTAGGTATCACCGTAATTCTTTCTTCCACTGTCGTTTCACGGACTGTTGACTCTGCCAGCGTCGTAGAAACTAAAGTAGTTATTTCTTCTGACATCGGTGCTACGGTTGTTGTAGTTGTACCACCAAATGTTGGCGTCGTAGAAACTACAGTTATCACGACTTCTGTCGTAGAAGCTACGGTTGTTATAGCTATTTCTTCTGTCATAGGCGCCTCGGTTATTGTAATTATTTCTTCTGTCGTAGGTGTCACGGTTGCTGTACTTGGTGTCACCGTAGCTGTTTTCTGTAATGTTGTTTCACGAATTGTTATTTCCGGAGGCGTCGTAGAAACAACACTAGTTGCTCCTTCTGTCGTAGGTGGTATGATGGCTGTAGTTTCAACCACCGTAGTTGATTCTTCTAATGTTGTTTCACGAATTGTTGTCTCAGTCGGTGTCGTAGAAATAAAAGTCGTAAGTTCTTCTGTCGTAGGTGCCTCGTTTATTGTAGTTATTTCTTTTGTCGTAGGTGTCATAATTATTGTACTTGGTGCCACCGTAGCTGTTTTCTGTAATGTTGTTTCACGAATTGTTATTTCCGGAGGCGTTGTAGAAGCAACACTAGTTGCTCCTTCTGTCGTAGGTGGTATGATGGCTGTAGTTTCAACCACCGTAGTTGATTCTTCTAATGTTGTTTCACGAATTGTTGTCTCAGTCGGTGTCGTAGAAACAAAAGTCGTAAATACTTCTGTCGTAGGTGCCTCGGTTATTGTAGTTATTTCTTCTGTCGTAGGTGTCATAATTATTGTACTTGGTGCCACCGTAGCTGTTTTTTGTAATGTTGTTTCACGAATTTTTATTTCCGGAGGCGTCGTAGAAACAACACTAGTTGCTCCTTCTGTCGTAGGTGATATGGTGGTTGTTGTTCCTTGTGTCGTATGTACTATGGTTGACGTAGTTTCTACCACCGTAGTTGATTCTTCTAATGTTGTTTCACGAATTGTTGTCTCAGTCGGTGTCGTAGATACAGAAGTCGTAATTTCTTCTGTCGTAGATGGTATAGTTGTTGTAGTTATTACTTCTGTCGTAGGTGCTATGGCTGTTGAAGTTTCTACCACCGTAGTTGATTCTTCTAATGTTGTTTCACGGATTGTTGTCTCAGTCGATGTTCTAGGAACAAAAGTAGCAAGTTCTTCTGTCGCAGGTGCTTCGGTCGTTGTAGTTATTACTTCTGTCGTAGATGCTATGGTACTTGTAGTTATTACTTCTGTTGTAGGTGCCTCCGTTATTGTAGTTATTTCTGCTGGCGTAGTTGCTATGGTTATTGTAGTTTCTACTACTGTAGTTGTTTCTTCCATTGTCGTTTCACGAATTGTTGTCTCAATCGGTGTCGTAGATACAGAAGTCGTAATTTCTTCTGTCGTAGATGGTATGGTTGTTGTAGTTATTACTTCTGTCGTAGGTGCTATGGCTGTTGAAGTTTCTACCACCGTAGTTGATTCTTCTAATGTTGTTTCACGAATTGTAGTCTCAGTCGATGTTATAGGAACAAAAGTAGCAAGTTCTTCTGTCGTAGGTGCTTCGGTTGTTGTAGTTAGTACTTCTGTCATAGATGCTATGGTAGTTGTAGTTATTACTTCTGTCGTAGGTGCTATGGTTATTGTAGTTTCTACTACTGTAGTTGTTTCTTCCATTGTCGTTTCACGAATTGTTGTCTCAATCGGTGTCGTAGATACAGAAGTCGTAATTTCTTCTGTCGTAGATGGTATAGTTGTTGTAGTTATTACTTCTGTCGTAGGTGCTATGGCTGTTGAAGTTTCTACCACCGTAGTTGATTCTTCTAATGTTGTTTCACGGATTGTTGTCTCAGTCGATGTTATAGGAACAAAAGTAGCAAGTTCTTCTGTCGTAGGTGCTTCGGTTATTGTAGTTATTACTTCTGTCGTAGATGCTATGGTAGTTGTAGTTATTACTTCTGTCATAGGTGCCTCGGTTATTGCAGTTGTTTCTTCTGTCGTAGGTGCTATGTGTGTTGTAGTTTCTACCACCGTAGTTGATTCTTCCATTGTTGTTTCACGAATTGTTGTCTCAGTCGGTGTCGTAAAAACAGAAGTCGTAATTTCTTCTGTTGTAAGTGCCTCGGTTTTCGAAACGAAAGTAGTAATTTTTTCTGTCGTAGGTCCCATTACATCTTTTTCAGTAGTTCCAATAACTGCATCTTCTTGGGTAACATATTCTGAGAGTGTGACAGTACTTGTTTGCTGGTCTTGCCAACTTAAAGTTGTTCCTAAAATATCAATTTCTCGCATGTGCTCAGTGTTATACGTCAACTGCGAATCAACATTTGGATCGTGAGTTGTGACCAAGATATTAAATACATCCTTGTATACACCCTTTATTGGTTGACGTCCGGTCGTATAACTTTCGGTTCCATTGATTGTGTCCTCAACATCTCTTTTCCTTCTCCATTTTTCTGGATGAGTCGTTTGTTCAGTAATAAACTTCGAGAGTAATGACCGTGGAAATCTTACAAAAATCGGTGTGGTACTAGCTTCAGTTTTATTCCGCGTGATCTGCGACATCCTCAACAACTTCGCGAATAAAAAAGTATTGTTCCATTTACCAAGCTGCTCGAGACTATGGTCCGCTAAATCGTTTCGATCCGGTCTTCTCTTTTTCCCACGAAAAAACAAATTCGACGATCTTCTCGCTCTCTTTGATTTCCGACGATTATGCCTTAAATTGGATTCGTAATTAATTGATATTGACTTTAGATTCCTGGCGAGCCGGTGATGCGTCCCGTCACAGGTGTGAACGGATGGGAAATCGAAGGAGAAATGAGGATGATCATAATCTGTAAAAGGATAAGGATAACTGACTTCGTGGTCTCTGGACGGGATACTATTCTTCAATGAGAATCGTGCCTCCTCGGGGTTTATTTTCCTATTGTCATCTTCGAAAACGTTCTTCCCCAATGAGATCTTACGGTTTTCTACGGCCATACTAATCCGCCACTCGTCGAAAATTGCGGATAAATTCGTTGCTTCTGGCAAATCCAAATTGATTCTTTCCCGATTTAAATAAACATCCTCTTCCAATTTCATCGCTGTTGCCGTAGCATAAAAATTAACATTCTATAATACACAATGTTGCTTAGTGATACTAACAATGAAATCACTGGTTGTCGATGCTCGCAGCAATTGCCAATTGGTTATGATGGTTAATCGTATATTTCTTAAATATTTCTCTCAGATTTGCGAGTTAAATCGTCAATGGCAATGCTCGAGAATTATTTCTAGTTATTCGTACTTACAGTGGTGTTTCTTGCCGCGATATTATTGATATTGTTGCAGTACATCGAATTATTGTCAGTGCACTCGGAAATGTTAACGGTTACATCGTTCGTTGTTGTTACCATGTACATCACAATCAACATGCAAATCACAATAAGCAATATATTTTGCATAGCGTCATATCACGCACGTTCGTAAATGATGTCGCACTCTTTTAACGCATGCTGATCAAACCCATTTCGAATCATCCTGTTACAGAACTATCACGCTGAAACATTTCCGTCTCAATTCACTTCGATATCCGAATTAGGAAATAGTTCAACGCGAATCGATATCGATACTGAACAACGTCGTACTTCTGCAAACGCAATGTTAAACATTGTGTTCACGTCGGTCGCGGAGATCAAGGATGCAATGTAAAAGAATGTGAAGAAATAAATGATTCCTTGATTCCGATGCTATGATATTGGAATCCATTTTATCCTGTTCGTATTTGTTGCTAACTTGCGAATCCTGCATATACACGTTGATAAAGCACTCTTATAACGAATACCATAAACTTCTGCCGCATTTTGTGTGCGCGTGCACTGGCATTGCGATGATCGGTGCACGGTCTCTGTTCGCTCTTATGTATAAACTGTTTTTTAAAGAGTATGGTAAGTAAGACGACAAAATTCTCATTTTTCTCAATTACAAAAATGTCATAGACTGTGGATCTTCATGCGTTTATGGCGTCCGACAATTTTCTAAAGATGCTGGAATGTTTAATTCTACCACTGAAAATAAGATTTTATTTAGTTCCACTATCTTAAAATTTGCCTACAGAAATTCGACAGAATTTGCTACGATGTAATAATTTTTTTCAGCTTTCGATCCAGTGATTATACAACTCGAAGAGGAGATGAACAAAGACAAAAGTAATTGGTTCGACGAAATTATTGGCACTCTCAGTATGACCAGCTTAATTTACTCTTTGTATTGGCATCACAAACGCTGTGCTCTTGGTGCTTGCGTAATAACCGGTGTATCGATTGCTGAGGTAGTGAAATTCTACTGGGCATTGTCTACACAGTCACAAGTATTAAATTTTTTATTAAATTCAGTACGAACCAATTTGCGAATATTTAGAAAGCCAATACTGCATATTATATGACGTAACAGGAGTTTTGTTCTACTTTCAATTAGACATAGGATACGTGGGTCACTTCGTATATCGGTGGATTCGGAATATTATGAAATGACTAATTAACGCGGAATGACTAATTAATCTTGTTATTTTTATAATACTTTCTATACACATCAGTGTCTTTTCATGGCCAATAAGTTTAGTCTTAAAGTGTTAAGAGCATTAAAAGTAACCAGATTTAATTGTTCCAGGAAGATGCTCAACGATTGCACAGCAATTCTCCTGGAAGGATTCCGTACATGTCCAGAACCACTTTACTTATGCAGGTGATTGTTAGCGGCCATTTCGCGTAATTATAACTTTTCTCTCACTTATGCAATGAACTATCGTTTGATATATAAAATTGGAGAAATAAACTGATATTTGTTCCAGATATTTAGTAGCTAACAATTACGCATTAGTAGCCACGTATCCCTACCTCGTAGGAAACTGGGCACTAACTCCAGAAGGATTCTATCAAGGATGGACCATACAACGAACAATCAATGATTACATGATGATGGCTTATTTAGTATGCATGACCGAGGCACTACGTCAAACACCCACTCCCTAAAGATTCCTTCTAAATTTGCAAAACTGCTTAACGCGATATCAAATTCTGTTCACGTCTTCGAAAAAAATTCTAAATTTAATATTCATGAATTGATAGTACGCGCGCAAGAAGCGTTTCTCAATTCGATAGTCTTCCAAGAATCGAAGTATTGTTCAATACTCACTGTACTATACCGGATGTTTTATAATTAGACAGCGGATTGTATGCATTTCTGACAAAAGTGAGTAGGCGTGATTAGAAATAGTGAAAGTATTCAAAGAATTAAGAAGATCAATTTCTATTTCGCTCCAGATTGTTGCAATTCACGCTGGCTATTCATAATTCATGATACAAATTAGGTCAGGTCGATTCTGTAGCTAGAAATAAGACGAAAATCAAGAATAACGAAATTGCGTGAGAGGCTTCGTTTTCAAGAAAAATAAATTCAAATATCAGTCGTGTACGCGAGTGTGCAAAATGCTAATACAAAAATTTCAATAGTTAAAAGTGGCCAAATTTGGAAGAAGATTTTCTACAATCTTTCTATTACGATTGAAGATTTCGAACATAGAAATTCTTCGCTAGAAATGACTGTAGTATCAAATGTAGAAGCTCCAGAGTACCCTCGAGAGAAACTCTCGAGAGTACTCCGACATTGTGTGTCCGCCGAGCAAGTTCTAGAATTTCCATTCTCGTAAACTCTCTAGCGCACTGTCTATTTGTAAAATAAAAAAATGTTCTCGTGTGTAACTGGCGATAGTTTTACTCTGAAAATCAAACGGACACGTGCCGAAGAGCGGACAGCATTGTTTTCGTCGAGAATCGATCGAACGCCAGTGCAAGAAGTTGAGTGATCGCAGAAATGTTCGCAGTGGAGTGCTGATTGCACGCTGTCATTCAACTTGGACAGACAACCGTGGGATAAAGGATACGAATAAATGAATATCACTTTGCGGGGTGTTGTTGATCGCTCGAACTTTATTCCATTTTACGATCAACGGAATTTTTCTTTTCCATAGCTCGCTTTACACGTACGCGCGCGCGATATGTACAAAAAGAGGTCTGTCGATTAAACAATCTAACAGCGGTATCACGTTTAGGGGAGCAAAGAGAAGGAATGTAAGCGTCGTCGCTGTGACAACTGTCACGTACAAGTGATAGCGTGTCCTCTCGCTAATACGATACAAGTTAACAAAAAAAAAACGGTAAATTACGTTAAATTATCGCCTACGATAGTTATCTTATTGAATCGTGGACTCCCATACGACAGTTGTCCTACGAAAAATATTTACTTATTCACCGGTCAGTTCATTTATTCTTAAATACCTAGTCTTCACGAGTAAAAAAGAAATCCTACTCAGAACTGTCTATAAGCATCTCGGAACTGTGGTACTTTTTATTTATATTCTTATTTTCGTTTTAGGATATTTTGTTGGTTTAAGGGTTAAAAGTGTTTAGAGACAGTCCTGTTTAACACTCATTCAATCATAAATTATTCTACACAAGGGCAGTCTTTTTCATTCTGTTCTAAACATTCTTACATCATACTCGTTATGAAACTAATAGATTATTGCTATAGGAGGCGCCGACGTATAGATAGAATCTCTCGATTCTATTGTCCTCAGCGTAACCAAGTATAGTACATATTGCCGTGATCCTCTATCTCCCTTCGATTTTCCCTCAGCAGGATGAATATGCCTGTAGGTCACTCTCCAACTGAAACAGTCAACAGATATTGCGATGTTAATGCATTAAAAAAAATTAATATCTCATTGGAAATATCATTAGTTAAAAGCATTTGCGGTCGGAGCTACTTTAACTCGAATATTAAACGTTTCCGCTTTAATTATTTGTTGTATGAATATAAAATTGACATAATACCTCGCGCAATACCTAAATGTCTAGTAATTGATTAGATACCGACATATTTAATAATAGTGATTTGTTAATGTATTCGGCGCACAGGTTCGATCAAATATTAATCACAAGCAAACTGCAAAATCGCTTGTGATTAATATTTGATCGATCCTGTGCGTCGAAAACATTAACAAGTCTCTATTTATTACTTACGATCGATAAAACGGAATACACGTTTAATAATGTACACAATATTTTGATTAATGGTGCAGTAATTTTTAGTGGCGACTCTGAGTCACCAAATTTTTCAAGATTGTGGTGTGACAATTCAGATGTTAATTGTTAAATATATTGAAATTATTCGATATTACTGTCAAAAACTGTCCCATCTGCACTATCAAAAATTGTCCAAGTGTCAGTGAGTAAAATGGAGAAAAGGAAATTGATAAGAACAACGTGCACATTTTTGTTATGGAAGAGACAAGATAATGTCTACTAGTACAAGTCTTTTATTCATTCATTTTTATGGCGATTTGTTTTTTTTTTAGAGAGCGACTTCGTGTTGCATGCGCTCTGTAATAAAACATCAGGAACAGAGTGGATTCGTTACTCCATTTGTATTGCAGCAACAACGCATTGTGCGCCGGTTTAAAATTCCGGGCGCTGAATGGTCAGAATAGAAGCAAAATGACGTGTAGCGTGGCTTACGCCGATGTGGAGCAGAGCCATTCACCAAACTGATGTATACAAATCAGTGTACATTCCGCTTCATCGGTACCAGACCATTTTTCCCTGGTACGCCAAACCACTTGCCACTTCCGTGTCCATTTTACTATACTTACGCGAGCACTACCGGGAATTTCCTCTGATGGGATTTAAAAGTGGAAATTTTCTAACGGTTCGAGATCGGTGAGCTATTGCAAAAATAAACGATTCCTTTCCACGAATAATCCAACATGTGAAATGCATTAACTCTTCCATCCGTTCTATAAATACCGGGTTTCATTTTAAAAAAATACGTTCCCACCGATGGCAAACAATAGCAACATTATAAAGATCCACAATGCACTGATAACTTAACGCTTGTCAAAAATTCTACATGGAGACAAACGATCAAATTTTTCTTCTCAATTTCGTGCACTCTATTTAAAATTGGTGTCCCACTATTCAAAATACACTTTAGATTATTATTAAACACGGCGGTATCGAATCAGTTACATCAATTTCATATCTATAAAATGAACAAATTATATACAACGAAATTATTCTAGATCAGAAGAAATGTTTAATTGTCGAGTTAAAATATCTCCGACTGCGAAGGATTCACTGCCCCCATTGGTAAATCAACACGATGACAAAACATCGATAAAATAACTAATTTATAATACATAAATAAATTTTGCGATTGTGTTTCGCTTTAAAAAAATGATCTCACGAAGCTTCGGACAAATTTACCTATAGATAACAGAACAGTACAACTTATTAAATTGAAATACACGTTATATTTACTTCGTGATAATCAAAGGTAGACTTCTCGATGTACTCACCTCATGTAACAGTTCCGTATCATATGTTGGTGTTAGCTTCTCTCCATGTACTTTGACCTAAATTTTGTAGTCTGAGACTGTTCCCGATGTTCTCGTCTGGTTCGTAGGCGGAGTTCGTGTGGCCCGGGTGACCCTCGAACACATCCTTCACAGAAATCTGGCTGCTTCTTGAAGGACGACCTTGGATCCCCAAAGGATTCCCAGCGACCCCGTACACGTTGTTAGCTCCCAAAGTTTGCATCTGCGATTTTCGTCTCATCGCCATTATGCTGTTTCTGCGGCCCTCGAATGCCTTGAAAGCCTTCGCGGAACGTCTCGTCGACATGTTCCTCGGCAGACCTGAACAGTATTGACGAGACCGTTTAATAAAATTAGATAAAGAAACAACATTATTAATATTTAAAGTGACATTTTATAATCCAAACTTGCACTTGAAGCCCGACATTAATAACCCCTTTGGAAACACTGTGAGTGAACAAAGTGTTCATACACGTTTTAAAAACGAATAACTGTTCCAAAATTCGACCCAACAACTGGAGTTCTTTTAGACGTTGGAAAGATTGGTTAACTAGCTAATGTATGAATAATGTTTTAATGATTAACAAAATTTTTATCTGCGTCTATAACGAAAATTCACAAGGCGCTTTTGGTAGGTTTAAGTAAGTCATATACCTGTACAAAGTTTCATCGAAACTGATCAAGATTGTTATGAAACTCAGTCAAACCTCGATAAATCGAATCTCAAGGGAGAACTAAAATCTTCGTATCGTTCGGAAGCTGTACGAATACTTTGTACACCAACTGTATAAATGTGCGAACATCTGAAGTCTCTCGGCGCAGATTCAAAACAGCTGCTAATTAATACCGGTTCGAAAAAATGGAGAAATTGAGCTTCTTGCTGACCGTTCTTTTCGAAGAATCGTTGTCTGAAGGCGACATCGAGGGTATTGATTGCCTGGGTTTTTCGTCTGCTCTTTTCCAGGTTTCTTATGGTCTTCCTCCTGCCAGGACCGCTGCCGCTACCTTCCTCGTAATCGCCCTCCATTCCGTCTAATCTCTGCAGATCCCTGACTATTTCCACGGCATCTTTCGGCAGTAACGCCCCGTCCGACAAATCCTTGGCCTAACATGGCCAAGTTGGATAATCAGTTAGCGACTATACATATAAGAGATTTGAGCTGTCGACAACACACGTACCTTCTTACAACAGTACCAATCCAGACTGGTGCTGGCCAAAATATGGGCGAACGTGCCAAATCGATGGAACAACATCGCGGTGAATTGAATAACCAATATCAACGCGAAGAAGAATACGAATACCAAACCGATTGGCTCCAGCTGTAGGTATTCCTTCGTGATGTGTACCTGCGAAATGGAGTCCATTGTTAGCGGACAGTGACGGATGGGTCGTGTCGAACTTAGCAAGTAAACAGAGAAGAAGACAGAGAAACACATAAAACTTTTCGCCTCGTGGGTTATTCGTTGCTGCGTGCGTCATTGCTGATTTCGTCGCCTCCATAATCGTCGCTCAATAATCAAACGAATACTACGTTCCGAAAAATTTTCTCACATTTTTCAAATTACAGGTGGAATTTCAGAGACTTTTATACTTCGTTCGTCGCTTTACAGAAATATGTATTTCTTTTTCATTTAGTTGTATTTAAAAAATTAGAGTGCAAACACCATTCCAAAAATTTGATCTTCAACAAGCTTTTCGTGAAATTTCCGTCAGCGCGTTTCTGACATTTTTCTGAGTAAAATAATACGTATCTATCGAGACAGACAGCAATGAAACAAACAGACTATCCTGTTCATACGAACGTACTTGCACTCTACATTGTGTGAGTTGCCATTTCTTAAATTGCAAGGTAGGAATATTGTCAGCATTGCTTATAAAACATTTCTCATGCGATTTTCTAATTTCAATTGATCGTTCGTATGAGCAAGATTTAATTGGTAACACAATCGCCTGAAACACGTTGAATTGGGTAAGCCACCGTTTAGTTACATCGACAGTAACTCGTTAGTGGTGCTCCTCTGCTGTCATACCTAGCAGTGCATTATCGGAATTAGACACATAAGTATGTGAAACGGAAACCTGCGTGACGATTCTCCCTCCTTCGTATTCAGGCAGGTGAGCGGAGAACGGGACAGGGTTTCGTGATGTCTTTTGCTTTTGTCTCTTTCGTGACCCGTAAACTGTGCACGTGCTACCGGCGCTTCACGAAAAAAATAAGATGAAAATTTTCAATATGCACGTGTCGAAGCTGCCGGGCCACGAGAGACAGCTGGACAATATAGAAATCGAGAGAATAAGCACCTGAACAAAGTTTTATAATTCTGTAAATGTTTCAGCATTCCTCAAGAAATTTCTAAAATACAAGAACACGTGTAATACAGTGGATCATTGTCTCATTTTTAATCGAGAAAGAAATATTTCTCGTACTTTGCTTTTTATAATTATTAAGTATGAAAATGATCGTTTATATCGGGTCGTGTATACTTGAATATTGTTGTTGAACATATTTATGTTACAACCCAATGTAAAGATCAACATTTCTACACTTTCTAGACTGTGGATCTTTATGCAAAATCGAAATTATTCGAATCATTTGTCAGAAACAGAAGTTCGATAAAAATCAAGAGAAGTATTAGTTTGATATTTTCATCGGAAATGCATAAAGCCCTGAGTCTAACAATTACACACACATACACACTCATCATTTTTATCAATTTCTGAAATAATTTTTAGTTGTGCAGATAGGCAACATCAAACGAAATATTCATTCACAATTCTACTGATTCTTCAACTAAATCTAAGTGTTCTAGATAAATGTATATGAATGGGATTCTACGTATAAATGAATACACGAAAAAGCTTTCACTAATTTTGTGAAGTTTACTTTGATAAATGAATACTATATTCAGAACAGTTCTGGCTAGCTTTAATTTGTTCTTGAATTGATTTCGCACTAGAATGCACGCGTGGATTTTAAAATTGGCAATATTTGTTAGCGTTAAGCACCCATCTAATTCCTATCGATCAATTTTAATTTAATTAACAACGAGCCCGGCTCTCGACCTGTTACACGATTTAATCCAGATGTCACCATCCTCTTCACATTAAAAAATTGTTCACGAAATTCACGTAACACGTTTCATTTTTTGAACAAGATACCACGCATTCCACGATCGTTCGGAATTTTTATTGTAATTGCGAATAATGCAGAGGCGTCCATTTCAGTAGAGACGTAAATCAATTTTGAACAGAAAAAACTGAAACACGGCAAACCGTTTTAATATCTGGATTTGTGCTTGTTCTCTGGACTTGCTCTGGTTATTGTTAGTCGACAAAAAATCCTATATGAGTAATCACATTAAGACTATCGTCATTCTGAGGACAAAAAGGTGGAGGATGAGGACACAGGAATCTTAATCCTGGATAACTGTCGTCTGGAACAGCTCATTTACAAGAAGAGCATTTTAGAAAAATGTTTTCATACCAATACTTTAATCTCTATTTTATTCTTTTGCTTCAACGATGGTGGAACATTTTGAATTTTATGGATTACGATATTATAGTTATCCAGGGTTAATATTAAAAAGGCGACGATGTTATTGGTGACTTAGCCAACTAATTTCTAGCCAGATTCTCGGTTCCATCCCGTGCTCGATTCCGTTCCGGGAATACCTGTGCAAACATGTTAATGGTAATTCGCCACGTGCCGATAATCCACATTATTGACAAAACACAGATATGTCCCAGCAAGTGCAGGATTATCACCGGGTACCATATTCCTATGTGCTCCGTTGCTCACCGTGATTTCTCAATTCAATATTTTCACCACGGTTATTGACATTGATTTTTCATCCGAAATCATTGTATTCAGAAGGAATCTATTGAAAAACAAGATCGATCTCTGTGAAACAGTATGTGGATAACAAAGCCGAAGATAATGGAGATAAGTCGGTACTCTCGTTCAAGCACTGCATCAATGTCGCAAGTCCGACTAAACTAGTGTAAATGTACTGGGTATGGAAATTTACAGTTGACTGGGACCGTCGCGAATTCTGAGCCGTGCATAAGCAGTCAGCGGATCTTGATGCAAAATCAAAATTTCCTACCTGAATCGCAACAAACTTGGGCGGAGTAGAAATTTCTTTTCTTTCTTAATATATTCAATAGGTTGAAAATAATATAAAGGTGTTTCCAAATTCTTTGATTGTTATTACTAGACTGTGGATGTTTATGGAATTCGCAATTTTTGTAGAGGAATTTTAAGAAAGCGTAATATATCGAATGAAATATCATTGCCAGTAGCATTTGCAGATCTAGAATAAATAAAAATGGTACCTAATACTATCAAATTTTTGTAGCAATTTCTAAGAAAGAGGAATCAAATGAAACTAGATTCTGTTTTAATTGATAACTAGATCCTTTCGATGCACGAAGATCCGCCGTTTAGTTGTTACTATGTCGAATTACATCTATTCATTTTTATCACTAATGCATAAGATCCGCTGTCTACTGATAAGTTCTTCATCCTTCGGGGATCAGCATCAATTTCGCCTGGACGACGGTATCGTTGGCTTTCAATCAGCGATCGTTAAAACCGGTAACAGGACGATATATCAGAAATAAGCATCTATGTACTGGCGTGAGTAGCGGAGCACACGGGGGTGTTAGTCTCCCGAGGCATCAGTGAGACTGCATCTCTGTTTCTCAATTCCCTTTTGGAAATACAACCAGGTACCTCCGAGGTCTCCTCGATGTAGGTGATATTCGTCTTGACGCCGAGAGGCCAGACAACGTGCAACTGATCTTTGTTCAGCTGTAGCAAGAATACGATCAGAACGAACAACGCATTGAACATAAAAAACGCGAACACACTCTTGTTCCGCAGTTCGATCAGGTCGGCAGCTATGCGAGCCTGTTGTGGGCCAAAGCAAGAAGAAACGTTAGTGATTTATGTAGAAAAAATACGCTCCGTCCATTCGATCGTCGATCCTTGAACTCCTTACGTTACCTCTCGCGAGATCATCGGATGTAGCTGCTTTATCTATATCTTTCGTGCGCGGGGAACAGAACAGGCTGATTGCAAAACTATCGGAATGCTGAAACTCTCGTCTCAGAAGATCTGAAACATCAGCAGTCCAGTGGAAGTATTCAGTGAATATTTAATGAATCTATCTTGAGGAGTTTTCGAGCATTCGAAAGGTTTTGCTGTTCGACGACAGGTGTACGTAAGACGTGAATTGTTTAAGGAATACGATAAACGCGAGATGGACGGAGCGGTCTTTACCTCCTGCGTGTTTTCGTCATAGGTGATGTTCGTCTTGATACCGAATGGCCATTTCACGTGTAACAAGTCTTTGTTTAATTGCAGCAGAAAGACGATCAGGACGAAGAGGGCATTCAGCATAAAAAACGCGAACACACTCTGGTCACGGAGGTCCTTTAGATCTTTGGCGATTCGGGCCTGATGCAAGCAGCATGGGTCGATTATTATTTTATCTCGTTACTTTCTCTAGCATTTTAATTTCTCACCATTTTATACGTTCAGAATCAAATTGCATGAAATTTTTCTACAGCTTTTGCACTCCAAATTCATCCTTTTGCAAATCAATTTCAACAATTTTCATCGATTTGAAATATTCTGAATAGGTGAAATTAATTGATAGAACTGTAAAATTGATTTGCAAAAGGATGAATTTGGAGTGTAAAACCTATATCGCTATTGACCGTTCCTAAAGTAACAACAATTTGCTAAAATTATTCGGTATTCGAAAAATCTCGAAGTTAACTTAAATTTTTTTAAAAAAGTAATCGACCATGGTCACTGAACATTTAAAACAATATTAAAGAGGATTTCGGAAAACCTCAAAAAATTGGCATCAATTTATAATAAATAATACTACCATTCAAACGTGTAGAAGCATTTAGATTTTTTCATTAAACAAGGAATCATGTATTGGCATATAATAGGTAACTGTGAATAGTTACTAATCTTTAACTGATCTAAAATTTTGTTTGACCGCTTCCAAACATTCGAACGATATTTTACCTATAAAGAAATATTTAGATTATTGAACAAGTAATAATGAATTTATATTAAAACTTCGAATGAAAATATTAAATAAAAGACTAGATAACAAAGGCAAAGATTATAAAAGAATACTTGATCAAAATGACTGGGGTTTACTGTACTGTACTAATATGAGAGACTACTTGATCGAAACGTATGAAAAATAGAAAATCAATGATTTAGAATTTCTCAGAGAAAGTTGCCTACCACATTCAGAAAGTGAAGGAAATTTACCTTTTCTGCTTTGTCCTCGTCTATGGGGTACAGATACTTTTCCAATAGGTCCTTCCAGAACAGTTCTTCCTGGAGTGACAGAATATCGATTTCACCTTTTTTCAATCCCTCGTCGCTCAACCAGTACGGTCTGCTCAGGAAATTACTACCCTCTCGATTTCCATCCGTATTCTGACTAGTTACTGTTTCAGTGTCACTTTGACATTCTTGATCCTCGGCAGGATCCTCACCGATGGCACCGAGGGTTTCTGCTGCAGTTCGCGAACCAACCGAAGAAGCTCGCCGCCGGTTACTCGCATGTCCATGCGGATCCACGGCTCTAGAAAAAGAGTAAACAATCTCTAGAGAGATCTATTCAATTATTTTCACCCTCTATGCCACACAAAAAACCAATTCGAATTTGCTGAAGTCTCGAGATCTCCAGCAATGAATAGAGTTCGTTTAGATTTCAAAGTGAACTTTTGTGCGAATATATTAACAGTGCAGAAACGGGCAAAAAAGTTGAAAGATTTTATTAAACTTCTGGATGGAAATTAAAAATTTAGAAAATATCAGTTTATTCACAGTGAAGGAAAATCCAAAAAAAAAAATAGAAAAATTTCCTTCTGTGTGAAAAAAATTCTTTAGCGTGGCCAGATAACGCAGTAGCTTAGTCTGTTCATTATTCTGAATCGACGCCACGCATTTCACGGATAAAGCGTGGTTGATGAGACGGACATAATGATAAAAGAAGGAACGAAGGTACGGGACCGTACATTTCGCCCGAAACGTGCTGATAGAGTCATCAGCGAGATGGTCTAATCCTGGAAATACCACCGGATATAACCGTAAGAACTTTATCTTGCAGCGGGGACGGAAATATTCGTTAACGAAGTAAAAGATTTACTTGAATCTATGATTATAAACCAGAACTGGTTGAGAATAGATCGATAGGAGTGAATTAACATGAGAAATAAACTAACCTCTCTATAACTTCCAAACGTTTTCCCAGATGGTCCAACGATTCAGCAATGGTGACCAATTGCTGTTTCTCGTTCGAAGCTTGGCCATGTGTGCAGAACATGCATTTAAACAAGCCCGCCAAAGAGATCTCTATCGATCCTTCCTCGTCGTCGTTCGCGCCAACGCCATTTTGCAGAAATCCTAGCAAGGATTTCTGTTTCGCCTTTCGCTTCGCCTCTTCGGCTTCCTTCTTCTCTTGCTCGAGTTCCTATTGTTTCAACGACGAAGAATATCAAGCACGTTTCAATTATACTAATTGCTTCAGTACTTTCAATCCCCAAGTGCAAAGCTCTTGTTATTAGAAAGCTGTCAAGAGTGGATTGTTATGTCAAGTAAGTTAACAATCACCGCAATCAACCGCAAACAGAAAGACCCGCGAACGAGAAAGGTTAGTTAATTAATAGATGACGGACTTTGTGCGTTTGTTAACCATTAGCACTCAAATGGCGACTCAGAGTCACCATTAAAAATACTGTTTAGATTAATAAATATTTTGGTATCTTATCAATTACTGAACATTTAAGTATCGGAGGAGGTACTATATCAATTTTATATTCATAAAGTGAAAAAATAATATAGAATGGAATTTAATTTTCGAGTTCAAATAGCTTCGAGTGCAAAGGGTTAAAATTGTTATGTAAAATAATGGGTTTTGGGATGGAGAAAAATTGTGTTTGAAGATCCGCAGTCTAATGGTTAGTTGTGCAAGTTAATTACCGTCTTCAGTTTCATCTGCGGTTTCCTCGACGGCACTTCCCTGGTGCCCCACGTGATATCGTTCAGATTAGTGACCGAATAAATAATAAGCAGCAAATACATTGAGGGTAGTGTTACGATGTATATGAAAATGTGTGGGAAGCAATAGAATTCCGCGGGATGTAGCAACGCGGTTATCACCAGTTGGCTCATCATCAACATTAGAAATAAAGATGACGGAGATAATGCTGTGCCATCCTCGATAATGTTTATCGCGATCCCAACAAAGACGGAGATCATCACCATACCGTAAATCGCGCTGGTTAACGCTGCCACAGCCACCTGTGTTACACCATTGTTAGTTGAATTTTTCATTTCAATCATTAAATTCCTGTATCATCGAATTAAGACAACCGTGAACACGCAAGCCTGGGTTACGAACGAACATACATACGCGAACGAAAAAGCGCAATAACGACCTTGATTAGTAGACATCGGAATTTATGGATTTATGACAAAAATGAATGGGTGTGAATTAAAACAGTAAAAACATTAGGTGAATTTCAAAATCCTGTTACATCATTTCCAACCAATAAATCATATTAAGGAAGAAAATAAGTGTCTATTTCACTCCATGTATTTCAGGCACAACATTTTCATGAAGCATAAAAATCCGTTGACTATCTATAACAAGTTGAACATTTTAAAATACATTTCCACCAAACAAGTGAGCATTCGAAAAAATGCAGTATAGAACAAAGCACATTTTGTTTAAACGTGTTAAATTCCTGCGAACGAAGAGATTAGTCGAAATTTCGATGAACGTAGCAGAGCAAAGCGAGAAATTCGGAGAGTTCAGAGGAGTAACGAACCTTCTTCGTCTTTTTCACTTGGACCTCGCGGGTACCCCACGAGACGACGTTCAAATTGATGATGGAATAGAGGATCAAAAGTAAATACATGGAGGGGATCGAGAGCAGGTAAATAATTCCAGGTACGATACACCAGAACTCTTGAGGATGCAAACAAGCCGCTATAAAGAAGGAACTGGATAGGGATATCAAGAATATGGCCGAAGGTGATCCGATACCGTCCTCTCCGAGCTGGAGAGCAGTACCAACGATCACGGCCATCATTATCATCGCGTATCCTGTCGACAATATTTGCGCGCACAGAAGCTGAAAGACAATCACGTTATACTGGTACCATCACGACAGATGCGGATGATCATCTCCACGAAAAGTTGCTCGACTCACCTGGATGTTTGCCTTACACGTAAAACATACAAGCATGAAAAGAAGGATAGGTATAATGTTGTAATAGAAGCTGGTCCAGTTGTCGATCTTGAAGGCGGCCACGAACGCACCCACCAACATGAGGAATATCGTTCCCGGTCCCAAAATGGTGCCGCCTGCGACAAACGAAGATGTACACCTTCGACTTATTGTATCCAAAAATTACGAATTGAATGACTTTTAATTAATTCGTAGTGACGTTTTAGTGACAAGTTCCATTTAAAGTTAGGCTTTCGGTGGTTAGTCCGTTGAGATTTAGGGGATTGAATGAACACTTGACTGACCCATGAGCAGAATCTGGTAGGAGATGTAAGGAAGAGATATGTTGTCGTTGATTTTGATCGTTCGTTTAGCGTCCATCAAAAGGTCCATGATATTGGCTATAGTGGAGGGCACCCATCGACGACGTTGGTTGTAAAATTCATTAAATCCCTCTGGCGCGTGTGTGTAAGCATCGCTGGCAGCTGAATACTCGACCTGCGACACAATCGAAAAATCAATTTCTATGACCAATTTTATCTTTCCAGTTTCGATTTCACTGACTAGATTATTTTCATTGTATAGGGTAAGAGAAATATGTCTCAAAATTGTTTGTAACAAAAAAATTACTGTTGAAATTTTCTAATACATACAGTAATTACTTTTATGAATAGTTATCGAGATAATCTGTTAACAGCTTGTATTTTATAGCTTAGCTTATATGTATAGTTAACAGGCTGAAAATCCGGTAAAAAGTTTTCATTAATCCTCGAATTCTCTGTTTTAGAGAGAAACGAACGAAGCGTGTCAACGCTGGCGATATCCCTTTTCCAGTACGATCGATCTCGATGGGATTGTAAATACTCTTCGAAGCTGGTAACCTTTTTCACAGTACGCACCCTATAACCTCGTTGGAGGAGCAATGTACAAAGCCATCGATCCTCTCCCTGATCGTATTGAACGTAATGCCTGGCCTCGTCGGATCTGGTGGTATATTTTTTCATCACGTTATCATCCATCAGAGCTTTCCCTCTGAAGAGCGAGAAACAGCCGGGGCTGCAGAGCACGCAACCGATCATGTGTTCGGTTGCCTTTTGCAGCCAATGACCAATCGCGTACTCAAACATTTGATACCATACCATGGGACCTTGTGGAAACGTAGAAAACGAGAAAAAATAAGAGACACCGTTTTCAAAAGTGTGCCGACGGCAATTAAACCACGAGACAGTAAATTTCGTCGAGGCTTCAAACAGAGACGAGCTTAAACCATCCACTTAATATACTAAATATTTTCAGATAATGATACTAAATATTAGACAACCTGGTGATTCTAGAATCAAAATGATACCAGAGATAATACGAATTAATCATTATCGTCACTGAGATCGCATGGGGTTGGTTTCAGTCATAGTTAATGTCTCTTTGCACCGGTCGTTAAAACTTGTTAAATATTCCAGACGAGTCCTGTTAAGCTCGTCTCACTCCTGGAAATCGTTCGAGCTAAGAGAACTTCTGTTAAGCCCGGCTCGCTAACAGCTTTTCTGTTTACGGCTTCGCTGAAATTTACCGTCCCGCCAGGTTGTTCCAGTTAATTGTAAATTATCTGTCGATACTTTATTTTCTTCTATAAGACCGACCTGAACCAACGGGATGAATTCGACCGCAAGCCGCGCCGAGGTTTTTATTCTTCTTCATCAAATCGACGAGCAATTTCACGGCAGCTGGCTGAAAGTCGATATCACCGTCTAAAGTCAACAAATAAGTATTCTCCGCGATCACTTCTTTGCGATCCACGCTGATTGGTAACTCCATTAGCCGATGACCGAGCAGGTAGTACATGTACATCACCTGACAAAAGAAAACGATCATTTTATTCACAGAAATGTTACCCTTAAGCATCTGTCATCCAACTTATATCGTCTATTCTACTTCAAAACCTGCTACAACGTGATGCAAGTCAATTATATTCTCATAGATAGCTCGATTAACCTACTCAGAACAGTTACGAAACACTGCAACTATTCCTGTGCGCCGTATAATTGTGACATTTTTGACGAACGTAATGGGAATCGATCACATAAGAAACTGTTCCAGAAATTCGAGGAGTTAATCAATTTCTAGGAAAATTTGTACGTTTTCTATCATAGTACTTCGTCCTCTAATATTTTCGTCGCAGAGACTCGAAAATAATATTCTCACACAAACTACGACCAGACTTCGATCAAATTTATTTTCAATGAACTAAAAAAGGTCTGTAAAGGTCTGCCGCTCCGAATAAACTTCCAGCCTGCTGTTTCTAATCGAATAGAGCGTCTAAAAGCATAGAACAGCGTTCATTGTATTTTGTTCCCATCAAGTAGCAATTATTTATTCAACTTCTGCTTTTAGCTGTAGTTCACGAGCTAACTAAGCTAATTCAGAAGCCGCGGTTCACCAAATTTCAGCTATAGTACATAAGCTAATTAAACTACTTCACAAGTTAGTTGACGTACTTCGTAAAATTACGAATTTCCGTAGACGTCGAGAATTTAAAGTCGCCGATCAAATACAAACACGTTCCACGATTTACGTAATCATCAACATCACTTATAAATAATGTTATCGACAAAACAAATACTATACCTGACTCCAACGTTTCCTATGACGAATCTTCGCCTTGTCCTTCAAATGCGCGATCATTTTCGTTTTTCCAGGTAAAGTCCAAACCAGCCGTCCTCCGTAAGGTGTCGGATACTTTTTCGGTGCTCTGACATGCATCCTCGTTTGATGCACATCCGATGCAGCCTCGTCCAAAGTTCCCACCAGTAATTTCACAAATCTGTTCACCTGCGACTCGTTCTCGTCGTGATCCGACAACTCGAACGCATCGTCGAAAAATATATGCGCTGAAAAAGAAACGAATTCCCGTCACGTATCTAGTGGAAACGGATCACGAAGGTGGTTTCCACAAGCAACGAAGCTGTTTTGCCTCATCACCGTTGTAACTGCAAAAATATTTGATATACACGGGCAGCAAGACTGGCATTTCAAGAGCGAACAGACTGGTTCTGCGGATAAGGTGAATTTATAAAAATAATTGGCGAATTAATTCGTGCCTAACAATTGATCGAGAAAATGTTCATTAGTCTGAAAGATCTACCAATTAGTTATAATTGGTATAATATAATTCAATCGTATCCGTGGAACAGTTTTTTAACATTCGTGATATTTTTAAAATGGTGACGTAAATCTGCTACCCCCACTTGGCTGGCTAGCGGGGTGGTGAATGACGTAGAGACGGCAAGTGTCACATAGAGTAATAGTTAATTACTCTTAAATATTAATTTTAATTTAGTTTTAATATTAATTTAAGAATAATTCATATTTAATCACTCTTAAATATTAAGAAATATTTAGAGTCACTGACAAAAGCTTGTGAACCGTTCTGTGTCATTAAAAATTGTTGGTGGGGTCTAGAAGATTTTTATTCTGTGTAATCTTTTTTACACTATTCGAATGAAATTGAACCTGTTCACTAACACATTTGGATTTTTAGCAATTTCTAGAATACGGAATAGTTTAATCATTTAAAAACCGTTTCATTTAATGATACGTCAATTTTGACTGGCGCCTAGAGTCACCATTCGAGTGCAAAGGGTGAAAAAAGCACTCGATCGATGCATGGACAGTCTGTGGAAATAGTTTGCGACTTACTTTCGAATTCGTAGTAGTCAGGATCGACAACCTTTAGATATTTTTGCGTGACACGCCGGGCGCATTGATCCTCGTCTAAGCGTAGTATGCTCTTTAAGAACTCCATCATTTCTTCCTTGTTCTCGTGCCACATTGTCGCGCAGGCATAGATCCTAGTTACGTGATCGCTGCTTTTTACGGCCGACGGGGGTGTAGTTGAGCCGTCCGTTCGCTCGTATATGGTCTCGTAATCTCCATCTCCCTTTTCCTTCTCTATCTCAGCGAGATCCTGCTCAGAAAAGATACAACATTTACCTTTTCCCGTTTTCCCTGACCTCGGAAACTTTAACTGTCCCATTGACCCGCTTCGGTCAATCGAGAACATCGCGATAAAAATCGCTTTGACCTTCTCGGTGTCAGATATCGTCTAACAAGTTTATGATTTACTTAAACATGCCCTTGCGTAACCGTTTGCTAAATTTTATCCAGCTGCGAATATTTCTGCGTGTGCTATGAGCGATTTTGCGGAAGTGTGATCGGGAGGTTCGACGATTTGGAAAAATAAAAGCTATTGAAAAAGTACGAACGCAGTTTCAAACGCACTTCACTATACCTTTGTATGTCAATTAACCAGACCTCATCGCTTTGAGCAATATAGTATAAAAATTGTATTACGTGTCTCTGAAATTTACTAATAGATATAACGTTAAAATAACTATAAAACAACGAGCCAGTTAACGTATAGTTATTAAGCAATGTGGAAGCTTCGTGCACAGTAAAAAGTTCATTTTTTTTAACCCACCAAATGAATACCGTTCCCTACAACGCAGCGAAATGTACAGTTACAATTACAATTTGAAATTTTAATACCTCTATAGAACTTATAAATGTTCGGCATAGCTGGGCTTTCATTGAAACCTTCTCGTTCCCATTCAACGTACAATCAGATGTCGTACTTTCATAACCGTATAAAACGCGAGTTCAACAATAGATTTTCCATTCAAATGTAATAAAAAGGAGACACGCGTGAAATAATACCGCTTGAAAAATCGTGATGAGATCGGGAGAAATGTAAACTGACCACGGAACGTCGCTGTACCCTCAACAAAACATTCGTAACTAGATTTTACGCGTTTATGAAGAAAATTCGATGAAGTATAAAACAGTAATAGATTAGAGAAGCTCAAGAACACCGTAACATAATTTTGAGTGTAACAAAGTCGTCGAGAAATGAAATCAATGTTTATTTTATTCCTACTATCCGTAATCAATGCAGAACATTTTTATTTTGCATAAAGATCCGCAGTCTACTCATAACTAGACTGCGGATTTGTTGCATTCATCACAAAAATAGGTACGTACAATTTAACCCAGTGAACATATTAAACAGTCAATTAGTTTGAAATCTATGAGATAATTAGAAGAAAAAATATTCTAAGTGGCCCTTGTCTTTCGTAATTGATGTAGAAACTTTTTATTTTCCATAAAGAATCGCATAAATGTTTCCACCGTGATCGTAAAGGCTCCGCTAATTTTCCGAGCAGACTTTCCTCCAGCGGGCAATTTTCAAGCAAACGTTCGCTCCAGATGTAACAATGGAAGTTATGTACCTCGACTTTCACTTCCGGCTGATCGTCTCGTTTCCTATTCAGACCCATCGACTGATCGATCAGCAGGGAATCGTACATAGGCATGACGAAAAGCTTCTCCGTGGAAGCCAGACGCTCGCACTTCGGGGTCCAGACGTGCAGAGTGATCCATGTTTGTGACAGCAGCCACAACAGCCATACCCAGGCGTATTGTTTCGACACGAAATCATTGAGGAAGTGCGAGGACGGTGACTCGAAGAACAGATAATCCGGGATCGTGCCGCTGAAGATGCATGGATCGTCGTTTCGCAGACCGCAGGCGGCAATCAACAGCGAGATCGATACCGGTATCGTCAGGTTCACCGGGAACGCGTAGCTGAACCCCTGGATCAGGATTTTGCACGCGAACTTTCCTGGAAAATGAAATCCGTCACGCGTATAGCCGTTTTTTTCACTTAAAGAATAATTAGACTAAGGATTTTTTTATCCAGTATACATTACAATAAAAATAACAGAAAATATAGATAAAAATCTTGTTATATTTATAATGCAATACACGTCATCTTTATGGTCAGTAGATTTAGTGTTAAGTGAACCTAAACTACAGGGACTAAAACAGCTCCACTGAAATCCATACTAGTAATTAGTTAATGTGTAGATACGATACATCACTATTTGCGGATGTAAATGAACGTTTACTCTCTCGCCACGTTCCCCTTTACCATTTCAATAGAAATTAATGTAAAATATAATATTAAATATGATTTAACTGGATCAGTAGCATGTTCAATTAGCTTAATGGAGAACTTGGAGCAGATATCGCGGAAACTAATTTCGCCGAATTAATAAGATTTACTTACCGAAAATGTAAGCGAAGTAAGCGCCGAATATTTGCAATAGCAGGACGTAAATTGGAGTAGTCGAATCGGATGGTTCGAATCGTTTCTCGCCAATTTCGAAGATGTCCGCGATGTCGGTAATTCTGCTAGACGAATCGAAACGTACCTCCGACACAGGAATCGGATGACTGCTAAAGGCGCTGCTTAACATCGTGAATAGATGCCCGACGGTATCCCCTTTCATGTAAAGTATCAGCGCGGTGCTGATAAAGAAAGCCAGGATCTTCCATACCGATATGAACATGTAGGTGAAGTATCGGGTCAGCCTTAACTCCTTCTTCACCCTCCCCAGCGACCGAACAAACCCTGGAACGTAAACATCACAGAATTTACCGAACAACCCCTAAACATTTTCCAGATCACAAAAGACACGTTTTCGATCAAAAGTGAAGCATAAATTAACCCTTAACAGTCGGAGGCGCCATTAATATTTGCTGAATTATTAAATTTATATTCATGACTGAACATATTTAATATTTTAATTAACTACTGAAAGTATTGTATGAGGTATTATACATCAGTTTTATATTGATAGAATTAAAAGAATCATATAAAATAGAAATATTTCAAGCGGGAAGAAAAATTCGGTTTTCGAATTAGAATAGCTCCGACTAGAAATGGTCAATGAACGATTTTTACAGAATCGATATTTATGAAAAGAACTTTTCGATCCTATCGAAACCATTCGCACAATTCGACTTCCCTAGATACTTTCCGGCACATTTTTATGGCGCGTTTGCTGGTTGTGGTACGCTAAAAAATTTGTAGAACATTATACGAGAGACCTCCTTGAACGTTAACTACACCTGCGACCGTGACGCGGAACTACATAAATCGCAGTTTTGTGAAATCCCTGTCTTAATCGTTGAAAGTTTACGTTTACATTAACTTCGAACAGCTGCGGAATACTGAAACATACAAGCAAATATTGGTATTTGAACCGTCGAGCTGCAGTACGTCGGAAATGGAAACGCGTGCATTCTAGCGTTCCGCCTTTCATCCGCAGGATCTACTTCTAATGAAAGTAGCCCGACTTTTTCACGGAAAACATCGACGCAAGAGAAGAAGAATGAAAGCAAACGTTTTAGATCATTCGACATGATTCGTGATAGTTTCGACGTTCGGTTCTCCGGAATTTATTAAACTTTAAAGTGGTCCGCCCGATAAATATATAATAGTTTCATATCTTCCCTACAACTCCCCGCGCCGAGAATCAATTTTCCCATTCGCGTTTTATCAACTGACTCGTGGATAATAGTAGCTTCACGGTCTTTTTATCGATACAATATTACGTACCGATTGGACTCTGCATGGAAACATAATTTTCCCACCATCCGCACGAGACCAGGAACAGGGCTGGTGGTATGAGCCACAAAGATGGTCTAGAGGTATCCAATAATGGCCAGAGGACGAAACTTGTTCCTTGAGCTGCGAGCGCGGCTATATCGATCAGCACCAACACGAATCTCTTCGACTCGTCCTTGTTTTTGTTCCGAGACAGCAGCCCTTCAAGAAGTGCAATTCGAGGTACAGTGATGTGTACAGCCAATGTGTACATGTGTACAGGTCATATTTTTTACCACTGTGGTGCACGATGACATATTTATTTAATCCGCCAAAAATTATATTTCACAACAAGCTGAACACTGTAGAATACATTTCCACCGAAAGGATGAATTTAATTGACAATGTCTTGATGAATGTGAAATTTTGTGCAAATTTCATACAAAAATATTTTAAAGTTTTCATTGATTTAGACCATTATTGAAATTAGGTAAGCATGGTTTCGAGAGAGCTTACACGTGAAATTTGGAAAGCATTTTTTTATGTTATGATAACAGATAGGCGTGAAAAAAATCGAAGGTAAAAGTTTCATACAAAAGTAATTAAAAAAGCGATTAAAATGAATAGCGAAGGGAGAGACTCGTAGCTTGCGCCGACACAAATCTTGTCAGCTCTGTGTTTTAATTAGTATCCGTTCGATTCCATTAATTGCAGAACAATTTGTTTCGAGCTCGAAACGGCAGCGGCGTGATGAAAAATGGCCGACGGAACAGTTAATGCGTTAATTATCGTCGATCGGCGTTCCTTACCTAACAGTCCGGGTACGAAGCACACGCAGTTCGTCAGCATCGCACCTTTGACGACATCCAAATCAGGAAGCACTGCCATAAACATTAGAGACAAGCCGACCACGTGAAAGGTCTCCATGAGGAAAACCAGAAGGAAATGGGAAGCCGGTGGTTTCTTCCACGACTTGAAGATGCATATTCGGATGCTGCGTATCAACGTGCCGAATTCCGGCACGGCGAACGCGATTATGATACACCATATCCACGCTATCCTCTCCTCTTCTGGTAACGAAGCTACAAATTTCTTGTTCCGATCTGTCACACAAATGAACGAAGCAATTTTCAATGTATTGTCTCCGGAACAAATCGATCCCACCTAGAATACACGTGTTAGCCGACGTTTCATAGCTTCAAAAATGCGAGCGTCATATCGTAATTATTCAGTGAGAAATAAATCAATCACTGTCCACGTCCTATAGAATTACATTCAAATCGATACAACTTGCGTGGAATGAAATAATGAAAGTATAAATTTTAATGAAAATAACGAAATATGAAAATATTATATAACCTGTTCTAGCTAGTAACTTGTTTCAGAAGTTCTGACAATAATTGGAGTTTGTTTAACGATGCTAGTTATGTAAACAAATACAGCATCGACGCGCGTCCCGTTTTAACTATCGGAAACACGTGGACGGGACCTATTCGCACATGATCGTCGTAGTGCGCATTGATTTAAATGTACACGCTTGTTTCAGCAATATTTCATATCGCTATTATTTTTAACGTAATAACGTCCCAGTTATTATACGAACGAATCAGTTAATTTTCACGTTTACTGCGAATACTGAATGTTTGTAACTAGACTGCGGATCTTGATGCGTTTCAAAGGCTTACCAAAATTGTCAGAAAATGCTACAACATTAATATTGATAGAATTTAGTACAATTTATAGTTATTTCGGATCTCCAAAGGTTATTCCCACTAACATCCGCAGTCTAATCATAACTAACGACATTCAATAAATTGCATTGGAGCACGACTGCTTCCTCGTCGCGTCCCGAGCTAACGTTTGCAATTAAATTTCACTGAATCCATTGTGCCAGGTATTTTCATGAATGGAGTTAGCGTATTTGCGAGTAGCAGCGAACTTAAACATTTGTTTCCGTTATTTTTCCAGAGCTGTCGCTCGGTTGGTCAACATATAACGCAGCGTTTCAACCTGTTTTCACGTACTTTCTCTCTTTGCTTCCACCGCGAAGTATACCGGCTCGTGGCAAAAAGACTTCGTCGTAACTATGTTACGAGAACGATCCACTTTTATCGCTACACTGCCTCTCAACAGTTTATTTTTAAGCATACGAACGCTATAATCCTTCCCACAACGTTTCAAATCGAACAGATTGATCGTCCCAGTTTCAGCGTGCGTGTATATTTTAATCTCATACAAAAAAGTGCCGTTGTAATTGGAGCGCGAATTTAACTTTCGAATAGACATTACGGATTCATTATGCATTTCTCTTTCTCTAGAACGGTTAATGAGAGTGTGCACACGCGAGCCGGCGGAAACTTTTTCCTGGTATCATATTTTATCGGTTCGCATATTTGTATAATTGTATACAGATTACGCGGATTAATTATTAAATCATAGAATCTCGAGGTATTTCATTTATCTATGTATCTCGTGATATTCGATGGTTCTGAATGTTTGTCGATCACTTACCTAATTTCCTATTGCAATAATCGATCGCTCGGTCGGATCTGAGCTGCGACGTCATGAATAAAATTGTTCCTTTGGCAACTACACCACTTCCTATCACTATCACAAAAACTAAGAGGTATACAATGACTTTCGTGACCTGTACCGTCATCTCGAGGCATCTTTGATTCGCCATCGAACCGGAATCGATTTTTGGCGGTGGATTCCGGAACACGTCCCATCCTTTCGTTTCCACCACAGTCCTCTGACTGCAACGAGATCATCAATCGAATCAAACTGATATCGATAATAATCGATAATACAATTGAACTGGAAATTCGGAGTGGAAAGGGCAAGGTTTAAGCAAAACTTGCGGCTTATTGTAGAATGCAAGTCGGTTCGGTCACAAAGAACGTTTGCGCAACCTTCCCTTCTTGTTTTAAAGCGGCAAAAAGTCGTTCAATGTTTGCGAATACCGCAGTCTCCTCGAAAGGATAAATACCTGTCGCCATAATCCTGAGTCAATGGGGTACTCTCGCCGTCTGAAAAGTCGTCCGCTCCACCGCCCGGTATCATTCCATTTTGTTGCTGATTTTTGGACATCCTGTCAACCTGGCTGAAATCAAAAATATCTACAATAAGCTCGAAATTTATGCAGATTCGTGTTTTGTATAAAAATACCCTCTCGGTTAATATGTCTATTAAATCTTCGTGACCAGACAGCGGATTTTATGCACTCAAGATTAAAATGAGTAGATGCAATTTGAAACAATGAAGACCTTAGAACAATTTATGAAACAAAATAACTTTCCATTTCACTCCAGCTTGTTGCAGTTCAGGTAGAACATTTTTATTTCGTTTAAAGATCCGCTGTCCACTGATTACATTAATGGTTTCATTTTACGAAGTTTGCGGTAACAATGAAAGAAAGAACGGTCGAAACGAGCGATTAATATTCTTTTCAAATATAAATGGGGGAAAAACGTTTCGGTTAACTCGATTATTTGGCTAATAGCAGTCCATCTATTCATTCTCCCTTCCTCGTATTTCATTTATATTTCATTCATTTCACCATGTGACGTGTACTGACGTCAACAATTTGATTGCTACCAGTGTGTAACCCGTGGATTTCATCCCAATCACTTTTTCCTCTGGAACTTGAATACGATCCAAAAATTGGTTAATTATAACCAATGAATAGGTTTTACGCATTTCTAGCAAAAATTGGTTGGTGTAATTACCAACAATAGAAAGACTAAATGAATTCAATCCCTGAAGGTCTGAACAAAGCCTAACAGATATGAATGTTACGCCTTTCTTTTTAGATCAAGTAAAATTTGATTCGTTTCTAATCAATATTTAAACATTACAATAAATGTAGCCGTACAAAAATTTTCGATCACTCTATCTCTAATGGAAATATTACAGCAAGGAGTATTCGCATATTTGTATACATGCAAAAAAGAACGGTATAAATAAAAATTAAATACAAGAAATGGTACGAATCCGTTCAGTCGACGACGCATTAAGGAGAAAGTTGGATGACGCAAAGAAATCCCAATTGCGAGTCATATGGCGGTGCAACAATCGAAAGAAGAAACAATTCTAATGCGAAACAGAGGAATTACGGCATTTCCAACGGTAACGTTGCCGTACGGCTAGAAAAGAGTTTGCTCTCGAAAATCGGCTCTCGTCGATGAAGTAAATGCAACGTAACGGATCAGTTGGCAACCAGCTTTCTACATTTGTCACTGATCGGTAGGCTGCGCGACTGGTTTCCATAGGGTAACGACCATCGTCCTTTTCGTGGAAAAAATTTATCTCGCCCGGTCTGCGCTTGCAGCACGCGTTGCGAAATTTCCTCGTTAAATTAATTACTGATTCATCGAATCTGGCATAAAACGCCCGGCAACAGCGCGAGCAGGTTGTTCGGAAAAGAATCTCACACTTGCACGTGTAGGCTGTTCTGGAACTGCCTAACTGGTATCTCGCCTCTCTAAATAATTCAATTAGGGGCCGACTTACTGTTGCTTAAAAAATATTATATTTGCAATAGTTCGAATCGTGTATATTGGTTGTAAGTGTTTGTTGCTAATTGTGAGTCTTTGTTGTAACTAGACTGCGGATGTTTGTACACTTCGTTTGTCAGTACAACAGCAATTTTACTCATAAACCAACAAGTCACCCTCACCATTTCTTTCGGGATTATTGTGTAAAAGAAGATTTCCAAGCTTCCATTTGGTGCAACACAAGTATTGGTAAACCTATTAATAGGCTACCGGTAGATAAAGTGTTAACAAAGAGAAGACAGTACCTCGCTGACTGTGAACCAAGCCACACGCACATATGATAAACAATTTCTATAAAAAGTCCTATATTTTCGAGATTTTCTGAAATCGCCATAACTAAAGCGGATCTAAGCTGATCGGCTTGTGGCGAAATCGCAATTCGGTTTATGTGGTCGAGCAAACTTGTTGCGTTTGACGTCAACGTTTCGGCTGCACGGTCGAACACACATAGATATAGGTATGTACATACGCGATCAAGAATCGAATCTTGCGGGATAGCAATGTAACCATGCGGCGTATTTAGCAAGTGCGTTTGATTGCCTCATTTCCCCGATACCTAATTAATAGAACCGGCAGAGGCAGCGACTGTTAAGAGAAGAAGTAGGGCAGAATAAGGCGAAGAAGGAGGCGAAGGAGTCGAGTGAGACGGAGGCGTATCTTTGTTCCGTGGAGGTCTGGGCTTTCTGGTTCCTGGACACTGAAAGTGAAAGGGAACGAACAGTGAAAGATAACATAGCAAGGACGTCCACTGCAACTTGCCGTGTCGGTTGCTGCCCTCGAGGCACGTCATGGATTCGTTCGTACCGGGTTCACCCCCTCGCAACACTTCTCGCGAACAGCGCTCTCGGTAAAATAGCGTTTCGAACACAAAATGAAAATATTTCCTGTACCCCTCCAACTTTAAACGTTTGTCTACCTTCGTATTAATAGCGACACTCGCGAGAGAAATTCGGAACAGTGAGAACGTTTGAAGAATTTAAAAATATTGTACTATTTCTGGCTTATCAAGATGACGAAGAAAAGAAATTACTGTATACGCGGCATTAATATTTTAATTTACTTAATACGTTAAATAGATCTCGGAATACTTCTTTGAATAAAAGTATTTCAATTGCTATTTATTTGCAACACTTCTTCAGAGTGGTTTAAGTCGAAATTTAAAAAAAATGAGTTTGTTTTAAACTAAACCAATTAAATGCGATTTTTACGATATTGTGTAACATGAACCGTTAGATAGTGATTGTTATTTCAACGTTATATTCGTTTGGTGTTAATATCTTTTACTTCAAATATCTAGAAACAAGAAATACATGAATTAGACCACTGTCATAATTACGGGTACATTTGAGGTGTACCCAGCTGGCAGACTTCTCTCGCGACCTCTGTCCAAGCTTCACGCCACGTCTCTCTCTCTATCTGCCTCACCCTCTCCTTTGTCTACAGAGTTTTCCACGAGTTTCAGGGTTACTGATCAGGCTCCGGTAATGAATTCAAACGGCCTGTTCTTTCTATCCAAGAGAAGGGCCTTGTGTCTCCTTCTCCCTCACGACTTCTTGTTCCTTCTTTCTTTCTTTCATTGGTTATTCTCGGTTTATTCGTTTCACCCACCGTCCGAAAGAATCCTGCACTAACATCGAACCAATGTCGATGACTGAACCGCCAACAGGCAAACCAGATTCTAAAGATTCTTCTCTACTTTCTTTCTTTCTTTCTTCCTACCTCTGTTCCATTCTATCCTGTTTCCGAAGGATAACGCCCCTCTACTCGCTACACTGTTCTCGTCGTCTTGTTTCATCGAGGCGGTCCCGGAATTAAATTTTTTCGCGATTCGAGACCGTTTCTGCAAATATCCGAAACAGTCGATGACAAAAGTATACGTGCATTTACGGAACCACACTCATTTGTTCAGCAAGAATTTTATCGAATCCTCCTTACTGCGGATTTTTAAGCATCGACTGTACAAATTCCATGGAATTTGGCACGATTTTTATTAATTTTGTATCTACAGAAGCTACCACCATTGAAAACAAGATTTTGTGATTCCACTTTATTGAAATTCATCTACAAAAATTGCAAATTGCATAAACATCCGCAGTCTAGTTATTAAAAATCCTGATATATCTAGACAGCTGACATTTCGGACGTCATTTCCTGTCTTGTGGCCTTGTGCTGCTTTATAACCTTTCAAGCATTTTTTTTCATCGCATCAAATATGCAAAATCTCCATCAGCTTTTCCTTTTTTATTTCCGCAAAAGTTGTGTGCTGTTTAAGGAGATTATGTACAATCGGATTACCATTTTTTAAGCTTTTTCAACATGTTTTATGCGATGCAAATTTAATTTCAAACGAAGTAGTTAAAAAGTGATATGACCCAATTTTTTGCCAACAAAAAATAGAAATGCAACGAGATCGTAAAACAAAATATCATAAAACATACTCTAAATAGCATGTTGATATTTTAAAATCCCTGAACCACTGCATTATATTGCACTTATTAATTATTAATAAAATTTTCAATATTTAGTATGCGTACGCGAAAGGACGAATATAAAATTCAGCGGTGATTGTGCTGTTCAGGCTTATGCAAACCAAAACTTTCTTACCCACGAGGCTGAAATAAAGTTACGTCATATTAGTTAACTATTTATATGAACGATCATTAGATTTATTGTTACGATAAATATCATTATTGCGTATTATGTAACTTAAGAAAATATCAAGATTGACTGTGACCAATAGACCTTAATACTTGCGTGAAATGGCAAATGACGTACAAGAAAGATATAATAAATCAGTTGCTAAATGTAAAATCAGGAAGCAGCCATGCATTAAATTTCTTAAATTACTGCCGACTTTCTCTACTTCATCGTTTAGAGAACAAAATGAGGTCATCTACATCAGCGACATTATAATAGCCTTAATAAAAGAAATTGCCGAGCACTTCTAACATAATCAAACTAGAATGAAACTTTACTAAAAATGAAAATGTACAATAAATTTTTTACAGACAGTCTACGAAAATAAAAAATTCACTTTGCAATCATTTCTACCAACTATCGAATTTAATTGAATTCTGTATTTTTGCACGGGTTTACCAAACAAAGTAAACGATCAGTTGCAGTTATTTCGTATCGAATATTTGAACAATACTCGTTACCCCAACATTTAGCTGGGTTCTAGTGCGAACGAAGCAAGTTCGCCTTGGTTAATATTGAATTCGCGTGCTCGAATAATCGCATCGTTACACAACGAATAAAATCGAGCTACTACGCTCCGGTTCACATTCACTTCTCCGTTTTCCCGACTTAGAAAATAGAAACTGTCGAGTTTCCGTGTGAAGCAGCTCTCTCGCCATGCGACGACGAAATTTCTTCAGCGTGGCGAACCCGTCGCCAACCGCCATTGTGGGTACAATGAAATCAATTTCAGCTGTTTGTGGACAAACAATTGTCTCATATCTGAACTGTGGACTGTACTTGTTAGAACATCGATCGTTTATTCATTGAATAATACGTTATAAACTCGTATAAACACGCTCGAGGTTGCTGGACCCGATTCAATCGTTACAGTTTACACAATTCCCCAGCTTTCGACACAAACATCCAGACACCCGGTCAGAAACGAATTATTGGTTTTTTTTTAGTAAAAATATGTATCATACACATTTATAGATTTATCAGAGACAACATGATTTTTAACCCTTACGTCAATAACTAAAATTTTCTACGATATTCAGTAATGTTCTACTTTGTAGTTTCAATACATATTTTCATTCCTTAAATGTCGAGTTTTCTATGATTGAAGAACAATTTATAATAATTTTGATATTTATCAACAAAAATATTAGAGATCGTTTAAAGAGAAATTGAAAGTGAGTACTCGGGTACCCGATTGTTGTCCTAAAAGTTAACAATGTTAAATAAAATGAACTAATGTAACACATTCATGCAGGTGAATTTTAACTCGAAATATATTTCTATTTCCTATGATTTTTTAGATTTTATGAGTATCAAGTTGATATAATACCTCATATTTTGAATAATGGTACAGCAATTTTTAGTAGCGCCTCTCAGATTCACCGTTCGAGTGCCAAATGTTAATACATAATTTAGAAAAGCGATATGTTCAAAATTTTGATAGTTAATTAAGAAGAACCTTTCCATGTTAGGCACCTTTCACAAAGGTTTGTGCAAAATAACCATTTCGTTCGGCGACTGGCGCAGCATCGTGCACATTGTAGCTTTCATGCAACTTCTCAGCGCGCGAGCGCGTGCTTGTCCTTATCCAGTCATGGAAAAATCGAAACGCTTGAAAATATCCGCCGTCTGGATTCCTCGTTAAATATGTCAAGCAGATAAGTAAACGCGAAACGAGCCAGGTACGCTGGACCGCGAGAGGGTTAAAATATAGAGAGGTGGGCAAGTAATTCCATGGTGGACAATGACTCATAGGACAACGGCCTTAAGACGACAAAATGTGGTAGCCTAGGGAGTAGAAACACGCAAACGCTGAACCATGCGAGTCCAAGATATTCCGCAGCTGTGCCCGGTGATGCTTTCTGCAAAGCGAGTGTCACTTACATATGCACGGAGTAAAATAGGAACACAATGGAGCATTCGCAATTTGATAAGCTCGCTGGAAATCTCTTTCCCCCTTATTTCGATAAATTTTCCTCGGTGATAGTGGCAATGACCGCCTCAGGGACAATTACCCCGCGCTTCGCTATTGAAAATGAATCGAGCGAACACTATCGAAAACATATCGGTATTTACTTTTTAGTCCGATACCTCGAAATTGTATTTATACAGTATTCTATTTCTTCATTCTGTTACCCCATAGTTAGCAGAGATATGTTACGCATCGAATAGCATTGCTGGGAAGTAAGCGGCTGATTAGTATTCGAATCTCTAGAATGTTGTACGTTCACTCTCCAATTTTTGCCACGTGATGCAAAATGGATTAAAGTAAATAATAAATAATATTAAATGAATTTTAAGCTTGAATTCATTGGAAAATATGGGAGCAGGATTGTGAAGGTACGATTCTTAACAGAAGAGGTTTCCAAAAGCGTTTGAGGCTGCACAAATATGTGTGTAGACCAATATTGAAAACTAAAAACAAACACTAGCGACACGGACAGCAGTTTATTGAAAAACTACCGTCGTATAATTGTTTGCTGCAAATACACGTATACACAGTATCTTCTCGGTATATTTCCTGCAACCTAAAAATTTGTTTATTTTTTTATGCGAGTTCATAGCGAAAGATTCATATTTGTATACATGTTGCAAACTTCGTTTGAATTGGTCAATGTCGATTCGTTTTACGAGTTATAAGCGATTAAAAACTGTGAAAATCGCCAGACGCAAGTGGAAATACAAATAGTGTTCTTTCTCTTTCGAGCGAAATCAAATTCGAATGTTTTTTAGCCAATATTCGAGCATCAAAGTAAACACAGGTAGACAGGTAGGTAAAAGCTGCGATGTCTGAAGTCTCGAACATCCCAGCATGCATCAAACTTCGACTGTAATTAAGCTACGGTTATATAATACGAACTCTCTATTTCCCTATTCAGTTGGAATAATCTAGGATCTACTATGTAGAGCATATTTTTTTAGGAAACAGCTAAATATAAGGAATTTCTAATTTCTAATATAAGTAATACTAACAGCACCCAATGACTGGGTAAAAATGTGTCGGTCGTATCTAGACGCTTGACCAGGAAAAAGTGGGCTAGAAAGTACGTGACATTTTCAGCGATTTCTCGTCGTAATGTCACAAACATTTCGTTTCCATTTATTTCATTTAACTGGATTTTTTCAGCACTCCTGTCCGACCTCGTTTCCTTCTTCGCCGACTCGAATTTCAATAATAGACAGCGTCATTACGGGGAATTTCATGTTCTCACATACGACACCGCCATTTTCTTATCGTTTCTACCCTGTCGATTCGTTGTTTATTATAGGGGAGATTAAATGGATACGATTCGAGGCGAATTTTCTCCGGAGACTCGTTGTCTCTTGATATGTTCGGTTTTCAATGTTACTGCAAGAGGTCGCGACAACCTCTAGCTTTTATTCGGCAGAGCGGGAGAGAGAAAGAGAGATAACGGTATCGTTTCCTTGTAGCAGTGACACCGATGACAGTGATTTAAATGTCGCGTTACACCTACCTATCAGGCTAACCCGTACAATGGCGGCTTATAAGTATATCAGAATGTGTGTCGCAAGACGTGTACCGTGGCGAAACTGTTTTCTGCAACAGCTACAGTGCGAACAAACATATTTATACACTAAATTTCAGTTAGGATGTCAATTTTAATTACTCCAAAAAAATGTGAAATCAGTCGGTTTAGCATTAAAAGCGTTTTTTAACCCTTTGCACTCGGAGGTACTTTAACTAGAAAATCAAACTTTTTTCTTACCTGATATATTTCTATTTTCTCCGATTTTTTAAATTTTGTAGATATGAAATTGATATAACACTTCAAACGATACTTAACTGTTTAGTAATTGGTTAGACACCGACATATATAATAATGTAAACAATATTTTAAATAATAGTACAGCAATTTTTAGTGACGCCTTAGTGCTAAGAGTCAATATACGATTTACGATTTTTTGCATCATTAGAAAGCTTTTTAAAACGAAAGCAGTGGATGTTGATAGCAGACTCGTAATTTTATTCCCTAATTTTCAAACGAGGTGTAAATATTTTTATATCCAAATGACGGTTCTGTTCAAGGTTAAAAGGATCCGGGCAACGGACCGAAAAAAATTTGTCTACATGGCGGCCATGAGATCAGTCGTTGCACTTCTCAGACAAAAGAATTTTTGATTCGTCAGAACCAGAACCGGAGCAAGTAAGAACACGGAAAATTCAAAACTGCAATCTAACAGGTATATTACCATATAAAAATACCAAGAATTTCTTTATTCGGTCTAAAGAAATAAATTTATTCGTGGTAATTAAAATTTTGCATAATTCAACATGATAAAAATTTTCGAAACTCGTTTCACCCTGGCTGACCGACGAGTCTTCATAGTTCACGGTTGTTTATGCATTTATAGAAAAATGTTGGAAATTGAATATGCTTTCTATTTGGTTTCTATTTCAAAAACGAAAACATTGTATCAGTGAGGAGTCGTAGATCCGCAAAGAGTACCCCGGACATTCCCATCGAAAATTGCAAATTGCCGATAAACAAGTCGCAATTTTTTTGCCGAAGCTTGCAAACCAGTCAGGTTTAAGTGTTCGGTCGGTTGTATCCTGGAGGGTTGTCCGAGGCTTATGATACGTGGCCAGTCATTAAAAAAGTGTTCGACAGCCTTGAGCAGAGCCGACCTTTGCGTTCAATACACCCGGCGCAACCATTCAACAAACGTCGTTAAAGTTTTCGCGTCTACTAAATCACACGGACGTACAACGATACTGCGGATCGGGAGACGAGGTTCGCGAAGGTCCGCGAGAGAAAATGATCATCGAAAGCGCGGAACTGCAAACGAGCCACCCTCGGGTTCGGCTTTCGCGACGCCGCACTGAAAATAAACGAGAAACGATCCCTTGTGCTTGGTGGCGGAATCGCGAGGAAGAATTTCAGCGGTATGCGTGCAGATGAATCACCTGGACGAAGAAAAGGGAGACAGTTTCGCAGAAGAACACGAGAGACTACGGAGAAAGGAATGACCTTGCCACGGAGGATATTTCGAATCGATTCGACGAGGAGTGTGCTCGCATGGTACAAAGACGTATGGCAACGATTAACCGGTTCCAGGGCCCGAGCATCGTTACTTCTATATAAATGAACATTTTTCCCGCATCCGCAACCGCGTTTCCTCATTTATACCAGCCGCTAATGGGTTACTATGTCTCAGCGCGACAGCCCATTCCCACGCGCAGTGATTCACTAGACTTTGTCATCCCAGATAGCTTTCTTAACCCATTAACACGTTCACTGCCGTGTCACTCGCAGCTTTTCTGCTTCGAATTAACCCCTGCGCACCAAATTCACCCTCACGCAAACCAAGTTCACCTCTCACAAATCAAATTCACCCTTCCACTAACCAAGTTCACCTTTCACAAATCAAATTCGTCCTTACACGAGACAATTTCATCTGTTACAAATCGAATTCACCCTTACGCAAACCATGTTCGCCTTTTACAAATCAACTTTGCCGTTCTGCAGACCAAGCTTACCTTTTACAAATCATACACACCCTTCCACAGTTGCATCGAAATCGATCAGTCTTGTTATAAAACATAATTAATTGAAAATAGCTAAAATTAAAAGGATCTGCGATTTAAATGCCCATAGATTTTTCATGCGTGAACCGATTTCAACGAAACATTGTACATCTACATAACTCTATTACACGTACGAAATTTTCATTACAGGCACAGATAGAACATTTAAAAATCGCGACCTTCACTTTTTCAATCAATTAAAAGAAAATGTGTTACACATTAAACGGTAAGCTAGTCCTTCTATCGTCTCAAAAACGCTGACGCTATTGGATCCAATTTTGGAAAAGTTCTTCGTTTTTAAAAGGTGTACGAATATTTTGTACATTTCTTGTGAACTGTGCGTTACAACAACAGCAGGAAATGCTGCGTTACGAAAAAATCGAGATCTATTAATGAATCCGGGAAGATCAACGCGGCACTGAAATTCGATATCGATGTTCCTTCGGTTCGTGTTAGGACTTAGAACGAAGCAATGTTAGAAATGGCGTTACGTGTGTCACAAGTATGTCTGTTACAACCCGTTGAAATCGATAGCCTTCAATATATCACATTTCATTGAAATAATTCGATATATACATACACAAGCATGGATACATTTGTGCATTGATTACCCGAATGTTATTCCGGTCATGGTGATCTTGAGAGTAATAGTAAAACTTCACTTGTAATCCAACGTAATTCAAAAATCGATTTCACATTGCAATTACAGCAATTAAACGCGTACAGAGCGCGTCACCTTCTCCATGATAACTGAATGGACAATGAATTCTATGTATATCTATGATTAGAATTATCAATAGGTGTCAATAACGCATCCTTCTTGCAATTTCCTATCTCGTGCGATCAAGGTCCGTTGCAATTCTGATAAAATGATATCAATTATCTCTAAGAATGCAGGGCGAACTTTTGTTCGCCGTCCTTGAGGATATTATTATGGGTTGGATATAATTATTACGAAAGTACAGAATTTATAGACAAAGACGATCATCACCGAAAGTTTATACATTTTTATTATATTAGTTGTGAGAAAATGATCAAATCTTGTTTATCTTGATTGTTCACCGTTAGAAACATAGATGCATGATTTCATTGCAAGATAACAGATAAGGAATGTAAAAAGTAGATTGTATTGATGTTAAAAAATGTGATCTACTACACGATTGTTTAATTGATTTCGTCGCTGCAATTACTAAAAAGTCGATTTTCTTGCTCAACTTCCTGATTCAGAGTGAGTTTATTGTACTCTGATGACCAAGAAAGATTTTAGGAATCGCAATGTTGGATTTTTGCGAACCTTTCTTTTAATTCAATCAAGAACGCAGATAATTCCGAAACAACGTAAATTTCACGTTGTTCGCCCGAGGGAGTGCAGATAATATAGTACTCCGGTTAGATGAATAAAACCATAAACTCCAGCGAACAAAACGCTGTATCTGATGCTAACGAATGAAATTGTAGTTCAAGCAGTCGAAGTAACGCAATAAATCACTTTCTTGTAATCCGGTTACGCAATACGCGATCGAATATACGGATTACAGGATATGCAGTAACGAGAAGCATCGTGCCTCGCCAATTCTATCAACATTCCTAGTAAGTAGCTTTCTGCGAGTAAAAAGGGGTCTTCTCCGTTCTTAACACAATTTATTTCAACTCTGGCTTCTGACCAACAAATATTGATATACTAGCATACAATTTCCGTTGACAAATCAACGGCTGACGTATTTCTTGAGGTATGCCACTTATTTATTTTTAGCACTTGATCCTGCAGGATTTCCGGGATAAAAACGACCACCTGTGTACCAAATTTCTGCTTTCTATGCCTTCTGTGTTTCGAGATTTTTTTACCGTCACAGAAGACAGAGAAATAAAATTAAATTTTAAGAATTAATGCTGAAGGAATTCCGGGCTAATGTTATACAGTGCAAACAGAAACAAACATCTATGCAAAATCTTAGTGCAAAACTGATTTCTTAAAAAAAAGGTTGATGCTACAAAATTACGCTCCAGAAGAAAATGGACGAGCAGACGATAGCGAGAAGAAAGAAGTCAGTTGAGTAATAACGATGACGTCCTATAAATATCTAATTTCCAGCTCACGCCTCCGTCGGTTTTTCAATACCGTTACAGGTTTACGCGTTTGTCTTGCAAAATGATCAATGAAAGCGCGCCGCGCGACGCGAACACCACTCTGCGTCTTGACATAGAAATCACGCATTCCCACTATTACGCTAGCGAAAGGAGAGAACGCCGCCGGGGAATACGCGGTTCTTTTTTCTTTTTCGGCGTCATAGAACAAATTAGCAGGCCCCGTACTGTTTTTTAATAACTTCGGCTGTGCGCACCGCGATGCACAGACCGGGCTACAGATTTTCTCCGCAGTTTCGTCACTTTTCCGTGTCGGCGCGGACCTGTTTACTATCGTGTTCCGTCGTTGTTTTAATTAAAAGTTTGTCTAATTGGCAGAGAGAAGTTTAATGAAACGACAACGTCGCGGCTTCGGATTACTGTCGTGTCGCCATTCTCACATTTTCGGTCCGTTATCGGAATTTCAAACAACGATCGCTGAACGAATGCATGCAAACGTAATGATCTTCTATTGTCACGTTAACAGTGTTGCTCCACTTCCGATACTGCAGCCACCGTGTTCACGAATCAACAGACGCGGCTTCGATGGTGGGTGCATAAGTAAAAAAGAAACATTGATCTTTTCTTACTACAATAATGAAATTATTTGCTTGCAACTTCAAGCATTAAATGGGCCCAATAAATCGCCAGTATACCGATATTGATCCTCAAAGAATTCATTGACAACATTTTAACAAGGAAAATTTGGAAAAATAATATACAATACTACAATAATGAAATGATTTGCTTGCAACTTCAGCATTAAATGTGCCCAATGTCGCCAGTATAACGATATTGATCCTCAAATGATTGATTTTAACAAGCAAGATTTTGGAAAACTGAGATCATCATCTGTGAGCAAGGTACATTAAGATGCAAAGAGGTCAACAGGATTTCAATCGATGATTATAACATCGACGATCAACGCGAACTTAATAAGCACAGTCTCTTCCATCTTCCATACGAGTGGCGCTTGACAAATTCATTAGAAAATGTTTGTCGCGTGAAAAATGCAGCATCGCATGTTAGCCAGTGAGAATCAACGCGGATACGCTTGGTTCGACTTTCCTTCCCGAGTAAAACAGCTGTCATCGCGCGGGATAGCATCGGAACCAATCGGATCGGCCAAGAAATTACGAAACCCCATGACTTCGATCTACAATAGAAAGTCAACTGGCTGGAGCAACGTTCGCTTCGACGAATCGACCGCATACTTCGGAACAATTCCGATCCGGTTAGTATATCCGATGGAAACGAGACGATTCAATGTAGAGAAAAGAAAAACTGGTGGAAACGACGAAGAAGAAAAAAATACCACGGTGAGTCCCACGCACCTTTCGCGCAAATATTGAACGTGCATACCTGCTAGATGGAAGTGGATCCTCCACTAGCTACCGAAGACCGACGAGACACGTCTCTAGGCACACTTCCTGGTTGGCAGAGTATTTTTGGGGAAAACTGGTTCCTCTCGCGAATCCTCCGTTCTCTTCTGCGGCTCTCGCATGGAAACACAATTTCCTTAAAGGTAACACCGACCGGACATAACGATGCCGATTTTTCGGGGTCGATCACCGATCACCGGCCACGTAACCCCGGGGAATTTTCGTGTGCACACCGCTCTTACTCGTGGGATGAAGGAAGAGCGAAAAATCGCTTCGACGGGGCCAAGAATCTTCGTAATCGGCCAGGTGAAAGCCGTTTAGGTGAGCGGCGAACGAGCGACTGGCTTAGCCGCGATCTACCAGAGGTACCAGAAGCGATTCAGGGCCCCCCCTTACCTTCCACTCCTGGATAACTTTCACAACACAGCTAGAGAGCGAGTCTCTCTTTTTCTCTTTCCCTCCCCTCGCGATTTTTCTCCGGTGATCTCGCTCTAGCCACCGACACACACCGGTGTCCCTTGAACAATTTTTGATGTCAAAGCTGCGTACCAACCGCCACGGACATGTGTAACAATGGCCGATCTATTGGCTGGAATCCGGCCCAATTGCGAAACCCTACCGATACCATAAAATCCAGTTTTTTCCATGAGAGAAGGGAAATTTCTGACACACGCCGCTGGCCAGGTTTTCGCCAACCGAATATACCGCGAGCAGAACCTACTACTGTTTTCCACGGTTGAAATCTCCGAGGATTAGCCGTCTTCCCAGAGGGATCACGCTGAAGTCTGTAACACCTCGTGAAATTTTTAAGCGATTACAAAATTAATTTTGCATCTCTGACACATGCCGCTGGCCATCAGCTTCTCGCGAACTAAACTCGCAGAAGAATTTCCTGGTTCCAGAAGTGAACTCTCTGGGGAGCAGCCGTCTTCCATTTTTTGATTAGACAGAGCAAAATAAAAATTGTCTGCCTGAATTGCAACAAACTGGAGTAAAGCGAGAGTATATTTTCCTTCTTAATATGTTTAATACGTTTTTAAATTCTTCTAATATTTCTGCTGTATTAAATTGCATCTATTCATTTTTGTTATAAATGCATCAAAACCGCTGTCTATTTATGCTACTCGCCAGTAGCCGCCAGCCTACTCGCGAACTCAATCTACTTGGAAAAGAATCTCCCTCATCCAGAATTGGAGTCTTTGGCGATGAGCTGTCTTCCTAGAAGGAGCACGCTAACGTAACGATTTACAAAATTTTTGACCGTGAAAGTTGGAAACATTCTTACCTATAGCGCTGCAATAGATGACCTGTCCGCTTAATCAGCTCCCTGCGTGCGTCAAACGCTATCTTACGTTGCGTGTATGACAAGACACTATCGTTATCAGATTTTTCATCGGGGGAAGTACATTGTCGATCGTTTTCGACGCTTCTAATCGGAATCCAATGCAGCTGGAACTTAGAACCAGGAAAGGTATCTAACGCGATAAAGAAATTGTTTGATTAGATCAGTGCGACTCATGAATTGAAGATTTGAAGAGAACGCGTTTATATTCAATTTGAAAATGTCGAGAGGTCTATCCGCTGTTGCGTTCGATTCTCATATTGCGCTATCAGTTACGTCCCAGTAATTAATTGTGCGTGTAACGAAGGCGTCCGTTCAAATTGCAGTCGACCTGAACTAAACACCTTTGCCGTTTCCGAGCAGTACGTTTACCTAGAAGGTCGTACTAAACGTTTTACAGGAGCTTGCGCATTTCCTTTCTATCTCGCCGGGTATTCTAATTAAGACATTTCTCAAATAACATGCCTGCTACGTTTAGATCGTTCATGCAGGATCAATCTTTTCGATAATCTCCCGGTTGATCGATTCATCAGGGTATAATCACTTGAATGCACGCATCATAGTATTTATTAAAATATGACATGAGAAGTAATAAAACTTCGTTTATCCTTCTACTGGCAGTCCAGATAAAAATTGTAAATATTAAATCAATTAACGATGTGTATGTTAATGTGTTTGTGCGATAGGCTAGGGTTAGGAATGTATTTTCATGTAAAACATTTATGTAAAAGTGATTAATTTTTTAAAATATTTTTCTGTGGAGTACATGTCCTACGAAGCATCGGTGTCTCCACAATCTTACGTATAAAGTCTGCTGAAACTAAAAATATTAATGTATGTATTATCAATGTATCGTGTGATTTATTTGACCAATGAAAAATCAAACGTCAATTTTCACTCTGCGTAAAATATTTATAAACAATCCGCTACTCCTCGAAAATGAAAGTTCTCCAATATGGCGATGTTGCAGTGCCCTCCATACCTCGCCAACTTCGTCATGCTAGCAGTCACCAACAGATGGCAGAACGGTACTTAAATGATAAAGTGCTTAGATAATGCCATCATCCTTTCCACTTTTACCGACATGTTCTGTAATAAATAACAATTTAATCGAATTAATAATATGCATGATTCATGATTTGACCTTTATTTTCTCATATTGTACTCTATCTGTTAGAAGCATGTTCTTTATTAAATATACGAATAAAAGAACACTTAGAACATGATTTACGATTAATATGAATTAATCTTGCGTGAAATAGATCTTTGCAAGAGATGCGTGCAAACATTGAAGAGAAATTATGAAAGGCCTTCATTTTCTATCTGAGATGACAAAAAACGAAAATATCAACATTTCAGGTCAGAGGAAAGGAAAAGTTAGTCTTCCAGACGCGTATTCATCATGACTGATAAAGGTTATCAGACTCTTGAATGACCCTTTTGCTGCGTACAGAATAATAATTCATACGTAACTGTACAAAAAAAAACTATGATACTGTATATTGCTGCCATTCATATTTAATTTATTTGATGTATTTGGACAATTTTCCGAAGAAATTTTAACAACGAAAATTATATTTCAGTTATGATTATACTGTCTTCCTCGGTACGATGCCAATAGAAGACATGATATTGCACAATTCATTCATAACAAACCAGTCAATGTCCATTAGCTGAACCATGCGATCTGTTTATCTCTTCGTTCCTATAACAACGCGGGTACTGATAAACTTCGCATAAAGCTAGAACAATTAATTTAATAATATTTTTTCAATTTACTGAAGCACTAAAAACAAAATTTATTTTGCAATATTATGTACGATCGTGAAAAGGGTGATTTTATATGTAAAAATAAGTCTAAAATATAGATTATCATTTTCTCAAGAGTGGCTTTGTTTTCGAGAATATTGACTTTGCACCTTCTCCGAGTACACGTGCACTCACCTGTGTATGGTTGAACGTATCTCGCGTAGACTTTTATTTACTTTATGTTTTTGTCATCTACACTTGATATAATGTACGCGAATATGTATTTAAATTACATGTTTTCAAAAATTGATATATACAGGGTATCCCACGTAACAGTTTTAACGATGTTTTAAGTGCTTGCGATAATCTGACAAGAAAAATTTTCGATAAAAGTTGGTCAGTTTTCGATTGGCTATATATTGCAATAAAAAGAAGTTTAAAACGTTTTTTTATAGTATCGTCAAGGTCACCTTCATTTTTTAAAATGGCACTTTGTATTATTGACTTAACAGTATTATAGCCCGTGTCAAGACGAATTCTGCAACCTAGTATACCATGACCATGGGACGGCCTTGAAAGCGAAGAAATGAAAATTTTAACAAAACGTGACAATCTATTTGAATGAGTGATAATAACTTGTGTTTATTATTAAGACTCGAAATTACATTCAATTCAGAAACCTTTTTGGTTTAGTTTTTCGGTCCCCTACACGCTCCTGAAGTTTCGCCATTTAAATTCGAGACAGCCTGTATATCATTGCTCAGTTAGTATGTAATAGGTTGTACCTGTACAAGGTAAATACTTATTTTTTGTCTGTAGGTTCACGGCTAAGCCGAAAACGTAAAAAATAGTGCTAACTGCTGCGTCAAAATGATAGCACAAAGTCAAATTTGTGTGTATCCAGTTAGCGTTAAGACGTCAAAATGTTCATGTCAACAAATACTTATACTGTGCGTGTTCAAGAATTGAAATATTGTGACATTTTCAATGGGTCGTGGTAAAAGATTAACTGGTCCCAAAATGTTAACAATTAAAAATTTGCGTAAGGAAAATTGTTCCATTGCTAAAATTGCAAAACTGTTGAAACGTAGTCGCTTGTTCCTTTGTAAATAATCAACGAGCTCGCAAAGAACAGTCTGCGACTTAATATTTGTACACCTAAATAAACCAAAATGGTTGTTAAGGATATCGCAGTGAATGTCTTACGAAGAAAATATATAAATTAGCCAAATAGAAGGCGGAATTTTCCTCCAAAATCGAATTTTCTGTGAGTCTACGAAGCGCCATGGAGACAGCGAAAGAGTTCAAAAATATTGGCAGCCTAATCCGGAGCGAGATGTATCGGAATCGATATTATCGTGTGCGATTGGAACGCATATGTTTTATCAGGCTCGACGGTCACGCTCCTTATCTTTCGGATCTCGGAAGTTTTATTTATCCAGACTTGGGACGACATGTTTAGGACAAGTTTGGTCCGCCGCAAAATGCTATCACAATTACCTAATCAGATGAAATGGGGGCGTGAAAAGTGCACTCGGTGCTCGTGCACTCACGGCGATCGAAAACGATGAATCAAAGGACTCGGGCAAGTCATGGTTGTCAGCTGCCAATGAAAGAAAAGCATGATACTTTTGTACGCGTGATCGGCGGTTAAAAGTCGATAAGCATTTTGTGCCTGCTAGCCCGAGACTACGCGTCTCAATCCATCGAATGGATCAGTAGCAGCTCGTGCCTCGAACAGCGTAAACGGTTGCTTTCTTACAGCCCGAGCAGTCATTCACCAGGACCATTGCTAATCGTCAAATCGATTCGGACGCCGACGATCGAATTCGATTTTATTCCGATCGATTCAGTGAACTCGTTCCCATTCTAATTCTTCCAACTTTATCTGTTTAGAACGATCTAACAGATTTCCGGGATAATTCGCATAGCTTTCCGGAAAGCGAGGAATTTTGAATATGAGCCTGTCGATTTTCTACACGTAGCAGAAATTGTTGGAAATATGAACACAACCACAGAAAAGTGCAACGTAGATGAAAAGATGAGTGAGGAGAACACCACGGATAAGCAGAAACGCGGTTGGTGAAATGATTGATTTTATAGTGGATGTGGTGGTTATAAATTAATTATTTAAATGAAAAATTAGAGTTTGCAGTTTGAGATGAAATGTTCTTGGAACGCAGAGAATTTTATTGTTTTCTTGCAGAGATACAAGCCATGGATATCGACGAAATTAAGTTACGGGAGATCATCAGCGATGAGTTCCAAGGACACATGAAGGTACGAAATTACTTACTTTTGGAATATAATAACATTTGAAATTCTTTTCTGGAACATTTAAACTTGTTCGCTTTTACAGGAAATGCGACAAGAAATGTCGGAGCTTTTCGATAACCAAATACTCATCATGGTAACAAACATTTTGCAAAAAATGGAAAGAGTGACATCCAACGACACTAAGGATCTGATCGATGCAGCGAAATACTGTAACAGAATGTAAGTGTTGAATTACTTCGTATTATAAACATTTCCATGACATTTCGATTATACAATATATCTGAATAGAGAATCGTTCCAGTTAGAGAATAATGGAATTAAAAATTAGGGATTAATGTGTCACGTGCATGTCCAATTACAAATTAATTTGAAAATCGTTTGGGTAGGCGTGCACATAACTGCTCCGACCCGAATAGACAAAACCCGCTAACGATACTCCATTATGTTTATATACAACATATAATACAATTTTGTTATAAAACTTCAATTTCGAAAAGGCAAAGAATTATCTTTTAAATGTAAAAACAATGCCAGTGAAAGATAAAAGAAGAAATCAACCGACCACAGTTGCACTTGATAAACTTTCAGGTTTGTTGTTCTCGATTTATTACGCAAAAACTGAAATATCTCAGAGTCGTGAAGACAGAAACAAAATAACGAACTGTAACTGACTTTATAATTGACAGTAACGTGAAAACTGGATGTACCGGACGAAGTTGAGTGCGCGTGCACTCAGATAGCACCAAGTTTCTTATACGAAACTCGGCAGCCGCATAGAGATAACGAACGCTACCATTCTGTAATAGCTTATCTTTTACGAGTGCGTCTTCCTCTGTCAATAAATATAAGTTTGATTTTCCTCTGAAATATGAATAAGATAATGGACAATAAAAAATTCATGGAGGATTTTTTGATTATGAGCGGTAATTTGAATTTAGTGACGGGTTGAAATATTTCTGTAGAAAATGAGTGCAAACAAAATGTTTCAATTAATGTAAGATGCCACAAATGTTTATACTGTTAATAATAATAAACTTTATACTTTCATAGCAAACCAACGAAAGAAGATACTCTGCCTAGGAAACAGTTTCTCCAAAGGAATTCCATGCTGACCGACCTCTACGAAATCAAACATATTCGAACAATGTACAATGTCATCGTAACAATGCTGATATTCCTCTTGATACACACTGCTATCTACGATATTCGGACGACTGGATCGTAAGTACATACATGCGTCTCGAGCTGATACATTTGTTTTGTTTTAATCGCACGATCTGCACAGGTGTCCCGAAATAAAAATCGAAAATTCGTAATCAATAATGAATCAAAAAGCTGTCAATCTATCAAATATGAAAATTAATAGGAGATAATGATGCGAAATGGAAAACAAATATTACATTCCATATTGTTCTTTTGACATATTACATCCAATTTATACTTAATGGGATTTTCTACTCAAACTTCAGAATATAAACACAGACATTTTCATTCTACGAACGATCATCCGAAGCAGCTATGACACCTTACCTATTTGTTAGCTCACTGCTTCAATCTAAAGCAATTTACTCGTTTCTAAACTCGCATGTCTTCCATTATCATTACGTTACATCAACGCTACATCTCCCTTCCAATTACTTAGAGAAAATTATTTCAAGATACATGTAACAATCCATTTCAAACAATCAAGCAAGAATTTTGATGTAGACGAGTTTTATTGAAAATGTACTTCAAACGAGACAATTCCTTGATTGTTACTAATCTTGAACCATTTTTCCGTCAATCATATTGAAAATATTAATGATACTGTAAAATGTAATGCAATTTCAAAATGTCGATTCAAACTCGATACTAATGTTGAAATCCTGTTTTGAGAATAATGCACGAGCTATGAAAATACAGGGTGTTCCAAAACTACCCTAGGAGCCGAAAATGGGAGTTACCTTGGGTCATTTGAAGCCACATTTTTCTTTACAAAAATGGTGTTCGTGACTTTGTTTAGGTGTTATTAACAAAAAACACGGACTAATCCGAGCGCGGCTACAGCGGATTGATTCAGAGTCGACCAATGGCGACACCAGGCTCGTGGGACCTGTCGCAGAGTCGGACTCCATTCGGTATAGCTGCGCTCTGATTGGTCCGTGTTTTTAGTTAATAACTCCTAAACAAAGTCACGGACACCATTTTTGTAAAGAAAAATGTCGCTTCAAATGACCCAAGGAACCTCCCATTTTCGGCTCCTAGGGTAGTTTTGGGACACCCTGTATATCATCGGAGAGAGTAATCGTAAAATATACATGTATAAAAGTGAAAACGGAGAACGTTGATTTTGCCATTTTAGACCCGACTTTGCGATCGGCACCATAAAAAAGGGCTTCGCAAAATTCCCAGTGGTACTTTTCGTATGGAGTCTGATGACATGTTCAACTTTCGGAGTTTACGTGGGTTTCTGCTTATGGACCACTCGACGCGAACAATGGCCACCGAAGAGTAAGACCCTTAAAATTCAGTTCTCTCTTCCCTCCGTACTACATTATTCATACGCGAACCTAATAAATTTCCCCCTGCAGCATTCTCGAGGAAAATTTGGGATTATGGATGGTTAACAGTCTTCATCGTCTATCAGATCCTTTTCATTATGTTTCCGACGAAAGCTGTGCTCAAAGAAGACTTACCGTTAGCGTCTAGCATGATCGTACTTATGGAACTAGTGAGTACACATCACAATTGTTCTTAATGATAATTGGGAGAAGTTTATTCACGTGAACATATCATTTTCGCATGATCGAGACGATTAAAGAAGAAAAGAGATTTCTATTTGGTTCTTGTTTCTTGCAATTGATGCAAGCAATTTTTATTTCGCACGAAGTAAATTTAACGCTGCATGAATTCTGCTAAAAAGAATGTTTCCTGAAACTCTGTCTAGACACGAATGGTAATGAAGACGTACGCCTTTGTGAGAAGTGTGGCACCCAGATTTTTGGCATTCAAATCTCATTCAGACATGGATCCGGTGAAGCCGCCAGATTTCTCCAAGTTCCTTTACTTCTTATTCGCTCCGACTTTAGTCTACCAAGACAGCTATCCCAGGTAAATCGTGTTTTAACGCGGCACATTATAATATAAAAATGTCATTTTACTTTCGAGAATTTATTCACAGCTCTCATGTGTAAGTATTGTAAGATTTAATTCGCAATTTCGAAGTTCATCGATGACAGATTAGATTTCCGTTTCGACAGCAGTGATACAAGAAATTATTGTCAACCTCGTGATATTAATCTATTACTTATATGAAAGCTTGTTTGTTCTTAATCGTGATTGTTTTTATTACGAACACGTGCATTTTTCAGAACGAAACTTATTCGATGGAACTTAGTGCTTATAAATTTCGCTGAAGTACTGACGGTCATATTTGCCGTGGCATTAGTCTATCAACGACTATTGCAACCGATTTTCGAAGACTTTGGTACTCAACCGTTGGAGTGGGGGATGTTGCTGCTAAATATTATCAGCGCTATAATGCCTGGAACCATGATGTTCGTGTGCGGCTTTTACTGTCTGCTGCACGCCTGGATGAACGCTTTCGCCGAATTGCTGCGATTCGGTGACAAAATGTTCTACAAAGTGAGTAGTTTACCTCTTCGTTATTTCCAGAAGAGAATGAATAATTTATACGGTCGATCTAATAGAGCCAAGAACGCCTGTACTGTCAAAACTGAATGGCAGTGCACGATGAGAAATGACCGCGGAATTCCGTGGCGTGAGTCACTGAAATCGTGACGCGGAATCATTTCCTCAGACTTTCGTCACCGTTCCCTCAAACCTATTTGTTAAAACGGAACTTTCCCAGACAACGCTTACCAATCCAAGTGCCCCGCGTGCCACGACAATGAAATCAATAAATACCACGGGTGGAATGATAGTGTTACAGTCTTCCCTCGCATAATGTTACTACCTCAGTGAATGGGAGGCTCAGAAAGCGTAGAGGTACTACGTTCTTTATGAAATGCAAATAGGAAAGTTCATTATTTTTTATTCTTTCTTTATAGAACTTTTACCAACCTATTCGTGAGATTCTTCTTATTAAAATGAGTCTCAATACGGCCCAATTTCGACCATATTTACTGATTTAAAATGTGATCGGAACTCGCTATGATATAGGTAAATATTATTGAAGCTCTGTCGAGTTTGGTCTGTTTACCAAAAATAAAACATTCACACTATGCGAGGGAAAACTATACGATCATTTACCAAATGACTGTCGTACGTCTGGACTGCGAATTTGGCGCATTTATGGCAAAAACGGCACAACAGACTAATAAAAATAAATGATTCTGTTCCAGGACTGGTGGAACTCGATGACGTTCTACACGTATTACCGCACGTGGAACATAGTGGTACACGATTGGCTGTACGCGTACATCTACAAAGACATGTACGAGATCGTCACGAGACAGAACAAGATGTGTTCGATGGTGACAGTGTTTGTCATTTCCGCTGTCTTCCACGAGTACATATTGTCCTTCACCTTCCGTTTCTTCTATCCGGTGATGTTATCGTTGTTCGGCGGTGTCGGGATGTTCATACTGTTCGTGTTAAAATCGAACACGAACATCTTCTTCTGGTTTTCCCTACTGCTGGGCAACGGGATTATGGCCTCCTTGTACTGCATGGAATACTTCGCCAGGGTCAACTGTCCTCCTTTGCGAGACGACTTCCTGGATCTTTTCATCCCGAGGACCTGGACGTGCTTCTTGAAGTGACCAGCTGGCTTTCGATCACTCAACCAATCCAGAGAACTGTAAAACAGGGATTTCAGGAGAACCAGGAATTAGGAACGATTGCGCAAGCTCCAAGACACTTCCAGCTTTGAAACTATATGCTTGTTGCGATCAGTATTAGGATCTGTGCTGCTAGCGTGGCCAGTAGACTGCGGGTCTCTATGCAAAATTTGGTGCTCGTGAGTAAAGATGAGAGTGTGCTTACATCGACAGCGGATCGTGGTGCAGAATCAAAATTTTCTACCTGAATTAGAACAAACTTGAGTGAAATAGAAATATAATTTCTTCCTTAATATGTTTAACAGGCTGGAAATAACGTGACAGTATTTTGAAATTCTTCTAACGTATGAACTGTGCTTTATCTTTACCATAAATGCATAAAATCCGCCGTCTACCTATAAATGATACTCATTCCGGTTAAGTCAGTTAGTTGAAATTGAGATTATTAAATGTGTTATTTAGTGAAATAAACGATAATTGATTTCTCGTTTTGTTTGGTCTGTATTTCTCCCATCTCTCCACCCATTAAAATGAGTTCGATCAGATTCGAAGTAACGCGATCGACAGTAATTTCCAAAAGACATAGTTTTTATTATCAAGGCTTACATACTTGTCTCGAGGATTCGGCGTGTTTCCAAGACACTCGTCGTCGATAAAGATATTATCAATTATTCATGTATATAGATCTTTCTTCTCTATACATCATCCGATACGTAAATGTACATACACGCGCTAATACGGTTATACATTTATACAAAAATTATTCTCCTTTCATAGATTTGTATTTTCTCGCATGTAAGTCGTAGAGGAAATAACATATTCTGTGCACTATATAAAATTTTTCTTCTTAACGATCCTCACGGTACCATTTTTCCAACATTTAGAATCGCAGTTTTGCCAGATGATTCCCCGGAAGGGAAGAACAGGTCAGAACATTGCCAACACGCGAACCTCGCAAATCGAAATCATGCGGAGGACAAAAACAAAAATTCCGATTTTATAGAGCACACAGAGCGACGTTTCGTAAATCGTCTATCCAGGCAGCTTTCTTCGCGCGGCGACGAACAGAGGAAGAAAGAATTCAAAACTTTTCAACAGTGTGATAACTGGACTGCGGATCTTTATACAAAATAAAACTGTTCTACGTGTATTGTGGGAAGAAATAAATACGACTTCGTTACATTGAAGACAATATTACGGTGTACTGAAAATTTTTCGATTCTTTTACTGTTCTGCACTTTACGCAACCAATTTCATCATAAATGTATAGAGATTCGCAATCTTTTCTTTTGTTCTCATGTTTAATCTCTTTTTACACGCGTCTGGCAGATTTTTCGTAGCTCAACTTCAGAGAAAGAGAGAGAGAGAGAGAGAAAGTGTGCAAGCGCGAAATAAATAATCGGAGGAGACAGAACCAAGAGGTACCTTCGCGATATATCCTTCATCGTCTCGTCGTTTTGTTTTATTACAGCACCGTTTACCAGTGTAAACACGCCCCCTTCCTTCCTCTCTATGTACACGTCCCTGGGTATTGAAAAAATAAACCGTATTCTCCTTCTCGCCGAGAGCACCGGACAATTCCCTTCGGAAAAATCGTACTCTTATTACACTCTCCGTTCCAGGCAAGGTATTGTCTACTGTACGGCACTCCCGCTTGAAAAATACATGCAATTCTCATCGGGAAATACACAGTCACACGTGGAAACTAAGCATATGTCGTGTGCCGCGATGGCAACCGGTCAATTCTGCTTCTAACATCACGAATAGGAAACAGACGCGACCCATCCAGCGTCTCGTCTCTCGTTGACCTCGCTATACTTCATTCATCGCCTCAACCGAAACATTTTTCGCCTAATTTGTACAATGACACGCTCGCCTCAGCGAAAACGGAGCATCGATCCTTCGACAGCAAAATTAAAATTCCACAAGTAAAATTTGTAAGAGTATTCAATCTTCGTAACAGCTCTTGAAATTCACTATCAGTTCTGTCAATAAAAAATCTACTGTTTTACTTTTTTGTGAACGAGATAAATAATGATGATAACTGGAAAACAGTAATATAAAACAGTTATAATCAGATTGTGCGTATTTGTTAAATCCACTCCTTTCCCGCTCAGTCAGTAATTTCCACTCATTCAGTCAGTATAAAGTTTTACAGTCGATTGTATGAAAGGTAAGCGAGGCGAAAAAGGAACGTTTCGTTCACTTTCTCGTTGCTTAAGCCCCGGGGACTAAGCCGCGTGGATTAAAGTGCAAAGGATGAAAGCTCCGTCTTTGCAAATTCGTCTCATATTTACTTGTCACTTGGCAACCACCGTTCACGTTCCTTTTGCTATTTTCTCGCTCGCGTTTCCGCAGCGAGCTTTAACGTCCCGAGAGAAATATCGTTTGCGTCAAAGAAAAACAACCACCCCGTTCCAGTAAGCTCAGCATTTTCGTTGCGACGTATTTTCACCTATCAAAGCTCTCCTATTCTGTCGACAATTCCGGCTCTTGTCTAAACACAATCACGCGAGGAACACAAGGGCTACGGTGTATTATAGTGATCAGAATTTAAACCCGTTGCCTTACGATCGCTATTGAGTCTTTTCCACTTTGAACGGCAGTAATAATATTGTTAGCGGTTAATAGAACTCGAAAGAGCGAATGGAAGATACAGTAATTCTTTATTTTGCATAATAATAAGAGATAGAAATTCATTGCCTTTCTTAATATGTCCAGTAGGTTGAAAATAGTATAGTAGTGTGCTGGAATTCTTCAAATATTTCTGCTGTCTCAAATTGCACAGATTCGTTTTTGTCATGAATGCATGAAATCCGCTGTCCAGTAAAATAACAAAAGTATGCGAACGTTTAAAGAAATTACCATGTTCTATCTTCAAGTTCTATCAACCTCTAAGTTTGTACTTTTAATCTGTTTGTACAATCCAACAAGGAACGAGACTCCTTAATTTCTTTACATTAAACGATCCCTAAAGCTTCGATAAGTAACCGAAAACAACAATCACCTCTGCAATGATTCTACAAATCACTATCGAACTTAGCAATAGAATATCTTGATTATTGCGAAAACAGCGATATTCTTGAAAACTCTTATTCGTATATTGCTAAATGGAAATAACGCCTGAACATTTATTACATATGAAATCCGTTTATCTTCGAACATCACCGTTTACAGGAAAACCAGAAATAATTTATAAGAAGTCGCTTTGATACACTGTGGCGCTAAAATATTCTATATCCATCACTGCAAACGAGCGTTACAATGGAACCGTCTTTCTCTGCGTACGGGAAGATTGCACTGTCTCAATGTTCGCGTACGAGGACGCAAACAACACTATTATTCGGTAGGACATCTCGGAAGAATCGCGAAGTCTGAACAACGTACAGGGTGTCCTATCGAAATTGATTGAATAACTGATTAAAGGCAGCATTAACTCGCCGATCTAGCAGGACACCCTGTGTCCTGTGCGACGCTTGCGTGATTCGCGGATAAAATTAAATCTAGAGTTTCAGTAACCTTCATTTGCCCATTCCCACCAGCGCCTCGTCCATCAGCTCGTCGTCGGTGATGCACGGCGAGGCGGAGTGAGGCGAAGGTGGGATGACCCTTGGCGAGGGTGCGGGACTCTTTACAATGTGCACGCTCACGGAAGGACTGGCCGGAAAAGCAGGAGGCGGTGGTGGTGGTGTGTTCCTTCGCACCGAGGCCGCCTGCGTCATTGCCCTCTCCGGAATGCTGGTGAAATTCAAGCTCTTAGCCACGTCCTTTGGCGTGGAGAAGTCCAACAACATCTCTGCAGCCTCCTGAGAAGTCGTCGGCGGTAGCTCCGTGCCAACTGGTTTCATCGTGTTCGACGAGCTCTCCGAGGACGCCGCGGTTCCCAGCGACGAGGTGCTCGAAGGTCCTCCGGAAGACGGTACTTGCTGCTGCGGTTGCTGTGGCGGCTGTGGCTGTTGCTGCGATTGTTGCTGTTGCTGGGGAGGCTGGGACGGTTGCGCCGGCTGCGGTTGCTTCTTCTCTTCCGACTTGTACTTCGTCAGATTCGCGTCCACCGGCTTGATACTCAAGTTCAAGCTCTCCGAGTTCCCGTTGCCGGAGCTCGGGGCGCTCGTCCCATTCCCACTCGCTATCGTGCTCGTCGCCATCATCGTAGAGTACACAGGTTTACTGGTAGAGGGTGCATCAGTACCTTTTGGTAGAACGGCCATCACCGAACCACTTCCAGCGGTGTCGTCTTTGCCGCTGCTCGTGGAGTTTATACTGCTACTCAGAAACTGTGTGTTGCTTCTACTCATCGACAGCTCCTTGCACGAATCGCGCGACTCGTTCTCGGTCAACTGCATCGAGAGGTTCGTAGGGATGTCCAGGTCGTGTGAACTATTACTCGATAGAGGAGGGAGCAGAAGATTGCTAGGGTTTTCGGAACTGAGATTCATGGACATTACCGATGCAGCGCTTGTCATCGAGAGATTGTCGGGCTTCGTTTGTACATGGTCTCGCCTACTTTGGGTCGACTGATCGTCCGGCACCGTTTTGACAGCGGTCGACGACGTGTTCGATATCGTTTGCAGTTTACCTGGCTCCGTAGCTTGCTTCGTTGTTATGTTATCCAAGGTCTTGCTCGCATCGGGAAGCATGGACAGCTTCTCGGTCTTCTTGTCGGCGGATTCGGCGTTGGCTCGAGCTGATAATTTTGGTATTTGGAACTTAGTGTCTAGTTGCTTCATCAACCCCTCCACAACCAACTGCGGCGGCAGATTAGGTAGACTCGATAGGTTCGACATGGTGGCGTGAGCGGCGAGAAGCTTGAACGCTCTTTCGCTCTCGCTTTCCTCCCGTAGACCAGAGGGGCTCGATTTTCTGGTGTCACCGATATTTTTCGACGGAAATAAACTTTTCTCGCTGGACTTGGACAATCGGGATTTGTCGCGGTTCCGACTGAGATCCGTCACGCCCGAACTGGTCGTTTTTGGACAGCTTGAGGAGGACTTCGAGGACATCACGTTCTTAGAAAGCAGTCCACCACTACCGCTACCGCCAACGTTCAGCCCTCCAGCACCATTACCGCTACTAGAGTTTGGCCCTGATATGGATTTCAAGGCCGATGACATCTTCTGCCCTAGTAGCGTCGCTTTGCTACCGCTGCTGCTACCCGAACCGGAAGACGAGGATCCAGACAACTTCGGAGAAGTCTGAGACGCGGGTTTTTTCGATGCAGGGCCAGAAGTAACTCCTGGCTTCAACCCGGTGTGCGTTTTTGGCGAACCGTTTCCCGACATCGAGGTCGACGAGGTAGACGAACCCGAAGACGCACCAGTTGCAACGGACGCGGAAGAGGACGACAGTTTAAGATTCGTACCAGACTTCGAGTCTTTTGTGCGTGTTTTATTGATTGTTATTTTCATACCGTCGGAGCTGTGCTTCACCATGTACTCCCCAGGATTTTTCGATTCTATCGAGGAGTTTTTACTGACGCACTTCCCCTCGGCAGCCTTGGCCGACGAACTTCCGATGCTTCTCTCTTTCTGACCACTCGAATTACCGCTACTGCTACCACCGGTTGCGGACTTGGTTCCGCCGTTGCCACTGTCGTCCGTGCAATGTTGAGCGTTCTTCAATTTATCAATGACGGCGCTCAGGGAACCCTTCCTGTTCCTCGCCTGTTGCTGAGCGATTGCAGATTTGCCCAGATCCGAACTACCGGAAGGAGGCGTGCTACCGCCGCTGTTCGGCAAGGTTGCCTGCGTTTCCCCGCTAGGAATTAATTCCAGTTGTTTTAACTTACCGCTAGAGGACTTTGTCTTAGGACTCTGATGGCCGCTCGATCCGCCGAAGGTTAACGACGATGTCTTTCTCTCCTTGTCACGGTTGGAGTCTTTGCTCGAGGACGACGAGGAAGACTTTATCTTCGATTGTCCAGAATCGGTGGTTTTACTAGAAGGAGAATTTGCCGCGGATTTCAGCGCGGACATGCTGGGTTTACCGGTACTCGCTGAGCTACCATGCTTCGGCGACGACGTCCCATGCTTTGGGCTCACGCTCGCAGGCACTGCCGTATGCTTGGGACTACTGCTATAGACCGGAGAGTGCTTTGGACTTTGCACTGGCTTGTTTGTTGATTGTTTCAAGGTAGGACTGGACTTACCTACGAGAGCGAGTGGACTGGTATGCGTTGGCGACGGACTAAATTTTCTTAGTGTCGTCGCGGGCGATGACGGCCGAGAGCTCAAGTTCGGCGGTGATTCGGTCGGTTTGATGCTGACCGATACCGGTTTCGACAATGGATCCTGCTTCGATGATATCTTATCCGGCGGTGGTCCCATAGGACTGTCCTCTCTCTTTCGCTTACGTCTTTTCTCCATTTTTCCTTTATCCTCCGTCGACTTTCCCTTCGAGCTCTTTCTCTCTCTACGCTCGTCCGTCAAACTTTTAGACTGCGTTGGTCCAGCTATTGGAGTTATAGTAATAGAACTCGGTAAAGTAGTCTGAGGCGAAGACGCAATTGGTATTATTTCAATACCTGGTCGTCTTTCCAAACCCATACCCGTAAGTACAGTGTTATAGTTCGTTGTTTGACCAAAACTACTGCTTGAAATTGGTGTTATACTTACTGATGGCGGCACCAAACTTTTGTTATCTTCGAATATAATCGGACTCTTTTTCTCTTCCCTTTTCCGTGACTTGCGGTCTCTTTTGATCAACTCTTCCACGTCCTGCAAGTCGTGGACTTCCGTAATCTCACTCTCGTTGTCGAAATCGTAATCAGAGCTCTTGTCAGTCCCCAGAATGTCCGTCGGGTCCAGATTGGAAAAATCTAAACCGCTGGTTAAACTTGTCGCCGAGGTCGGCGTTGACGTCCTAGTTTCGTTCATGTTCTCCCTGCCACCGGTTGGCGTACCCAATGGCGTCGAATCCGAACTGGAGCTCTCCAACAGTATCTCCGCGGTTTCGTCTCCTTTTCTTTTTGGACTCCGCCAAATGCTATCTGCAGTTTTTCTTTTACGCGTCTTCTTCGTTCGCTCGTTCATAGGATTGGCTAAAGGGTTTTTTGCCTGACCAAGCAAAGCTCCCAGTTGCAAAGGATTCAGCATCGCAGTAGTGGTATCGGATTGGCCGGAATATGACGGAAAACCGATACTATTCTCCGTTCCGGCATCTAAAAAAGGCTGCTGCTGTTGTTGTTGTTGTTGCTGCTGCTGCTGCGGCTGTTGTTGTTGTTGTTGCGATGATTGTTGCCTCCCCATCGTTCCGTTCCCGTTGTTCAAACCAGGCTCCTGCTTTATTTTCGCCTCACCATTCGTAAAATCCGGCATACCGGAACCGTTTTGGTTATTTTGATCTTTCCCGGAGCCAAGATTCACGTTGTAGCTCCCGTTTCCGCTGTTCATATTGTTCATTGGGCCCAAAGCATCACGGTTTTCCCACGATTTCATGAGAATCCTCATTGTCAAAGGTATACTTAAACACTTCTGCAGAACCTTTCCAGTCAGATCAGACGTTCTCTCCGTATTCGTAATGCTGATCCCGTACAATTTGCATTTCAACGCGGAGATGTCTGTTAAATCCAATTCTGCCGTCGCCATAGTCTCTTCGAAAGGATGCTCCAAACTTACCGATATGTGTTGCCATGATAGAGCACTCACTTCAAATATAGTCGCGTGTTCGGGATCTTGACGAGCCATAGATCTGACGCAACTGGCTATCAACGTATTGAATAACGCCTGCTGTCGTAGGTATACCAAGATCTGTGGAACATGGGCTGGATGCGTGAAGGAAATACTGCAGACTAAAACGCCTTCCATGTTTTTGTTCTCTGTCATGAAGTAGCAATGCTGCTGGTCCGGTAAAGTCTACAACGAAACATATGCAGGATAGTAAGCAGTCTTATGTTCCAGAAGTAAAGGTCTTAAACAATGTACGTACAACATAAAGTCCTCTGTTGTTCCGACAATCTAGCTGGCCATCGCTGGCATGTTGAATAATCAAACTAAGCAAAGGATGTGGAGCGGATACATCTCCACATTCGAGTTCCGTGACCTTTTGTATCCTACGTAACAGTTCCATACACATTGGCATTTTCTTAACAAGTTTCAATACGAAGCAAGCAGGTAATACAGATGAATTTGTACCAGTTAATGGAGCATAGGATGGAGTACTAAAAATAATTGATCGGTTAGATAATGAAGTTACAAATAGATCCCGAACTTTCGACCGGTTACAAACCTTTTTCCTGTAGGACTTCTATTTACAGTTATGATACTAGATGTAGGCAACTTGTGAGCAGTGGAACCTTCCATACAAACTGTAACGGAATGACCAATCTTCCGTTTAATAACTATTTCTGAATTTAGTGCATCACAGGTACGATTCTCCTGGTCTATTAAATCATAAGGAGAAACAAAATATGTAAGTTTCATGGCATGACCTCCTCTTCTTCGTTCGAGGATCCCTAAACGAGAACATCATTCTACAGATCTGAACAATAACATTCGGTTGTTGGTTTGTAAATATTAGTGTCATTAAATCATAAAACTAACCAACTGGACTTTTATGAACAAGATTAAACGGTTCTTTGATAAATGTCTGCAATTGAGCTAAAATACCCAAGTCAGCTTCCAGTGACTGTAAAGCACTGAATGCTTTACATTTTACTTTTTTATCCGCATTTAATTGATATATCGATGCTAAACCTTCTAATTGTACTGTAAAATCAAGGAAGTCTCCCCGTGACAAACAAGATACCAACACATCACAGCTCTGTAAATATATTATCAATACATGTTATGTAGCATTAATACGAACCAAGGTGTTATCAACTCTCATACATTCCTCAGCATGAAGATATGCCTATTTTCTGTTATACTGCAACATGATTCTATGATCTATTATCTTCGGTACAAGTATTTCTGAGACGTGTATGAGAGTCAGATTCTTTTTAACGAAAAGTTTATACCTGTTGTTCGTTCTTTCCCTCATGATGAATCTTTACATCTTTAACTACACCTGTTGGTTCCAAAAGAACTTCCAAAAAGAACATATCTGAAGATATAAACAACTCTGTACCTGGTGGACCAGACATCATAAATTTTAAGCTGTAATCATAAAACAAATGTTATTGAAATTATTTGATCATGTTCTCTAACAATATACTTGATTCATCAATATTTACCCCAATTGTCTGGTTAAACTCTCCAAGCGTTCCACCATGGATTGCAAGGAGGTTACTTTTATGGAATGTTGCAAAGTATCCAAACATTTTTGTAGCTGGCTCTTTTCTGCACTGTCTATGGCAAACCTCTTATCCTAGCATTACGATAATTACAATTGGTTAAATGTGAGTTTAGATGTGTAGCAGCTATAAAGTTCACGTAATGAGCAGGCAATTGATCGAGGGTGCAACGAACGAGAACCTACTGTAGTTTGTTAATGGCTTGCACAATTCCGTGTGCAAGCACACAAGTCCAATTAAAATTACATTGGTTCAATTTTACCACGATGTTCACTCCACTATCCTCGATCTTCTCTGCTCCACTATATCCATCCCCTTAAGCATAACTTACCAACATAGCCATACGCAGATTTTTTGCAGTTTCCACCAAGGACTTGAACGTGGAAGCCTTGGATCGTAATTTCTCCATAAGCAATTCCATCTGCCATTCTTTCCCCTTATCCATTCCTGAAACACTGGTGGCAGGAGGTTGCCCACCTGTACAAAAATATTTATATAAACATCAATGGAAATCCAAAAGTAAATTACAAACCAGCTGAAAAATTTCAACAAACTATTCGAACAATTTTTTATGAACATAATGACCCTATAATATTACATCATGTGTATACACAGAATTATAAACATACGTCGAAATAAAACTCTTATTTCTCTAATAATCAAAATGAACGTTAGAAACGAGGAAGAACGTATAATTTGTATGAAATGAATTATAACAATTTACACTCACTAAGGGGCTTTTGTCCGTTCGCAACATCCATGTATTCTGTGTTGGATCACACGGATGTTGAAATACACGCGTATATCGATATACGTTTATTATCGTAATATCACAACATTATTATACACTACATTGTGACAGGAGCTGTTATTTTCACCTAACCCACGTTTGATCGTACAACTGCTCCTAACCTTCACGCACAAATACAGCAACTATACTTGAAAGCCATACGTTTCTACGTATAGGCGTTATCGTCCATAGCATGAGTTAGGAGGGGGTAAGATTCCGTAACGCATTATTAAATATGTTTCTCCACCACCTTTTATATTTGCACATTGTATATTATAATATTCATAAATTGTTGCGTTTGTTGACTCACTCAATAAAATTGTACATTTCATTTTAGAATAGAACGAACTTTGTTTGTTGGGTTTTTTCGGAAATGTAAGCCATGTTTGTAACCACACAGTTACACTGAATTATTGTGCGACCCGCGTTCGAAAATTATGTACTTTTCATGTGTGACTCGTTGTATTTATGTAGCATTATGTTTCGTAGATAAAATATTAGAGATATACTGTCAAAATGATTATGTAATATGCACAACAACGAAAAATGCATTCTGTTTAAAATGCCTTTGCGAACGATCTAAAGTGTGCACTTTCAGTTGCTTTCAATCCATTCAAGCTTCGAAGATTTACCGGTAGGCGATGAAATTCGAATTGAATATTTTTAATTCAAAGCAGGTACTCTCTGTTCAATATTTAACGTATTTTTAATGAAACTGTTATACTAAAAAAAATGTAATATTTTAAAAATATTTAGATTATTGCATAATTTCGAAAAATCAAACACTTTTTAATGGAACCTTCAATTGCTACAGCAATTTTGATTTTGAACTACAAGTCACCCTCAATAACGTCATCTAATAGTTTCATTAAAAAAGTTTCAATAAAAAAAAAAATTTCCGTGCTTCCTTTTGGCAATTAAATTATTGGCTTCCGGTAGGTAAACGAAGATTTTACATAAAAAATTGAAAAACAAATTCATTATACAATCTTTAAAATCGTTCCTCGTATACGGGTGAAAAAAAATATATTCGACAACAAGATTTAATGATTCAGATTAGTGAATCAAACATTTTCCTTTATTCACGAACATTTTTTTCAACAAATGCATTGAACTCTCTCTAGCTTACACAAATATGTATAAACATAATTAATAATTAATAAACATATCGTCGAAGAACTAATTGCTCCTATAATGATATATCCATCATTACTGAATTTTACACGGAAATCATTTCTAAAAAGCGAATAAACTGTGATTTTTCTAAAATTCCTCTTAAAATCAAGTCTTTAAAAACAGATTAAAGTACATGTTTTTTTATTAATACTAGTAATTAGGTACTCCTGTTCCTTTACTACAAGTAACAATTTATTAATCGTAACACTATTATAATACCTTATGGCATTTCACCCACAAATCTCTGTTGGCAACAAATGAGTTTTAGTTAATACTGATGATATTTTGTTCTAACTAAAACAATTTCAACAAAAATCGATTCGACCAAAAATTTCCACCAAGAATTCATTTGAACGTTACAGAATTCAATTTGATCTAGTATAATTAAAAAAGCATCGAACAGTATTTTATAATACCAATAAATTGTAAGAATAAGTCTTTTTACAATAATTGCATTAGGAACTAGTTATAATGAATCAATTTCAATTAGAGGTGTGCGAGAACGTCCAGAAGATTTCCAAGAATATTGGAGAACCTCGTACGCCTCTAATTTCGATTCATGCGAAATCAATCTTGCTTAATATTCAAACTTTCCGAATAACAAATACCTTTTGATCAGCTTCTAGCCGAACTCAGTCTCTAGCACCTATCGTCTATTTTGTTCAGAGACTAAAACCTCCAAACTATTATTTATATCTACTTTAAAAAAATATTTGCCTATCTAATATGAAACAGCAATTCGTCAAGCGCACAGTCTCATTTAGGAAAGTCTTTAGAATCACTCATAGATTGGCCCTTTTTACGTGGTAACTGTAATGTGATGGGCTGCACATCTTGGACTTTCCTAGGCCCTTGATTCGAACTACGAAAAGTGATCTTTAAATTGGGCACGTGCTGCTCGGCTGTCCAATCGAAGTTAAAAATTTGAGTTTCTGAGTGTAGCTCAGAATCTGGAGTGTCAACCGGAGTGGTTGGTGTTGCGACGTGTGGGCTAAGGTCTTGATGAACGACGTCAGGTACCCTTTGTAAAGTATCGGACCATACTGGACTCGAGTTCCAGTGTTCCATGGTCAGTTCTGAAGGATCACCCGTTGATCCAGCAATTGTTACTACAGGTAATGCCTTACCTTGAAGTCTTTTGTGAGATATATTTCTCTCGTTACAACAATAATCCTTATCTAAGTCTGTGATATAATATTTAGGTGATGACAAGGCATCCATATTATATTGACCATGGCATTGGATAAATTTCGCACGATATCCGCTTAAATTTTTGTGGTGCGCTTTGTACCTATCTGTGAATTGACCAAGTGCGTAATGACCATGTTGTACGTTCACATGTATATTTCTGTTTTCATGTTCGCTACTGCTTATCGACATGTCCACAGGTTCTGCGTCCTCACGCGTGTTTCTTCCTGTATACTCTTCCAGTTGTGTCTTCGTAGAACCGTGCAGATCTTGCTCCGAATTTCTAACTGTAGGAGAATGCTGAGCATCGTTATTGTGAGGTAACGATCGAGTATAGTCTTGCTGTTGATTATTTTGGCTGCCGACAGCGTATGGCGTACTACGATTCTGATTTCCGGAGCAAATAGTATAGGTAAACTTAGTTTGAGATGAATACTGATACAGCCATGAACTTGAACGCATCACTTCTGCTTCCCTGTCACTAAAACCCCACGTTCTGTTAGTTATCTTTTATTAAATTAAGTTATTCTATTAGTTCCACAGAGATCTGCGATCTATTCATTATCAATTTGATTTATTTTACAGAAATGTACCTTAAAACTTGATTTGTACACACGATAATGGGATGTTGACATTCTTCAGATGTATCCTTGACTTGCAAAACGCAATGCACCCAGAACCATCGGCCAGAACGACTTTGCAATCTTAATAATGCGGTTGCAGATCGTTCCTGATCAGACTGAATAACTGAAACAGTTATTAATGTAGAGATGAACCTGAAAATTTTCAATAAAAATTCTAGAAAAACATACCAGTTTGATGCTTGCAATATGCTGTTCGTATAGAGTCCCAGTGTAGCAGATTGTACCACGACACATTCACTAATTCGTTACGACTATATTCTAAATGGCTTTCTGCACTGCAAACAACAAGTATTCTTAGCAAGAAATATTTTAATACAGTCGTTACTTCTTCTTACAGAAAGATATTACGTTTTATCGATATGGAGATACTTCATATCCATAGAGTGGATGGTGGTGAAAATATTTGTTGCACCTTGAACAATACTTTCTCTGGTCTCTGGTAAAACAACAGGCGTACATGAAGCAAGGAAAACAAACTCATTTCGGTTGCAAACAGGAACGAAAGGTAAGAAATGACCTTCAACAAGAACTACCTATAAAAATAACAATAAAACAACGCAGGCAAAAGTAAAGAACATAAAGATCAGTTAAAAAAACAGTTTAAGTGGAAGCTGTGCCGGTAATTAAGAGATAGATCGTGCGTTGAGAAACTACCTTTTGATCGCCAAAGCGTAATTGCCTTCGAGAATTTCTGGATACATTGATTCGACAGAGGAACAATCTTCTATCGCTTGGAATTGGGCTATTTCTAGATAATTGATTTTGTACAACTATATGATCCTGCTTGTCTATAACGTCATAAACACTGTCCCCGTGAATAAGCAGGTCCTCCTAAAATACATTGTTTAATATTAGAGTATCGTATTGTTGGACGCAAAAATATGAAAGGAAATTTTTAATGTTTCTTTACAGCTACTTTACCATAGAATGTCCAAGATATTCCGCTGCATTTTCTGATATATACAATAGTTTTCCTTGCTGGGTCATCATCATTATAAATCCGGACATGGCCTGAAAAATTGCATGCATTGTATGGCCAACATTTGTACCGTAGTAATCGACGGTCAATAATACAATGCGATATGATGATAAACAATATTACTTTTGAAAATCCTATGTTAGGAGTCGGGATATTCGTAGAATCGGATGGGCAGTTTTTCAAGGCTGAAACAAAGATAAAACAGACACGTATTATTTTAAACGAATCTTATGAAGTCGTAAATTTGCAAATCAAATTTTTTTAAACATTTATTTGTTATTAATAATTATTAACCACTTATTCAATGATTTTTAAAAAATAAGAATTTTCATGATCTCCAATTATTATTAAATATATCATAACAATAGAGTGTTTTTTACACATTAAAATGTTGGAACAACTTCTATTTTTAAATTAGGATCGATGTAATACGTAATTGGACAGTAAAGATTTTTGTTTCCCTTACATAATACGCAATGAAATTGAAATTTTGCGGAATATAAAAGATATGTATCATTATCGTGAGTTTTATTATTCATAAAAATCTAAGTTCCCTTGATAAGTTCCTTTTTATCTGGATAGTAATAATTTTACGAACATTTATCTTACGTGTGACACGAAAAAGAATATTAAAATACAAAAGAAAAACAAAGAATAAAGTTTAAAGAACTATATATAAATTTTACTGTACTCATATTTTCTTCGTCTTAACAAAATGAATTCACAAAACTTCGAATAAACCATCAGCCTCCACGATATCTCTATTTAAATCGATAATAAAATTCAGCGTAAGAAAACCGACAATTTTATTTTCAAAAAAATTTCTTTATTCGAACTTGCTTTTCTCTGTAAAATATGAAATATTCTGTCGATAATTTCAGCGCATCGTTGCTCGTGCTCGCAACGATGTCGAGACGTTCGTGCCCCCGAATAAAATCGGTACCGAGGAACCATAATCGATCAGGGTCAATGCGAAGGTGGACCGGTGAAAAATTCGTCTCGGTCGCGGATTTTCGTGTTCTCCAGCGACAAAAAAGGTTCGTGGAAAGGGGAAAAATGAGCAAGAAAGGGAGGAGGAAAAGAAGCGTATGCTAATGCAGCATGGCAACGTTTACAAACGGCGCTACACGGGACTATAGTATCGAATACTGTGAAACAATGAGTATGTAGGAGAGAAAGAAAGAACGACCGAGAGCGGAGAGACGATACAGAGGGAGTATGGGTTACAGGAGCGTGAGAGTGTTGTTGCAAAGGCCGACAGGTCAGCGGATCACCCGGAACTCGCGCTTAGACTCCGCCGAGTTTGAATGTACGCCGATCTTACCTTCTTGCCTTACCTACCTCCCTACCTTTTACCTATATATTACTCTCTACGCTTGCACAACGTAGATGCTCGAAGTTTTCGATCCTCGAAAACGCCGTTTAATATTACCGTCTCGAAAAATTTTGTCGTCACAACGTTTAACTGTTTTCTTTTTTTCTTTTTTAGATTAACTGTTAACATTACATCAACATCGAAGGCCATTAGTGGACCACAGATCATTGTGGAAAATGTTCTGCATCGATCGTAAGAACCAGAAACCAAACGAAAAGCGCTTTCTTCCGTTATCAGTTTTAATAGATCGAGAATAATAAATTGGCATTTTTAAATTCCATTAACATTCTCATTAATTTTGTCATGAATTTATCAAACCCGCAGTTGTTAGCAACACTACAATTTTTCGAATATTTCGATTCCATTAGAAATTTGATAGCAATATTCAATGCGTTCTTATATTGTGTTTAGTCTAATTTCAAGATCTTTGTGTACGTAAATCAAATTAATTACACGATTTATTCATACTAGTTTATTTAGTCTTGCATGCACATCATTTCATCTACAAATAATACACGCGATAACTTTACCTTAATATTAAAAAATTCCATTTGCAGGCTCTCCAAGAAGAGAATTCTTCTAACATTGTTGCGATTTACATAAGAAGATTTTCTTCATTGGAAATGAAGAAAAATTCATATTCATATCCAACACGAAAGCGAAACGTTTAAGACCGACGCCGTATCCCAACGCTAAAATGACCGACAAAATGAAGACGATCTTAAAACGCGGGAAGATGGGAAGCTTCTCGGCAAAAATGCTACCAGTATGATTAGACATGTTTGTTTAAAAATTGCAGAAGACCACCCCCGTTCCAATTATAATGATCTCGTGGCGCTTACCTTGTTGAAAGTAATTGGCTTTTCGAAGAAATACGCAAACCAAGGCCATAAGCTGTAGCTGGGATAGTCTCTGGCGGGTCGAGGGTGGTAATGGCAGTAAATCACGTAAGTTGGCGATTTCGGCATTTATCAGGTCCCTTCGAAGTTTGCTGGCACCTTTCGTTGACTTGCTCGCATCTATCCTTCAAGCACACGCGGATGTTACCGATACACTATACCTACCGAAAATACCTAAACCTACTTTTATGAAAAAGCAACATCAAATCTGCATCATTTCAATTCGAGAGCAATCGCTACCAAAGTTTTTAAGCCACGTTCTTTTGAGATTGTTTTTGCAACGCTTGTGCTGTACAGTATAGTACCAGAGTATCAGTGTGTCTTCGGACCTCTGATGAAGCTAGCTACGATGTTTACGAAACGTTGGGAAGACAATTCTAAACGGACGAGGCTCAGAAACGTTCAACAGTAAAAGCTAGATGAAGTTTCATCATCAAATAAAAATTTAATCCACCACAATTTAATCTAAAGGAATGGTAATTTTTTCAGCTATTAATTAAGGGTCAAGTACAATTACTAGGGACCATTGAATTAAATATTGTAGGATGGAAAAGCTCTGGTAGCATGATCAGGACGACTGGTAGCGCGTCAACTGTCCCGATTCCTCAAGTTAGCCTGCCACCACCAAGCGGTCTGGTCACATTGGTCCCACGAAAGGGGTAGAAATTACGATTGACAGTGGATATATCGGATGCAGGGGGTCCGTCGCGTATAAATGGTGTGCAACGATCGATCATTACTTACCGATTGAACATATTTCGGTGACCAGGAGGACATTAGTAGCGGATCAGTTGTAGACGACGAGCGAGACATCCGGGTCGGCAGGTTCTCGCAAAACTGCAGCTACGATCTAACATCCGGGTCATAACGCGCCACTACACTGAACACGTGGATACTGGCGGAGGCTGGTTCTCCTACCTTCTCACCTCCGCAGCCCCCCTTTTTCTCCGTTGCCTCCACCACTGTTGGCCTGGCCTCCCTTTCCGTCCTCTTCCAGTGCCCTAGCAGCCAGATAGCCCCCTCGTCCTCTCTCGCTGTTTGTATTCCCGAGCCTCTTTCGCCCCCTCGATTTATCTCACTCATTTATTTTCCCTTTCTCCACTTTTTCGCTCGCTCTCGCTCCTTTACCCCGTACTGCTACCACGGTCACGATCGAGTAGTCGTGTCCCTATACCACCGTCGACATCGCCATCCTCGCCACCACCACCGGCTACTGGTTACGTTTCCTGTATAACATGCGGTTTTGCCCGAATCATTTGCGCAGAGTCCCGCCTCGAGGACTTTTCGGTGCCTCACCGGGAACCAGAGGATACCATTTCCCAGACTATCCCACGGGATCTAGCCCTTGCGATCCACGAAAATCGGGAAGATAAGAGAACTTTCGTATACCCTTTTTCTTCTGAAGCAATCTTCGCCTTTGAAATCTGAGAAAACATGCTACCGAGGAACATTCTGGTTAACGCTACCCGGTAACATGTCCATATCAAACGCTGTAAAAAACAAACTTTATTTTTACTATCAAAACGTTTCATTATCACAACGTAACTGTTCGCAGTTTTTGCATTCGTACAAAAAGGATGTTAGGATGATTTTCACAAAAATAGCAAACCCTTTTTGTATTAAACCTTCGATAACTAAGAGAACATTCGATTTTTATTAATTTTACAGACCGTGATCTAATGTATTTATTTTTCCGTCCAATATAAACTGAATTCAATAATATTACTAATTTTAAATATATTTACGAATTGACTAGTAATATTATTGTTTTTGATATTATTAAAAAACTTTTATTATAAGATGTATTACTTATCGTATCATAATCATTTAAAATAGTATCGTTCCGAAGTAATCATAAAATTATTAGTATTATTATGAAATATAAAACGTAATACAACAAAAAATTTCAGTTGCAATACAAAGTATAAAGCAGTCGTATTTTTATACCACATTTTTTCGGAAACATAAAAAATGTTATATGTGACTCGCATATTGTATGTATTTCATATTAAATGTACATCTTCATTATATGTGAGATCTATTACAAATTTTTAATTTTGAAAATTTCATTGCTTAAAGTAAAATCATTTTAAAAAACTAGGCAGTATTAAACGTTATAAATTTTATAATGATGCACACTTTATCGTAGAAAAGTTTCAACAGCATTATAAAAGAGTATATCAATACATTACTAGGCCAAAAACATGAAATCACATATAATGAAACGAGTAATAAAATAATTTCTAAAGTAATAATTCGTCTTCTGTAAGTTATGTTATTAAATCTTTGATTTTTAATAATGAAACAATTTTTAAGGTATACATTATTTCTCAATTGCATTTGATTATTTTTACCTTAAAAATTAATTGGATCTTGATAATTCAAATATTCGATTTTTAATCAATGAGATACTTTTCAAGAATATATTACTTATCAATTACATTTTTGCTCCAATTAACTTATTGGTATATTCAAATTATGTAGGACACTGTTGAAATTTTGTAATTGAAATTTTATATAATTATATAATTATTTTATATAATTATATTTTATGTACGCAATGTATATATTTTAAACTGGAACTTATTATTGTAAATGATCCACCACTCCAGCGTCTAAGAAAGAATTTTCGAAAGATGCACATTTTTATTAATCACTTTATTTTAAATATTTGCATTGAACATGTGCAATTAGCAGTGAATCATTACACCGATGCTTCCATATTTAAATTATTTCTTGTATTTCACGTTTATTCGTTACGCTCGTGCAACTGTCAGTTCAATAACATTGGAAGTTATAATTGTGGATAATGAAAAAACTTCAAAATTTGTTTACACGCAATTACGCTAAACTATTGACATTATAAAAAGAATACTAAAGAAAAAATTTATTTTACGTGGACTTCCAAATTTGCATAAATTACTTCAAATATCATGGGATGTCTCAAGAATGAAATAACTATACTTCAGTATTGATTTTTCGTCAAACAAAAAAAGGAGATACCATGGTATTGAGGTAATTTTATTTAACTTTTTATGTTACGAGCGGTTTCTCTGTTTCGTTTATTGTCTCTTAAAGTGTTTTCAAAGCGCACAAAATAATACGATACAGACACACTTACCTTGCTGTTTTACCAGAAATATAGCATTCCATCACAGTAAAGCATTAATAATATTATTTCTATACCAACAGATTTTATAGCTAAAACAATACAAACTTTTCTTTAGTACTTTCTCTTCGGTAGTATCAATAATATTTCTAAATGATATAGCTGAGTATATAGCTAAGATACAAATTTTTCTTTAGTACTTTCTCGTAGTATCAATAATTTAGGCGGTATATTAATTAACACGTTCTTTTTTGTTTATGAAACACCCTGCATATACAAATAGTTAATTAAACCTTAAATCAACGTCGTACAGACATTTAAGAAGTTAAAGTAGAAGTGAAATGCAACTGAAAAACATGTTGTTTTGTTAGTCATAGACACTGATGAAAAATAAGATGTGATAAAGCCAGTATAATAAGCGATAATATCGCTATTTAGGATTCAACTAATTCTCGACTGTCTTCATCCCATTCAGAGAAACTTCTAGTTCTCGATGATTGAACATCCTTTTCTTGTTCAACATCTTGTTCCTCTTCGTCAACATGTTCTTCTTCGATGATCATCACTGATTCCTGAGGCTCGTCTGCACTGTTACTTTGTTCGCTACATTGCTCGTCGTATTCCACAATTTCCGTTTGTTCTTCTACATACTGTATAACTTCCTCAACTTGATCGACATTACATTCTTCCAATAATTCCTCCGAATTATCAACTTGCATTTCTTCTTCCTCTTCTTCCACTACTTTCTCTTCAACCTCCTCGACAACTTCTTCCACAATCTCCTCCGTTTCTTCGGTAAGTTCTTCCGTATGATAATTTTCATATGTCTGCCGGTCTGTTTCTTCGCTTCCATGTATATAAACAATCATACCATCTTCTGTGCCTTGCATTACGATCTGTTCATTATCAGAAATATTCAACTGTTGCGGCTGTTGCTGTGGCTCGTTATCCTGCTGTTGATAATTTGCGTTATCGATGAGCATGATCATAGGATGGTCGTCGAGTTCGTCTGTACTGTACGTCATTTCCTGAGAAATTTCATTAATCTCCATTTCCGGCACGATGTACTCCGTTGAATTCGAAGCTCCTTCTTGAGGAGCGCTGTCTCCAACGCTCAGAGAAGTTGCTATTCCACTCGCAACATGACTAAGAGCTTCAGCCTCCGAAGAAGGCTCCAAAGAAATTGACGGCATCGACGCCGATTTGGGATCCCGTAGATCCTTGTGCACGCAGCCCAAATGCACCTGCAAGTTTATAGCGCGTACGAAAACTATTCCGCAATGAACGCAACGATGTCCTTTATCCTTTCCTTTAGACATGCTCCCGTGACCGGTGTTAATTTCATGCGATGTTAACTCGGTGACATCTTTGAACGTCAGCGGACACTGCATACATTGGATTTCCTCCGACGTCGACGAATGCTGACGTGACGTCGGACGATGATTATGATTGATCTGGTGTCTCACCAAAAGCGTCTCCGAAAGCGCCACGTAAGAGCAAGCTTGACATTTCGGGAAACACATACTTTTTGGCGGTGGCACGTTGTGCTTCGTGTAAAGGTGATACATTAGGATGTTCCGCTTCGTCGCTTTGTAACCGCAATGCTCGCAAACTCTCGGATCGAATTTCTCTTCATGGACATCCTGCATGTGTCTTCTATACATGTAGTAATTCGTGTATTCTTCTTCGATGTCGCATTTGTTGCATTTCCATGGGCCAGTTTCACCGCCATCGATGTTCCCATTACTTTTTGATTCTCTGTCTTCGCTGCTGTTGCTCGACATCAAGTGATCAGATTTCAAAACAACGTACGAAACCTTCGTTTTTGACGAGTTATTGTCCGGCGATTTCGCTTCCTTCTGCATTATCTTCAGTCGTATGTTCTTATTGTTTTTCACTAAGTGAGGATATTTCTTTAATACTTCTCGAATGATTTTGGCATGATTATTGATGGAATCGTCGGAGTTCGCTTTGAACGTAGATTTCCCCTTTTCCACGTTCTCCTTTTCTTCGAGATCAAATCGTACTCTTTTCGATGGCGACGGCTGTGATTCCTGACCCCGCTGGAAACATCTACTTACGGACCAATCGTCGTCTGAATTGATCTCTTTCAGACTTTTCTCGTTCGTGTTACCTTCGTCCTCTTCGTCTTCCGTTGTATCAATTTTACTGTCTCTATCCGGTGAGCATTTACCACTAGGCGAATGATCTCTCTTATATTTGCCTGGTGCTTGCACGATAGGTTTGGTATTGTAAGTGATGTCGTCGAATGACGAAAATACGCCGAGCGCAAACTCCTCGGCTTCGGGGAGATCAAATCGAGAAGGCCCTGGAGTCACTTCTGTAGGCCTGTTTGTTGAGGGTAAACCGTGGAATGTTCGCATTTCGTAATTAAGTAACGGCGTACTTTGCGGCGCGTCTAATTTTCTTTTCCAAATAGGAAGTCTAAAATAATAGACGTTCATAAAATACATCTTAAAATACATCACTTATAAGTAGACTGCAGATGTTTATGCAATTTCCAATTTTTGTAGACAAATTCGAAGAAAATGAAATCATTTAACCCATTTACTGTATTTCTTTCAACACTTTGTTAATGATCCTCTAAAAAATATTACAAAATTTATTCTGAATGTCCATTCTTTACTCGCTAATATATTAATTTATAGTCTGATAACGAGAATTTATGCGGACATGTTAAATATAAGAAGGTTTAAAATAATCTATACATTTTGTTTGATTACACACGGGTTAAAATCTTGTTTTTAGTGGGAACAGCCTTTGTAGATCCGAAAAATTGTACTAAATTCCATCGAATTTTATATTCTAGCAATTTTCGAGAGCCTTAAAATGCATACAGATCCACAGTCTGCTTATAAGATCAATAAATCAGCAAGTATACTCACTTTCTACCTGGCAATGGTTGAAGTGAAAGTCCCGACGACGAACTAGAAGTTGTTGTTGTTGTCGTCGTCGGTGTCGTCGATGTCGTCGATGTCGATTTCGTATTGGATGTTGAGGGCTTCGACACTGCTATCACTGGTCGTGTATTACACTTCGACGATTGTTCATTTTGTAAAGAAGTAGTATTAAATTGTGCATCGAGCAACTTAGTCAACACCGTCATATTCATTTTCTGTGCAGTACGGTATAAAGCGTGTTGTTCAGAGGTCCAATACTCCAGCTGCCCAGTGTACATAAAACTAAAAATATTATTGTAAGTTAATTGTTCACCTAAAAGTAACACAGACACATATTCAGAACAAATTGTAGCCAATTATACCTTATAATTGATTTTACACATTCGTACGGCATATCTGGTGGCATAATTATCACTCCATCAAAGTTTTCATCTTTCTCTTTTTGCTGTCGTTCCAGTTGCATAAAATAATCTGTACATGTTGTTATAACCAAACGATGAGCCTAAAAGTATTTATTACATTTGTTTCGCCAATAAAATACTATGGAATAAATGTTGCTTGTTCTTGTTGCTCATTATGAAAACAATTACCTGAACAGTAATATCACTGGTGGGAAATTTAATAGTAAGATCAAGCAATTCTTCTTCGAAGTAAAGTTGCTGAAGCCGCTGAAGGAAGAAGGTTCCCCAATTGTCCACTTTTACTTGTTTCAATCCCCGAGAAGGGAGGTTCTTATCCTGACTCGTTTCCATTGTTTACCTGTGTGTTAAATGAAATTTTGATTAAATTCTTTGTGAAAATTTACATCTAATTGTTAAGCAGCATGTTAAAATGGTTTCTGAAATCTAAAGATATATCAATTCCATATATGAATAATCTCAATTGAAAATTTAACGTTAATTCTATAATTACATTAAAGTACTATGTATTAAATCCATAACTATCTAGAACAAAATTTGGAAAGTTCTTTAAAATATTAACAAATGAACATACATGAATTATAACTATCATTTAATACAAAAACGTTCATTTTAAGAATGCACCTATAAAATGAATATACATATTTACACAGCAGAACAAAGTAATTAATCTCAAAATTACATTGTAATAAATTTACTTACCATATAGAAACACCGTTAACTATCTATTATAATGACTTATGCTGGCAACCACAGTGGACCAAATCCTGTAATAAAAAAGCGAAATATATAAGAAACTTATTCGTTCGTCTGGTATAATAAAATTACAGATAATATTATACAGACTCATGTAGACCATAAGATTTCCATAAAGTTCTTAAGCTAGAAATCGTGGTGCTTATGAGACAAATGTCACGAACTCCTTACCGCAAAGAAAATAACTCTTCAATATATTGCTTAGTGATACCACAACATGATTAGTTTCTAAGGATTAAAAGATTCTACATCTAAAAAGGCAACAATTACATATTAATAGGGACTACTGACATAAGAATATGGTTCTGAAACTTCCATATCCAATGAACAAAATACAACACCATAGAAGTCTTTTAGCATTCACATGTATAGATATTATAAGCAGAATGTTTGAATTATTCTGAATGTTTATTAAACCTAAATAATCGCGAGAAAACAGGAATACTACATGAAAGGATGGAAGTAAAAGGAGTTATGCTACGGTATCAGCGCATACTTCGCGGAACGCTGAAAAATGGGAGTTTAATAACGATGCATGTCTTCCTTTCGTAATCTAATTCGTACATATTAATGGTCATTTTCAAAATATACAAATTCAAAATATCCTCTGAATGCATTGCACATACCTATTTAACAATATTTCAATATTCCACTCAGCTCCATCTCTTATAAATTTCCTTAGTACACCAGTTATATTGAACATTCCATTGTGTACCACGACTCACAGATGGAGTTGAAAGCTTTTAAGAGTTTTGTAGACGCGCCTTTACACAACTTGTGCGCTTGCGTGAACGTACAAGTTTTCACAAATCAATCGAGAATTACTGTATGTATTGGTTTTCCTTTCACCGAAAAGATTCTATTTCGAACTTCTTGCGTATTTGCGCGAACCTGATAAAAATTGCTATTTCAGCTCTGTTTTCGAGTTGTTTATGAGCGATCAAAAATGATTGACTCGTCAATAAGAGATCGATGAGTGTTTTACTTAATGGTCCGTTTCCAACGCTAATTTCACGCAATATTTGTATATTGTTAATAATTTCTAATCATTTTTAATCAAGAGTTCATTCTTTTGATTGAAATATTGAACTGCGTAGTTTGTTCACTTTCTATTTTACATATCTTATGTAGAACCTTGTTATTAAAACATTTAAAATTGCAATGCTGATATAACAATTTTTATACAAGTAATAAATACCATTTGAAATTAGTTCTTGCATTTTCATGAAAATAACTGCAAACTAATCATAGAAAATCACAATATAAGATAGAAATCTCACTGCGGTTAATGATTCTTAGATTATCAGAGTGGGGCTGACAATTATTTTGGTCGTTATAATAGATTCCGGAAAGCTGGAGAGTATGCACTGTTTTTATCACAATAGTAAATAACAACGGAACAAAAATAAACATATCACCAGGAGCACACTATATCTGTCAACCGAAAGTACTCGTGTAAAATGTATGAAAAACTTATCGATATTAACAATCATCGATGATCAAACACAAAATAACCCCTTTGGAAAACAGAAATTGTATTTCCATAAAAGGGGTGAACACATGTATGTCAGAAAAAAGAAGTAAACAAATGTATACGTATATCTTTTATCGTTTTCTTGAAAATGAATTGCTTTTTTCAGCAATTAACAATGGAAAATGCGATATTTGATCTCGATAAAAATTAATATCGACGGAAACGGGGACAAACATTTTCATAACATCCAAGTAAGTATCGACGTATAATTTATAACAGTAATTATTAGACTCTGGATTTTATGCATTTATAACGAAAATGAGCAAGTGCAATCTAACACAGTGGAAATATTAAATGATTTTAAGGGTATTAATATTATTTTTTCCACATTAAAATTAATAAGTTTATATTTAGCTCCTTCATCAATTGATGCACAAATATTTTATTTTGCATAAACATCCAGAACAAATACAGGTTGTAAGGTTCTAATATATCTGTAAATCTTGATTTTTAATTAACAGAATTTATAGGATGATGCGGTTGAATTTTAAGACAATATTGCTTGTAATACTAGTCGCAGTATTAAGTTCAATACTGACGTCGTGGAATAATTGTGGTAATCCATTCTTTTTGAAAAGTACCGAATGGAAGTCAAAATTTCAACATAGAGTAAGTCAATTTCTATTTTACTTCAATTTGTATTCTACTCCGAATTGTTGACAACTTATATTTGAAGGACCGACAAACTTTAGAAAGTGGCTATCAAGAAATAGATTGTCACATTAATGGTGATTATTCGATTGGATGCCGCAAAGAAGGAGATGAAGTGTATATACCATTTTCATTTATCCACAAGTATTTCGAGGTAAATATTATTGTTACAAACTGCTATTAATCACATGATTGATTATTTTTCTAACATTTTTCAGATTTATGGAAAGTTAGCAACCTACGATGGTTTAGAGAGGTTCGAGTGGTTGCACAGTTATTCAAAAATTGTTAATCCCAAGGGGAAATATGATCCGAGAGGAGTATTTATGACATTTGAGAATTACAATGTCGAGGTACGAGAAAGAGTGAAATGCATCAGTGGAAATGATGGTGTACCAATATCTACTCAATGGGAAAGCCAGGGATATTATTATCCCACACAAATTGCTCAATTCGGTTTATCTCACTATAGCAAGAACTTGACAGAGCCAGAACCACGTAGAAAAATTATTGAAGATTCTGATAAAACTAAACGAGAATGGACTATACCTCAGGGATCGATTTTATCTAGGGTGTTCGATAAACATGCTAACAGTCATGTGTTGAGATTTGCTACACCAGAAACTAGCACCTCTGGAATAACTCTGAAGTTAGATCATGTGTTGGACTTCGTATTAAAGTGGGATTTTAATATTAAAGAGAATGGTAGTATCATGGTTACGTTACAATCTAGAGAGAGAAAGGAAATTTATTATCTACATTATATTACTAGCAACACTGTACTTCAGACTTACAATAATCATGTATACTATGGAATTGGTCAGATAACCCATCAGTGGAGACGATATACCAGAGACTTGGTGATCGATCTACAAAAAGGTTTATATTTGAATGACAAGAATAAGAAGAAATTGTCTCGTTCAAAATTAAAGGTAATATATAATAAAGTAAAGTAGGTATAAAGTGTTCGTACACTTTGGAAAATGGAATAACTTTTTTATAATTGTATCAAACGACCTGATTTTTTATAATTAATTAGAAGCATTGGTTTATGAAATAATACGCAAAAAAGATTTTCCAAAAAATTATTATTTACAAGATTACATGCAAAAATAAAAAAGGCATTTTTAAAACTTTTTTTATTTGGGCCCTTAATGTAAATTAATTCTACTTAATTATATAAAATCAGGTTCTGTAGTACAATTATGAAAAAGTTATTCTATTTTAAAAGGTGTACGAACACTTTGTACACCCACTGTATTTAATACTGTCCATTACAGATGATAAAAATAACTTTGTACGGAGCTGGAATGATTGATAATATAACATTGTCCACAAGTGAACATATGGAGCAGTTCTACGATGCAGCAAGATGGTTTGTAGCCAATCAGAATATCAGTTCGGGTGGCTGGTCGAATCCTGTTAGGAGAAAGGTGGCACCTGGAATGGCCACTCTTGAGCCTGGATGGTATTTTATTTTAGTAAATTATTTTCCGTATCAATTACAACAGGGAGTTCTAACTTGTTCCCCTCCGACAACCGCAAGGCCCCTACCATTAGTCAAACCTCTTTGGCACAGGAACAGGGACGAAGTTCTACACCTTCTACGGCGAGGATGAAGTCTAAAAGTGGGGGAAATACCTGAGCGGAATGTTGGAACTCCCTGGATCACGGAGCAATATTTCAAATGTTAACACATTTTACAATAACTACAGGTACTCTAGCATGGGCCAAGGACACGCTATCTCCGTGTTAGCGCGAGCATATTATCATTCCAATGAAGAAAAATATCTACAAGCTGCTATTAGAGGTTTACAACCATTTAGATTATCCTCTAACAAAGGAGGAGTAGCTGCCGTATTTTTAGATAAATACGTATGGTATGAAGAGTATCCTACCACGCCCTCTTCTTTTGTACTTAACGGGTTTATTTATTCTTTAATTGGTTTGTACGACTTAAAGAGTATAGCAACAGGCAGAGATGCCGAAGAAGCATCTCGTCTTTTCAGTCAGGGTATGATCTCGTTAAAAAGTATATTAACCTTGTACGATACGGGTTCTGGTACCACGTATGATTTACGTCATTTTACATTAAAGACAGCTCCAAATTTAGCTAGATGGGATTATCATTCTACTCATATCAATCAGCTTCTTCTTTTGAATTCAATCGATAATGATTCAATTTTTACTGCCACAGCAGAACGATGGATAGGATATATGAACGGTAAAAGAGCAGCGCACAATTAATTTTTTATCTCCGTCGTTCGACTGACTCTTCTATTTATCTATTCATTCTTCATTTATTCGTTTTGTATCGTACATTTTTGTAAATAACTCCGAATAGTCGTGGAATAAAGCGGACCAAAATATATCAATCTATTTGCGTAACATTGTTATACGAAATCTCGGTAAATTTTCGAATGTTTTTTCTGAAAACTTTTACAATAATCGAGAAGGAAAAAAGAAAATCAGACAAACTTTCGAGATACGTTGTTTCAAGGTGTGCATCCATGTATTTTGTCATCGAGGTAAAGATAAATACATATTGTTATTTATAAACGCGTTACATGCTTAATTTAAATCGAAGTTAAATGTTGAAGGTGTTATTTATTAGATAGCAATTTGATATATATATTAAATTGCTATCAAATAAATAATATATATATTATATGTATGAAATGTACTTAAATAGGCCTTGAAAAAAAAGAATGTGTAAAAACATTTAAGATTAAGATGAAAATTAATGAAATTATTTATATATTACCTACCGAAGTATAGTATTTAAATAATAACAAAGTTCGTGTTTAATGCTTCCTCAATCCACCTAGTTTTTTCCCTATCAATTTATATTGTATTATATTATTTCTTTTTTAAATAATCTAGAAAATTACTTCACAAATCTTTGTTTACAAATGTAGGTTTATACACCCGAATTAATAGTGGGGAATGCGGCCTACTCCGCACAGAGTTGAAGGTATTGGAAAATAACACCACGGTGTATAACCAGTGTATACTTTATTGTAAAAAAGAACAAACGCTTAGTCGGACTGCCGAAATAGGAATGAATATCTATGGCGGGTAAAACGCGCCATACGCATATGCTTACGATCGCCTAGATGGGCGACTCGCATGAAGTCGTTGCCAGGCGACACTAGCGCCACGGCAATGGGCGGAAACGCATGTCAGCCCTACACACTCCCCCCCAAGGAGAAGCGGCAGCGTACAAAAATCTTATTACTAATAATCTTTGGTAATACAGGAACTTGTAACTTGAGATCAAACGCTTACATTATACTTACATACTACGCACAACGCTTATAATAACGCTTATAATAACGCTTGACTATCGTTATTGCACGGAGTCGGCGAAAGTGACCCTGCGGCGCGAGTAAGTGCGTAACGGCGCACTGGGGATCGGCAACGCGGTACTAGGCGACGATGTATCCAGTGCCTCGCAAATTACGTGCGCGGGTTTCAGATGCTCGACCGAAACGTTGCGCGGAGAGCCATCGACCTCGATGGTGTAAACCCGGTCGGAAATGCGCTGCAATACGCGATGTGGTCCCGTGTACGGTCGTTCTAAGGGCCTACGGACCGATTTGACGAGCATAAATACGTGCGAACATGACTCGAGCTCTTTATATACGAAGGCCTTCACGTTACGCTTATGCGCCACAGGAACGGGCTTAACGGCACGCATATGTTGTCGGAACTCCTCCAGGAACGGTTGCGGGTCGGGTCTGAAATCGTCTTCAAGGAAGAATTCCCCCGGCAAACGCAACGCTGTTCCGTACAAATAATCGGCAGGAGACGCATTCGTATCCAGACGCACGTGGGTACGCAATCCTAATAATACTGTCGGTAAAATACGCGACCATTCGCGATTCGCATGGCACATGATCGCCGCCTTCACGACGCGATGCCAACGCTCGACCATGCCATTGGATGCGGGGTGGTACGCGGTCGTCCTCTGTCTCCGACATCCTACAAGCGCGAGAAAAGCGGCGAATAGCTGTGACTCGAACTGAGGGCCCTGATCGCTAGTTAGGCATGCTGGTGCGCCGAAACGCGACACCCAGTTGTCGTAAAAGGCGCGGTTGACTGTCTGAGCGGTCATGTCGCGAATAGGAACGGCCTCAGCCCAGCGCGAAAATCTATCGATAATAGTAAGGCAATACTGAAAACCCTCGCTGACCGGCAGCGGACCAATGATGTCTATATGAACGTGCGCAAAGCGCCCGTCGGGCGCGACGAAGTGTGACGGTTTCATCTTAACGTGACGTGAAATTTTTGACTGCTGGCAATCGACACATAATTTGCACTGGCGAGCGATGTCGCGATGCATGTTAGGCCAGACGTATCGCTGTCGGATGAGTCGATCCGTTACCTTTGCGCCCGGGTGAGCGGAAGAATGAAAAAGCGTGAACACTCGCTCACGCATGGAGACGGGTATGTACGGGCGAATGCTCTCGTCACCTACACTGCAATATACAGGCGAGTGCTCCGGGCCCCATGTAAGTCTCTTAAGAGCGAGGGAATGATCAGGCGTACGAAGAATTTCCCTGAGTTCGGGGTCGTTTTCTTGTTCGCGAGAGAGCTCATTTAAATCGAACTGTGTCGGCAGCCGTATAGCCTCGGTACGCGAGAGTGAATCGGCAACGACATTGTCACTGCCTGGCAGGTAGAGAATGTCGGACGTGAATTGCGCTATATAGCACAGTTGTCTCGTCTGACGAGGAGAAGCGCGCTCAGAACTTTGCGAGAAGGCATAGATCAGTGGTTTATGGTCGGAGTATATATTAAACTCTCGACCCTCGAGAAAATGACGAAAGTGGCGGACGGCCTCGTATATTGCGGTAAGCTCGCGATCGTATGTACTGTACTTGCACTGGGCCGGGGAGAACTTACGCGAGAAAAATGCGAGAGGTCTCCATGTTTCGCCGGACAGCTGCTCAAGCACTGCGCCCATGGCCACGTCGGATGCGTCAGAAACCAGACGCACGGTGGCCTTTTCACTGGGGTGCGTGATCATGGCGGCATTTGCAAGGTCCTCTTTGCATTTAACGAAAGCCGCTTCAGCTTCCGGCGACCATTCGATGGGCCGTTTGTCCCGTTTTCGAGCATCACGCATGTACGCGTTCAACGGGGCTTGGGTGGCGGCAGCGTGAGGAATGCAACGCCTATAAAAATTCACCATCCCCAGGAAGCGACGCAAATCGTCGATCGTGTTTGGCCTGGGAAACCTATTAATTGCGTCGACCTTGTCCGGAGTGGGTTTGAATCCCTCCGAATTAACGAGGTGGCCGAGGAATACTAACTCAGACACGCCGAAACGGCATTTGTCGAGGTTAACGCGGAGATGGAAATCACGCAAACGCTGGAGAACGATCGTCAGATGTTTCTCATGCTCTTCCGGAGAGGAAGAGGCGATGAGAATGTCATCGAGAAAGGTAAATACGAAGTCAAGATCGCCCAGCGCACGGTTGATGTACCTTTGGAAGGTTTGGCCTGCATTTCTAAGTCCGAAGGTCATCGCGCAGTACTCGAAAAGACCGAATGGCGTAATTACGGCGGTTTTCTGAATATCCTCCGGGGCCACGGGTATCTGATGGTACGCCTTGTAAAGGTCGAGCGCCGTGAAAATGGTTTTGCCATGAAGGTTGGCCGGAAAGTCGTGAAGATGAGGCACGGGGTACCGATCGGGCACGGTGACGGCATTCAGGCGGCGATAATCGCCGCAAACTCGCCACTCGCCAGACTTCTTCTTCACGAGGTGGATGGGACTGGCCCATGGGCTGCTGGAGGGCCTACAGATACCGGCTTCGACCAAGTGTTTAAATTCGGCTTTCGCGGCTCTCAGCTTGTCGGCCGTGAGACGTCGAGCGCGTTCGGCAACAGGCGGACCGGTGGTGGAAATGTGGTGAAACACACCGCGCGATTCGAGAGGCGTTGGTTGCTCGAGACCGATGACTTGAGGGAAGCGGTTCAAAATATTCGCGTATTTCGTTGACGGCTCAAGGACGCTCACGGACGAGGGGGTATTGCAGGCAATATCGGCGGCACGGCAAACACCTGTCATCGAGTCAATCACACGACGCCCCTTTAAGTCGACCGTGAGGGCATAATGCGTAAGCAGGTCGGCTCCTATTATGGGATACGGGACTGCTGCTACGCAAAAATTCCACACAATCGGGCGACGTAATCCCAAATCAAGCGTCACGCGAAGCTCGCCGTACGTATTAATACGGGTATCGTTCGCGGCGAACAATTTGAATGAGCTGGGAGGAGCGCGCGATCCTGCTGGAACCGGCAGCAGGGACAAGTCGGAACCTGTATCGACGAGAAATCTACGGCCCGATTTACGATCACGTACGTGGAGACGTTTAGAGGATGATTGACACTCTCCCGCAGTCTCCGAGGAGGAGGGTGAACTTAGTTTCCCGACGCACGCGGGGGGTCGACCCATGTACAGGGTTTAATGCAGCGGAAGGCGCGCTCGCCGTATTTCGCATGTAAACGGCAAAGACCCGAGGGATCGCGGCTCTGTGAACGCCTCCGAGGCCGGGAATCGGCAGGGCGTCCGCTGCGACTGCGCTGTCGAGGTCGGCACTCGCGTACGACGAACGCTTTCAAATCCGCGATTTCGCGCGCGAGTTGGTCGATCCGCTCGGCGGTTGAGCTGGGTCGCGATACCTCGGCGGCGACCGCCTGTACAGCCGCGGGCTCGATCGTCTCGACGATTTTGTCGGCCAGAAGGGCCAACTCGTGAAGGTCCTCGGATTTGGACGCGGCTAAAATCGCGCGGCATTGTTCCGGCATCAAATCTAAGAATATTGTTCGTAAAACGGCATCAGGGCACGCGCCGGTGTCGAGGTTACGCATGATCGCGAGGGTATGAGATGGTTTCCCATGAGACGCGACCTGACCTTTGAGGAGCTTGCGCAGCTTCGCCTCAGCGGAAGTCGAAAAAGTCGCGATAATTCGCTCTTTGATGCGCGTGTACGGTACCAAGGGGTCCGGTGACGCAATGAGGTCCGAAATGACCATCGCGGTGTCGGAATCGAGACCGGCGATCACGGTGTCCGCCATCGTTCGCTGACTCGTAATCCGGGCATTCCGGAAGCTCGCCTCGACCTGACCGAACCAGGTCGTAGGATCGCCTTTAAAAAATACGGGAAGCTTCGGCGCGCGGTAGCTATCCGCGCGATTCGCAATCGCGGCTTCGAGCGCGGCATCCCGACTCGCGAGCGCGGCTTCTAACTGCGCGATTTTCTCCTCCGGCGTGGGAAGCGCTGTAGCCATTGTTAACGAATAGAATTACGCGCGCAGAAAAGTTCGCTAACAAATACGCGGTACGCGGACAAAAAATTACAATTTTTTAATCTACCGCTTGTGGCTTCCACGTGACGTCGATGATGCTGTCGAAGAGTGGCGGCAACAGCGATGCACTATGGCGGCGACGGCGGTGCACAATGGCGGCTATGGCGGGACCACGTGTAGCCGGAACGCCGGCAACGATGGCTCTCGCCGAGACGGCTGCACGTGCAGCGAGCGGCCTGCTCGCCGCCTGGAAACGGCTACGTTGAATGCAGCGAGCGGATTGCTCGCCGCCTGGAACGATCCTCAGGTGAAATTCGACGTCGGCCGAAATCCGGCAGCAGCTTCCGACCACGTGCGCTTCGTGTTTGTTTTGAAAACACGTCGAGGCTGCAGCACGACGGCGGTGGTGATCCTTCCAATCACGAGGTTTCCAAGTCCTCGGTTCCTCTTCTCCTCTGGTCCGACGATCACGTCGGGGTCACCAGTTGTAGGTTTATACACCCGAATTAATAGTGGGGAATGCGGCCTACTCCGCACAGAGTTGAAGGTATTGGAAAATAACACCACGGTGTATAACCAGTGTATACTTTATTGTAAAAAAGAACAAACGCTTAGTCGGACTGCCGAAATAGGAATGAATATCTATGGCGGGTAAAACGCGCCATACGCATATGCTTACGATCGCCTAGATGGGCGACTCGCATGAAGTCGTTGCCAGGCGACACTAGCGCCACGGCAATGGGCGGAAACGCATGTCAGCCCTACACAAAAATTAGACTCACACCATCTATCGGTCGAAAATTTTACTAATCAGTCGGTAGGCGCATATATAGTGATTGGTTTATTTTTATGGCTCGTCCAAGTCTGACAGAAAATTTTACAAAATAAAAACAATGAGTGGTGGAGTGGTACCTAGCAGATCAACTGTGTACATTTCAAATTTACCTTTTTCATTAACAAATAATGATATACACCAACTCTTACAGACTTATGGAAAGATTGTCAAGTAAGTCAGATGTTCTTACATATTTTACATATTTTGATGGTGTATTGAAATGATTTAAGACAATTTAATATCATATAATATTATATCGAATGATATTATTTTCCTCCATTTTTCCCTGATTTTCTAACCTTCTACATTTATATTTACCAACAGAGTGACAGTGATGAAAGATAAAATCACACGACGAAGTCGTGGTGTTGCGTTTGTGTTGTTTCTTAATTCAGAAGATGCTTTTGCTTGTGCAAAAGGTTTGAATAACACAGAGGTAAGTTATTATACTGTTCGTGTATTCACATTTATTGCATCTTGTTTGTAACACATTATTCTGTTATAGATTGGGGGTCGTACCATTAAAAGTTCTATTGCTGTTGATAATGGACGTAGTACTGAATTTATTCGTCGAAGAGATTATCCTGATAAATCACAGTGTTACGAATGTGGAGAAGAAGGACATTTGTCGTATAACTGCAGAAATAATACATTAGGACCAAGGAATCCACCAGTAAAGAAAATTCGAATCAGAAAGAAACACAAAACGAGTAATAGTCAACAATCGAGTGACTGTAACAAAAATAGTGACGACGAATTAGTAGAAGAAAATTGGGAAGATGAAGTAGAAACATTGAGTGCTGCTATTGCATTTGAGGTACTTGTTTAACTAGAATTTATGTTTGTAGTTATAATTGAAAAACAACAATTATAGTAATAACTGTTGTTTTTAAGGGATGAAATCTATTTTTATTTTATTCCTGTTCATTTTTATTTTGCATAAAGATCCACAGTCTAGTAATAACACATTTTCGGTGAAATTTATTCTGATGAACGTATTATGAAAGAAAATTTAATGTTTCAGCAAAAACAAAAAGAATTAGAAAATAGTCAAAGAACAGGATCTAAGGGATTCGATGACGAATATCGATTAAATAAAAATCCAGGGAAACGATATAAAAAGAATCAGTACTTCAGTGATGAGGAAGACTTCAGTGAGTGAAAAATGTACTTATCACAGCACTTGTGGAAGTAAGTGTAAACAGTGTATATAAGGGAGTCTAAACAATAAGTGAAACGAATGTAAATATATATGTTTTTAATTTTATAAGATATTGTGTGTATATATGGATTTCAAAAATTAGCTTTTATGGGAATGTAGTGTGTCACTACAACCATGAATGGGAGTTAATTTTAATTGTAAAAAATAGATTAAATAAATAATAACAATCGGAAAATGTACATATGTCGGTGAGTTAGAAAATTACACTAGAATAATAATTCATATTTTTTGGGGACGACAAAAATCCCTTTGGGAAATTATAAGGCAAAATTTTAGCTCAATCCGATTTGACCAATTTTGGGAAGATTAGCCGAATTTTCGTTATTTTATCGTGGTACTATTTAGTTAGAGGTTTCATGAAACTGCCGCGAGCCGGCGCCACCAATTCATTTTTCTGTCAGAAAACCACTTATTTTCACAAATATTGATGTTTCAGAATGAAACTCCATAAAACGATTATTCTACTTTCATGTAAACATTGTTAGACAGGTTAATGCGAGATTGTACACTGATTTTATATTGAATTCGTTTTTGTACGAATACTTTTTACGGGTTGTATATAATGCGTTTTCATTAGGTTAACTTATGAAATACAATAACAATCTCTTATGCAATCTCTATCTTTTAAATTTCATATTTTCCACGTTTAAAATGAAACTGTGTAGCATCATATTATCTTCGTAAACAGTGAATCGAATTATTATATTTCGGTTCAACAAACTGACAACAGTAAGACACTTAAAAGTATACTCTTAACAAATGAAAAATTGTGAGTTGAATGTAAATATTTATATAGAATGTCAGGTTTGGGATTAATAAGCACCTACACTTCTGACTCAGAGGAAGATGAAGATACTAAGAATAGTTTTGACAGTAAATCAGAGAAGGTTTCTAAGCGGTATGTATTTTGTTCTTTTTTAAAAATTGTTTAACACATCATGTATTTTATATTACAGTTTACCGCTACCTGGAAGCATTGCAACATGGAAAGGTGTTCCACATCATGAAGAAGTTGACGATGATCCATTGAAACATGATGGTAGAGTTAGAAGTTTCAAACATGAACGTGGTAACTGGGCGACCTTGGTTTATATTCATTGTTAGTATAATAACGTAGAAATATGCATAAACATTATTCAATGGTATCGCTAAAGGTGCATAATACTTTTAAACTTTAGACGAACCCAGTGAAGACTTGCATTCATGGATGCAGTCGGTACTGACAGAGTTACCAATGAAATGTAATATATTTTCTGATCAGTTACATATTAGCATAACAAGAAGTCTAATATTAAAATTTCATTGGATTGATTCCTTCGTACAGGAAATTAAAAAGTTATGCGAGCAGAGCAAACAATTTAGTTTGGAACTGTTGAATGTACGTGCATATTGCAATGAAGATGAAACACGTACATTTCTTGGGATAGAATGTATCGATGACAAAGGGACATTGGGTGATTTTGTTAAAAATCTGAATAATTCCCTTGCTGAATACGAGTTGCCACCTTTCTATGAGGTAAATAAAATCAATCGTCACTTAAATTCGCTGGGTTTCCTACCACCAATCATTTTTGCATACTATCTATTTTAGAAAGAAATTGAAGTTCTTCTTGTCGACGATTGAATATTTTAACTCATTTCTGACTACCTTAAAAATGTAGTAAATTATCTTTTATAGGATTCCTCGTACCATATCAGTTTTCTGTGGTGCCTTGGCAACGAAACAGCAACTTTAAACAATCTCACAGCCTCCTTGACAAATAAGTTAAATGAATATTTGGCTGAATATACAGAAGACAGACATATACATGTAAAAAAAGTACATCTTAAAATAGGGAACAAACTGTATGCATTTAATTTAAAATAATAAAAAAAGTAAATTAATACGATTATACATATTATATATGATAACAATGTACTTTATTGCTGTTATATAAAGAATAGTATCGTATTATAAATGTGTGTAAAATATTCTGCACATCCACGCTCAACATGGTACAGGAGAATAATGATAACACTTGTCAGACTTCTAACTCATATAAAAACATAGTATCTCAATAACCAAATTATTTACAGTAGTTTCATTATTTTATACAGACGTTTATCTAATTTGTCTATTGCTTTTACAGGACAAAAGCGTGACTTACTATACATATACAATAGCGTGCGATCGTTTAATCAGATCATAAAATATATTAAGTACATAACAAGGAATGTTTAACGAGTCTTTGAATTTTGTATGCTTCATATACAGTGGGTGTACAGTATTCGTACACTTTTTAAAATAGAATAACTTTTTCATAATGTACCACACAACCTGATTTTTTTATAAATAATTAGAAGTATTGGTTTATGAAATGTTATACAAAAAAGATTTTCCAAATAATTATAATTCACAAGGTTACATGCAAAAATAAAAAAGGCATTTTTGAAAACTTTTATATGGGCCCTGAAAGAAAATTTAAAATACATATTTTGTAGATCTATGTTAGTCAAAAGATTTCAAAATACCTTTTTTATTTTTGCATGTAACTTTGTAAATAATAATGTTTTGCAAAATCATTTTGCATACCATTTCGTAAACCAATGCTCCTAATTGATTATAAAAAATCAGGTCGTTTGGTACAATTATAAAAATGTTATTCTATTTTAAAAGATGTACGGGATAATGCTTCACCCGGAATAGGGTGTGCTAGACAGTCTTCCCTCGCAAAGTGTGACTTACGTCTCTACAGATAATGTTATGAAATTTTATTATGTAGGGCTTTTTATAAAAGTTGTTTATTACATGTGCGTGTTTGATTTACAGTCTGTGTAGGGAAAACGGTAATTCGATGTTTACGAACATATACTAACACGTTGACTATTATTCGTTTTATTGGATTTCTGATATTCGAATTGCTTTGATTTTCGAGGGATTCTAAGGTGGTGAATTAGCAGTCAACGTGTTTGTGATTATTAATAAAAAGATGCTTATACGAACATTTAGTATAGACTCTTGTTTTATTAAATAAAAATTTGTAATGAGTAACACGTCGTGTCCAGTATCTCGATTAGATAGTTTTAATCCTCTAATAACTCAATATCCATATCTTACAGTTACACGTGAGCAATCACCTCAAGTCTTGGTCACGATCTGATCACAAAACACAAACTGTTCGAAGCTGAAGAAAACTTTCACTGCCCTACGAGATTCCATTCGATCCGCTCGTCGACTTCTCTGGTAAACACTTCATGATCGTTGGCTCTATTAATTTCCACACCTCGGCGAGCTAGAACATTTGAAACAGTTCACACAACATTTTTATTTTGCATAAAGATCCGCTGTCTAATACTTACTTACGAACTAGTAAGCTAAGGCTTCATATTTCAGTAAACAAATAGAACATTTAAATAATATATGAACTTACCATTCCCTCAGTATTCGACAGCGTAAAACATCACAACGATTAAAATAACAAAAATCAATATTCCTTAGAATTGGACGTAGATAATCAAACAATCTTACCTCGGAATGGCCCCGTATTTGAACATTCACGAGGCTCTGCAACACCGTGGCCAGTATCTCTAAATGTGCGTGGACGAGTTGGGTTTCCATGTGCAAACAGTGCAGCGAGAAACAATTCCGCAGTTCAACGTTGGCGATAACGGATTCCTGCGCGACCATCTTGTTCTCCAGGTATTCGACAGTGTCGGTCTATGTACAAGTAAGAAAGTTTCTCTTATCGAAAACACAGCGGAAGTCTCTTTACGAAGACGAAGGACGTCTTGAATTTTATTGAATTATGTAAGATAATAACGACCGAGATGACATATTATCAGACATTGTGCTGCATCTCTAGTTAAGTTAAGAGACCTTGGGTAATTTCAGAATAATCACGTAATCACTGCTACATGGTAACATTCAGGCGAGTTAAGTCACCGGATAAATATACCTGTCCTCCGAGCCGTGGATCATCACCTCAATGGATTTTCACATTGATACTTACATCAGTGCCGCGAATGACTCCTTGCATTTGTCGCTTTTTTAAGGATAGCATGGTAGACAATGCACGCTGATGATCCGCGCTCACTCCGCGCTCGTGCCTCTCGCATAATATTCTATGAGCCAGGAGAACGTCCTGGAGGAGATTCAGCCTTTCGCAAACCATTGTCTCTTCTCTGACTGCTTGCTGAAGGGCTCTCGTCGACAGCAGGTTGAACTCTCTGCAAAAATGATGTTAACAATTTACAATTTATTGTACAATCCCAGTCAGCCAGATCTGCTTCGAGCCGATACCGCTTTTACAGCCTGCAATCGTACTCGAAGATGAGCGTGCTCTTCATCTACTTTGAATTGCACAGCACATATCTTTAGTCGGAAATAGATGTATGCTTTTCCACTTGCACGGTGTGCCGGCACAGCTCGAAGGCAGAATTAGGGCAGACGAAAGGCACACCGTGGCGTTATAGAGGGCAGGTCGGTCACGCTAACGTGGTGGACGTGTTTATGGGGCTAGGGCACCCACGTGATATCACAAAATGTGACGTCATAGCAAAACTGAAGCGTTGGACTGATACAAATGTATGTTTATCATTATTACCACAAAACAAACTTTTTTTCTGCAAACAAGGGTTGAGTACACCGATAAATGCCCTAAAATAGGGCATTTGTGCCCTAAAGTAGGTACCCTACCCCTTTAATGGGATCACACTTACTTAGAAATGATGTGGAAGCCTTTTTTCATCTCCTGCCAAATGGTGGATCCACCCGTGGCCCAAGAAGTAGTTCCATGTGGCTCCGAGGCTAAATTACTCAGCTGCGTGCCTAATTCCGCCATGTCAACGGCACAACTGTGCGATCGAATTGCTAAACAATCTGTGATATTTTTCAATCGAGAAACTCCGTGTAGTATCACGCGTATCTGATCGCGACTATTCGCGAATTCTGTCAACGTTTCCGGTGGTACCAATTCCTTCGCTTTCGAGGACAATTCCGAGGTGGCGAACTCATCTGGTATTCTCCTGAACACTTCGCGGATTCTGTGCTGTGTTTCATCGCCGGTGTAGGTGAAGAAGAATTGTACGATGTGGTCGTTGCCCACTACTGGGTGCCGAGCGATCACCGTCAGGAATCTTAATAGCGATCGTCTTCTTTCTTCTAGGAATTGAGAGTCCGCTGTAACGAGCAAATCGTGGTCCTTAGATTTTTTAACGTAATGATTCCAGACCAAACTCGAGATTTTAACATATTATTTACGATTTTTCGGTAAATATAAATATGAAGAGATTTACCTCCCACGATCTTCTTCGGTGGCAACTTTGGTATCAACCTGTACGGAAACCTCGCCAAGAGGAGCTCGTGTAACGACACGAAGTCGTTGTAACGTCGATAAACGATGGAATTAAATCTCTGAAAATAAACTGAATTATTAACAATATGTATTTCTTGTTTGTAAGACTTATGCTTGTAAGACGAACTACCTTGCTCGTTACTTGGTACTCCACGTGTTTCAAAAAAATTCCTTTCTTCTCGGGCACCAGATTCACTTCTATCGTGTCCAGGTTACAAATGTCCGTGTACGTAAGATTCAATTTCGCTGGATTGTTACCTGAATACAACCTTTGAGCAAAGAGTGCTACGTCCGAAAGGTCACCAAGAACGGGAATAGGTAATTCTACGAGGCCAACGAAAGAAACAACAATGAGATAATCTGTTTGATATAGTTTAAAATATTTATACATTTTGATGGTCAGTCAAATCCGTCTTTTATAAATATATTGAAATGTGGAATGTTACCAGGAGCATTCAGTTTGTTTTGGCTATGTTGTTCGACTACGCGAAAGATAATGAATGTCGTAGCCGCAACCTCGATACCAGAGAAGACTTCGCTGACCTACGGTACTTTGCTACGTGTCCACGATAAAAGCGGAGTTGAAACTCATTCCCAGTCACTTTTCTCGCGGCTGCGTTTCCCGCCACGTTAACTCGCGTAAACGTGACGTTGGAATATCAACGTTAAGTAGGCTAGCTCAAGTAAAATCAACATCCTAGGAGTTGAAAGTCGAACGGAAAGCCTGTTTTCAATTCGATCAATTTCCGAAGTATAGGTATGCAATCCTGTTGAGAGAAATTGCTTGGAGAACGGCAACATTTCCGGTAAATCTCCAACCGTGATAAGCGGGTGTCTTTCACCGATAAGGAAAGTTAACTGCATTTTATGCCCTTATCGCAAAACCGAGTATGTGTAAATTAAAACAGTAAAATCATTAGAAGAATTTAAAACCACTGTTATATTGTTTCCAACATACTAAACATATTTTCAATGAAAATCAATTTCTAATTCCCTCTAATTTGTTACAATGCTGGTAGAACATTTTTAGCCACATTTCAACCATGAAAAATTAATTTGCAGGTCCAAGAAATTTGACTTGCAAATCAATTAAAGTGAGAAGATGCGGCTACCTTGAGACTCTGAGTTCTCCAGAAGTTTGTCGCTTGGCTGTTTCGCTTGTTGAGCAAATGCGACTAAAGCAAGACCTTTGTACAATCCATTTCTGCCCAAATATCCCGTCTTGCTGTCCACCAGTTCCCATATCTAAAACAGACAATTAAAAAAACACGATGAAAGGCGCGCCAACACAAGGCAACAACAACGTATACACGCTCGGTAGCGTGAGATTGAATCGGAAGAGGTAAAGTGTTGTACACAGACGTTGATCTATAAACGGATTATTGCAGTAGTGATCTATGGAACACACTCTAACGCCGCAACCTCGGCGAACACTGTGGACGATTCCTAAGGATTAGGCCATAAATGAAAGTAGCTGCATTCCGAGAATTTTTCCATCTTGCTCCGTCATTCCACTTCTACTTCTTCCATTCCCATTACCTCTCTGTCTTTCACCGATCTGGCAGACCCTGCACAGACCGAGCGTTACTTGCATTCACGATCGCAATGGGATCGAAACTGATGAACGCCTTGTTCAACAATAGGTCCACAGTAACGTAACCATGCAACAACGATTCGCGAGACATTTCAAACTTTCGTTTCGATTTTCTTATCAAACTCGATCGTTAATCGAATACAGTAAAATGAATAAAATGTTCACGTTGTTATATAAATTGCAGCATGAAACTCTGAACGATAGGAGAAGTCGTGTGTTCACCACTGGCTTTGCATAATTTATTTATTACTGTCTGACTCAGATACCTGTACTCGTTTCAAAATTCCTGTTCTTCGTAAGAAAACAATTTTACACTTACAGTGGGTGTAGGAAGTATTCGTACGCCTTTTCAAAATTAATAGCTTTTTCGAAATTGCACCCTACAGCATGAATTTTGCTGCGACTTTAGAAGGATCAGTTTACTAGCTAATCCGTACATAATTTTTTGTTTTAATCGTTACTGGTCGGAATTGCGAAGTGAAAGGTAAAATTCAGGATTTTTAAATATTGTGTCTGTGCCTGTAATGAAATTTTAAACGTGTATTTTGTAAATATAAGTAAGTTATACAGGGTGGTTTTGGGAACTGGAACAATTAAAAATAATTTACGCATTAGCTTGTAACGTTACTGTTCGATTCAATTTTGAGGAAGTTAACACTAAATAACCGTACAATCACAGTGCCGCAATTAAAACCGAACGAGAGAAGCAATTATCCAGGGTCAATAACTATTTAAGATGTGTGCTAAATTGATTCTGATGATAAAATGCCACGAACCGGCGCGGGGATTAATTAAGAGGAAACGGAAGTTATTTATGGTTCAACCTAGTAATTACAAGAGTCTATCCAACCGTAGAAAAAGCTCGAGTCATTCAGAAAATTAGAAGGGAAAGCGAAATATGTAATGGGAGAGGGTATATTATTACGTTGAAGATCGGAAAAATAGGAAACAAGGCTAATACATATATACACACATATCAGAAGCTGTGTCTAACAAGTTTCAATTAATAGATCGCAGTTAATTTTCTAAAATTTGCTGTTATGGCAGAAACAAATTACCAGAAGACTATTACGGTTCTTGTGAATGGTGAAACGCGCTGTAGTATCTGGTGCACGTTCTCGTTGCTCGAAAGCGCTTTGGTCCCTGTTTTCCCATTGGTTTCACGAGTGTCATTAAACCTTAATCGTCGATCAAGTTCACCGCGAGGAGTCTACAATAAAAATAGATTCCCCGTTTGTGGTACGTGCGAACAACGCTTTGCGAACAATCGCTGTGAAAGCTGGGACTTGGTCTGTCATGGACGCGAGTTTTCACCACCGGACGAATTATTTCGCATCGTTGAATCGTTTTTTCGTTTCTACGCTACGAGAAAGGATCGTGGAAATTTATTATTGCTTGTACTTGCCGGAGTAAGTTCGCGTAAATGCCGGATTTCTGGTTAACTCCTTGCCCTACGATTTGTTTTACAGTTTCGATGATTAGAACTCTTTTCGTGGATCGTAATTTTCAAGAAAAGGTGAAAACTGTACATTAACTAAACCGAAATAGAATACATTTTATTAGAATATGTTCAGAATCTTCATCACGAGTCGGACACGATATTGTAAGGCAAGGGGTTAACACTGGACTCACCACTGTCGGTCAAATATTCGGTTTTATATTTGTCATCTTACAGAAAAAAAAGAAAGTTTGAATTCTATAGTGTAAATATAAATGTAAGCGCATGGGTTAAGAAATAGGAGTTAAGAAATAGGAGTTGGTAAAGGGAACGGGAACACCTTTGTAACTCGTAAGGGAACAAATAAGCACGTATACATACATACATATTTGTCATCATACTATTATTGAAATTATTGATGGAATTCGTGGAATTATCAATCAGCTCCCCTCATTCCGGGGAACAATTGTTTTTAAACATTCGCGCATAACGCCTCAGTTTGTTTCTCGTGTCACTTCTTGTCCGAACGTTCAACGCGACGATACACGCTTGACGTATTGTGCCTTTACCAATTTGTGTAATTGCGTATCATTAGATTTGCCGTCTGCTTATTTTACCTTGTTCCATCAATTATGAAAGCCTGCTTACATAGACTTTGATTCGATGAATCTCTTTATCCAAGCATATGTTGTAATAAAAATTGATATTCAAATGAACAAGTGTTGGTAAGCAGAAAGAGAGGTCACATGCATGTATGCATACGTACATATGTATCTCGTGTAAAGCACGAAACAACTGGAACATCATTAAACAAAATTATTGCGGCGAGGGATCTAGGGATGGGATCTATCCGCGGAGCTGTTTGATCTCACGTGCACGTTGCGCTCGTGTCGAGCGACGCATGGTACCGTGCACAAGAGTCGTAATCATTGTTGAAATTCCCGCTACCGCTTATACTAAATGCTTCTAGCGATGAATTTTCAGTTGAATTTTGCTGACATCCAAGGAACTGTAGTCGATCATCAAAATCACTCAATTGCACCCTACACTTTGAATTTTATTTTATTTTTCAACAAGTGTAATAATAAACAGAATTCTCTGTAATTTTTGTTGGATAACATATGAAATAAATATTCAGTTTTCACGGAAGTCTGTAATTACTTTGACAATGATATAATTCATACCGGAAACAATTAGTGTCATGAAACTCTACTCTTCGTCGCATAATTGCAAGTCAAGATTTTGTCATAAAAATCTACCGAGTATAATTCCTTCAAATTTTAAATTCGTTAAATCAATTAATTGAACACAAGAGGGACCTGTTAAGTTGCAAAATTGATCCAAATGGGATACAACATTGCAGATCCATTCACGTCACCACACGACGATCTACCGCGGAGTGCATTTGGAAAAATAGTTGGCGAAACAAATGCTGGAGATCATAAAAGAAATTAGAAGCAATAAACTGACACGACACGGCACGAAACGTCGCGACAGAGATTGAACGTCGCGTCTCGTTCATTGACTAATGACACAATCAAAATAATGTTACGTGGGTCGCCGCTTTATCGCCAGTCATCGCAGATCACTACGAATAGGATGATCCCGAATGATACACATCGTGTAAACCGATAAAAAGCTCGTCCCCCGACCTGCCCCAATCGTTTTGCTGAACGTGGCTAAACGTCTGCAAACTTTTTATTTTGCAAGATCCGTAGTCAACATTCGACCTGACCTCACCGACCATAATTTCCTTGACCCCGAATTTCGTCAACAGTATTTACTCGTCGACACCTTCAGATCGCCGACAATGTTATGACCAACGCCAAGTTTCGTATAATAAAAATATTGCCAACGACATTTCGTGTCGATGAAAACATTGTCGGTGATTCCAAGCTGTCGACGAAATTCGATGCTGACAATTTTTTCTTTAACACTAAACCTACCAGCTTCAAAAGTACGCGGTACATATTGCCTTATATTTATTTGAATTTCTAACATAGTTGGCTAACGTTGTTGTCAAACGATGGTGGAAGAAGATGGCCAGAGTCACGGTCATAAGAGATGTTCGGAGCCCGTGGGCCGAGTTGGATTCATTTTCACTTGAATAATCGTGTTGCGTGACCGGACTCTGGACTTTTATCCACCTATAGTCAATGGGAGTTTCTGCGAAATTTGTAAAATATGAATATGTGCTCATAATTATGAAAGTGTCTATCAGTTATTTCCATCACATTATCTTAAACTAAATGAATGCAATGTAATGTTTATGATATTGAGGAAAATGGACCGTCAGACAGTGCTAATTTATAATTATGGACACAGGGTTAGAACTGTGAAAAAATGTATGGAGATCGTAATTAACAAATACGAAATTATTGTGTATCTCCATGGTTGTTGCAGTCTCTGGTTCGCAATCTTCTATGTGTTTATGGAGGGGCGTGTGTGCAGACTATCGTTGGCGGGCGTGTTGATGATAAAACAACGATACTATACACTAACAACAGGATGGCAGATTCTATGTAAAGGAAAACTTCATTCGACGAGGATGACTTAATGACAACGAAGAATCTTCACGGATAATAAACATTAGCAAGATTAATACGTATCGTAACTTCTTGCTGCTATTCCACGATGTTCTGATTCGACGCGAATAAACGTATTATTTGTTTTGTCACTATGAAACTGTTGAATGAATTAAGTGACTACGGATCTTGTCGCAAAATAAAAATGTCCTACAGTGATTGTGCGACGCGGGTGTAAAATAAAAATCGATTTCATTCCTCAATGACTTCATTGCATTCAAGTAATATTCGAGATATTCATCAACTATATTCATCATCTTCTCTAATCATTTACTGTTTTATATTTCACACAGCCAATTTCTTCGGAAATGCATAAAAATCCAATCTATTAATTGTACGCAATTTCAATTGATTTAAAGTAGCGTCTCCATATTTTCATATTTTTTAAGCGTTTTTACCACTTAATGTTTCACCTACATTTTTGTCATAAACGCGTAAAATCCACTGTCTAATCATTATAGTCAGCATGGAGGAAGGAATAAGTAAATGCGATGTCGGATTTTCCAACAAGTTTAACGCGAGATTTGCTGCGTGAAACAGTTTGCTCGTTCGATCGTACATTTTTTGCCAGGGGTAGTCTAACCCGGTCAGAAACGATAACGTTATCAGAAGCTGGTCCCTGTAGTCTCTTTAGGACGTACCGTCTAATCGGAGACGAAAGCGCTTCCGGGAGTTTATTCGTCGTGAGTCGCCTCACAATCGTAAAAATTCTGAAACGGTTTTCCTCGACGGGAACCGCTATGCAAGAAATTTATTCACGTGGCAACTGTTTCGGCACGTATGGCGTATACCGTTGTGCGTGCGTAGGTATACACGCTTGATTCATTATCTTAACGCATTAGTAGAATTCCACGGTGCAAACGCAAACGAACCAACCGGCAACGATTTCGATATTAATTAACAGAAAATTAATTCGTCCCTGTACGTCGCGGATAAATACAATCTCGTTCGTTATCGCCTACAACTGCTTTCATATAATTTGAATTGTAAACTTCCTTTCCGATTTTGATTAACGAGAGATTGTTCCGTCTCTCACGCATAATTATTCAAGGTTATTCAAGCAATCGCAAGCTGTCGTCAATAAAAGGAACATGTTATCATCTATAAACATTGCTGCTTCCATTCACCACCATATTTGCATTCATTCGAATCATTACAGCACGTTGCGTAATCAGTAAACTACGAATTATTGTGTAGAAGAACAATTTTCGAAGTCGATTATAAGAAACAAAAATTAAATAGGAATTTCGTTTTTACTGCAATTCTTGATAATACGGTGGCTTAATGTTCAAAATCCATGACCTAATTTCTTCATAAGCGATGATATCAAAACGGAATGTGAGAATGCAGACAATATATATTTTTACGCAAGGTCTCCTGTTCCAGAATAACAAAACGAACAATTTATCTGATCCATGTGCATCCGACCGCCATTACACAATAAGTAGAAACAGTTAATAATGGACGCGTATTAGTCAACTCGCATTCAATGCCACGTCTAATTATATCTAGAATCTAGACAATATTTTTCCTTTGACGCCTCGTCAAGCTTTACTAAAAAATCGAGTTCGAAAATGCAACAAAACACGCGCGATTAGGAATCGTCTGATCATATCCAACCGATTCTACTTCCGACATATACTATAAAGCACGCGAAGGATATTCGAACACGATTGTCTCGAAAACAGGAAGCTAAACAAAAAAATGTTATTCGTCGTTGAAAAATTTAGAAACCGCAAATAATTGTTGATCTTTTAATTGAAAACTTCTTTAGGCGCACCGAGTACACAATTTCTGGACAGTGAATGAGTCTGATCCGAGGTGAAGCTCCATTCGGGTAAACTCAGGGGAGTCGAGTTTTATGCATTCATAGGAAAATTGAGTAGATGAAATTCAAAGCTGTTCGAAAATTTAAAAATTAAAGACTATTCCAATCATTAAGCAGAGAAATAACATGGTTTCTATTTCTTGCAATCGATGCAGACAATTTTTATTTTGCGTAAAGATCCGCAGGCTAGTAATACTTTATAATATGTGGCCGAACAGTAATACATAATTTATAAACTGTTGCCAAGGCATTCAAGATAAGGTACGTTAACAAACAGAAGACACGTACTTAATAACTTTAATAAACTTTAATAAACAACTTCTATAAAAAGCTCTACATGTGAAAAGTGGCGTTTTGATCGTGCCACGCGAGCAGGCGGACTCAAAGTTGGGACAGAGACAAGAAGAGAAGACGAAGGCGGTTACCTGGCTCAGAACGGAGCTGCTCAGCTGTGACTTCACAAGTAGGGATTTAAACACCTCTCGTTCCACATTTCCACTCGTGGGAGAGCTGATCTTCTCGTAGACTTCTCTGTAGAACGCCGGTATGCAGCCTGGTTCCACACGGCGGCGGAAAGCAAAATAAAAGGACGGTCACTTCGCGGTAAATTGCGGGATAGCACTTTACAACATTGCGAAACGAATGTGGCGAGCCGATCGCCAGGAAAACATCGTCGCCGATTTGCGCGTCGCGTCGGACAGCAAGGAAAAAAGAGGAAACGTTATCTTTCGTTAACCTAAGCGGCCATTCCTTTTGCCGATCGTTTGATTTACGATGGTCTGTTTAGCTCAGCTTCGGTGCTTATACCGATCGCTTGCGTTTTCCAACGCTTTCGAGAGTTGCTCTAGACTTTTTCTTCGTTTTCCTATGGCGAAGCAATTCGTGCTGACTTACAGTGACGAATTGATCTCGCGTATGGAGATTTCGATGCAAATACTGCGTACGTGACTGCGATTTCAAATATTACTTTGTTGCTTCGACTGCTGTTTATGCGCAGAGATGAGAAGACGCAATTCGAGAAAGTCGGAGGTCTTTTTGTGCGGCGTTGGTTGGTGCAACTCTTTCAAAACGTTGCCATAAAACATATTTTATACATTTTATTTTCTACATTCGAGTTGAAATAAAATTTACAAAGAGAATTTTGTTTGACATCATTTATGCATTTAAAAAAATGCATGAATTAGTTGTAATGTATTTTCCACATTCTAATCTAAATAAAATTGTACTTTTTAAAATGAGAATTCTTTTCCGGACCTCGTTTATATACTTATTAAAATACATATTGTTTCGTATAGTAATTGTGAAAAATTGATACCTAATAGTTTATGCTAACCAATTAATATACACTATAACGTAAGGACGCTTCGTTTTCGAGTTTGAAAATTCAGTGAAACGCGTGCTATTAGATAGGAATTGGCTGATGCGTCTGATCATGACCTACCGATTCTACTTCTCGCATTTACTAGTGCACGTGCACCCGACGGATCTTTAAACTCGTTTTTCTTGAAAACGGGGGGTCGAACAAAAAATGTTATCCTGCCTTTTCGACTCCATTAACCGTGTAGAATTACTTTCCAATCGGTTGTTCACCCTGTATATATTATGCGTTAAATAGAATACACGTGCATGTATAAAAATATGGTTTAGACTAGAATACATACGATTGCAACATTGAACAGGCAAATACACTCGAATTCAAGTAACACCAATAATTGAATTATACGAATATGAGGTCAGCAATAATTGTGAATCATCTGTAATTTTAATATAAATAAACAAGATACGTTTCCTCTTTCCTCCAAGGTGGTAGCAAACGAATTATGATAATCGTAAACAGAAAGTATCTGGGAAAAGGTATTGTATGTATACGAACATGAGGTCAGTAATAATTGTGAACCATTTATAATTTTAATATAAATAAGCAAGATACGTTTCCTCTTTCCTCCAAGGTGACAGCAAACGAATCATGATAATCGTAAACAGAAAATATCTGGAGAAAACGTATTGCGCGTATGGGAACACGCGACCAGTAATAAGTATGAATCATCTGTAATTTTAATGTAAATAAGAGATACACGTTTCCTCTTTCCTCTATTATTGGAAAATGTCTGGCAAGATATTTTTTAAAATCAAAGATGCTGAAACAAACAGTGTTCTAAAAGTCAACGAACGATCACGGCGATTTCGATCGCGTGCCCCGATCGATTGTCTTAGGATAATGAAAAAGCGATTCCTCTAGTTTCGGAGGAATATGCGAAAAAGCGCAACGAGCGTATGTCAGCGTGGTTGTTCGCGTTGAAAGGGGGCGCGAGTTGCTTTTAAAAACCGGACGACCTCGAGAGGACCTTGTCAAAGGTGCGTACGGTTACACGGGTTCATCATTTACCGAACGACAGATCGGTCGACGCCATGTTGGATCACTTGTAGATCATCCGGGATCCGGCGAGATCGTTGCACCCGATTCTTCCCGAAACAACGGTCCTCGTAGTCGTGCTTTCGGTTCTCCTATGAACGATTAACAAACACACGCACGTTATGTTTCTCGTGCGAACGACGATGATACTTGTCAAGGTACAATTATCATCACAAAACCAACAACACCATACGCCATCGCCGTGCGCCGCACCACTGACGACTAACACGATACGATTTCTCCGGTTGACCGTTCTTATTTCTCCCGCCGCGCATGCGCTCTGTCAAACGTCCCACATTCACGGCTCCCACTCGGAACGCGGGAAATTTGAGTCTACAATAGGTGTACAATGTGTTCGTACACTTTTTAAAATGAAATCACTTTTGTATAATTGTACCAAACGACCTGATTTTGTAACAAATATAGATCTACATATATTTTAAATTTTTATTAAGGGCCCTAATAAAAAAATTAAAAGAACTTTTTTTATTTTTGCATGTAACCTTGTAAATTGTAGTTTATGGAAAATCTGTCTTGCAGATCATTTAGTAAACCAATTCTTCTAAGAGAACCGAAACAAAAAAAAATAGCACTTAATTCTATCGGATTTTATATTCTAGCATTTTTTGAAAATCTCCATAAACCATTATGTCACCCCTACACGAAAAACGAAATTACATTCTGAGTGACCTAATACTTTATTCTGACGAATATTTGGCCAATACAAAACATACCGGGAGATTATTAATTGTCATCTAATTCTCCCAATGGAAGCGGTTTCGGCAAGGGTTTCTCCAGTAGTCTGATTTCTTTTCTAATTTCTTTCGATTTCTGTTTGTCGATGGATTCGATTAATCGTAATTTATGCGCTATTTCCTGGTGTATGATCGGTCGATACTTCTTCTCCATTCCGAGGCACTGCATCTCGCTCAAGAATTCCATTCTCTCCTGTATACCTCGCACCACTGAAAAAAGAACCACGAAGAGAAAATAATCTAACATATTCTTCAACTACTCACAATCGTCAATCGGATCAGTATTCGCAAGATGACGAGGTTCTCGTTTTGTTTTGTAGAGAACCGACGGATCCCGAGGAGTTTCCGGCATATCTTTTCCGTACGCCATCATGCACGCCAAGTGACGCTTCTGTTTTTCTTTGTTTGCTAAATTTTAAACAGGAATGAACGTATAGACGAAAAGCGTTAGATACGTAATTCAAGACTTTTATATTGATTTGAATAATTAAAATGATATATTCTTACGCAATGGACCTATTCTTGTATATTGCTCCCTCTCGTACGCGCCACTTTTCACAATCATGTCTTGAGTCCGTTTTTTCCAAATAGTAGGCATTACAACCTAACGATGATAAAGATAATAATTCGTTCACCAGAACCGTGATTTATTTTAATAATATCCTGTGAACAGTTTAAAAACCATACTTGATACTGAGAGCCGTGCTTATCCGCTTTCCTGTTTGATCTTTCGAGAGACAGAGGCAAAGGTTCTCCTCTGTCGACAGCGTCCTGAATAAATTTCCTTTGCGTCATAGTCACTTTAGACTCCTCCATTAAAACTGAGAAAATAGCAAAAGTTGAACGGTGCGACATTACATAATTAAAGCGCAGTGAAAGAAATTTCGCTTACGTTTGATCAGACTTTTCGTTTCGTCGCTATACTTCGCTTTTGGCGGATGGTGAAAAGCTCCCGCCCCCATTTCAACCCTCTGGTACTTCCGGTCCATTTCTAACCTTATGTAAACATGAAATTCGAAAATGTCAGCATTGCTCGACAGCTGCAATCGGACTGTTGCGATTCAACGCGAGTTGGAAGGTGTTCGTTATTTCTGTTGCCCGCCACGACACAAACAGAAACTTCGCGTTCCCATGACTACTTTCGAGACACTTTAATTCGATCGAACTAACTTTCGAACTCCAATTCGAAGTTTCCCGATAGCATCGTTTAAACGAACATTGTTCAAATCTCAGTTTCTTCGAGATGTTCCATTCGGTACTACAATCCGGAAGATTTATTTAAATTCAAAAATCCCTTTCTATTTTTTAGGTCCATTGTAATGAAGATCTAGAAGAAAATGATTACAAAAAATGTATTTATTATAGTTATCAGTAGGTATGAATAATTTTTAAATTAATTTTAGCGGAAATTTCATCCCGATATCCCTTATGGTTGAAGAATTATAGTAAAATGTTACGATCCAGCCCATTGCGTTCTTCGGCCGTCCAAGATTGTACATCGCGGTGTACCATTCACTTCAAATAATGTTAATTTCATGAATTTTCAAATTTTCAAATTTCAAAGTAAAATGTTTTCAATTTGCAAATGTGTAAAACGCAGTGGCTCGCGTCTAAACGCAGTTCTCATGAAGTATGACGCTGGGATAACAAAATGCTGAGTCCAGACGCGCAAAGGAGATTCCACCCTAACAAGATCAGAACGCACAGGATGCTTCGGTTGAATTGGATAAATTACTTCGGCTCACGATAAGGATTTACAGGAGCAAAAATTTCCAAGCTGCACAACATTGGGTCTCAATGCCGAGGCGCGCGTAGCTAATATTTTTTAATCTAACCAGATTAGAAGGCAGACGGTGCATCACCGGTTGAATTGGATAAATAGTGTGAAACGCACGCTATGCGTCACCGGCCTCGAATGTTTTGTCAGTAACAATCAATGATCAATTGGGAACGGATACACCTTGAAGGATGCGGCAATGGATCGGCGTGGTGCGCATGTCGTATAATCTAGTGTTAGGGGTTACCTTCCTACCCCGTGATCCAAGTAAATTCGCGTTTTGCACGTGAAAGCCAACAGGGTCCGCGACGAAAAATCGCGTGAAGCTCGAGACCAGCGCTGTTCGTCGCTTGACAATCATCGTATAATTTTCGATTAGCGTAAAATAGTGAAGAGTTATTGATCATCGTGAAACACGTTCCAGCGATTATTGGCTGCTCCCTTTTTCTGCGGGGTGAGTAACGACACGCGTTGCTCGCTTTTTCTTATCGAGGCTAATGATCGTCGAGCCTGACTGACTGCGCCCAGGATGACTGGCGATATTCTGATTTCGGTGTTTGTTTGTTATCGTTACACGTCGAATAACACGATTGCAGCGACTCCGCGTGTTACCGTTTGCGCTACCGTCCGTGCCGAGGCTTGCAATCATTCAGGGGAGCGAAACAACCCCTGTCTCGCACGATGATGCTCAGAACTCCGTAACGCGTCTTCGATGTTTCAGGAATAATCTAGTCCATAGGGAGATTTTTTTTAATAAACAAAGCAAGATGAAAGTGGGACTGTTGAACAATTTCTTGCACTATTTTAACTTGAAGCAAGGCACGGTTTTGATAGCTGTGTTTCAGCTGGTAAATACGATCGTCTAACTAGCTCGTAAGCATGCGAAACGCTATTCTTTTCTGTGTCTAATACAGATTGTTTTTTCTATGATAGTTTACATCAGGATTCAGTATGATATTTTTCGTGCTCGCACTGGCGCACGCCATGGGAATCCAAGAAATGGTGGTGAGAGATACAGAAGACGCTCTCGAGAGGGAAGCTCTGGAAGATATATCCTCTAATCACCTGAATACAAAGAAAATGGATATGGCGCATCATAACGCGACCGGTGCTTACAGAATTGATCTTTGATCTAATCGCATTATTCTCCTCGCACGATTCTAACGAGCGTTTGTTTCAGAAACGGTCTACTCGATGTATTGTGGATTAGTCATCACAGTGATACATTTTATTTCTACGATTTTGCTCCTATACGGGGCGTTAACGGTAATGACATTTTACGTAGAAAAGAATGTTTACGTGATAAAACAGAGTAATTTATTCCGTTAGAACAATCGTCACTTCATGGCGCCGTGGATGATGGTCATGATGACTATAATATCAGCGTTAACGATTTCCCTGTTCTTAGTAGAACAGGATTGCCCCTTTATCGCTACTCTTGGCGGCAAAGCGGACATCTGCGAACGTATGTCGATAAACAATATTATTATTACTAGAACGATTAAGGCGTCTTCGTTAATTAACATTCACGCAAAACATCGCACAACTTTCTATCAGATAATTGCACAAGTTCGATTTGAAAATAAAATTCAATGGTTAAATTTTTAAGAATACAGCTTCATTAATCAATTACCTAGTCACCGTTCTTTTCTACAATTACAAAAGAACGCAGTAACTTATGTAATTATCTGATACAATACTACATCGAGACGAAAAATAAATTTACACTGTTCGCTAAACATTTAAACGTGCTTGAAAACACTTTTATTAAAAGTTACGATTAAACGAATCAAAATCTCCAACTTATAATACTCTATAAACATAATATATACTCTAATTGTGCATAGAAAAATATTTTACAAATGTTTTAAATATTTATGTACAAAGTATCGTTCGACGATATCGATCGGTTGTTGCGCTTCGTCGGAGCTAAATCATGATGTTTCTTTCAGGTATAATCGTTTTGTTTCTCGTGATCACAAGCTCTTACGTGTGGTTCGTGGTCTACAGTACTTATAAGAGTCTCGAGACAAAGATAGGATTGACGCACATTCTTCATGGTGTGAAGATAAAGCCGCTGGTACCGGCCGTACAAAAATCGAAAACTAATCATCCACGCGCGAACAAGCCGTACGAGGTTTAAAGAATGTTTACGGGAGAGGCGTAGAAGTAGACGCATACTGTCGAGAACGAAGAACGAGGAACGGCTCGACAGCGAAGAGACGAAAGAATAATTTCATGTTGAACAAACACTCTACGTTATAAGATCCGACAAATGGCGTTCACAAAGCTCAAAAAAATCGATCTTCAGTACAAAAAAAGGCTTGCTTCGTATAGTACACAAGTTATTTCTTGCTTAGACGTTACAAACTACTCGCTGGTAATACGCGTTGTTCAATCATGACATTGTGAAGCTGTACTCTGGATGGCAACGCACAGATTTACAAATTATTCTTAACTCTGTAACGACGAAAAGCATATCGCAAAGCGGCGACGCATAATATCGTTAATATATTTTTCAATTCGGTTATCACCGCGGTTGAATTCGAAATCATTTTTCGTTGGAACTTTCGTATTAAGCTACGGCACATTCTCCTTATGTAAGACTGAATATTAATTGCTAAAGCGTTACAAGGTTTCTCATGGATTCATAGAATCGTTTCAAATCACAGAAAACAAAAAATCAATAAAAATAACAAAAAAAAGATACATGAAATACATAGTTTGCCACTGGTAATCGATAATTTATTAGAAATAGATACAGAGTCTTGTCTGATTAATTTTTACTCTATATTCAATCCCATCTTCTTTGTGACACTACAAACTGATATTTTGTGGTAATATTTCAATATTAACAACTGAATGTAGTTCTGTTTTTGTGTATCCTGTATGTTAAATGTACGAAAATCATGGAAAATAAAGATTACGAAACTCCATTACGTTATGCACCTTTTGTAATTCATTTGATCGATCACTATCTGTAGCAGTAATCAAACAAATTTTTACATTTGTATGTTCGTTCGAAACTTATTTACAATGAGAGATGTGAAATATGTGTTGATGCGTACGATGTATTCGATGACAATAAAAGAGATATCTAAACGTGTGTAAAATAAATATGAAGAAAAGTTACACAATCGATTGCGAAACATAAAATTCTTTTCTAAAATGTACGTGTTACTTGCGTATATCTCTTTTCTTGGGATGTCGTGAATCAACATTAGTTATAGACTAAGTTATTTAAATGTAACAATGGTATTTCGTTACGCTGACACGATGAATAGAACTTCAAATATCGGACTCCTTTCCTCAACTGTAACATTCAAGAACTTGTAGTTATATACATAGGCAATTCAGCGATAGGCCCACATAACAAGTCAATAATATATTCTAATATTCAATAAATTTTTTCCTCTCGTTTGCCATTTACACATACATTGTTCTCAGTTTCCACGTGAACTATACTTATTCGTATCCAGTGACCACTAAAATCATTGTATGAAATGTGTAATCTCATTTTGTAGCAAGCAATGTATAAAAAAAAGAAAATCACGAAACATGCAATTATATAAAATTCATTTCGTTTAAGGGTGTCCCTCCTCAGCATCCTCCAATTCCTCTTCGTTCTCCAATTCCTCTTCATCATCGGTTAATTCGAGGAACTGTGCATAGAAATCTCTCGTGCATTCACCTTTGTTATTGAACACAAACTTGTAGTAACTACCATCTGCGCATATTACTGTAAGGGAAAAAAAGAAACGAACTTTTACAATCTTATATAATATTAATGGTAACTCATTACATTGCATTACGAACCTATAATACTATTGTTAACAGTTCCGAACGCGCACATACACTGTGGACCACCTGGAACTTGAAATTTGCAAAAGCTCCAACTTGAACTAAAATATTTTGGCAGGAAAGGTGCGTACGCTAAACTAGATTGACGATTTAATTTTTGATCTTCTACGGCAAAAACGTGTACAGTTCCGTGGTCGCTCGCTACACACAGCCAAGTAGAATCGTGATTAAAATTTATGCTGAAATTATAGTTCAATTAATGTATTTATTCATTACAGTAATTTGTTCACACAATTTGATTTTCATTTACCAATAAATGTTCGCGTAATTAGCCCCTCTTCTCAATTCGTTAATCATATTTCCACTTTGCGTTTCGAACACTCTTATTAATGTACCTTTCTCCGAAGCAGTAGCTAATCTTGTACCTTGTAAGTTTAAAGCTATACAAGACAAAGGTGTCTCGTGTGCTTCTATATTCAAAGGCTGCTTCTCCGTATTAGCCAAATCTATCACTGTAACAAAAAAGAAATTATTTTACACAATGAAACTATAAATATAAGATATAATAAAACTTTACCTTGTACATGACCATTGTTTCGGCCAGGAAAAGCGAGTAAGGAATTATTACTATTTGGACATAACACGCAAAGCCCCCTAGGATTTGGATTAGTCTCGAACACGTGAAGCTGTTGAGGATTTTGTGTGAACGTGTAAACTTTAATAACACCTTCTAAAATTACTACTATTCTATCTCTCCTCAGTTTAACACCCTTCACAGGGGCATTAAACTCTAAAGTGATCGCCGGAGACTTCTTTATGTCATCCCATACCATAACTGTGAACGTAACACATCAAATAAATAATTTTATATTTCTCCGACATTTCAAGCAGAGCTGTTACTTTGATCTTCAAAGAAAACTAACAGCTCTAATTTGGAGCATTAAAATCAAAGAAAACTGTACCTTTATTGGTGGGATACATCGGATCTGCTCCACTGCCGACTAATGCTAAGTAGTTACACCTAAACAGCATTTCTGCATAACCAAAGCCTCCATTGTTGAAATGACGAGCCTTCTCCTTTAAAGGATCACAGCTATACACTCTGAAGCCATTTTCCATACCACAAACAAAACATCCTACAAGTGGAAAATTATAAAAGCAATAATGATATGGTTATCTGCTGGTGCAATATACAGGGTGTTACACTAAATGTGTCACAAGCTGATATCTTTGGACCTATTAACAGTATCAAGGAAATTCTTTCTTAAATTACAGGGTACAATAGGACCTGTTATAGTATATAATAAAAAAAAACATAGTTGTCTTCCAGGGGTTCCAAAGGAGGGATAACTGGAATTTTTTAAACAGTTTGTGGGATACAATTTTCTGTATTTACATAGTCCTCGCTAAAACGAGTAACTCTCGTTTGAAAAGTTTTTCAAAATTTCATATGTATCAAGAGTTACAACAATTAGAACCAATAGAATTGGCTGAACAGAATTATTTTTAAATTGTTGGTCCAATAGTGTCGTATCGCACGATACATATGAGAAAAAGAATCGAGGTATGATAAATAAAGTGATTAATAACTCGAATAAAATCTATACAATATAAAACCCATTTATTTACTTGTATATATATATATATAAAAATACAGAATTGCTGATAACAGATTACTTAAGACGCATGCCACTATATAATTAATTTATACGATTATAAAAATAATTAAAATTATAAATAGATAATATCGATTGTTGTAATATAATTTTATGTAAAAGGTCCTGCACATATATCGATTATTAGATATTAACGAAAATCTTACACGGATAAGGTTAGGAAAGTAAAAAAATGGTATCAACGATTCAAAAGTACGATCGCTTTCCAGTGAGTATCGCATGATTCAAACAAGTTTCGATAGAACGACGATGGTAGCGATATTATATGATAATATCACTGTAAATTTGTGGCGAAGGAATTAGACGCAGAGGTTAGAATAGAGAAAATAAATAACCGGACTGTCAAATGTAGCACACTCGGTCACATACCTTGGTCTTGATTGAAACCAGCATAGAGCAAACCGTTCCCGTGAGGATTCCCCGTCGTTAAGTTCATTGTAAATTATCTTTTTCACCGCAATATTCGCTCGAACAAACGTTTATTCATGGAATTCTACCGCATTTTCGCCGACAAGCAGTACAACAGTACGAGACAATTTTCGTAACTACGAACTTCCGCTACCATCATAGTATCCTCGCGCACGCGTGCTTGAAGGGTTTAATCAACTGATACGCACGACAGTGTTACCAACTCCGTGGACTTTTCCGTAGAGCTATGGATTTTTCATTTAGTCAATGGATTTTGATGATCTCTTTCTTCCCTTTTATTTGTTTATAATTTTGTAATTCCTGATGATATATTGGTAGATCTATCAGATCAGACCTGATATATTCAGATCTTCTGTACAGACTTTCAAAATCTAAGTTGGTAACACTGACGCACGACACGGCGGCACACAGTAGTTTGAAACCGTGAATACACGAAGTGAAGTCGAATTTTCGACGTCGAAATTTTTTGAAATTTTAATTATAAATTCTTCTATGTCTGAAATAAGTTTTGACACGCGTGTGAGTGGCTCTAAGTTAGTTAGAATTTTTGTCCAGTGCGTTGGAAAGAGCGAGAAAAAGAAGGATTATATGTCTAGCTAAAATTGGCGTACTTGGCTTCACTATATATTTTGTGATTGATTGGAAGTAGTTTAAATTTACTCGGGCCCGAATTTCATCAGAAGATAAACTAAGTGTTTCATGCAACAAACTTAAAAGGAATCTCTTAAAACCTCCTCTATAATAAAAGGAAAGGAAAAGAATCGGACCAAGATATGTTGAGTTCAATGGCAGAAAGTGGAACACTGATAACGACGAATCTTAAAAGACGCTGAGATAAAATGATAAAATGATAAAATCATTTTTATTTATGATGTATACAAATGAGCTCGATAAAGAGTAAAAAAAATAAGATTCTCTACTTTCGTCGATAACAACCTGTGTCTAGTATCATTTTGTTCTTATTTGGGCCCACAGTATATACTTATAATTTTGCCACTTTAACACCTTGATTACCCTGTACAAAGGTAATTTATAATTGTTATTCATCTACGATCCAAGAAACCTCTAAATACACGTCCTGTTCATAAAAAATAACAACGCTACGAATTTAGTTCGCGTTTTCACTATTTCGAACCACCGTGCGCCGTCGCAACTCGATATTTATTCAACGAAGAAGCATTTATGGCTGCATTCAGTGTTTTGATTTCGTTGAGATCATTTCTGTATACGAGCAATTTTGACTAACAACCGGTTTCAATAGCGAGAAAAGTAAAACCAAGGAAACAGTGGTTTTTTTCTACGAATGTGCGCACGTATGACTGCGAATCTGCAAATTGTTCGTGTAGATCACTTTTTCTAGGTTATGTTCTTGTAATCAGACATGAAGGGTTTAATAAGGAATTTTCACGCTGGCGCGGCATTGTGCCGAGAGAAACCGCAAAATTTGAAAGGCAAGAAGCACAGTTCTCAGTTATGGCTTATGAGACAGCTGAAAGATCCTTACGTAGAGTTGGCCAAGCGAGAGAACTATAGATGTAGAAGCGCGTTCAAGTTGTTAGAGGTAGACGAAAGATACAATATATTGAAGCCTGGACAAATCGTAATAGACTGTGGAGCTGCGCCTGGCAGTTGGACGCAAGTTGCTGTCGCGAAAACGAACGCAGATGGAAAAAGGCTGAATAATCCGATTGGCACTGTGATTGCGATAGATAAACAATCGATGTATCCGATCGAAGGTGCAAATATATTGAGTAAAATGGATTTCACAACAGCCATGTCGCAAGCTGAACTGTTCAAGTTATTACAAGATAGAAAAGCCGATGTAGTTTTATCGGATATGGCACCTAATTCCACCGGCATGAGAGAGTTAGACCAAGAAAATATAGCGAAACTTGTATACGCTGCTATGAAGTTCGCTTTGCAAGTTACAAAGACGGATGGAACATTTGTCTGTAAGATATGGGATGGTGGAATGTCGCAACAAATAGAGCAAGATTTACTTAGATTTTACAGAACCGTTAAGAATGTCAGACCTCAAGCGACGAGGGACGATTCGACGGAAAAGTTTTTCTTGGCGAGGGGTTTCAGGGGGATAAAAATTAAAGCGAATAGTACGATGTAACATGCAGTTTCATTAACAATTATAATTCTGTACAATGTAAAGAATGTTCAATGGATAAAAATGATTTTGTAATACAATCGTGTATCATGGCTGGACAGGTTTCTGAATAATGAGAAAGCACGAGTATTTCGGTATAAGACCAACATCGAATGATTTTTTATAACATTTTTCCATTTGCGATCTAACAGACTCCTACACGATACGACAAGTATAATATACATCAATATATTTAGCTATAAATAATACAATAGTATTTAATACAGTTACAATTAATACACATTAAGACGCCGGTGACGCTTCTTAATTACTCTGTATATACAATTCCTTTGAATAAAATTAATATGTACACGAATCAACATTCAGTAGATTAGAAAGAGAGATTACACACCACATCGAAGCGTACGCAGAGCAATTGAAAATTATTGGCCGCGACGTCAGATTCGGAATTTTCCTTTTTTCAATAATCGATACGTGCGATAGAGTCCACGTAACAAAGTTTCATTGCGAATTTAAATCCGAACCGTACTGCGTGCACTCTCTCGCATATTCTCACAAACAGGTCTCGCATGCGTTCAAGGAAAAAGAAAAACTGATCGCGACGCCAGCCGTAAAGCTTTCGAACGACATCGGAGATCCTGACTGCTCCGAACGCTCGTTCCGAAGTACTTACGTAGGTAGAACAATGATCAATTCGCACATCGAAAACATTCATACTATGCTGTATATAAATACGTTGCCTTCGCTACGCAATGTAGCCGCAAGCTTGGACTCGATTACACCTCGAGAGGCATAAAATCTTGAAATTGTATGCGTCTGAGAAAAACAATGCTCTCAATAAATATCAGGTTGATGCACATGAAATGTTGATTTCAATATCACGTTCAAAGAAAGTCTCGCGGAATACTCCGATGGTCGCCCGGTTCTCTCAAAGTTTTCATTGATCGATCTGGAATCTGTTCATTGATCGCATCGTTTGGTAAATCATTTTTACAATCGAGAATTGTAAGCACCATCGAAGATCGCGTATCCTTAGCGACCATCGGAGCGCTGACCGAACGCGTTTGACAATGAATCGAGAAGTATTAACCCTTAGCACTCGAATGGTGGCTCTTGTTAAATATATCGGTATCTAATCAATCGACTGCGGATCTTTGTGCAAAATAAAAATGTTTTGCATTGATCGTGGAAAGCAGGGATAACATTGATTTCATCCCTTAAAATTCTTGAATTTTTTAAATTAAAAAAAAAAATCATAGACAATGGAAATATATTCTAGGTCGGAAGAAATGTTTAATTTTCCAGTTAAAGTAGCTTCGAGTGCAAAGGGTTAAAGTAATACGAGAATTTCCTTACCCGTATATTGACTTTTTCTCATTTTTAGATGGTTTAGTCTTCGGCTACCGGAGAAGAGCGATTTGCAAAATATCCATGAGTCTCCGGATTCGATGAAACCAAACAGAATATCGTGCGCAACGATTTCATAAAATAAATTCGTCGCTCAAAAAAGATTCCGAGAAACGATGCTGCGACTCGAGTAGCATTTTCTCCCTATGTTTCACGATTGCACAGATCAAATTATCAAGAAACAATTCATCCAGAGACCGACACACCTCCGGTCTCGATTTCTCACGTGACTGATTGCGAGTTCGAATTCTATAAATAACGCAATATCGCTAAAAATCAGTCTGATTCGACGCACCGGGGTCACGAGCAGATTGTACGAGCTTGCGAACCCAGATTATGTAGAATAGGATCTTGCTTAATGTTCGATCGAGGACTTTGCAGTGATACGTAATCCCGACTGATTAAACTATAACGAATATACAGCGACTCGTCACTTTTATCTTCATAGCCTTCTTTCTTTTTTATTAGCGCGGGCGGAAGATTAATTGTGTTGCTCTCGATCGGACATCGAGTTAGGCAGTGATCCACGATTTTTCAATGTACGATGACTTATTGCGCAGACATTCGCGGCTAAATGATCAAGCACGACCGTGAGGTCGTCTTACAATTCGCTTGTTTTCATAACAAAGCTTCCATTCGCCGACGATCTCTGCACGTTTCTCGATCTTTCCGTAAAGCCGCGCTTTCAGCTGTTCCTCGCAAAAATTCTTTCTATGAGCGTACTTTATTTGATTTCTTGGTGTTATTTATGAGAAAACGTATTAAGCGTATTACAAATGAAATTGTTTATCTTATGTAAAGATTTGCAGTTTAATTAGTTTCAGCAACAGCTGTAACGACTTTATGGAAATTTCGAGTACATAGTAGCGCGTTATCCTGCCAATGTATATTTCCATTCGCGTACAATCAGATGTTCGAATCGTGATGCATAGAAAACAAGGTTCTTCGTTAACTAATATTTGGCTTTTCATAGAACGACAGAGTATTTCCATTTCGTTGTTATACCGGAACAATATGTTGCGAACTATAGATACCTTTGAGGAAAGAGGTACACCCTGCTACAATGAATCTTGCTGCTCGGATCGTTGGTTGTTTAGCAATTAATGGCAAGAATCATTAGAGCATTCTTCTGCATACTATACACGCGCCCGGAAGATAGAGAAAGTGACACTCTTCTGGATACAAGACGTCGGAAATTTGTTGCTTGTTGCCTGAAAGGCTCGTAACACCTACTTTCTCGGAGTATCTAAATCCTTAATATGCTACATAGTGTTCTAGAAAATATACAAAATTCGTCTCTCGGGATCCCAATACCCAATATTCATATTTCTTACTCGCAGAACAGGGTTGACAAATTGTTATGCGTTTTGCCGAACTATTCTGTTTCGATATTGAGATAACAAACGGATCTGCAAATGTCGGCGTACAGTCTCAAGTTTCGAATGAACTCGGATTAAACATCGATCGAATGTATTTGTGCTTGCAGAAAATTTACAGATCCAATTTGTTACGTGTTTCGATTGAATTTCGAAACGTAGAATAATCTGCATAAAATCACATTCTCGAAACTATGAGTACACAGATTTAACTGATCAATTAAATTCGTCGGAGAAGCTGGAACATTAATGTGTAAAACGTTTCTGTTCGAATTTCAATTATTTCTGTCTCGAATATCACGTTTGGTCGATTATTCTAAATCGATTAAAATATGCGATACGTTCGATTGGACGATAAAAATAGTTATTGGTTGACAAACGATAACACTGAACTTGTAACTGCCATTTCGGAACTTCTTGCGCATACTAGGCTTTAGAAAGCTTTCATCGCTTGCTAACAGAATGTTAACAGCAAAATTACGTAATTCTTTTTAGTCCGTTGGCTTATCACTTTCTCCGCTTAAAATAGTCTCGACTTTTTCCTTATTAACATAATACCGTCTTAGACATACGAAAGCCTCTAATAAAGGTACCGAATTTCGTTAAATGAGTTCTTACATTCGAGCGTTAAATCTAAAAGTATAATTCCATTAAAAAAAAGCATTTTGGATTGTCGATCACATGACCAAGGTCACACGGAGATAAAAACGCAACGCGACATCAAACGACGTACTTCCTTTGTAAAGAATTTCTTTCATCATCATCGTTAATATGGTTTTTTCACGTTGCCGCTGCTACATATATAGTTGCGTTCCAAAAAACGTGTGATCTTAGTCTTCACACGAGAAGCTCGGGGATATTCACGCCATTAATACTATATCAATCTTATCAAAAAGATTCTTAATCGGTAAATTAGGCCTACACAGATTTCCTCGATCAAAAATGTTCCTCGATAGAAAAAAAACATTTTTAAAAAAGCCGGCGCGCGGAGATACACGCGCGTGCAAGCATATACATATGTATAACATGCAGGTGAACATATACACGCGTATATCCATTTATGTATACAATATGTATGTATGTATGTGACAAGTAGACTGCGGATTTTATGCGTTCATAACAGAAATGAACAGCCGCAATTTGAAACAGTAGAAACATTAAAAGTTTCGTCCTGTTAACAATATCGGAGGAAGAATTTTTAAAATCTTGTAGTTGATAAAGAACATTTTTATTTTACGTAAAGATCCGCAGTCTAGTGATAAGAGTTTTGACAAAAAAAAATCGCTTCAGAGATGGTTAGGCCGACAGGAACGTTTTTTTGGGGTGGGCGAGTTCCCGAAAATTGATGACGTTCGGGTCTCCGAACAATAAAAATTTCCGGGTTCTCGCCCACTCTTGGTGGTTACATACTCCTAAACGTGCATTTCCATTCGTGACCTTGGAAACACGGTGATAACTCGAAGACGTTCGATTGATAATCTCGTTTATGGGGTAGACTCTCGTTTCCAGGATTGCAAGGTTGCGGGATGCGCTTTCTCATTTCTTGATGATACATGCGATGGTATTTTTCAGTAATCAAAAGCGCTAGATAAAAGATCAATCTAGGCCGTAATCGCCCTGAAAAGTTCTATTTTTACGTTTACGAGGCGTGATTTGCATTATTCGGAAGCATAAAGCTTCCTCCATCAAATCACGCCTGGTAAACGTAAAAATAGGACTTTTGAGGGCAATCGCGGTCCGGATTGATCTTAAAAAACTCTATCTTTGTATTATCGAGAAACGAGAAGGCGCATCCCGCACCCCTGCAATTCTAGAAACGAGTATATCTCCTTAATTCTCGACGGACCTAGTATCTAGTTCTTTTTCAGTTTTCCCTTTCTCTCGGCGATGACCGATCATCGTTGCTCGACGCTAATTGGGCGAGGTCTCTAATGAGAATTACGCAACGTATCGGCCGGCCGCGCATCGGCCACGGTTCACACGATTCCGTGTCTTCGTTACTCCGACTGTAAGTACGTACTATGCGATCAATCAGCCCCCATGGTCGTCGTCGTCATGATCGTCGTCGTCTATCAGTTCCTCCACGACGGACGAATCGGCTGGCACGGAAATGCCGAGGTCGGGCAAGAGTTCGCGCGACTCTTTAATTTATTTGGCACAGTTCTACAGTCTTTGGACGTTCCTACCGAGAGCGACGAGGCGTGAGAACGCAGGTAGCAACCAAACCTCCCGGCGACACTCCATTATCCACCGACAGGTGTCCCCGATTCGATCTCGATCGCGATCTGCCCGATTCAGATTTCATCGGGCTGACAACGGCTCGCGATGCTCGGCCCTTCAGGATGGTGAGACCTCCGGGAATCGGTTGTTGGTGTACGTTTCACCGTTCGTCGTCTTGCTGTGAGAGTCTTGGTCGGTCGAGTATAGACTGGGATCCCTCATCAGAGGCATAGCCGTCCAAAAAGAGATCGAAATCGGCGGTTGCCTCTGCCACTGTCTTCGCGACGACCCCACCTGATGGTTAGACACCTGCTGGCTACGAGAAGCCGTTCGCCAAGAAGATAGTCCTCGGTGGAAGGGCTTCTGATGGGCGAACACGCTGCTCTTGGTGCTGGAATGAAGTCCGTCGTCCAGAGGATACGGAGCTCTTTCCTTGTAGTCCTGACTATGTATGCTGTTCACCTCTTCCGATGGGAACTTGACAGGTTGTTTCGGATAGGTGGAGTGTCTGTCGTCTTGCATGGGTCTGAAGTTTGGGACTCTGGACTTCTTTACAAACGCAGCCGCCTCCTTGTTATCCGCCGATTGCTCCTCGATCGTGTGGATCTCGGTAATAGGATCCTCTTCGGCGTAATGATCTCGGAAACTCGGGTCGTACAACAGAGACTCCGAGGATGAAGGTGCTGCCTCTAGTTCGTCGCTCTTAGCATCCTCCATCGGTCTGTCTTGCACTTTCTCCGTGCTCTGAATGTTTTCGGATGAGGGTTCTTGATTCATCTCCTTTTCTGATTCAAACAACTCCCGCAGATACTCGTCACCTTCGTCGACACTGCTGGTGCTGTTGTTGTCCGATGTCCTCGTGATGTTTCGTGTTTTATCCGTGGTCACATCCAAAAGCGTAGTCTCCACGATCATGTCGCCGTTGATGCTAACCTCGCTGGACACGTTGCTACCAGCCTCGTCCCGATCCTCTTTATCCGTGGTCGTGGACTCGTTCGAACTTGTCCACGAGTCAGCCAACCGATCCTCCGTTGGTGTTTCGTTGTTGTCCGCGTCGCTCGCAGCAGTTTCCGCTTGTTGCCGATGTTCATTCTGTAATCGTTTAATATCTTTCAGTAGTATCGCCATCCCGGCCTCGCCGTGCTTCAAAATCTCACCGCCTTCCGTTTCCGATGATTCCTCATCCGGCAGGTCCGTGCTGTCCGGGTAATCTCCGATCGCTTCTTCTTCGTCGTAGTACGGTTCCGTTTCCTGCGACTCTTGGAAGCTCGATGCACTCGAGTTCCGAGTGTCCGACGAGTTACCATCGACCCTCTCTACCACGGACAGTGGTACGTCGGGATCTTTGTTCGGGAGCGTCGGTTCTGGAACGATCTCACTGATAGCTTCTCTATCGGTAACGTTCTTCGTCACATTGCTCTCCCGAACGTGCGTTTGATGGCTCGCGTTGCTCTCCAAAGGTAGATCTTCCGCGTTAGGGACCACCAAGTTCGGCGACGTCGCCGTCGACGGGAGAAGGATCAGCATAGGCGTCGCTTCTGTCGAATTCAGAAGCTGCGATCCGTTTTTCCACGCCAATTGATCGTCGGTGATGTTGATCGTCTTCAGGCTCGATATGTTCAGCAACGTCTTCAAGTCGACTGGTATCTCGTAGTTGACGACCTCGGAGAAGGTCTCGTTCGCCTCGTCCACAGGGAACTCTGCTACGGGAACCACCGCGTCGAACTTCGTCGGAGCTTCTTGTTTCTCCGAAGATGAGACGCTGGAGTCTGCAGAGAGGAAACCGAACTCGTCGTCCTTCGGCTTGGTGTTGTTCTTGGTGTCACGATTTGCGACGGTATCCTCGAACGGCCGTTTCTTCTCGCTCGAAATGGTCTCGATGCGAGGAGGTACCACCACCGGAACCTTTATCGTGTCTCTAACCTCTTCAGCTTCCGGTTTCGACGACTCCGAGTCTGAACCAGGAAGCAGAGGGATGTTGAATTGGATAGGACCGTTCGATTTCTTCGAATTGCTGCTGAAAGAGTCCGAGCTTCCTCGGTTGCCGTATCGATTGTTCAGTTGTTGAAGAAGGAACACGAAGTGCGCCTCCTGGTCGATGTTCACGTTCTTCACGCACCTGCCCATCGTGTCCGCGCGGTAACCCTCCGCGCACGGTGGCAATGCTGGCAAAGCCGGCGCGATGAACACGCTCTTCGGGGTTATCCGTCGTAGAAATGTCGCAGAGTCCATACCGGAGTGTGTTCCTGTTTGAGAGTCCAACAGAAGCCAAGCCTGCCAAGCTAGATCGTTCGGCGAACCTAAATTCTGAGACCTCGTTTCACCGGAACTTCTTGATAACGTTGACGACGAAGACGATGAACCGACGTCGGTTAGTCTCTTTGTAGACGTTAACTCGCAATGCCTGACGAAACTCAACAAAATAACGACGGTGAAGAGCATTCTCCATCGAGGATGCCTCCGTCGCTGGCTTATCGTCAACATTTTCGTTTTATTCGGCGCGGTTTCTTGCGGGATTCGTTCGAGCTATCTTGAAGATTCTCGTCTGAAACCTGCTCGTCACCTTCCTCTCGAGGCTTGACACATCGGAAACGTCTGGAAACAGAGGAAAAACAAAATGTTATACGCATAATTATTATAAATAAATCAGTTTATAAGGGTACAGCACTGCTCAAAATTGTTCCTCATTAGTTCAGTATCGGTAGTTGATAATTTTTAGGGAAACACGAAAAATAATGTCTCTGAATAATTATGAAAATGGTGTAAGTGGATATTTAAGAAATTAATTTATGTTATTTCACATCACATTATATTTTCAATTAAATCAATTCAGTAGATATTGTCAAAAATGAATTCGGTTAGTGTTAATATCCTTTCTCTTGAAACATCGAGGAAATTTTCGCTCATTATTGAAGGAGCCAATAGAAACAGCATTAATTGATCTTCACAAGTAGACAAGGGGCGTCCGATGCACTCAGCTTGACGAGTACCATAATCAGTCAAAGACTCATTAAACAGAGAGCGCGGAAACTCACCGGCCAAGATTTATTATCGGTCGCATCTGATACTAATAAACCACCGTCCATTAGGATATTTCGAGTATAGCGCGTGTGTCGCAGGAAACACTAATTTGTTAAATAAGTTTCTGGAATGTCCAGATGGCATCTAAGCAAATGGCGTCTATTAAGACTGAAAAGTAGGCTACCGCTGCACGCCGCGGCCAAAGATGATTCAATGCTTGAGTGAAAGCTCTAACAACCGAAGCTGAATGCAAACGCTGTGACATGAAATACTTCCTTTCTCAATTTAAATTCCTCGAAGTACTTTGAGCGCAACTTTACAGTGTTTAACCAATTCAACTAGTTTAATGGAATTGAGTTCATACGTACGTAGATCAAAGAGCGAGGTTTCAGAAAATTCTTTCCACGCACAATGGAATATTGTTATCTTATTAGGCGGATTAACGTTTCTGCAGAAGAGCCTGGAGACTTTGAAAAAATTAAATTAAATTACTTCCTTTGCGAGTCGCTGAATACAAGATGCAACTGTGCCGAGAAACTATCCTATCAAAGATACCGAAATAAATTAAAAAGAGATACAGAAACGTTCGGATCCAATTAAGGGAGGCTGGAAAGGGTTCTCAAGATTTCATAATTTTTATTTCGGAACGTTCGATTCGGCTGTGAATACCTATAAAGTATTTACTTCACAGCTAAAATATATCGAAACAAATTAAAAAGAGATTTCTAATATATTTGGAATGCAGCGAAATTCTTAATACAAGACGCGAGTCTGCGAATTTGCAGAAAAATGTGCGATTGAAAGCGGCTAAAAAGGGTGCTCAAGATTTCCTAATTTTTATTTTGCCTCGGGAACGCTCGATTCGGTTTGCGAATATCGGTTCGTATGGAAACGAGCGGTTTCGTTGATTGGCTCGATTTTCTCATTGAACCCTATTCAGCCGAAAATCGAGAGCGAATCGAGGCAAATCGGCCTCGTCCTCGGAGCGTAATACTGAAAGGAAAGGGTAATTCCATTAGAGTTATTTGTACACCGCGACTGGATGGATCAATGACTCGTGAGTTTAAAAGGTATTGCATGCCCGCGGCTATCTTCGTCTGCGCGTATATGTATGTACGTATGTATATGTATATGCATTGAGCTGCATGTGCACCGAACGGGGAAAAGTGAATGCACGCCTGCCGATCTGTTTTTACCGTTATGCAGCCACTCCACGATTATGTCTACTTCGTGAATAGGCCGTATAAATACGAGATTCGGTCTCACGAACGTGTCAGGCATCAACACCTTGAGGAAAAGAGAAGAACGTGGGATGGCGCCCAGTCGTTCCGTGACTGAAATACGTCGAGAGACCCAAGACTACTGAACTTTTCTTTTAACTTCCTTCTTTTTCCACGATCTTTCTGGTCCCTACAGTTATTCGCATTGTTCCACGGAATCATTGAAATTCGATTTAACTGCTCGAACCTTATCAGCAGCCCGGGGATATTAAATTTACACAACGCTTTCAAACAGACGCTTAAGAGAGAACATTAAATATTTATCTAATTTTTCAAGGACTGTTTTACGATCGTTTCTTTTTAAATGCTCTTGTAACAGCTCTGTGTGCAACATATTTATTTCAACCATTCATACACGTTCGTATATATTTGTGCGGATTTTATGCATTTACAAGAATGAGTATGTGTAATTGAAAACGATAAAAGAATGTAAAAGGTTTAACAATGTCGAAAATAAATATTTGTTTGGCTCCTTTAGATCGCAATTGATGTATAAAAATTTGGTTTCGCACAAAAATCCGCAGTTCAGTGATGACACAAGCAAATGTTTTGAACATAAATGGTATCACAAGGTCAATACTTTGCAAATTTTGTTGTCTCAAGGTCATATTTTCCGGAGCTTTCGGAGTCATTGATGTTTTCTTCTTGTAAATGTGATCACAAATAAAGGAGATATTTATGTGGACCACCTTGTACAAGCATAATATAAAAATTGAAGAATGTGCGCCAGTAGCCAGCTTGGTTTTTTATGTTCTTTACATTGTCGTGTACTGATAATGCACACATGTCATCCTTGACATTTAACGCGAAGTAAATGTTATACCGAACGCATATATCCACGTTATAAAAAGCTGATTATAGACCCACAGTGAAAAATTAATAACTGACTTATAAACAATCTACGTGGGTAGTGTCGTTAAAATGATTGGACTGTCAAGAACTAAATTTGATAGGAGGCAAGGTTGAATACAAGTAATTACGTTATTTTAAAAAGTTGAATTCGTGCTTGCTCCCAATTGCAGTACAGTAGCCTACAAATATCTACGTTTGCATAAACGTTTACAATCTATTTATAATGTATCCATACCACACAGCCGACATAGTGACAATAAAATGAGCGATCGAGCGTAGGATAGACTGTACTCATAATTATGAGCAATATCAACGTCGTTTCGCAATGAAAAAGTATAATTTAAGACTTTCTGTGAATGAGTTCTAAGACTGTTTAATCCGTCGATTTCCTCGCTGTACAACCTTTCGTGAGTAATGAAAGTTGTATTGGAGCCAAGCGTTACAATAAAGTAGAAGCAAAGGTCAGATTATGCAAGGAGCCTGCATTTTCTCTTGTACGATGACTTCACTGTGAGCGCTCTTCGAGAATGTAGTTCGATACCGAGAGTCAATGTATCCAGTTTATCAGCTTCTATAAGATAAAGGCGCGATCGCAGAAAACCGATAACCGAAGGACGAATAAATCTCAAGCATAACTGTTTTAATGTGATATCACAACTCTTATTGATTCGTGATTACTATACAGATTTCATGCATTTGTAATCAAAATGCGCAAGTGCAATTTAAAACGGTAAAAATATTAGACGAATTTAAAAATACTGTTATATCATTTTCGAACGTATCGAGAACGAAAATAAAATTTTTATTTGGATAGAGATCCGCTGTCTGCTGATCCCTTGTTCTGGAAATTCACTTTTTCGTCTTCCTGTTATCTGGAGATGCGAACAGCGTGTGAACAGCTCGTCTCTCTATTAGCAGCTATTAAGAGACTAAGAACGCTATAATGATGGAAATTCTTTCCCTATTTAAGCCACCATTAACTGACATCATGAGACGTGCCTTCGGTGTTTGTGCCAAATAAAAAGGTGAATGTCTTCATTGCGTGAATTGTTTGAAGTCAACAATGAAATAACTTTATTTCTTCAGTCTTGGTACTCGTCTTTCGTGGATTCTAATAAAACTTGATTTACGAGTTTGGAAATCAAAATTGGTCATACGTGACACGGTAATCAACGCGTTAATCCAAGCAATAAATTTTGATCGAGCTCCCGTATCTCGAAACTGCTGCAGAAAAATTTTTATTTTACAATTTTTACTTTTATCGGCAGCGTGTTTATGGCTCGTGTAAAATCGGACGTTTCGTATGTGGCAACCTAATAGCTAATATTTCCGGGAGTGGTTGCTCCGACGTTCTCAAGAATTGCGAATAAAATGCTTGGCGAAAGAAAGGCGCTCCCGTGATACGTGGTACCACTGACAGCTTTACGATCGGATGGAGTATCCGGTCGAAAGGGGACAGCTTTAGCGATCGCTTGGCCAATCAATGGAACCTCTGCAAACATTGCGACTCATAGAAATGTGAGATAGCACTAATAAAAGGCGGACCAGTTTAGCAACAACGCCGAGCGCGACGGGGGAAAACCTGCGCTCTTGTCCTTCATTCGATCGAGCTTCCACAATATCTATAGCACATTATTTTCCGACAATTTTCTACTTGTACTAATAAGCTAAAAAATCACTTCAGAGTTTTCACTGAAACTTCAACTGCAAAAATGTACCTTAAAGTACTAACAGAGTTCTGAAAATTTATTTCACATCTTCGACATTGAGAACCATTTTGAAAAATCTACGTATTGTTGCAGAATGCTACACAAAAACCGTAGCAATTAAGAAAGTTGTTGCACAACAGCAGTGGTGGCGCAACTATACCGGAAAAAAACAAAATGGTGGTTGTATAACGCGGTATAAAGTAAAAACCTATGTAATTTCTTGTATCACTTATAGCCAATGTGTCCATGATCAAACGAGTAATTTAATTTCCGTTTCTTACAATTTGGAGTATGTATATAGATCACCGACAGCATTTTGTCGAGTTTCCTCGAACACAGAGTTTCTCGTTGGCACTATGTTGCGTCTAGTTAGCAGAATAAGGAACTCGGTTGTGTAACCGAGGGAAAAGAATTTTCTATCGGATAATTCGTCGGGAATGGATAATGAAAGTCGGCGGTCGCGTGCGCTTTCCAGTCTGCATTTAAATGCTCTTTTACTGATACGCGGTAGCAGTTTCCTCGGCGCGGCGATCTACTATCTGCTATCCGCGTCCGTCAATGGATTAGCCATTTTCGTCGCTCGCAGAACCGAAAGCCTCGCTATCGAAAGCTTTCTCCGCGCTAGATAACAACGTCAGCTTGAACTGCGATTCTTCGAACCGTTCGATTGTCACTGTAACGAGTTTCGATAGCGTTATCGTGGTGTACTGGTCTTCACAAACACTATGCATGTGCATCATTGAACAAACTTGCAACGAGGCTGCTGCAGACGAATCTCGGTTCTTAACAGAGAGGTTGAATAAAAATTTCTTTTTCTCTCGAGGCTGTCTTAATCCTTCGAGGGTAAAATCAGTACATCGTACCGACTCTAAGAATATTTTTAAATTAATTAGTAGACTGTGGTTTTTTGCATTTAGGACAAGAATGGGTACGTATAATTTACAACAGTGGACCTATTAAAATGATTTAATGTCTCCTGTGTCTTGGAATTAATGCAAACATTTTTATTTTGCATAAAGATCCACTGTCTATTGATTATACACGATCAAATTATTAGACACGCCACGCTATCATACTTTGAACATGGTTGTGGAAAATATCAGTCTAGATTTTGTTAGTAACACAAAGGAGTTTCTCGAGATTCTTTCACTTTCACTGCAGCTCGTTAAATCGTTATCGCACAGACACGAAAAGTAAAGACATTACATGTTGAAACTGCTGTAGCTTAATTGCTCGAGCAATGACGAGGCACGCGTTTCCTCCTTCGAGACGTCAAATCGTGAAATTCCGGATGTCCGATGAAACCGGAAACAATTCTAATTTTCATTAATTGTTACATTCTACTCGTCACAGTTTCGACAAAAATAATTGACAAACATTAAGAGTTTCAACTCGTCGGAATTATTAAGATCATTAAGTGTTCCCTAAAATACTTGAAGTACTGTTGCATCGCTTTCAACTCGCAAAGGAAGCGAACGTCTATAAAGACCTTACATTTCGGAATCAACGCTGCCAATATTTATTTTGCATAAACGGTCGGCTTTTGAAACAACAGCGCGGAGAAACAGGCGTTAATAGCGCTTGTTACTTACTGAAGGCAATATTAAGCCTCCCGAACGGGTGACTTGCAAATTTCACCTGTCCACTGGCGCAGATTACAGCCGTGGAGTTCGCAAACTTGTTACAAACTTTCAAACTGCACACAACCGTAGGGCACACACAAGTTTCGACTCGCGTTAAGTTCGAACACAGACTGGTAATGAGTAAACAGCACAGGTTGAAGTTACAGGTAAACGAGGGTAGCTAATAGAAACCAGTGGGAGGTATCAACCAATCAAACACGATGCCGTGAAAGAAGGGCAGCCTACCTGTTCCCCACCCTAACTGTCAACGATTAACGGGATTTTCGGTCACTCGAAACCCTTTGCAACAATGACATTGTACGGTAATGACTCTCCGATAGACCGACGACGTTTATGCAAATTTATAATTGAAGATAATGTGTCTAACAACCTGTGGATGTCGAGACACTACTTATCGGGCCATCAGGAGTGTCTTACTACTAGTGATTTAATCTTTAACACTTTCAACGAATAATACCATTTTAAAAATCTCTAAATCGATGGCTATGAATTGCTTATTTTAACCATTAGTCGAGCAACAATCGACCTTTTTTGAACTATTTGGAACACGAATTAATTCATAATTTTTAACGGTTTACGTTAAAAATCAGGGAGATCGTTTGGCAGCAATATTATATTTACGCAAAATGATTTTTGAGCGGCAGGAGTTAAATAAAAATTCACTTCATCCCTTAATAGATTATTTACATTGAAAAAATCATAGCGATACTCTTCGATTTTTATAATTTTTTACTGTTTTATATTTCACCCAGTCAATTTTCTTCATAAATGCAGGACTCCTCTGCAAGGATTTTTTCCTAGTTAATTCCTCGGTTAAATGGCTGACATAATTTACCGACACGGCGTTTAACTTTTGCGATTAAGTTTCTCAACTTCCGTAAGAAATCCGTTGCGATCGCGAAAAGTTTGATACAGCAATCTCCCCGCCATATTGCGCTCTGCCAACCCCCTTTTACGACACCGTCAACCCCACCATAGTATAAAGTTTCCGTTCATGTTTGCATTCGTTTAGTTTCAGACTATGACTGTTCATGCAACACCATAATTTCGCAGAGTAATTCATTAAAAATGCTGAATATGTTCCTGTTAAAATGGTGTCGAAGGTTTCTTAATTTTTTTTAACCGCATTATTTATTCAACCGCTTTTCTCCATAAGAAAGATAAACAAATCAGAAAAGTTGCAATCTTTGAAAATTGGACTCTTACGGTAGAGATCTTTCCAACAGACACGGAGAGGATCAACCCATTTACAATATTCGCATCGCGCGATCTGGGTAAAAAAATGTGAAATAATCGAGTCACACGCTAAATACCATACCCTGTTTACGATCAGCAACTATGTCTGAAGTTAATGGGGTAACGAGTAATATTAATCGTTATGATTTACATGGAATTCCTTCGGATAATACGAATGGTTTCGAAACAATCCGAACGAGTGTATCGAACATTCTCCGACTTAAGCAGGCCGGGAATAGTGCATGATGTGGTTCATATACAGGGTGAGTTTCTCGGTTCTATTTACATTTTGTATTGATTAACCAAAATGTTTAATTCTCATCGATTTGAATAAATAATAAACTGTTTACCTTCTTTCACCGGTTTTTTAGCACAGATTCAATTTGTGAAACGAGGGACGGGTAAGGGTTAAACAAAATTCATTATAATTCGTAGTCTACTTATTTTACGATTACTGAGATTATTAACCGTTTGCAACTCTGAGTTACTTTAATTCGAACATGAAACATTTCTTCCGACCTGGAATAATTCCATTCTACAAAAGTGATATAATGTTTCATATGATACGTATAATGATCTCGTCGAGTGCTAAGGGTTAATTTCACTGTTTACAGTTAATGAAAACGAGCAATAGAAAATACTACTACAGAACCGATTACATTTCGATGAATTAGTTTCTTTTCTGTTTTCATGTTTCATTCATACGAGATCGTACGCTTCTATTTTATCATCATATCCTGTCTTTCCCTGCGGTTCTCTCTGGTCCACGATAGCGATGTTATTGTATTGTATGCGATACCGACAAAGTGAATAATGGAGTATGTCTTGCGAGAAAAGAATACCGGAGTTACATCGGAATACGTCAATGAATGCAACCTTCAGCTTATAAATAAAACGAATAAAGTGTTCGCATTGTTATATAAATTGCAGCATGAAATTCTGAATGTTCGGAGAAATCGTGTGTTCACCAGTTTTGCATAATGTGTTTATTATACTACTCAGATGGCATTACTAATTTCAAAATCACTGTTTTCCGTATGAAAAAAAAGTGACTGGCACAATTTTACGCTTACAATGATTTTTACTTCTTACTTAGATTTACAAAATACGTGTTTCCAATTTTCATTACAGGCACAGATAAAACGTTTAAAAATCGTGAAGTGTAAAATTATTCACACATAGCGAACTAATCCTTCTAACGTCGCGAAAAAACTGAAGCTGTTGGGTTCAAGATTGAACTTATTCGTTTCTGAAACGTGTACGAATACTTTGTACGCACATTGCATATTTTTTTATAGGTAATTATTGTATTGTTTCCATAATAAAATGCAGTTTCTGCACAATGAATTAGCAGTGTAGCAACCAGTGATGCAGGTGACTGATAGGGGTAGGCAGTGTCAGGGTTGAGAACCCCTGTTTTAGGTGCTAGAATCGGGTGCCTCACCCTGTATATTAAAACCGATCTTGCCGGTCTTAGACAAATTCCTGCAGCCGGTGCACATAGCGAGTACACGCGATCACCTCGAATATACATATGTAAAAACACACGGTCGCTAGAACGTGAGAGTAGAAGCCTTTCGTAACGACGGCTCTAAGCACATTCCACGGGATTGTAATCGTGGCGTTTCTCGGGTGATTAGTAAACCAGCTTCTCCTGGTTTCTCTGCTAGCCAGGTTCTGCTCGATCGACAGCCGGCGATCGTGTTCCAGTTCCGAAGATATTCGAGGCATGATTTTTTCTTCCCATTTTTATAGACTTCGAACTGTAACCTTCTAATTTTTCCTTTTCGAAGGATGCTCGATGCATGCCTATATCCGAGAGACATTAAATTCAGAAAGAGACTTGGAAATTCGATTGACGCCTTGTTGACCCTCTGCGGTGCCCGGGTCTATTCTGACCCGTAGCATCTAAATAGTACCTCTACTTATTGCTTTGAAGTAGGCACCATAACTGAATTTCTCTTCATATTTTCAACACTTGAGTGCTCAGTCGAACTCAGAGCCCATTTGCTCATCAGAGTTGGACAAAATTTTTATGTAAATCAAATTTTTGCCCGACTGTGTCATCAGTTTGTCGGAATATTTTGACAGCTTACAATCGTAGGAATTGCGGGGTTCACGACAGTGATTATTGTGTCGTCCAAAAGATCGTTTATCACTATTGCAGATCGGTGCACCAATAAACGCGTGTCCTTTGAACCGACGTAAATTAATTAATCTAGTTTTGTAATCGAATTATCCATTTTCCTCCCCTAATTTCCACGCAGCAATACCTTAAAAATACAGCAAAAGGATAATCCAAGCAGCATGGAAATACTGTAACTGGGATTTTCATGTTTCGCGGCGTAATTATAGCAAATATGGAAAAATGTGTCAGTGACGAGATCTCGCCGACGATGCCGCGCGGATGATCTAGATTCTATTTAAAATGACACCTACTTAAAAAGGAGTCCTCCAATCAGAAATCATTTTTTCATGCAGTCTCGAGCGAGAAGTATATCAGGCACATGTGACACACTTCTTGGAGGATCACGCCTTCGGCGACAGGACTGCTCCTATCACAGATGATAAATCATCCTGGAACTTGACAATGATAGCCGATAACCGTCGAGGAAATCGGATATGATGGAACGCGTTCCACTAAAGACAAATGGAACGGTAAGAGGAGATAAGAACAAGATTGACTGATGAATACCTGCATAAGTGATCACCGATTTCATAAACAGCTAATTCGAAACTACTCAAGGTTCACGAAGTACTCGGGCACTCTTTAAAAACGAATAACTTTTTTCAAAATTGGACCCAACAGCTTGAGCTTTCTCGAGATGTTAGAAGGATTAGCTGATGTGTTAAAAAAATAATTATTCACACATCAGTTAATCCTTCTAACATCTCAAAAAATTTCAAGCTATCGAGTCCAGGTTTGAAATAGTTATTCGTTTTTAAAAGGTGTACGAACACCATGCAGCTAATTTGAAAATACGTACTTTTTCTACAACAATAAAGGAACGATGTACGTTACGGGATGTAAAACAGAAAATGAGCAAATTTTCACCGGAGGTAATTCAAGTAAAACGAGTAAAAGTCGAGCAGAGATGAATGAAACGTATCAATGAGTTCTTCGGGTCGCGAAACTCGTTTGCGTTCCGCTTTTCGTGTCGTTAAATCCTTTCTGGGTGCGCTTTGTGTAACCGCTGGCAGACGAGCGTCCGTTCGAGCTTATTTTTGTGGGTATTCATCTCGAACAGCTCCCATAGACTTTCTGATCACGGACTCTTACACACCGCCCAGGGCGTGCAACTTTTTCCCGTGTACATATGTGCTCGGCTTCCTGTTCCTCTGATCATTTGTTTTCTCTGTGAGGGCGCCGCGTTGAAACCCTTGGGGCGCTCCTCGAGATAAACGAGGATTGCGGTGAACTTGCTCCACTCTTATCCTCTGTCCCTCTTCAACCAGCTCTTCGGCTTGTGCGGCCGCGTATCAGAACCTATCGCGAAGTCTGTTGCCTTTTTACCACGGTTTTCCTGATCTTGCTGCACCACAGATATCCATTCTTTTTCACATTTGATCGACATAATTGAAAATCTTCATTCTACGTGTTTTCTCTCTTGCATTACATACTTTGCTAGGCTCAGGACAGCTGAGAAATTCTACGATTCTTGCTACACATTATAAAATGATTGAAAGAAACTTCAAATTGTTGTTGTAATAGATAGCACGAAAATAATTGAACGATGCTTTCTTAAGGTGGTGTTCTACTTTCCAGAATTGCAAGGGTGTGCGATGCGCCTTCTCGTTTCTCGATAACGCGAAGATAGGGTTTTTCAGTAGTGATAGGCGCTAGATAAAAGATCAATCTAGACCGCAGTTGCCCACAAATTTACATTCTTACTATTTTCATAAAGCTACGACAGCTGTAAGAAAGATTGATCGTTACTCTGAGATATTTGACCACTGGAAGTTCCTACGAAGATCCTAAATTTAGTAGTCGGTATCACCTGAATCTTCAGGTAAAATTGTCCCCAAAACTTGCTGGTTAACTCACGAAACATTGAAAAGAGAATATATAAAGGTAAGGACAAGGACGTACTATTAATACGTGACCAAAAGATTTGGTTGTTGCGTCGAGGAAATTTCGCCAAAATTGCAATCGCGTGGAAGAAGTGTCGGCAACTGCTTATCAACGCCTTCGAGTAAGAAATCGTTGGACGGCTCGTCAGAAGATCGCATTAATCGTGGCCACGATAGCGAAATTTTTTCATTCTTTTTTCTTCGGTACACCCTCTCGAACTCGTCGGTGATCTCGGTGTGTCACGAAGAAAAAGCATCCAGCGGCCATCTCCACGGAAAGAGAGCGAGAAAGAGAGACAGAGGGAGAGGGGAGAGAAAAAGGGAGATAGAGAGAGAGATTCAGCGAGGTCAATGAATCTGATCTGGAAAGCGACTGTTGGTGGCTCCGCTCGTGGGAGCCAGAGCGTAGGAAACTACGCAGCCGCGACCTCGAGGCCTCCTCTACCGGAGGCGGCAGCTTCTGCTTCTGCTTCTTCTTGTTATTCTTTTTATTTTTTCCCGGTCCGTCGCCGCTAGTATCGCGATGCTCCAAGATCGTGTATTCGTACGTGTATCGTATACCGGCGAGTTCTCCCTGCGGTTCTGGCTGAGCCCGGCTTTCTCGCGTGCGTCCCAGCCGCTTTATTTTCTCCCTTTTACTTATCGGCTAACTCGCCTACTTGCCCTCTCGGAAATCGTTAATAGGACGCCTGGAAGTAAGGGCTGGTGGAAAAAGGTTCGCCACTGGTACGCGACCAGTGGAGTACACTTGGTTATTCAGGGGAGGGGAGCCGTCTTCGAGGTCACACTCGAGCCTAACTCTTGATGGATTCATTCGGACCTGCTTTGGGGCACCTGTATTTTGTATTCGCACCCTCTTTGACTTTTGAGGATCAATTTTTACAGGAATATCTTGTTCTTCCGCCGGCCATCTTCTTACAAACTAGACATTCTATCGTTGAATGAGATTTTCTACATCGATTATAATTATACCTCTGCATTCCATACAAAATAAACAATAAAAACTCTAATTGGATAAAATATGGCGTTTTTTATATTTATCATCTTTAAGTACTATCCACTTGTGACGGAATTCATATCTGTGATAAAGGGTTAGTGAAGTGAAAGGGTTAAAGAGAGCTTTGAAATTTATTCCTTGACGTTGGATTATCAGGTGTCTGTACTGGGGTGTAAGAAATTCGTCGATTGTTGTCGAGTTTGAAAAATGATCTTATTGGAAGACGAAGAATAGCAAAGATCGTCTGATTTCTGTTATTTCGCCGAGAGGGATAATGGAAACAGTACTGACTCGGTAACGAGCGACTATTTACTGGAACTTGTAATTCGCCGGACGTGCGGCGCCTGCTCGTGATCGACTAGACTACTAGACAAAGGCGACGCTTGAAAACGGATTTCTCGAAGTGCGAGAAATTTCGCGGCAATTTCGTTAGGAGGGGGATCTAACGGTCCTGAAAGGTAACAGCCATTACGTGAGTTGGAGACACAACACCCCTCCTCCGTTCTCATTGATTAACAATGGTCCCAAGGGGTGGAAACAAACCTTAAAATTTAGAATGTAACTGATTCAGAACAAACTTGAAGTTACCAAAAGTATTAACGCTAAACCTACCACTGTCGAGTTGTTGTTTTACAACAATTAAAATTATACAGCTACTTCTATGGGAAATATGTCAATCAATTTCTTTTTCTCAGCTCATACTCTAATAAAAATTGTACGCAATCCAAGTAAATATCTTATCATTTTCGTAAGGTAAAACATTTTAATCGATTTAGTGCTCTCTCTCTGGGTTCAGTGTTAAAATCAAATGTTTATTTGCACAGGCAAGTTGCTTGGCAAGATTTAATATTTCTAAGCGCAACTGATAAAGGCACAGTGATTGTTTGTTTATGGAAAATTGGTGCCCAGCAGCGATCGAACTCTACTTCCTGAAAGTTCACCGAAGATCCGCGTGCCTCGTATCGCACGCATTGAAGGTGTTCTCGCATGGGGAATTCCGGAGCATGTTTGTAACATGTTTGGCCGATGGCCAAGGAGGTTGGAAAGAGGCAGTAATAATCGGTACAACCGAAAGTCCGTCTGGGTCGTTGTAAGAATTAAGACTTTGGCGGATTGCCAGGTCGCTAACGCGTCGCTGGATACCAAACCCCGATACTCTTAATCATAGACACCTTCCCCTGGGAGTGAGTAATGAGTCTAGACTGCTTCTGTATTTCTGTTTATTTTCTCACTTCTTCCGTCGTAGTCTTCCGTCTCTTCGCGCCTCAGTATTTTTTCTCCGAGAAAACGCGCACACGACTCGAGCCACTCGATCGGATCCAGAAGATGATCTCATTGCTTCTCAAGTCTAGGATCATCCTGTGATCTTTCAGTTGATCGCCATTGCCACCGCACAGTGCGACAAAGCGATGAATTTCCTATTTTCCCATAATTTGCAATATTTCAGCTGTAAGTTTAAAAGTTCTTTGATTTTTACGCATAATTCATCGCTTTTTATCACACTGTGCGCCGGTTCAAGGAAAAGAATTTTTCGAATAAAAATCGTGTCGGTACCGAAGCGAAAGAGTTTATAGTTTATAGGAAAATAAAAAACGGAGGTGACCGTGGGTTTTAAAAATAGTTTTATACGTTGTTTAATGTAATTTACGCTGTCTCGGTTTTAAAAATCCTTGGCGGCTGGTCTGGGTTAGGCTTATACAAGTCCATATTGTATTTTTTAACGAAATTATCATAGTTCAAATCGAACAATTTAATGTTGAAATACTTTTTGGTCCCACTGTATGTTATATTAGCTTGTCTTCTATCGCGTCGACGATGCTTGCAGTTTTATTTTCGACGTAACGCCGGCTAGAGGCGTCCCTAACTTTATTAATGGCATACCAAGCTCGCTTGAACGCTGAATCGACAATTGCCAAGACTGCTGAAATAGAGCACTTGTGTGAATTGTAGGTATCACCGGTTTCACTCACTATCCCCTACGTGGTTTAACGTTACTTAGGAGCGAGGCATGCGGTGTACAGAGTTTTTCTCAGGGAACGTAGACAACGCGAGAGGTTCGCAGATAACGCTTCGAAGCTTCGGTGTTATTATCGACGTCGTATTTCTTCACCGACTAAGCACTTTCATTTTTGGTCGCCGGCAATATGTCGACTCACGCTCGGAAAATTCCGCAGGGGACTTTTACCATTACGAAAATCTATATTCTTCGATATTACACTGTGACAATGTAACAAACTAGTAAAAAAGAATGTAAACAACAATTCTAACAATTATTCTCATCACGAGGAATTTCCTAGTTGATCAATTCAGCTTGTTCCACGTCCTGGAAATTATTTTTTTACCTTGTGTAACTTATTTCTTTTTAAATGTAGATTATTTTGCAGGATATTTCATATATGTGCTTTTTTAGTCTTCAAAATTTTCGGGTTCCACTTTTTCAAGGGTGAAGGTTTTATAAAGAGTTGTTCTTCTGTTACTTACTTAGTAGTTTTTCAGATAATTTAAATCACCGATGTGTGGTTATAAATTTCTTTGTATTCCTAGAAATGTTCATAATATGAAGAGTAAATATTGAGTAGAAATTAATAAATTTGTTTATGGATATGAAATTGATATATGTAATACCTTATACAATACTTGAATGTTTAGTAAGCGATTATATACCGACGTATTTAATAATGTAAACAATATAATGACTAATGGTACAGCAATTTTTAGTGACAACTAAGGGTTAGTTGTCTCAAACTCGTTGTTTACCATGTGGCCGTAGCCGAGCATTCGCGGGTACAAGTTCCAAGGACGAGAAAAATGGAATGCTGAACAGTCCTCGAATATCTGCCCGGTGGATGCCGTTCTATCGGTTGTAGTTTTCACTGCATGACTTCGATGATTTACTACAAGAGGTTCGTGTATAGTTTTAAGGCTGCCGCGTTGCGTTCGCAGCGTTACAGATCACGGTCCTTTCACTCGGCCAGATAGTATTCCGCTACGCCTATTACCGTTCGTAGCCTCCCCGCGATACTTCCCCGAGATTGCCTCCTGGAAAATGAATTACCGCGTCTCCATTGTTTCGAGGAAGCAGATCGTTTAGACGGGGAAAAGATGCAATCTTTACGGCAGCTACCGAGCAACGCGATTCCACGATGCGTTCGTGCACAAGAATCACTACGTTGTATTTGGGGCAGTGTGCATAACGTTCCTGCGTGCCAATAACATCCCAGCGATAATTACTCGAAATTAATTAGCGACGCTCGGCAAGAACGAACGACCTCGACGAAGGCACAGTGTTCGAGACAATGCTGAAGTCCAATTTTCGAAGTATGAAATTTAAAAAAAACTACAATCTCTATCGAAATGCATATTTTAAGTTTTTAACATAGGCCCGTCTTAATAAGTTTTAAGATGCAACTTTTAGTATTTCTAATAAAATTTCATTCCACACAACTGTAGTAAACTAGTTGCTCTAACTTCTCAAAAAATTTCGAACCGTATATTCCAGTATTAAAACAGTTGTCGTCTTTTTAAGAGTGTCTACTTTTCAAAGAATAGCTTCCATTAATATTTTCAGGAAAAAATGGTTAAAATCATGATTTCTAGGTTTGTTGGCTAGGAGCTTGATAAATATTTCACAGGCGAGCGGTACGGTTTCATTGAAATGAAATTTTAGTGGAAACTGTTTAAGGGAGAGGCCCAATTAATTTGGTGGAGGAACGGAGGTGTTCCACCTGGCGTTATCGAAATGGAGCCCCAGCCCGAAAAGGAAAAAACACAGCGGATCCGGAGAAAAATACATTTGCTTCTAAATATAACAGGTCGTTTGACGGATTTAGAAATCCTGCTTCGTCCGTGTTTTTTCGGAATAGGAGGAAGAAAAAGGCATGGGGGATCCACGGCCAACGGGATTCTTCTGGCAGCGCCGGCTCCTCTGGCTGGCACCTCCACTTTTACCGGCCACCGGTCGTGCGAGTGCAACATTCGCCTCCACAGAAATGCGACCGTAAAATCCAAAATAATTCTCATATTTTTCCGAAAATAAACTCCGACTCGTTTCCCTTTTTTTCGCCCGTTCATTGTGCTCCCGCGCGAACTGTGAACCCGATCCTCTCCTGGCATTCGGAATAAACGAATCGAGCATAAAGGGTGGAATTCCTTTATAGTAAGTTCGTTCTCCCAGGATTTTGCGCGTGTAGGGTCTCCGACAAACAGTAATTTACAATTGCGTACATAATTTAGACTTTGCGATCATCTGTAGGTACATTGATTTTCAATATTTCGATTGTATAGTCTCTACCTGTACACCTAAGAATGTCTTAGTAAATTTTTGTCGAACTTTTAGGAAGCTTCCAGAGATGCTGGAGCTGGTTGTCCAGCTTTTATGAAGCTGCTTACCCGGAAATTGCTCCGATAAATTTCTTTATCCGAGCACACATAATAAAAATTGCACAAATTCTAACTAAATAGAGTCTTGTCATTTTTACAAGGCAAAACATTTGAATCGCTTTTAGTCCTCGGTAGGTTTAGTGGTAAATGTGTCCATAATTATGAAAGTGGTCCAAGTGAAAATAAAAAAGAAATAACTTGATCGGTTATTTCATATCGCATTATTTTAACCTAAACGAATTCAATGTAATTTTCAGGGTATCGTGAAAAATGAGTGCATTCAAGAGGGGTGATTCAGAGGCGCCCCTAATAATTTTTATACCGTTATCGTATACCAGTATTGTATTCAATAAATTCCTAAACGCGTTTAATATTTGTATAAACTGCTGAGAGTATTGTACGAGGTATTGCATCAATTTCATATCGATAAAATTAGAGTAGCTCCGAGTGCAATGGGTTAATATCCTTTTCCTTGAAATATCTCAAAACAAGAAACACATGACTTAGACCATTGTCATAATTACGGACACAAATGTATGTCTGGTGGAATTTGAAGTTCTTATCTCGACCTTCAGTCTTGTTTCGTTGTGGACCGGTGCGGTGCGTCGTGCACGTAGATAATAATAAAATCAAACGAATGCGGAGGTCCTCGGCGTTCTTCAGGGCCCGACAAAAAACATTCTTGCCTGGTGAGCTGTGAACTCGCCCCCTCGAGACAGCAGAGACTTTCAATATTCGTGTGCATTGAACAACCATTTACCGGTGTGTCTCGTTCTCTTCGTATACGTGTATAAGGTGCTGTGGCTCACGACTTTTACACGCCGTAACCTACCGCTGAAATTCTTTCACGCGGAAATATTGGAAAGGGAAAACGCACCGCTTTACATGGAATTAAGTCTAAAGCGTTCGAACAGGCTCCCTCGAGCGTGAAAAAAATGATACCGCGCCACGCTTTCCAAACGGCCGAATCGCATCGCGGGCTTTATTACTTTTTAAAAGCCCGTGTTCGATGCATTTAACGCGCTACGTGTTGCCGCCGTGAAATTTCCTGTTTTCCGGATTACGCTTAAGCGCCCGGTCGCCTAAAATTTTTCACGTGTTTCGCCCCTGCGCACCTGCGAAACGCATGTCTTCGATGATCGACGCGTTTTTGTCCCCGGATAAAACATTTTTAAAAACTTCGCGATCAATTGAACGATTTCAAGCGAAAAGCGAACGATTCTTTCTAGAGTATATTATTGAAATTATGAAATGTTTTGTGCTCCGTGATGTAAATTGTAAATCAGTTTCCACGGATGGATACTAGACGTATTATTTACTTTCATTACGCAAACAGCGCAAACGAACCATGGCGATCCGTGTTAATTTGAACCATCGACCGTTTACCTTGTAATACGTAACATTAAGAAATATTTTTCGCGTGTAACAGCGGCTTGGACCTTGGCAGTAACAGTTCCGCTTTGGTGCCATCAGCAAAGTTTTATGTAAACTAATTAATCCGTCAGCACGCAGCGTCATGAAGCTACAACGTATGTATGTATGTTGCTTGAGTAAACGTCTGCCAGACTTGCATTCCTACGAACACTAACGACCGAAGATTTATTTCTGAAGCAGGTCGACCTGAATCGCGTCCATGATTCGTAACCTTCACCTGTCATTATCGGATCTTTATGCAAAAGATAACAATTTTCTGCGTGAGTTTTATCACTTCAGGGAGCCTATTAGTTCACTCTTTAGTGACAAAACAGTGGATTTTATGAATTTATGCCAATAATGTAGCTGTAATTTAAAACGGTAAAAACAGAGATACTTTAAGAGATTTAATAAATTTCTATTTCTCACTCCAGTTGGTTGCATTTCGCGTAAAAATACTTTATTTTGCACTAGCTGACTCGACAGATGTCGTTCTGTCCGAACTACGATAAATTTGTAAATTTTAACTTTAATTGGGGTTGATGACCGCCAGATAATCGTAACACAGTTTGGTCGGATGTGGATCAAAGTATAGCGGTAACGATTTGTAAACAACCTGTGCAACCACGATAGACCGAAGTGCAGTTGCTGCGTTTTCGTCGAATTAACGCGCATTGCAGTTGGAAAAACAACGATAATTATCTGAAGCAGATTTGTATGCTGGTAACTATTCTGGTAACTATACGCAACTTTACCGTATTTATTATGAAAGCGTTTCTATCAAGTATTGTTAACACTGAACCCATCACTACCGGTCCAATGGCCGGTTTTATATTTTTCGTTTTAGAATTATGAAATATTGCGAGCACAGATTCTAATAAAAATTTGTAAGCCTCGTTATTTTTACAAACTGAAACATTTTAATCGCTTTTAGTGTTCGGCAGGTTCGGTGTTAAACGTATAAACATTTTAAACGCAATGTTTTGACATCGGTATTGTATGAATTAACAACAAGCTAAAGAAACTTCGATGATGAAAGAAAACGTAGGTGTTGATTACAAAGAAATCCGTAGATCCGAACCTGTTGAGGAGAATTTAATCGCAGCGGCAAACTGGAATCGATGAAAAATCAATGCAACTGCTTCAGACACGCTCTGATAGACTGCGACGGCCAAGTCTCTCGCAATTCGACGCCCAAGCGAGGACTGTTCGCGCTTTCTTTTACATCGAACGCAATTTAAATATTTTTTCCAATTCCTGAAAATTCGTTAACGAAAAATGTCAACTCGCATAGGATTCCGAAGATGTTTAGAAATACGTATCCGGAATGATTACCATGAAACGTTCTGTTTTGATAAAAGAGACCGTCGGACAAAACACGCATTCCTGTTGCAATCGCGAGCCGGCGCACGCAAGAATTTAGAAAGTGATCGTAAAAAATTGATTCGAAGAAATTCTTGCTGGAAGGATTGAAGTTGCGCGATGTTGCTGCAGCTGGCTGTCGCACTCTTCTCCAATTGCACCGCGAAATTCCATTCATTGTTAATAGCACGCGGCACGGACCGAACATTTTTCTGCTGGTTCAGACGGCAACATTTGGTCACAACGTGTTACGCGCCATTGATACGGTTGGTATGTGAGTACACCATGCAATCACTGCTTATGGCACGAGCAGCTTGTAGCTACTGTGCAAAATAGACGAACAGCATTTATTTATTTAGTCTTTTTACATTCGATATACAGCAGACTGTGTTGAATTACAATTGAATTACTTCACAAGTCATAATTACTAAACAGCGGATTTGATAGATTTATGGGAAAAATGAGTAGGTGGTAATTTAAAACAGTAAAAACATACTAATACTTTAAGAGCGACAACAACATCGTTTATAATCTAACAAATTTTTAGAATCGATATAGTGTAACATTTTCTTATGAAATCTAGTGCTGAGTTAGAAAAGAAATATCTAATTTACTCCAGATTGATGTGATTCAGATAGGAAATTTTTATTTTTCGTAAAGATTTGCTGTCCACTAACTACAAGGTGAAATTCGGAATACAATCGCTTCACGCAATTTCATTGCAATGTAATTTGTAATTCTGGTCTCGAGTCCAATCAAATTACAACTTAGTTCATTTTTACAAGATGCAATGTAATTATGCATTATATATAAAAATTTATATATTAAATTAGGTAGTTCAAATACAATGCATTTAAATTGGCACAACTCTGATATACAGGATCTAAATAAATTGCGGTTACGAATTGCAGTGATGATTGTGGCCTGATTTTGCAGGCTAATGCCACGCATTAAACAATTCAACGTATTTATATGTAGATGTAGACCCTCCTCCCTCCATTAGGATAATGTTGAATTACTTAATACAAACATCAAATAGAGTATCGAAATACGTTTGTTACATTATCCATTTGGAGTTAATAGCGCGTGAAATGCGCTTTTACAGCCGTACAGTTTGTTCTCGTTTATTGCCACATGATCGTGCTGTTACTCATTTACGGCATCGTTAGTACGCGAGTTCACAATCCGAGGCAACAACTGTTCCGAGACATTTGCCGAAGGTGAGTCGGATTCCTTCAACGTAAAATATGTAAGCCGCAATCGCAAGTGAACTTTTCGAATTCTATTCGATCGGAGAGCGCGTGGAACAAGTTTCGCGGCCTACCAGTGCTTTTGAACGCCGTAATAAAATGGCCACGGTCATTTCACCGCTCCAGCAATTGTTCCGCGGATAATGGAGATGTATTTCTTTTTACCCTGTATTAACGACACCGGTGACTCACCAGCTCTGCTCACACGATATTATCGTATTCGTTTATCCAGGTTATCAGCACGTGTTCCAGTCTAATGATTTATTTCTGCTAATCGTTTCGCAGCTGGCGAACACCTTTCCATTATTCTCGAATCGATATCAATAAAATTACTGAGTTCTCATATTTATACGCTCCTGTCCATAAATCACCGGACACACGAGTACTTGTCTTTAACAAAATGGTAATTAAACAGTACAAGCTTCCATCTTGATTTTATTGCTTTATTTTGGTTAGATGTGATAATTGAACGCGAAATGAAATAAATACATATACTATTTGAATTAATGCAGGGAAAAAGAGATTGAGAAATTGTGGGGTGATCATGGACAACTCTATGGAGCCAAATTGGAAAACCCCACTTGAATTTTATAAATATAATTTGATTTACTTACTAATGAGAAAAAATTAATAAGTACCATTTTTATTTCATAATATGGGTCCTTGAATAACAAGTCGTCTGCATCCTTTGAATAAGTGTCCGGTGACTTATAGAATATTATCATTTTCTACGAGTTACATCACAACGTATTTAGTAATGTAAATAATATTTTAAATAATGGTGCAGCAATCTTTAATGACGACTTCGAGTCAACATTCGAGTGGTAAGGGTTAATCTAAAGAGGTGGATGATCGAGGATTCTATTTCAGTGAAACAGGATTCTAAATGAAGACATCGAGTCGCGAGGGAAACTGAATGTTGAAGTGCTTGGAAATGCGACAGTTAATATGTACGCGTTAAAATGTACGTAAGCTCTGTAACGGATAAGATTATCGAACTTGAAGGCACTCGCGTGAAATGTGGAAAGGAACGAAATCATTGCGGCGGAGCAGCCTAACCGATCACGCGATGCTGAGGACACGGTCAACCGACATATTACGAAGCTGAAGTTCGGAGGAAAAATGATGCACTTATAAATCTTCTTCTTCGCAAGTAACTTATAAATCATTATTAATCGATCCAAAACGAAAGGAGGCGCACTCGGCGGCCGTATTGCGAGATCGGTAAAGAAAAGTGCATTCGTCGCGGGATTTGCATCGGCACGCATCAGCGCGTGATAGAAAAAACGTGATAATTTATGAATCCCCTCGGTGCGCTCATCGACATAGATACCGGGTGAAAGAGACTCGAGTCACGAGGAATTTAACAGACCTAATTAGCGCGCTCTCAGTTTCCGAGCGTGCATAATGAATCCCAGGTGAATTCCATGTTGCCGCGATTACGAAAGCAACCCGAACTCAGGGTCACCGATGAAGTAACGTCGTCGATGCACCGAGAGATTCAGGGTCGGTAGCGCGCTGATCCCGATTCGTTTCGATGCGCCATGCTGACGCAAAACGTGGCAAGCCTGGAGCACATTTCGCGCAATTTGGAAATTTTTTTAAACAACTAGGACTAGACTGAACAACAGAATTTTTTTGGAGTCCAAATACTTCGAATTCTAGGAGACAATATTTAAATATTGTATTATTCGTAAAATGCAAAAAAGCATATGGAATGGAATAATTCAAGGTCGGAGGAAATGTTTAATTTTCGAGTTAAGAGTCTTAGTTCGTTGAACGGGGATCTTGATATGTTGAAAACCCGCTTTAAGATACCGCGAAAGAAGAAAAATCAATTTTTTCAAGGCTCCAAGTCCCCATAAGCGAGCGCACGCTTACTATAATCTAGCGCGTGCACGCCGGAAGGGAGCAAAAACTGCGAGAACGCTTTTAGAAGAGGAACAGAGAGAAATGACGAGAGAAAGAGAGACCGTAGCGAAACGCCGTTTGTTCGGTTCTTTTCAATCGCCGGGCGTGGTGGCAGCGTTAATGGGACACGCGCAGCCATTCACGCGTGAATTATGAAAATTGACTATACAGGGGAGCAGTTTGCTGAGCGACAGCCCCGTGAACAGGGTCCAGGGCTCGGTCATGGAGATATTTGCCGAGAACGGAGCAGAATTCCCATGAAATTCACAAAGGCGACTCGCTAACCCGAAAATCCCAATTTTTTTCGCGGAGGGAGCGTCAATCGTCAGCTAGTCTCTTTTTATCGCCACCGTTTGATTCTTTAGGGGAAAGTTCGTGATTTCTTATTTTTCTGTAATGGATGCTGTGGAGAAAGTGTTTGGGAGAGGAAATTCGAATTGTTACACTTATTCGAGTGTAGTTTTTCGATAGTACATTGAAAATTAAAGGAATGTTTGCAACGTTTGTCTTCCTCGTCTGCGTTATCCTGGCGAAACGCCGTCACTATGTCATAAAACTGTGATCTCGTGCAATCACGCTAGCGATATGACCCACTTCCGGCCCACCATGAAGTACAAATCGTGGGTACGTTCGACAACTGTATAATTATTACATCTTCGTTCAAGTTCGTCTGGAATTAACCAAAGAAAAACTAGGCGAAATGAATTTTGACTTGACCACCCTTTCCTGCAATTGTTGCAGAACTGTTTCGTATGAAATTTTTTCGAAAATACAGCACGAAAATAAAAGTAGATTGAATGCAACATAGACGCGATAAAACAAGGAAGCAATACATCAAATATTTATCGGCACTTCATCCGAAACTTTTTCTTGGGAAAAGTGCAAGGGGTCGAAACAGCAAGCAAGCAAAAGTTCAGCAAGCTCGCATGAAAGAAAAATAAGTTTACAGGTTTCAGAATGCGAGGGAACGTGCCCAATCGACCGATGGCGAAAGATATATCAAAGAAGAGGCAAGTTGGCAGAAGAATGGCACTCGAGTTCTCTATCCCTTTATCTCCTCTGTAGGCAAGGTGCTGAATTTCTGATATAGTAAGACTCTTTTACGATCAAAGATACACACGTGGTGTGAAAGAGGTAAGGCTTGATCTATTTTTCCCTCGCTTCCATCCATTTCTCGCGCGCTCTTCAATAACAAGTGTTGGGAATTCTGTGTTACATCAGAAACTGCTGCAAACTTGATATTGTCCTTTAAAAAGAAGCGTAATTCCATTATTTATTCAACACTTCAAATAAAAATTAATTTATTGCTAACAAGTGTTAGGAATTCCGTGTTACATCAGCAATTGCTTTATATTATCCTTTAAAACAAAATTTGTACTTCCATTTAACTCATTAATTCAACGCTACGAATAACAATTCATTAATCACTGTAATAAAGACAGTAAAGCAGGAAGGCTCAACATAAAAATCCGTAAACAGCGGGATTAAGAGCTAATTTTATACGAGGCGGAATCACTTAGCTTTACTGCGAAGACAAAGCACGAGGCTCGTAAGAGCTTTCCGAATCGGCATCGAATAAACCAGCAATCTTAATCGAGCGAGGTTTGTCGGAACGATTGTCTGCCCTCTTGGTCACCGAACAGCGAACCCAATTAGTTCGATTCGTTTCCTCCGGGAAAAGGGAGCGACGGTGAAAAAAAAAACAAATACACCGGGATTTTTGTGCGACACCGGTGCCATTAAATTTTGTGGAAATTTTCACTCCGCTTGGAGCGAGCCGTAAATTTCCCCGTAACGAATCGCCCCGATCGGATGATGGTCGTCTCCGATCCTGCACAACTAAAATACTCGTTTTTATTGCCACAATTCTCCGTCCGCGTGGTCTCTGTCTAGCGTTTAAACAGCCGTAAATTTGTTGCTCGGCCGTTGATGACTTTGTCATTAATGATCTTGCACGTGACCACACTTTATCACGTCACGGCCACTTTAATCTTCGATGCCGACTATGTTTCATCGGCGCTGCGATTTTTTTCCGACCAAGACATCGTTAATCCCGACGGAACTTTCTAATATTTTCGAGAGACACACGTTCGTTTCAAATTAAATGTTCCGTTGCAAAATTTTTAAATGTTTCAAATAAATATTGTAGGGATAGATTAAAGTACACGATAATTATATGCGTTTAATATTATAGTGACCGTGAGAGCTCTGTGAAGGTCACTTCTAAAATTTCATACGCTTTATATTTATATTTTTGTACATGGACCACACTACAGTGGCTTTTTTATTATATTACTACGAGTTTAATAACGTGTTTATTTTCGTACGTTATATAATAATAATAAAACGATATTTTCTCCAAATTTTCAAACTTTGGGCTCAACGCGCAACCAGAAGGCATCCTTGCACAACTTTGGGATTTTGATCATTAGGTTCGTCGAACCACAATTTTTCTCGTGTGGGGAGATTTTTATTTAGAATAAAATGTTTCTTGGGTGACCTGTGTATGTTAACGAAGAGCGGCCTACCCGAATAAAATGCTTTACGCGAAATTAATGTCACGCAGAGAGTCCCATAGAATGCACGCAGCAGTTCCAAGGCCGGAAGACAAGAAAAGAAACCGTTCCCATCGCGAAACGCGATTCCGTACGATACCGGTCATGCTTTACCAAGTTCCTTTCTTTTTTGATTTTTCGTTTGGTACACGACAGAGAACCACCGACGGGAACTTCCCGCGTGCGTCACGTGCAATTAGGTCCGGTTCCTGGCAAAGGTGTACGAGCGAGAGAATTGATTACCCAGCAATACGTATGTATCTCGTTTAATTTCGAGTCCACCTTGAAGTCTCTGCAGGCAGGAAAGATCCACGGCGCTTGGATACTTTTATTCCGGTCGGGTAAGGTCGACCACACCGGCAGTCCCGGATGCTTCGATAAGCCTCGTCTTACATCGAAAGGAAACATTTTCGATTTCTTACAGACTCTGTCTTTCGCATGTAACAGATTTTCTTTAGAACGATTTAGATTTTCTATTGAAAATGCCCTCAAGTTGAATCTGAACGAAGAGATCGTCAGGAACGTCCTCCTCTTCTTTGAATCCATCGATCTACAGTGACTCCCATTGCTTTTCGAACGATCACAAAAGAACGATGACTTTTCTAACGTTGGAGCACACGATTCAAACATTTTTGAGAAGCTAGAGCAATTCGGGTCATTATTTACTTTAGGGGCCTCCTCACCGATTTTGATGACCTTGAAATATGTTATCAAGGTCAACTAGGAAAACTAAAATCGAGCGGCGATAACATGTATAGGAAAAAGTTGTTCAGAATGATGACCTTGACAACATGTTTCAAGGTCATCACAATCGGTAAGGAGGTCCCTAAAGTAAATAATTACTGCATGTTGTGAAAGGATATTTTCAAAAAATCGAAATTGATCGGAATTGTAGAAAAAATATTGGCTTCGCAACTTTTTAATGTGGACCTATATTGAAAATTTCGGATCTACGTTTTCTTTCGTCGTCCAAAGTTTCTTTACTTTGTTATTCGTTGATACAATATTGATGTCAAGTGCAATAAATTGCATTTAAAATATTTATACATTCAACACCATATATTATAATGCTGTTAACGCGACCACTTTAAAATGCGCTGCAAATAAATAATAATGCATGTGAAACTTGTGGAAAACAATGAATAATTTTTTTCCAGTTGTGGGAGGTTCCCCCTTCGAAGTTACGCCAATGGGTCGATCGAGGGGAATTTGGATGCACCATGGTCAAGGTAAGAGGGTCAGCAAGGTGCATGTGCACGAAAATAAACAAAGCCGACGTACGCCACCGTTCCTGGGCAACGGGGCCCATTGTGCTGGCAGCTCAGGTGAATCACAGGCCGAATGTGTATTTTTAAACTGTTTGAACCCTTCGCCTCTGCCTTTTTAAGCTGTTTGGGATCCCGACTTTTTACGTTGTTCCTGCTACGAAGGGACAACGTGTTTTCTACCCGGCGTGAAAGATTAACTACACGCAGCGCCGGCTCCGATTTCGGAACTCCGTATATTTATTAGGCCGTTCGGAAAGTCATTTCGTTTTCTCCATGGAAAATCAAAACCAATTATTTACGATCTTCCTCGATTTTTAACCCCGAAATCGATAAAATCGCGATGCTTATTCTTTTATTCTTCGACACAATCAAGCAATGATTTGTTCGATTAACCCATTGCCGTATCTTGACGAGTCAGACTCGCGATGAAGATTTCAACAAATTCCAACGACTATGAACGTTACGTCTTTCTTTTGCGAAGAAACGAAATTTACAGTCCATATATAAGCATTAAAATGAATATATCCATACAAAACATATAAATTGTCTTTTCTCTTCTACTGCGACTGCAAAGAAAGTGTTACGGTAAGGGGTTCAGAGGACCGTGAAAATTTTTCGAAAATTTAAACATCTCGAAAGAAAAGTTTGACTACAGTCTACTAATCACAATCGATCTCTACACTTTCTACAGGAAGTTAGAACGAAGCCGTCCTCATTCGGAATCCTAAAAACTGCCAGTAACGTCGGAACGAGAAAAAGGAAAACGTTCGAGCGTTTCACTATTTTTGCGGGAGACGGTGTGCTTGGTGTGATATTTTATATAAGCTCGCACACAAGCGAGCGTAAGTCAACGTGCGTGAATTAATGAAAACGTAGAAGACGGAAATATCGGCGGAGAACACGAGGAACACGTGTGGCGGGGAATCTAACAAATGCCCTTGAAGAATAAACGGGACACATCACGTGTGTGATAGTCCAGCCTATTAAAACGAATTGTTAGGAGAGATCAAAGTTGTTCGGCAAATAAAATGACTGGCTGTGATCGTTTACTCTTGTCTACAGTTTATCTACGTACGTACGCCAGCACGCTGTGACATATGTTCTGCGTGGATGGACGTGTCCATTGATTCTCTGCCGAGTCGAATATTGCGAGCAACGGGAAGGAACCGTTTACGCTTCGCCAATATGCACGCTTTTGACGGGAGATTCATAAATCATGGTCCTTTAACGACCACTGGAACAAGACTCGCTTGATCACCTTCGGTGAATCTGTGCTGCGAGCTCAGGTTATTCCAATTTTAAACAATAACCTGTACTCGGTCCTTTTTCTACACGAATTTAATGCGACACAGAAAAAGTAGCAAGAAAACAGATTTTTATTTAATTAATTTATTTTCGTGTTAAAAAAATGCTACAGTATTAAAATCGATAGAATTTAGTACAATTTGTATTTATTTCGGATCTGCACAGGCTATTCCCACTGAAAATAGAATTGTAAAACATTTCACGTTCTTTCAACTTTCGAATGAACTAATAATTCAGACTCAAAAATAGGATTGTCTAGAATTGTTGTGTGTTCTTCAGGCTTGCAAAGATTGGATTACAGAGGATTAAATGACAAAGGCACACGAGATCCAGTTGACGATGCTGATGAAGATGGGGAACAGCTTTACTATCCGATATTCAGGCACGTTTTTCGTGAACGACCGGAACGGCTTCTGAAAAAATGTTTCTTTAATACATTGGACGCGGCCGGTGATTTATTAAAGCATCGCCGCTTCTCAAAGACCAGTATAAATTCGTTTTTCTTGCGTTAAATACTTTTTGGCCGTCCGTCATCGCTGTATCCGCGCATATAAATGGCGTCGATTTTTCTCCGACAAAGAACGCCGTTGAATATTAAAGATACTCGCGCGGTTTAAAAGGTTCCCTTTTCTGAGACTATCCAACACACGAGCCGTGTACACGTTGCTCTTCACACGTGAATTTCACGTATAAATCTTTCTAATGCTCGGAGCTCACCCTACTTCTTCGGCTGAATTTATTGCGGAACGAGGAGCATCTGCTGCGGCTTGAAAGAAATCCATAAATCGTATAGTTTTGCACGTCCGACGATAACGAGTTGAGCCGAGATAAGCCGAAATAACTCCGGAACCGTTCGATTACATTCAAATAAATCAACAGGCCCGCCACCACTTGCGTTTATTCTACTCGCCTGCTCCTCGAGAGATCCATCGAAAAAACTCTTATAAATAGACTGCGGGTTTAATGCATTTATAACGAAAAGTAATTGGTCAGAACTGTGTGGAAAGACAGACGAAGTTTTACTGTTAGATTATTTGCAACCTTTCAAGATAAGTAAGCGAAAATATAGTTTTACCAACCTTCTGTTTTTTACAATTGACTTGGACAATTTTTATTTTCTATAGAAATCCCCAATGTATCCAAAGAAAACAACAAAAATTTTAGAACCTTAAGACATGCAATGCCTTTTTACATCGCTAGACGTCGAATCTGCAACAAACTGGAGTGAAATGAAAATTCATTTGCTTCCTCAATACGTTTGGTAGGTTGAAAATAAAATAACAATATTTTTAAATTCTTCTAATCTGTTTACCGTTTTAAATCACGCCTACTCGTTTCTGTCAGAAATGCATAGAATCTGTCTAGTAATCAGGAATCAAGTGAATTTATCTCGTAAACGCATAAACTCCGCTGTCAATTGATCACTGTAACCGTAAAATACGTAGCAGTGGAAAGGGTTGATCCGCTAAATAAATCCAAGCTCTTCCAGGCGTATCAAAAGCGTAACCAGACGGCCGGGAAGAGAAGATCCACTTTATCACAGTGTACACGTACACCTGTGCCCCGACTTCCGATAATATTTTGCTTATCGCCGTTGTGGGGTCGAACTTGAGTTATCTAGCATCGGGAGTACCATAAAACACTGCGATGTATTTACGATACACATCGTAGACACGCTCGAGCCCTGGGTGGCTTCACGGCCAGGTTCTTGATAACACAGGGGGATGAGGTCGAAAATAAGGCTGAGGCGTAGGTGGCTTCTGTTTGGTTTCAATGTCGGCGATTGGGGGTACCCTCTCTCTCCATCAATGTCCGCGAATCCTAAATATTATTTCGACCGGTATGAGCTTTTTCCTGTCCGGTAACGTTGCCTCGCGCCGCAGTCCGGTAATGCGCCCAACAGTCTGGAAAGTTTTGGCCCCGGGCCAAAATACACCACCGGAGAGGGCGCTTTCAGTTTCTACAGGCCAGAATCTTTTCTGGGGGTCGTGCGGCGGCGGCGATGATCGAGCTTTCATCGAGTGTTCCACCACAGCCGCTCTCTTTCTCTCTCTCTTCGTGGCATCTCTGGAACGTTCGAAGCGCGACAGCTTTTAAAGCTCGACCGTTTTATGCTTTCGGAACGAACACGCTCGAGGTTTCTTCCAGGCCTGTTTCCGACGTTTTTATTCTTTGTCCGATTCAAAGACGGTGGGGACGAACGAACCCCTTTCACAGTGTAAATACTGGAGATGCGTTCAACGATGTGATTATCGATAAGATATCGATAAAGTATATTTATCGATACATGCAATTGTTATCGATATATCGATAATATATTCTAGGTATAAATGTCAATATAGACTACTCTTTTAGCTCTCATTTTTGTCCATAAACGTGAATGGCGACGGTATTTCTATCTGTACCGATTCAACATGGCAGCTGCCATAAAATGTTTGTCAGTCCTAGGACAGCAATTCCAAGTGAATATTTTCAAAAATAGAAGAGACTGTCAGTTGACAGTACTAGATTGTATAATAAATGAAAATATTCATAGCCGAAAATGTAGTAGGCTGCGGATCTTTGTGCAAAATAAAAATAGTCTGCATCGATTGCAAGAGATAAAAACTAAATTGCTGTTGACATCGTTGTGTTAGTAATGTGCTGTTAATATTGCTGTAATATCGTTGTCAAATGAATTGTTCTGGGTATAATTATTAGGCTCTTGGGTATAAACGACATCGACTTTTATTATGAAAAAAATTCACAACCACAAATTACATTTAAACGGAAAGTTGTATTTACCATATCGCATTTTGAAAACGGCCTTCAATGAAATGGTGCTCGCACATCATTACACAATTATACCAGCCAATTACAATCAATTTCAAAAGCTGATTTGTTTCGGTAGTCATCGGTCAGTTCTTAGAACGCAGTTAATTGCTTGTTTACAGCTTCGCATTTGCCGTTACAAAACAATTGCTTAGCGAGAGTTACATTATTCACAGTTGTCATGACTTGCGGTGCTCGAGCGAATCTCGATTTAGACGATCCACGCGAAACAGTAAACAAGATACTGCAATTATTACAACAAAGTCGATCGAGCGAAGGTAACCATGCCTCCATTCATTAAGAGTTCAACTGAATTTTATCAGTGACGGTTAATTCATTCGTTTCGATACGGATAGAACAATTATTTTATTAACAAGTAGCAAACACCGCTGCTCGCTTCCCACCACATTCCACTTAACGCGGCATGCTAATTACCTCGCATCTCCCGCGAATTATTAATTACCCAGCACTCGACGAAAATGCCCCTCGTTACCAGCCGCTGTTCTCGACGGGGTTATTACGCATAATTGAACAATTAACACGCGAACATCGAGACACGATAAGGAGGCGGCCACACACGAAAATTCGGAGCGTCTCAGCGTAAACGTTCTTCTGTTTTCGTCACGAAGAAACAAGTAAACTCCTAAAACAAGCGATAAATTTTTTGGGTTTCGATTTTCTCGAGAAGTTAGTTTACTACGTGATGTGAAAAGAAATTTTTTCAAAAATTGCAATTGGTCGAAACTGTAGAGAAAATTCTAAAAGTTGCGTTTCACAAACTTTTTAATGTGTGGGCCTATATATTGAAAATCGGTTTTACCATTTCGTGGATATGAAATTGATATAAGACCTCGTACATAAATGTTTAGTAATTGTAAACAATATTTTGAATAATGGTAGTGCAAGTATGTTCTAAGGGACCGTGGAAAAGTGTCGATGATTACGCTCGCCGCGCAACACTGTGCAACCGCAACACTCATCGTTGCACGCGAATTATTGCCGACTCGAGGAAAACAAAGAGACGATGCACAGGACTGCGTTGCTGCAACTGTGACGAACAATCACAATGAACATTTAACGGAACCGCGTACAACATTTTTCGAATTAATATTCAAACATTCTCTACCCGAAGTGCAACAAACAGAACTAAGAATCTTTACGAAACAATCTAAACTACAATTTTTTATCATTCGACACACTTTCGAAAGAAACATTCCACGATAATTACACAAACTCAAGAACATCAGCTCCGATATTAATTCAAAATGGCGACGGTAACGGAACTCAAAGTGATTCAAATGTCCAAGATTATATCACTAAAAGAACTGTATGAATCGGAAAATTATTAGGTTAGATTACAGACGCGCTAAATGCACATCTTACATGCACACATGTGGCTAAATAACTTTTTCATACCGTATTATCAGCGACGAGCAACTGTGTTTTATTTGCGATTCATCCTGTAACAGTTTTACACTTTTTCTTCGCGTGTAGAAAGATAATGATGTTAATGGTACCTTGATAATGTTGTAAAAAAAGTAATACACACGTGTATTGTAACCGGGTATCACATAGAGCGTAGAACATCACGCTCTACTTTTCGATTTGTAACCGTGCAACACTTGTTGCAAAACGTTTCGAATAAAAGAGTGTATCGTTATGTGTACCAGACATGAAATTCTTCGTGCGGAAATGCTTCCAGGAAATTTCGAACTTGAATTTCGTTTATCGTTAAATCATTGTGATTAAATAATCATTCTAAAATAGAAGAAATATTACATGTACATTGTACTTATTACTTGTCCGTATTAATTCATAATAATTAGACTGTGTGTTTTATGCATTTGAAACAGTAAAAGATTAGAAAAATTTCAGAATACTGCAATGCATTCAGCAATAAAATCAATGTTCACTTTACTCCTGCTTCCCACAATCAATGCAGAACATTTTTATTTTGCATATAGATCCGTCTAATAACAATACAAATGTACACGAAATCATATAAAATGAACAGGGTGTGAATGAACTAAAACATTTCATTCCTCGATGAGAAATTGCATTTTTAATAAATCGATGTCACGAACACTTTTCTGTTTCGTACATAAAAGACCGACAAGAGACGATCAGAATATCGATCGAGTTCTGATCGAGGATTCGTAAATGTAACAACGCCGATTTATTAATTGGCAATCGACCGATATAGAAGCCGACGTCGAAATCTCTGGTACGTGAGAGAAGATCATCTCACGCGTCTAGGAGGGTTAACAGCCGGGTCAATTCGTCAACTAAACCAGTTAGTCGGGCGAACAGATGCGATCGTTTGAACTGATAGTCCGTTTAACTGAATTATCTAAGATCGATCGAGAGAGAGGGGGAGAATCAGCCTGTACCTTTCCAGAAACAAATCTGGAAGATTCCCTCGGGAAACGAGCCGGGCCCCGATCCCTATCAAAGAGGCTCAAGCTCGGAGTTCGATTCCCGGGCAAACAGAGGAAGCTAATTACCTCGATTCAGGATCACGCTTCGCGAGCTCTTCGCGAAGATTAAAATCGTCGTTCGACCGACCACTTTAATTAAGACAAAGTAATGGGAATTGTACGAAATTTCATCGGGATCGCTTTGTGTAACGTCGCGTTTTAATTGATCACGGAGGCTTGCGTCTCGCAGTGGTCTGGATCGAGAACTTCGGTGAGTATCAATATCTGATCGATGAACATTGCTTCCTAAATGTCCATGGATCTCGGAAACGAAGCAATTAGTACAATTTGATAAATATTATAGCTGTAAACACTGAAAGTTGGATATCTTTCACGACAAGAATTGCTTCTCTTTAACGCGACGCCCCGACGATCCTGTATAATATTTTCTCTTGCTTTTCCTTTTAAGTTGAAAAGCAGACTTTTGTGATCAAACATCATATCTTCTATTATCGACTAGCTGACCCGACAGACGTTGTCCTGTCCAAATTTTAATAAATTTGTTCGTGATCGTTATAGAAATCGTGATAGAAAATACACTTTCATTTTTTTCGAATTTTCTATTTTTTCGGGCAACTTTTCCAATTTTTATGTCCCTAAAAATCTTATTTGAACTATGACAAACTTTTTTTTTAAAATTAGCCAAATCGGTTCAGCCGTTCTCAAGTGATGCGCTTACAGTAAGAAAAATTTGCCAAGTTCTTTCCAAATGCCAATGCAAAAAACAATTATCTGTAGTTAGAAATTACTGTTTTTAAATATTTTTAGTGAAAATTTTATTGCAATATCTCTAGTGGTTTAAAAGTTACAAGTAGATAAATCGAGGAGGAGCAAACGCGAGCAAAACGAAGGATTTTGATGTTGGAGGTAGTCGGACTCGCAATTAGTTAATTTTATTTACTTTTCAAGATGAAGCTTAGAACAGGCATTGGAGAATTGTGGACCACCGTAGCGAGACGTCGCCTTCTCGCCGTTTGTCGGCGTTTCATGCTGTGAGGTTCTTCAAGGTCGCGGAAAAGTCGAGCTCCTTCACCAAGTGAAGGTAGCCTTTCGGTCCCCGCTTGGCTAATCGAACGAGACAATGCTTCGCTACGACTGAACCTCCTCCTTCTCGAGAGATCTCGCGTATTTTGTCGACAGAGAGAAAGAAAGAGAGAAAACCGTCTGCGAGTTTAGCGCATAATCTCGTCGAAACACTTGAAAACTTGACTCGAACGGTTCCCGCGCGGAATAGAATCTGCTAACTGTTCGCAGAAACAGCCGCCGCCGCGGCGTCCGCCTGCTGGACGTCGAGTTTCAGTTTTAACTGCACTTGCAACGCGATTGAGAGTTCAACTCTTGAGTGCGCTTACGAAACGGACTACTAAAATCCAGTGACTCGCGCAGTATATTTAATATTCGTATTTTCCGTTGGTAACAACGTTCATTGAATTTTTGTAGAAAATTGATAAGTCACACAGGGATATCCCTGCAATTAGAGTGTCGCGTAATCTCTGGGTCGTCTTTCGCGAAGCGCGCTAATTCGACAGATTGCCAGTGTCAACAGGAGTTTAGGGGGTCAGACACGAGCAATCACTTAGATTTTAAGAATCCAACATTTACTTTTCGATTCTTCCTCGCCGTCACGTGACACACGATCGTCGGAGCTCGTCGCACGGGTTGTGAAACAGTGTCAGTGACCGACAGCCTAAGGCCACCAGACCGCTTTGCACCAACCATCGGCTCAAAGTCATTCAAGCATCATCCGCACTAAAAAAGGTCTTCGGTCTGATGAACGAAGACCTCTCCTGTCAAATCTCCGGTCCAGTTTCGGCGATGTTTTGCAACAATGATCTGCATCCGTGTATAACAAAATCAATAAAAGTCTCTTTGGATTCCTCAAGATCAGACCTCAAGTTTGCTCTATTATCTTCGATTCTCATCTCTGATCTTAATCTTCGATTAACATTTCCGTAACCTCTGTGACACGTGCGACCCGCATGAAACAATATTTTCCGACCGTGTATATTAAAAACAATGAAATTTTCTCTAGATCCTTCGATCTTCGTCTTCGATCTCAGTCTTCAGTTAACATTCTCGTAACCTTCGATAATAATGAAAACAATAAAACTGTTTCCTTCGACTCCTCAAGATCAGACCTTGAGCTTGACGCATTATCTTCGATCTTCATCTTCGACTAGCATTCTCGTAACCTTTGCGACACGTGCGTTCCGTATGAAAAAAATCGATGCGATTTTATCGTTGATCGGACAGCGCTCGTTGTAACGCCCCATATAAATGTCACAAGTGTGTACGCGTGTTCCAAGATCACACGACCATGGTGGTCGGCTGGAGCTGTGGTAATCCGTTACGTAGGCTCTGTGTAACGCAACGCAGACCTAGTAGACTGATCCACGGATCGATTGATCGCGAACAAGTCCGAAGTGCGTTTGGTAGCCGCGGTCGCTGGCCCTGAGAAAGCCTCATCCCTCTTCGAGATCGAGTTCGATGTGGTTTGACACTGACCCACACACTGGTTGGCCCACTTACGTGACTCCGTGGCAACATCGTAACCGGCGTTGCCAATAATTACAGGTTCGCCGGGTTTCCTCCGCTGGCGCGATTTAATTTCTGCCTTGTACGTTCACGGTTCTCGTTCCCCGCCTCGTCTTACGCCAATGATCTCGATGTCTGATTAATTCCAATTTCACTGAGTCCTGCTACTGTAACTCGAACTGTGTGTTCTTATTACTTCTCAAAAGATAAGTATACAATCAGGACCGGCCAACTGGGGGGTGCGGCGAATGCTATGCACCGGGGCCCCGCGACTGAGAGGGCCTCAACACGATCAAGAACTAAAATAATGTACTCCTGCAACAGAAAAATTTAGGGCCCCAAATGGTTTCTTGCACCCAGGCCCCTTTATAAAGAAGGCCGACACTGTATACAATACTTAAAAAGTTTGAAACATGTCGCAGACAACATTGCTAGAAAATTTTTAGATATTTTCCATTCGTCAACTGTTTATTTCCGCTTCTTATTCCGTGCATTTACACTCCACACAAAAATTGTTGAGTCGTTTAAAATAAGTTCAGCGTATTCTTTGAATCCTGGGTACCAAGCGTATCAAGTTTGGGATTAGCAATTTAGGATATAAACCAAAGATGATCGTGTAGTAGGAGCGTCAAAGTAGGGGGACGCCCTTAAGCGTTTTTTTATTGAGGATAATTCGGCTTTACGATGGGAAACTTTTCCCGGGACGGGTAATTGAAACCCGTCGACAAAAATAAAAATGCTACTGTAATTAATACAGTTACACTACTGTCATTTCTACTGATTTATGTATAAAAATGATCTCCACAGCTCGAAAAAGAAATGCGTACACTGTGCTTGTATCTTTACGCATTTATCTCTATTTTCACAAATTACACAACCATGCCAGAAAGAAACGTTCGAACAATTTCTCTAAATAAAATTCTACTCTAGCACATTGTACAAACGGAAATTCGAAAACGATGGTATCGTTGAAACGTTTAAAGGCCCGTTCAGTAAAGTGTTAATTAGCCTAGCAGCACTTTAGAAAAGCGAGCGTGAGAATTTTCAAGCGGATTCCGCACCTGCGGTGCAGATCCAGCTAATGCCCGGCGGATACCTCGAAAAGGGTACATAAAACGGAGAAAAATAACTCTGTTGTTAATCATAGTTCCATATGGTCGAGCGAGGCTGACGTGTGCGTGCACACCCCTGTAATTGAAGATCGTCTAATTGATTCAGGCTGGTAACGAATATGGAATGAAAACGTGCCGGATGACTTGGCTGGAACAGTGACCAAGTCAGGCATGGGAACACGGTGAATTCTATCAATGCTCGGTCGTCTGTAAAGTCTGCGAAGCTCGGTCGAACCCGTGCCAGAAAGAAAGGATTTACTCGCTCTGGCGGACTTATCAGTCAATTGGCTGAGTGCTTGGGGAGCGTAACGGACGAATATCACTCTAAGTCCGATTATAAGTCGATATTCGTCGTAGCAGCCATCTATCTTCCGTTCGCGAAAGATGCTCCATCTACTTCGTCCCATTTAGAGGTGCACAATCGTATCGCGAGTAAACTGGTTCAATTAATGTCTAATAGATCCTTACAATCTCTTCTACTTTCGATCAATTCTATTTCATAAACTCTGACCTTTTGCGCCTTCTAAATTATTATTACAGGCACTGAAAAAAATTCTTAGCTGTCGGAACTTTATGCTGCAGAATAATGCAAATTGCGCCTTTTAAACGTAGAAATAGGAAATTTGGGGGCAGCTGTGGACTAGATTGATATTTTATCTAGTCTTTTGACTACCGAGGAGACCCATATTTGAGAAATGAGAAGGCTCATCCAGCACCCTTGCAAACCTGGGAACGAGTCTGATTTGAGTACCCCCCTGTAAAGGTGCACGAATATTTTCTACACCCACTGTAAATATAGAAAATAAAATCATCATTTTATAACTCTTCTGGAAGATCTCAAACAATAAAAACAGACTTCAAACAGACAGACCATGTGAATATATCTGTCCATTTAAATACTAGTTTTCGACGATTGTACAATTCTCAACAGCAGATCCTAGACATAATTTCGACCTCCCAACTGAAATAGTATAAGAACGTACAATTTCTCAACTGACACTTGTTCCCTTACAGAAATGACAAGATGACAAGATTTCTTATGAATTATTTTATTATATCAATAATTGTAAAGTAAAAAATCTCGAATCGGTCATTTTTACCGGTGGTGGTAGGTTTAGCGTTAAAAAAAGAATTGCGTTCAACACCTTATTGCAAATCGTAATAATAGTTGGAACAGCTAGGTTTGCGCCTCTATTGCAATTGTCTCCGGCAATGAAACGCGCAGCCAGGTAAGCGACCACTGAAAGCAAAGATCGTTGAAATCCTTGAGAACTGGTATCGGCGATGAAAGGATAGAATGCTTGACAAAAGAACAACGATGGGTGGGGGAGTTCAACACAATAATTAGTGAAACACCTTTGCCGGCCAAGTAACGCAGCCATTTACATTGTTTTCTATTTTCCCGTTAGCCATTGATGTGCAAGCGACGACGGCCGTCGTGTCTCGATGAACGATTGTTACAATATCGATGGTCCGAATCAAATGAATTTTAATCGTACCGAGAAGAATGATCGGCATAATGATGCATGTATGTATTCCAGTTCAAAAGGAGTTCAGACCGCAGCTCTCACTATTGAAACGGATCACGTTGAATACACGTTGATTCTCACTTCACAAATTTAATTCTCGATGAGCGTGTGCTCATTTCTGAATATTTGGAGTAATTGGATTATTCCATTTAAATTATAAAGAGCAAGTGGAAAGAATTACATCAAATAATCCCAAGAATCGCATACTTTAATAAAGTACAATATACTTTGGACACCCTGTATATTTAACCCTTCGCAGTCGGAGCTATTTTAACTCGAAAATGAAATATTTCCTCCGGAACTAAAATAATTTCATTCTTTGTATAAATATAAAATTAATACAATATCTCATAGAACACTTAACGTCTACACTGATTACCAAAAAAACGAGTAGACCTTTCTAAAATTCTATATAAATTTGCGAAGATACCTCTAACCCTTAGACTTGGATAGTCGCCGCTAAAAATTGATGTATCATCATTCAAAAGATTGTTTACATTATTAAATATATTAGTATCTAATCAATGACTGAACGTTTAATTGTCGATCAAAGATTAGGATTCGCAGAACGTGTGCGTCCCGGAGCAGGTAGAGGTGTCGATCATGAAGCAATCTCGTAGCTTTCTTCGAGAGTCTAGACGCGGTTCGAAACTGTTCCGGTGCGGTGGAAGCGATAGTTGCTCACTGACAAGAATGCCTTATGAAGCAGACGAACGGACATCCTGGCGGTTACGTAAGTTCGCCCCCCGGATGGGCAGCAACGAACAACCTAATCTCTCCTATCCCGTGTTCGCCTGTCGTTTCACGGTGTTCTTTCTCCTCGTCGTTTTCGGTCCTGGGAACTCACCTTTCTCCGAAGCTCGACGGTGTGAGATGGCTCTTAAACGAGGTCACAGTCGTCCGTGCGTGCCAAACTCACTGGTCAAAATTCGAGACACCCACACGCGACGCGAGGCATTTGCACAACCGTGGCCGAGAGGATGGTCCTTGAACGTGAAATCGTTTCGTAGACGACGACGATCGCGAAACAAACCTACCAGGGTTACGTCGCGACTCTGCATATTGTCAAGTTCGCCTCTGCCTGTTGACCCGCATGCGTGAAACATTTTTCACGTCGCCAAGGATCATTGTTTTCGCAACACAATAAGTCCTCGACTTACTCATAGACACCGCAGATTTTGAAAAGCGGAATCAGAACATCAATTCCGAACTATGAAACGCGAGCTTTGTCGGTACACGTTGTGTAGTAGGCATACAGGGTGCCACGAATTTAAATGGCAAAACTTCAGGAGCGTGTAGGGGATCGAAAAACTAAGACAAAAAGTCTTTTAAAGATGCAGTGGGTTAAAATGGAATAACTTTTTTATCATTGTACCCAACGACCTGATTTTTTATCAACAATTAGAAGTATGATTTTACATGCAACCTTGTAAATTATAATTTTGGGCAAATCCGATCATTTAATAAACCAATGCTTCTAATTGTTAATAAAAAATCAGGTCGTTTGGTGCAACTAAAAAAAAAGTTATTCTATTTTAGAAGGTGTACGAAATAAAGACGCTTCCCCATTAGAAGTTATTCAATAAATTTCTTTATTCGAGCAAGTATTATTATAAGAATTGTGAAAATTCTACATAAATGCAGTCTCGTAATTTTTATGAAACAATATATAAACGACACATTTTGTACCCGGTACGGTTAGTGTTAATAACCTTTCAGCGGTGGCGCTCAGGCACTATTCGACTTACGCGGAAAAGGCTGGAACGAATTAACGGCGTAAGTCGAGGACTTCACTGTATTATTTTGTGTTGTTCTTTCTCAAATAATTTCCTTAAAATTAGTAGCCCACATAAAACCGTTCAAATGAAAAGTTTCTTTGTTTCTTCGAGCCCAATCTTTTAAAACCGTCTCTGTTTTAATTCCGGGAACAAGCTGAAGAACATTCCCGCATCGTAGAAACCGTTCTTTACCATGCTGTCCGCCGTGTCCGTTAAAATACGAGATCTTTCGGTGTTACGTGACTCAAGTTGAACTCTACCCAGGTTCACTGGTTGAAATTATGAATTCTTCCTTTAATAAAACCATGGCCACGTATAATTTCTATTTATCCAAAGGATCAGTCTCCTATTCGTTTCCAAATATAATTTTGATTCAGGAATTCCGAAGAACCTTGTATCACGGAGGAAATAAAATAAAGAATACTTGCGTATAATAATACGTGTTCTGTACAAAGTAAAAATTCGTCAAGCATGCACAAAGAAGAAGTTGAAGTGCGTTATTTCAATTTCGGATTCGCCACGTTTCGACTCCAATTTTCCGACCTTGAAGGCGACGTTGCGACATTTAAAAGACTCGACGAAACGGTCTCGTCAAGCATCACACCTTTACGATGATGACATCGAAACTGTTAGGGCACAGTTTACCGTAACATTAAACTGTCGCGCCGCTTCCTGCGACTGGCTTCACGGTTTTTCTGTTCTTGGCAATACTTCACCGACCGCCCAACATCATTTCGTTCCAACAATCAACAACCGAGGCAAACACGCACGAGAACCTGTCGCTAGACACATGACAATCAAACTGCGTTGCTATAGAACCTCGATAATTGCACAAAGACGTGGCGAAAAATATCGTGAAGGGGCGGAGAGTACCACGCATACGAAAATCCAGTAGTTTCACAGCGTGTTCACAAAAAAAAAGTAAACAGACGCCGCGCGGATCAGCGTTACGTTGCCACGGAGCGTACAAGAATACGGAAAATTCAGTACACTATAAGCAATAGTTTTTTGCAAATATCTCGAAAACTAAATGCGACCCCCGTATATTGGAAAAGGAAAAAGTTGTTCAGAATGTGTTGCTGCATAACATATTAAAATTTCATCGAAATCGGAGTAGGCAGACCTTTTCTATATAATTACCAATATAAGTATAAAAATGAATACAAAAAAATTAGAATACTCGTCTAACGTTGGAATGGCTAAACTGAACATTCATGATCTAGTATCGGAAAATAAGATTCAGTCGTCACCACAGAAATTTGATTCCGAAGGCAGGTCACGTTTCGAACAATTCATTCATCTATCATGTTCCTACAGTTTTTGTTAGCTCTCAACGTTATTATGCTCGTAGAGACCTTTTTCGTGACCTTAGACAACGGAGACCAATGGAGGAGGGCGAGGGACTAAGCCCGTAAAGGAGTCCGCAAGGATCCGATGATTCGATTGACTCCGGGGCTGGAAATGTGAGCCCATAAAGTCCTCTCTGTAGAGCAACACCGACGCGAATGCGAAACACGTGTTGTTAATTTGTTACGGGCTGGGTTACGCAGCGACAGAGCGAGTCCCACGAGCAGCCGTCTGCTCAGCTACCGATACAAAGGAAAATCGAGAAATTCAGTTTGACGGGGAATTCGTGATCGCACTCGTAACGCAGGGTTCATGGGGCGCGGAAGACTCGGTATGCCGGAGTTCATTAATATTTATTTTTACGAAAAGTGCTCGATAATGTTCCCAGACGCGATAGAAATTCGAAAGTAATTTCGTTTTTCGTGTAGAGATGGCAGTTCTTCAATATATTATTGCCAGACTGTGGATCGTTATGCAAAATAAAAAATGTTTGCATTGCAACACTCAGGAGACAAATAAAAATTTCTTTCTTCTTTTAATTATCTTATTAACAAGAAACTTATACACTGGCGGCCTTTTTAATAGGTCCACTGTTTTAAATTCTAGTCTAGTCTAGTTATTACTTAAATCGTGGGGTTGAGGGTAATAATATGGTACACGAAAGAAAAATCGTGTGCTGTTTGAGGACAGGGTGTTTTTCAACATTTTTTCATACGGTGTAAATTTTATTTCAAACATATAGAAATGGAGAAATAGAAAAGAATAGAAAATCGGAAGAGATCGTGGAATAAAATGTCTTATTCTAAGTGGTGAAGGATGGCTTACACTTTCCCTTGAGAAAACGATATGACTTTCCGCACGACGTAACCCATTTCAAATAAAAACGAATCGAGTGGTTTAACATTACACCTTAGAGAAATGTGGTTGAGAATATGTTTAATCAAGGGAAACAAAATGAATAATCGTTTCGAATGATGCGTGTAACAATAACATCGACAAGAGGATAGCATAAAAAGAAATAGAGTGGCGCGGCAGGATTTTCGTGAATGCATTTTGGAGTTGAGCCGTCGACGAGCACTCCTCCTCGCCGAAAGCTGCTCTCCGAGTTATTTTCCCCGCACGATCAAAATTGACGAACGGCTTACACAGAAATACAGTTCGGTTCATCACGCCCGCCATTGAATAGTTAATACCTATTTTCATTTCGACGATACACGGTACTCCGCCGGCATTTTATTCGGCCCCGCCGGACCGTGGCAAAATCCCGTGGAACGATCCGAGACTAAAATCCCGTATCGGGGGCTACGATTGGTCGGCACTTGATTGAATTGGCAGTCAGTACAGGGCATTAGGTTTACCATCCAAAGGATTGAATTTCTGTCACAATTATCGACCCCTCCCACACCCTTTCGTTCGTTTGTATATTGTACACCTACAGGATCGTCCCTTCAATCCGGAACAGAGTCTAAGCGCAGCTGCGGCCTTTCGTATCGGGAATAAATCTAAACACACAAATTTCAATTCCCCTACAGCATTCCCTCGAATCACTCATAATCGGTAGAAAAATATTTTCTTTATTCTTGTTTTTATATATTTATTTAATTATAAAGGTCGCATCAACATCAAGGTCGTTAGCGACCACAAGGATTATGACATTCGATTACAATATTATAACTCTATACTTAGAAATATTTATAGGTATATTGTGGGGAAATTAATTTGCAGTTGTTATTTACAAGATTACGGAGTGTGGAAAATTTTGGTGGATTTCAGCATTTTTAAGACTTGGACTATGTTGTTACCAATATTCAAACAATCACTCAAATTGTTAGGGATAGCCAAGCGTCTTCTTTGGAAGGAGAAAAGGGGGCATTGCAGAATGAAGTGTTCGACTGAGAGTGGAGTGTTACATCGAGTACAAACGAGTACATTACTGTGTTAAAAATTTCAAGATACACGGTTCAGCAAGAATATTTAGACGTACAATCGAATTCTATGTGTATATGAGTGACTTACTACGTACTCAAAGCAACTTGGTCTGATCTGTTTAATTTCCGTCCAACCAATACCGAAACGCTCTCGTCCAATCAAACACGATAACAAAACCGTGGACTTTAAATGTCGTTAGCAGATGTTATTCAACGAATCAGTTGTACAGAAATGCTTAATATGCTTATTCACGTGTGTAGCACATACATATACGAGATTCCCTCTCTACTATTACGTCGCGTCGAGAATTAAGACACAACTATAAAGATTAGACACGATCCTACGACATTTTATTGGCTAGCAGGTCGCTTCTGTCTTATAGTCACTCGGTTATCACTAATCCTCTCTTCTCTATGCCCCTCTCTCTCTCCATCTTTCTCTCTTTTGCTGTCAGTGAGACCGAATCGCAACGTCTGCCTAATGTCAGCTTGACCTATGATACGGTGACCGATACAATTACATACAACGCGGTCGGAAAGCTTGATTATGCGCCAGGAACTCTGTACAATCACAGTATACTTTGGTTTGTACACTTTCTTTGCAAACAGCGTCACAGGGAAAGAAACATCAATATCATTTGAACTTATTTCCTTAATTCAAGAAGTTTGTGTGTTTGTAAACTTAAGAATTTAAACAAGTTCAAGACTTTTTATTTCAATTTTTGTTCCGAGCACAGGTTCTTAACCGGTGTTCCGCGAAATTCGAAATTAATAATATATTTCTTTCTACGCGGGATGTTTTTGTTTGTTTTTCGGATCATTAATTTTGGTGTTCCGCAAATTTTTCATATAATCGCAAGTGTTCCCTGACTTCAACAAGGTTAAGAACCACTGATCCAGAGTTTTGACTTCTTTTGGAATGGCACTAGATCCAGAACCTAGCCGAAACTGACCGACCAGCTACAGAATTTATACATTCATGCCGGAGAATTAATTCCCGGGAAATTTGAGTGGGGATATCCTTTCGTAAAAGGAATAAATGTCTTAATTAAGCGAAACGTCGGATCGCATTTTAATTGGTGTTCCTTTCACCGTAACTAAAAACACACAGACTTGATCGAAAATTTTTCTCACATGCCCGACGAGTTTCTTCGACGGTTACTTCGAAAAAAGAGTGTCATGGCCGGGTAGGCACTACGTGTGCAAACTTTCGTGCACTTTCGTCGTTAAACCGCAAAAACGTGAGATGAATCTGCGGGCTCGCGTGATCGTCTCGGCGTCGATCTCGATCGACACACGGTTGTTGAATCGAATATTCCGATTGTGCGCCACGATAGAAAGTGTTGCACCATTGGCACCATTTATCCTTGCATACGTCTGCATACGTAGAAGGTACAAATGTTGGACGCGGCGCATAAGCAATCTCACAATCGCCTATTGATGCACTTGCATCTGCTCAACGCGTCTCTCGCGAAACTTCCAATGCCTCCTCGTTTACTCTCACAATTTCCTCGTTACGCAATTCACCAGATCCCGACGCATAATTTTGCCGCAACCGCTTTCTTCAGCGACGAATGCACCGCGGAAGTTTATGCAGATTGACGCTTTTGTGGGCATTACAATTAAATTGATTAGTCCTCCTTCGGTTCGCGAACTTTCAAAGTGTTTGACGAGTATATTCCCCGTTCAAAAAGATGGAACATCTTTCGTTCCACGAACTGAAGTTTTTTTTAAATCAACAATCACTGCATAATATACAATGCTTATAAAAACAGAGAAAGAAAGAAATATAATAATATTCTCCATCACCGCTTCGCAGATATTAAACAGTCCTCTGCAAACAGAATAAATGCAACGACGATAACAAGGCTATCGAATAGTGTTTTCATCGGCATAAATAACTATCGCTCACTGGAAAAATGTCCATTCGATTCGATCATTAGCACGGTATTTATTCGTGCACACCGATTACACGTTCCTTTTTTAACAATAAAATTACGAAGCAGTAAGAACGGTTATATTTCACATCACATCATTCTATGAAAATAACAGTATTATTCCATCAGATTATTCATGATTTTCATGTCGGTGTACACTCGATCAAACGGGTCTCATTTAAAACGGAACTACTTCTTTCGAAATAGTGAACATCGAAGTTACAGTTTCATCGTTTAGCAGTATTCGAGTGTGTGAATTTGAAAAATACGTTTTATGGATTTCCATTGTTTCTCGCAACAGCGCCAGAAGTTGTAAACGGTTAAAAATAGTGAAAATCTAAATATTTTCAAAACTGTCGGTGTCTGTTGCTTGTTCTCGCGTCGACGTAAATCTACAAAACGTATTGTTTCAATTTCCATTAAAGACACAGATAAAAAAAGATTGAGTATACACGTTTTTGTTAACCGAAGAAATAGAATGGAGTACGTAGAGGATGTAACGATCTGCACAGCGAGAAACGAAAAATTTCAGGCCCGTTAATTTCGATGTCATTGCTAGTGTTGATGCCGCCTTCCGCCGTGACTGTCATCAACGGTGGCAAGGAACTGAGACGTCCGTTTCGTTGCGTGAACATGTTATAGGAAGCGAGATCGGCGTATAAACTCGAAGAGCCGCACCGACGGGGTTATAAAACAGGATCGACAAGCGGCTTGCATCGGCGCTCATAATATTGTCATAAGATCTACACCTGCATGGCTGGTAGCTGCAGCAGCAGTAGCACCGGCTCTTTAGGCGTCCCAGAGAAGAACGAATCGAAGTGTACCAGGCGCGCGACGTACGATCGCAATCTACTTTGATCTCGATCCGCTTTTCCATGGCCCCGTCGCGACCTGAACGCGGATCCTGACCTCTATTAACCTGGTATCTATGACCTCGAGATCCGAACTTGTCCGGGGAACACACTTCCAATCGATTCGGACTATCGAAATCTTCCGACAAGATAAGGAAATTCGAGCAAGAATTTCCCACCCGGGAAAACTCAAACAAAAAACAATCTACTGCAACACGACGTAGACGGATGACTCACACTCAGATTCGTACTTTTGCATTGAACTAGGCATACTAAGATTTTTATAGAATTTTTTATCCAAATTATCAGCTACTTTAATTCCAGAGATTAAACTTTTGCACTCGAAAATTAAACTTTTTCCTAGAATAATTGGATTCTATGTAATAATTTTTTAATGCATATGAAATTAATGTAATGTCTGATAGAATAATTAAACGTTTTGTGATTGGTTACATACCAATATTTTTTTATAATCTAAACAATATTTTACGTAATGGTATAGCTACTTTTAGTAGTAACTCCGAGTACATCGCTCGAGTGCTAAGGGTTGAATAAAAATGATTAGGGAAAGTTCTGTCGTATTTTGAATAAGCAGGTAATCTTTAGAGTTATCTGAAAGATGGCGACAAGTTGAGGCAATAATGCGAATTCTATCATTGAATAGTATTAAACGTATATTTTTATAAATTGATTCGAATGGTTTCTTTCAAATACGACAGAACTTTCTACTAGAAATGTCGACATTGGAGAAGCTTGTTATTTAATCGTGCGAAGAAAAAAATATAGACGCTCCAATGGTGTTTACCTCGGTTATTATTAATGCAAGTTTTATTTTATCGCAGTATCGCGGTTTCTCGAAGTGCTTCACAGCAGCTGGCTCGGATACAACAAAATAAACGACGCTCCTTGACGAATACAAATTAGCGGTTCGAGCAATTAAAAAGGCAAACAAGCGGCTGGACACAAGAAAGAAACTGTTGCAGCAATTCCACGATAAACTCTGACCTTAATACCGAACGTGTACACGAAATAATTACTTTCTTCCTCGATATACCAACTGGGGAATTGATAGTTCTCGAAACGGAAACGTTTCGGTGGAACGGTGACCGAATGCAGGCTCACGTTCTGCCCGTGTAATTTCAATATCGATATCTTTCCTGACTGGTGCGCGCTGCAAAAACCGATTAACGAGCACACGAAATGTTGCGCTTCCATTTCTTCGCCAAACCCGATCTCCGGTTCATTGGAGTAGCAGGGGAACTGTTATGGCATCGATTTCGGTTCTTCGAACAATTCCGAAAGCATTTTCATTTTTTAACCAAAAAGAATCTGAATGGCCGACTGCATACATCGGTTACGGACGCTTCTACTTCTCTATCATTTTGTTGGTTCTACATCGATCCCGAAGTGTTAGGTTAGAGGAAAAATATTTGAATTTATATAAAAATATATGTTTAACCCTTATTCAGTCCACCAAAATGTATAGATTATTTAAAACCTTTCTGTATTGAACATGTTTTCACAATTTTTCATTATAAGGCTATAAGTATTAGCGAGCAAAGAATGTACTTGCAGCAAAATTTCGTACTATTTTTTAGAGGAACATTAACAAATTGTCGAAAGAAATACAGTAAATGGGTACCCGGTTGACTACACAAGGGTTAATATTATTCATGGATATAATTTCCATTGCTTGTAACAACTTGTTATCAATTCCTACTTCCCAATCACTCGTTACCAACGTGTGTTTTTGATTTACAAGCAAATTACCTGCTTACTTAAAATACGACAGAACTTCCCCTTCAACCTAACAAAATTGACTCTCCTAAAATCAAGCATGCACTTTCGCATTAAAAAATTATTCGACCGACTGTACATTTTCGTGCATCGAAGTCGCTCGTAAAAGCCAATAATCGGTTCCGGAAATATCGGTGCCCGTTCCCGGTGGACTAAAAGGATGAAGCTCGAGCATCGGAACACCGTTGAATCGAAAAAGGAAGCGGAAATATTTTCTCCGTGTGCTTGGACATTAATCCGACACCGAACGTATCTGCTTCCCTGACTCTCGTTCCTCCCTGTTTCTTCTAATGGTCGAAGACATTAAGTTCCTAACTTTTTACAGTATTAGATAATACTGGGTAGATACCCCCACCCGGTCGGTTTATCGTCGTTCACTATCTTTCTCGACGAGGACTCATCCTCAGCGCATACAGCACCAACGAGTACGTTCTCAGAGGTTCTCATACCTTTTTTCTCTCTCTTTCTGATCGGAGTGCTCGCAGGCACGAAGAAATTTTGCAGATCTCTTTGTCTCGGAAGACGCGACGCAACCCCCCATATAACGGTATCCCATAGCCGTTAATAATGTTCGAGGTTTTATGCGGGCTGAGAAACGAATGGGCACCGAAACTCGAACGAAACGTCCTAATTAGTAGCAGAGGCCTCCGGGGACAACTCAAGTTTATTGTCCAGGCGGTTCTCAAACCCTTAAACAGATTATCCACTAAACGAATGGGGAAACTGGGAAAATTTTGACTACCGTTAACAGTCAAACAGTACAGTGCCGGACAGTAAAACTTTGCCTTTCAACCCTTAGCACTCGAATGGTGACTCCGAGGCTGAAAATTGCTGTACCATTATTCAAAATATTGTTTACATTATTAAATATGTTGGTGTCTAATCAATTACTAAACATTTGAGCATCGTGTGAGATACCATATCAATTTTATATTCATACAAAGAAAAAAATGAATGTAGAATGGAATTCTTCTAGGGTGAGAAGAAATGTTTAATTTTCGAGTTAAAGTAGCTCCGAGTGCAGAGTTAAATGTTATATCGAATTCTCGTGATTGAATTAGTGTTCCTACTTTTGATTGTATAAAATTATTATTGGACGTACAAAAACGGACAGTCAAACATTTCTAGAACGCTATCGTTCCATGGAGCTGTTAAAAGGACGCTTTGTTATCATCGCGCAGCACGGGCGTGATGTATCTCGCGTGAATGGACAGCGGCCGCAAACGCGAATAATTACGCAAAGAATCGCGATATCAACAGCCTCGGCTAGCTCTCTGCTTCCACCGCAGCACGCATCATATTTGTTTACAAACAGCCGTGCCGTGGCGCGACAGAGAATCGCCATTAATCAATCGAACAGTCACGTAACTGTCTCAATCGCCGCGGCCATCGATTTATCGCCCGTAACAATAACCCCAATCCACTGTCCGACGTTAGAACCGCGGAAGTGCTGCTGACAAAACAGATCAACCCCTTTCACGACCGTCCGCACGCTGATATGTAAATAGGAACAGCTCGCGAGTTCTGCATATTAACCCTCTATTCACCCTGTACCCCCTTTTGGTTTTAACCCCCTAATTACTCGGGAGCAACAAAATACGTCGATTTTTATGTACACTATTATTTAACACTAACCCTGCCGAGCTCAAAAACCTGTATCCCAATGTTTTAGCTTACGAAAATGACAAGGTTCTATTTATGTAGATCTCTGGAAAGATTCATCGAATCAATTTCCACGTATTGAATCTCTTAATTACAATAATTATAAAATGAATGTTCACCGATATAAGTGGACTGTGGATTTTTAGAAAGATGGGTTAAAATAGAGCCGTCTTTCTCATCGCATTTAAAATTCTGGTCTTAAAAATTGTGTCGATAAATAGTCTACACAGAACTGGTTCGAGGGACCTCGTCCGATGTAAATTAAATTCGATCGAATGAGCTGATCAGCAACCAGTACGTTGTCCTAAATGTTCCACTTCAAAACTTTCCGTTTACATTAAGGTTACACGAGCATTCTGTTTTTACATTAGGCGTTCGCCCGACAGAAGGCATACACTGTTCCTGTGTACACGTTCCAAATGAGCATGTGATTCCCTCGTTAATTAATTCGTCCAACTATAAGGACTGCGAAAATTCATGCAACGAACAGACAAAAACAGACATCTATTTACCGAAGATTGAACTTGATTAATTCAGGTAAACTTGTCCAGTTGCAATGCAATTTTTCAAACCATGCTCTACGTTATTTTCTCAACTACTTTGTTCGTTGTACTTCCTTGTCTTGATTAAAAACAAAGACCTTCGCGTGGCAATAAGCTAGTACGTGTCCATCACCGGTGATCGATGCGGCGGTCAATGCGCTAACTATGTATAGCACGTCGCATACATTAGGACTCTGTTTCTATAAACAACCAAATTCTAGATTGCGAATTTCAAGATGCCTTTTCCACAAAATTGACTTAAAAACATTAGTCAGTGTCTAGTAGTGGGGCGAATTAGGTGAATCATTATCTCCCATCAATCTAACCGAGCAGTATTCCAATGGCACACCGTCTTCTCGAGTACACCACACAAACCGAGACTTACCATTCGTATTCGTATCGCAGACGGCTGGTCCCCGGCGCTATTTATTTAGCGTGACTATTCCCTTTCCTCCGCTACGGCGTTCAAGTTGAGGACTTCCGGTTGGTCCTCGCGCAAACGAACAAGATCAGCTTTCGTCGATAATAGTCTTAAGGTGTAAATAGGAAACTAATCACTCGGTCACGCGGATAAAAACAAGCCTACAAAATTTCGAAGAATACGAAGAACGGTCACTCTCACAAAGCACAAAACGCGGATAAGAGACGAGGCCCTCGCTCGAGGGAGGAAAATTTGGAGTCACGTGCGCGCGAAAAGTCCGGTTGCAGTCTATTGGCTGATTCGGTTAATTGGTTCTCTGGAACATTGTGTCACCCTCGGGCTCAGCGGGTCGCAGCTCGGTTTCGCCTTCGGAAACGTAGCTCGCACCTGTTCCATCGATAGATCGCCGTCCCGGCAGACGTGTCTCCTCTCCTGGCTGACAATTCCGCTCGGACACTTTCACGAGCTCTTTTTTCTCTCCTTCTCCGCTCCCGTCGACATGCGTGCCACGTTCGAATCCCTCTTTTCGTTCCAGCCGGCTGGCCACGGAGTCCTCGTCCGGCACTTTTCACTCGGCGATTTTCAAAATTCAATCCAAACCGAACGAGCAACCAGTTTAGCCCCTCTTCGTGTTCTACACTTTCGATCGCGCTTCTAAACGATTACCGATTACGCGCGAACTCGTGGTTCGATTTGTTCGGTTTCTCCGACGAGTTTTGTAGCTCAGCTGTTCCGCCGAGTTCGGAAGTTTCGCCGCGAACTCGCGCGGATCTCCGCTGGTTCATAGACTTGTTTGTTTATCCGGTTTGACGCACTCGCCGGTGATCATGATCCACGTTCGAAACCAGTTTCGATTCTCCTGATGAAGGAACGAATGCACTCTGTCCGAAAAATGCGGCTCGCGTCTGCGCAGAGTCCACCTTCCGTTCACTGCAGGCGTCGAGTGGCGACTGTCGTTTCTTCCGACAGTCGGCTGTACCCTGGCCTGTCCCTTCCCCCTCCCCAACTATACCGAGACCCGACTACACCACAGATTTATGCTATTACCGCACCGTTTCCACCCCCTATGCTACAATGCGCCTTCGCCTATGGCTACTGCTCCTTCCCGGTGGCCTCTTCTTTTCAATAGGCGATCTACGACATAGTTTGCTCCCTTCGACCACCCCAGACCATCCCATTTCAAGTTCAAGATGAAAAAGCAAGCTTGCGATCGGCTCGGGGTGGTCTCATACCGGAAACTTGTCGATATCGTGTCAGTTTACCAGTTTTCGGTCCTTCAGGTGGTTGTTTGACGCTTCGAACACTGTGTCCTCCAGAAGGAAGGTTGAACGACTCCATTTTTAACCCCTCACACTCGGAGCTACTTTAACTCGAAAATTAAACACCTTTTTCTAGTTACAATAACTCCCTTCTATATGATTTCTTTCTTTTTGGAGACATGAAATTGATGTAAAGCCTCGTACAATACGTAACTGTTTAGCAATTGATTAGACATATCGAATAATGGTACAATAATTGACATTTTGTACCCACAAATGGATTTTTTGGTGAATAATCTTGCAAAAAAATTTTACTTTTAGCGAATATTTCCAATTTTGAAAAATTCTGTTTCAAACATCGTGAAACATTTATATTTGCATCGAGAAACGAACAAACAATTAGTATTCCGATCGTGGGAAACGATCTACTCGCTCTTGATGCTCCGAAAAGAAACAAGGTATTATCCGTTCCCCTAACACTGTGGTGTTTACATACACGTGTAGTAATCGGAATAATAATAATAACAGTAATAGTAATAATAAAATTCTTTGCGATTTATTGCTTCATAAAGCATATCTGATATTACTCAATTATGCGCACATATTAGAAGAATACTGATCCAAGATTGCCAATCACTGTAAAGCGTCCTGATGTGCTGAAACCGGTTCAGACGTGGTTTTAGGGACCGGGTCAGATAGATATATTGGTAAAAAATAGGTTAAAAGGCCAAACGCGGCGTGGAACACGGTTTCTCGAAGATGATATTAACGGATGCATTTATGGTCGGATATATCCTCTTAAATGGTATTTTTACAGTTAACGTATTATCTTCTCCTATTAAGACAGCCATTAGTCGGAAATGCGTCCGAACTTTCAATGTACATCAAACAATTAATCACTGCGCCGTTAAATAACCTATATATCCAAGTTATAAAAAAATCGTATATATAATCAAATATTCAATATTCTTTACCCACATTATTTATGAATTATGTATTTAATACTCTTTTGCTTCTTTAAAATTATTGAAAGAATTTTTCAAAAATCATCTAATGTTTTCTACATCATCAAAATTCGTGTTGTTCTATTGTAGTTCACTCGAATATTTCATGTCATTCATTCCGGTGCGATTATTATTAGCAAGATCATTGAATGAATTAATTGCATTAATTTCATTAATTATTAGCAGGTGTGTCTTGCAGTAAAAGTTGAAGAGTCGATTCCGGTAAACAGAATCGCATACTATCTCATTCCTCGCTCCGAGTTTCTCCGTCGAACCGCTCATTTGCATAAACATGTTAACACGCGTTCGTGAACGGTAGCCGAAAGTGTGACAAACGTTTCCAGTGGCGGCGAACAAGATCTGCTAGAAGAGCATGATGCGGAGGAGCAGTTGACGACGAGTTCGCAAAAGTTGCTACCACGTTTTACAAGAACATTCATTGACATGGAGAAACTGATGTCGGGAAAGGACGCTGCTCGAGGCAACGCAAGAATTTCACTTCCGGATTAGGGCTGTTACTTTCGTTCGAAGGTTGAAGATTTTGAAGTCTTCGATGGTTAGATGAACTTAGAAATTGTTGAAAAATTTAAAAAATTCAAGATGTCCATACACGATGTCTCTTCTATTAAAATCATTAAGGGAAGAAAATTTTATTTCCGTTTCTTGAAATCGATGCTGACAATTTTCACAGTGATGAGAATCGAAGTTTCGAAGCTTCGAATTTAAGCTATTTTATTTTTTATATTCTGTAAAAATGCTGTTAAATTTTTCATTTATATTTTTATTCGTCAAAAATCGTGACATGGCATGAATCTTGTAAGTTACAACCTCGTACAATTCGAAGACGTCGAAACGTCGTGTTTCGCAAAGTAACAGCCCCATTCCGGATCGGAAGTTTTTCCGAGAAGTAAGCACCGCTGCGTATGAATTTTGCGGAGCGATTTTTGCGACGCCGGCCCACGGCGTAGCGAACAATTTTACAGGGGGGTGACATCCCTCGGTTGGCACCGAATGTGCCTGGGAGGGCACGATCTGGACATCCGCGGTCTCCGTTCAAGTATCTCGCTCGCAGCATCAGGTCCGCCCCCTCGGCATACTAATACCTACACAGAGTCGCGTGCCCGTGCGAAAACCGGCGCGTTCTGGGTACGTGTGCACGCACGTGCGTGCCGTGCCACACGATATCCCTAGCCCCTGCGGAATAAATCAAGTGAAGAAAACCTGCCGGAAGGTATTAACGTTGGGGTCGGGTTCACCCCGCGTGTTGTGTCCCTTCGCCATCGCATCGGAGAGGGTTAAGCTGCACCCCCGCCGCCCTTGTCACGCGTCCCTGGAACGCCGTGTACTCCCAAAGGATCTCCTCGTCTGGATTTACTCGACCGACGAGATCCTGGGCTTCGAACACGATCGAATCCCGAGCTGGATAGAACGAGAGACGACTACGGACACCACATGAGTCGGGAGAGCGAGAGAAACCGACCCACACAGAGAGAATCCGGAGTGGGAGATGTTAGACAGGGCCAAGAGTGAGGGAATCCCTTATCAGAGGTCGCGCATGACGAGACAAGCTAATTGTGTTATCAGTGCGCAACGGACGCTGTCCCCAGCCCGTCGTGTATCGTTGCTTCATCATCCTAGGACACCGACGCTCTTCCCGATCCGCTGAGAGTGTTTGTTTTGTAAACTGTGCTGACATGTGCCGCGATCGCATGCGCCAACTATATTCCGAATCATCCACGACTTCAGAGTTTTTCGAAAACTTTTGACCAGCTTGCGCAAGGACACGTGGTGATTCGAGGAGTGTAAACAATTCGCAATAAAAAATACGGACGATGGATGTTGAGAATTTTATAGGACTCTAATCTATGAGAAAAATTAGTAGTTATCGCTAGATTGCGCGTCTTTATGCATTCATAGCAAAATTAACACTATACCTACCATCACCGGTCAAAATGTTCCGGATTTTTTATTTTACACTTATTGAAATGATAAAAATGATTTCATAAGAAATAGTTGTATAGATATGATTTCTTCTGTAATAAAATCATTAAAGGAAGAAATAACACCCAATCTGGTTTCTATTTGTTGCAATCGATGCAGGCAATGTTTATTTTGCATAAAGAACCGCAGTCTGGTTATCCCTTATTACTTATTTAAGTTCCCATTCGCCGACACAAACTGCCACCGCTAAATTTTCTAATTACCAGCCTGGGGACGCGTACTTATCAAACACACACACACACACACACAGACACACACACATTCCCGAGCACATTATAAACAAAGTCCGGTCCATTATCATCCCCCCGCGATCCATATGCATACGGGTCCTGTTTATTTTGTAAAGTTCGCCGCGGAAACCGGCAATATTACCGTCCGCATCGCACCGGGGTAAAATTTCGTCTGGTTCTAGAGAACGTGCCGAACGATATTGCCCCGAACGTCTTCCACGATATTACAATCCATAATCCATGGTTTAATATTTCCTAAAAGAACTGTGCCCCAGCATATAGTGCCCGGCCATTACCATAATCACTGTTATAAAAGTTACGGAGCAGTCAACTTCCTTCCTATATCTCTCGTGCATTATTACGAATATGGCGTCAATTTAAGCACCGCTCACCTGTGTGCATCCTACACGGCGGAACGAAAGAACACGCTAAAAGCATCGAGGAAATTAAGTTGCTCCGAAGGAAAAATCGAAATTATCACGTGGCGATCTTTTGCGTACGCTATCATCCGGCTTGTGTATACCTATATGGTTGTAACGCAGACGGGGTCCATTTATTATTCTATTAAATTCGTAGTTTCCCATCGGGGAGGCCCACCCCTGCCCGGGGCTATCTCTCACTCATGACTTAATGCGATATTCATACAGCGGAGGAAAGGGAACTAACCTGGGGTACGGGTACGTATGGTATGTTGTAATTAAGTCGGCCACCGTTAGATCTCTCCGCAGTTTTTACTCTGCTTACTCATTAGCAAAATTAAAATTTTATTTTCGCGGATCCTTAGAAGAGAATCAGAAAATCAATTCGAAAATGTGAAATTCGTTTTTTCACTGGCAGAACGGGAACTCTGTCGGCACATTTGTGACAAAATCAATGTCTGAAGTTAACATTTCTTCAGTCTGTAGTTATGCATTTATGACAAGAATGAGTAGTATTTCTTTTCAACCTATTAACCCTTATGTATTTACACAAATTCTCGTTTTAAGACTATATATTAATACATTAGCGAGTAAAGAATAGACATTCAGAGAAATTTTGTAATATTTTTAAAGGAATATTAACAAATTGTTGAAAGAAATGTAGTAAATGGGTAGTATTAAGACAGAAAATAAATTTCTGTTTCACTCCAGGTTGTTGCAATTTAGATCCGTTGTCTAGTGATTAATTTTCCATGAACATAGTTGGTTTGCTTGAATTGCCTTTTCAAATCAGTTCAAACGTATAGTATGTGCAAAACAGATTTTATTAATAACCTTTCAACGATGGCTCTCAGGCACTATTCGACTTCCACGGTTCTTCGATTTGCACGAAAACCGCGTAAGTTCAGGACTAGCTGTAGATTAATCAAAAAAGGTATCATTCGTCATGCTACTTTTACCAATCCTCGCGGTGGACAGTGCATTAATTTCGACTCGGGGACAACTTATCTGGCCAACTTAGGTGTCCCGCATACAAGCCGGCATATAGGTCTGTGGAGTAATACTTAAATTAATAATCGCGAATTCCCCGCGGTAATTACGGGTTGCACGCTCTAGTCAAACAGGTAATTGCACACGCGTGCATACGCTCTCCCGCACGAATGGTTAAGACAAACGATTCTGTGCACGGGGTCTTCTGAAATTCCATAACTTGATCGCAACGGTTCATTCTTCATTCGAGTCTGAAACTTGCGTATTAATCTCTGTGTACGATCGGAAAAGTATAACGCATATTTATGTTTGCGATTTATACGCTCGTTTGAAACTGATAGAGACTGATGGAGTGCAAGAAGTCACTGTAGAAATACTATGCAAAAATACAAATAAAAATACAAATGAATTTGTATAAAGGTCTAGTAGTAACTATACTGCGGATTTTATGCACTTATGATAAAAATCGCTACGCAGAGTTTAAAGCAGAAAAATGTCAAATATCTCGGGAAGTATTGACATTTTAATGATCTTGGGTTAGTATTTTTATACGTAAAATGATAAAAGGGATCGATTGGTTGACAATCAACAAAAAATTGCATCTAGCGGGTGCATCGGTGCATCCGCTTAAAAAATGAATAATTTTTCAGTATGTGAAAATATTGAACGGTTGAATTTTCACCCTGAGGAACGTATGATGGTTAAAAAAGAACAGTAACTCGTTCCCAGTTCCCATAACGACACTGGAGCAAAGACGCTGTCAGGCCCAGCAAAAATGCGCGCTGATACAGTGCACATTTCCCGTAATGAATGCAATCGGTACACAACGCAGCAAGCAAGGGGTTGCGCGAAGAGACAAGGGGGTGGCCAGTGCGAGTAGCCTCTCTGATGTAACAGGTTCGGTGCATTAGTTTGCCTAAAAGGTTTGCGCCATCAGTCTCTAAATGTCCCTCTGTCGTTGCCCGATCCCCGTTCTCTCTCTCCCTCCGTATCGTCCGGTCACCGATCTCCCTCTGTTTCTCGTGTGTGTCGTTTATGATCTCACTTACCCGGTCCGCCCGCGCGCCACTCGTCTCCCTGTTGTCGACGTGTCCTCCGGGGAGAAGGAGGGCAACACGCACCCCTGCAACCTCGTCCACGAGGACGCCCGGTGCGCTGTAAATTAAGTGCGTTGCATTAGCGGAATCCAGATGAGTTAGCGCACCGCGTTAATTCGTGCTAATGAACAGGTTATGAAAGTTTAATTGTCGGTTAGCTACCCGGAAGATCGACGGGGAGGGGAATAGGGAAAGGGAGGAGTAGGGGCAGGAGGTAGGGTTGGAAACTGCAGACGAGGATTTGCGGAAGTTCAGAGAAATTGGAGGATCCCGGTCTGGGGGAGGCTCACTCGAGCGATATAGTCGGGCTAATCTACGACGGCGGAGCTGAATTTTTAATTGCATGCCACGCCGCGTTTACCTACTGCGATTATACGCGTTTCCCGCTTTTAATCCGGCCCTTCATGAATATGCGCGATTTTAATTTATTACGACGTTAATATGTCATGACGCCCGGGAACAACTGCCTCGGGGATGAACTAGCCTGTGAAACGATTTCACTTGCTTGTTTGGCTTGTTTCGGCGTTAATTGGTGCGATTAACCCCTTGTTACACGATTTCCTTCGCGGATACTCCAGGTGAATATATTGTCACATATATCAATTTTACTTTACACGTACTACAAACAGTAAAGAACAGAATATTTGTCGCTTCTCGCAAGAACCCTTTCGTTCCACGACACAACAGAAAAACATTAACGTCCCGAACGAAAAGTTACTTTCAGATTAAATGGGGATTTGTAAATTATCCGTTTGTCATTACGCCGACTCGCCTGCTTTTGTGTAAATCAGTTTTACGATCTTTCAGAAATTCCTTCGTTGCAGCCACTTTCCAGCGTGGCACGGACCGCCGGAACGTGCAATAAACGCGTATATGCGTAAATCACTCTCGCTATTAAGATAGACAGCCGTAGTGAGTTATAAAGTAAGCTAACCGAACGTGTATTGTGTATTCATAATTGAATTTACCATGTTTGAGGGTACCTCCACGGAATCGTGATTTCTTAATCACGAACGATGTCTTGATTATACTGAACGCGTGTGGACGGCTCTTCTTAGTTTTGTTTAGCGTTTAGATATGCAATCGATTTTGTTTGAAATCGACGGATGTCTTGGCTGTTGTTGATTAGTTCACTGCGGATTTTTATGCAAAATAAAAATTGCCTGCATCTATTGCAAGAAACAGAAACCAAACGGAATGTGGTAATTATATAGAAAAAGTCTGCCTACTCCGATTTTGATGAAATTTTAATATTAATTTAATTCTTCCCTTAATGGTTTTAATCTTACATTGATATCTTTAATTTTTTTAATTTTCCAACATTTTTGAATTTCATCTACTCAATTTTGCTGTATATGCATAAAGATCCGCAGTCTAATTCATTAGATTAATAAAAGAGAGGTATTGAGATCGGAAACTGGTGAAAACGTGCACGCGAGGATCGGATCTTCCATGATTTTTCCATGTTCGCCATTTCCTTCTAGCGGTTTCACGGCGTTCGCTCATTTTCCTTCGTTCCCTTCGCATTACGCAGCCACGGTTCGCGAGCATGAAGGAGCTGCAGCTGCAACAGTGACGTGCAACTGCAGTTCGTTGATAGGGTCATCCACGGTGCAGGAAACAGGAAATCCTGAGAAGTGAAACCAACCAGAAACGTCAGGAACACACAGAGCCTCCACTGTCTAGGATTCATAGTGGCAAGGCACGATTGAGGAGGTCTGCTGGTTTCACTTGGAAACTCATTGCTCACTTCCACGGTGGGAGATGTGAATTGTGAAGTAGGAGAACGTCGTTAAATCGCGTATAGTTGGAGAGCGTGTTGGACGTGCCATTAGAACAACAAGGAAAAACAACCGAAGTATACAGTATTTTATCGTTAAAAGTCCTCAACACTGGTCTGCGCAGGGTCATTTATACGCCAGGGATATGATTCTTTGAGTTTTGCCAAACGTAGAGAAGGACACCGAGCTCGAGGGGCCTCGGTCGCCGAGAAATGTAAACATAACTAATTCGAATTACAAATATCGTTTTACCTGACCACCTCAGAATTAACGTAACAGTTACTGGAACAATATATTAGGTCCAAGACAGTATTAGATATTAGCAACTCCGATTCCGAGAATGTTTGTCTACGTCGGAAATTTAACGGTGCGCTTTCGACGTTCGAGGAACGCCGAACAAAGCGAGGAAGACACAGAGAGAGTGGCGACTCCTCTGCAAACACAGAGAGCGCGAAGAAAATTAAGTTTAACGAGCTGTTCGTTTCAAGAGGGCGTATAAAAGACCGATAAAAGGAAGCTGTAGAATGCGCAAGTAAAAACTACAAGATGGCACTTTTCTGTAATCATAAAGGTCTCTTTCAACGGCGACCTTCTTTGAACCGCGCGCACAGCTGGCGACTGACAGTGGTAATTAGGAGATTAATTAATTAATTGCTCGGCTTTCCGATGCCGCGCGAAGCTTATTCACATTCGAGATTAGCAAGGATATCGTACAACCTCGCGATGACACCGATTCCAAGAATCCTCTGTACCTCCCAATTGTGGCAATCGTTGTGTTTCCACGTCTACAGTGTGTTTCAAAAGTACCGATCGTTAAATTTGATCAGTTTACGATGATACCAGTCCAAAGAAAATTGTAGAATTTCAGACGAATGCACCTCTGCAACCCTAAAAATCGTGGATGAAAACGGTTTAACCCTCATACGTTCCTCAGGGTGAAAATTCACCCATTCAATATTTTCACATTCTGTAAAATCTAATAAAATTTGATAAAATTATTCATCCTTTTATGTCTACGTAGTTCTGATTTAACGTGTAAAATAAAAATGGGTGAATTGTTATCCTAGTCTTTTTTACGCAGTAATTTTGTAGGAGCGTACGAGGGTTAATAAAATAGTTCTAGTATTAACGTTAAACGCAAGGTGTGAATCACCTGCACCGCTGTTCTTTCTCGACTTTCGATCATTTCGACCCGGAACCGGCAGCCTGGCAGTCTTATCCACACGCTCGTGCCACTTTTCCGTCTGATTGCTCAATCCAGGAGGTCAGAGTTAATCTGACTCGTTAAAACCCTATACCGTTCCGTGATTCCTTCCTTCCCTGTGTTACGTCTACCTGTTCGATATAGGAGCCTTTTCACACGTTCACTGGGCAGCTCTTTGTTCAAGCGAGTGTCCCTTTTATGGTACATTTTAAAACACGTCTCCAATTTTTGCGGTACATTCTGAACAAATATAATTGTAAGAAAACATTTATCGATTCAGCGAAGACATGGGAGATTCTTGAAGCATCGATCGGGAAATAAATGCATAGTAGTTCTCTTCGATGTTCTCGTTCATCTATAGCTTTTGGAACTCGCTATGGGGATTACTATAATTTCAAACTCGACACGTATGTATGCACTTACTAGAAATGATCAGCTTGATAATCAAAGGGTCCTACGATCCTTGACTTGCTACCGAGTCGACTAAGAATAGTGATCGCAGTAGCTATGCATTATGACGAATACAAACGATTCTACGAAACTGTTCTATGAAATTGATGATATATTATCAGCAAACATCGAAACCGTGTAGAAATTATAAGGGAGGCTAACGCGTGTTAAATAACCATCTGCTAGTCTTTTTAAATCTCTTCAAATCGTTTCTTTCTTGTGTCGAAGAATATCGAAGATAGTACAGAAATATTGTTAAACCATGCTGCCTTTAAAAGGGCAAGCTGCGTACGCTTCCACATGAAATTCTGAGTCATTCGATCTGTTCTCCGATGATTTGCGTCACACGGTCCTTAATTGGGTGTACGCCCTATTTTTACTGGAAACCGAACAGCGAAATTTATATTTCTATACTGCGCAATTACAACGCGGCGAAGATTAAAGTCCTATTGCTACGGCGTTCTCGGTAATGAACCGTAATTCCACGGCTTGGAAGATTTAACTAGAACTACGCACGGAGTGCAGTTAGTAATCATGTTCAGTCACGAATGAGCAGGATGAAGCAGACTTTTGTGAAGAATATGAATCACATTATCTTGAATTCGACTGTCGTGCTCTTTTCTTCCTTATTTAATTCAGCATTTATCTTCCAATTCGTGCAATTTATAAAATATCTCGAAGAATGATTAAACGTTAGAACGATTGACATTTAATTATACATAATTGTTTATTCATTCATCGGGTGCAATCACTAGTGCTTCGAAGGCATCGCAATGTGCAATTCTCATTTCTCTGTCGAAGCTAAATAATTAAATGCCATAAATAAACAAGTGTCTTTACCGTTAAGAGCATCGGAATAACAGATACCGAATCAACTAAGGAATCCTATTCTATCTCGATTCGCCGCTCGATGAATTATTTAGTTTGTTGAACGCAGCTTCTAATATGTAATCTTCATCAAAGTATGTAAACGCATAGTATGCTTTGAGTTAACATGCTGCATAACTGAATGTGATTCTCTGTATAGTAATATACACATTCCTGTTCATGTCGCTGGCACTTGTGTGACGAAACACAACGATCTACGTTGTGAAGATGGAATACCGCTAAGGCCACAAATTTTCTTTATACAAAGACGTAAAGTCGATGAGAAAATGTAGCAGAGGCTGTGCACTCCTTCTGCGAGTCAATTTCACTCGTTAAGAATATTTAAAATTGATTATATATTTATTTAGATTAAGTTTGTGAGTTCGAAGTTAAAAACCAAATGATATCTTGTTCGAAACCCGCCGCCGCACCGGCACCTCTAGAAATATTCAATGTACCATCTAATACTGTGGTGCTCAAGGTGGTCCAGAACCCATCTTAATAAACTGTAGGTCCCGTCGCGAAATAATCTTAGCAAAGAGTTGGAAGCGACGTAAAATAAATAAAAAATTATAGTAACTTCCCCATGAATCGGGAAGTTAAAAATGATATCTTTGATCACAGTGAATTTCATTAAATTTGTGTGTCAAGGGGTTAAACCGTCTGCGTTCGTGTCCTTTTTCTCGCACAAAAGAACCGTTTCATAGCGTGGCAACGAAAGGGTTAACTGATTGGCCTCGATCCCGATCGCGGCCATTGAAATAATGGTTTTCGCTCAATCAAGATCTAATGGGTTGCGTTATTTCGCGTGGTAAAACACGAGCAAACGTGATAAAACGGCTTTGACGAGGTGCGGAAACAATTTCGACTTTATCGTGTCCCGGAGGAGTAACTCTGGAGTGAATATGAAATTTTTTCGCCGACAAAGAGCCCAGTGTGCTGAATGCAGCCTCCATCGCCGCGTCGCGTCGCGTTGATCGTACACGGCAATAATGCGTTCATTCTGGAGCAATAAATGTCGTAACTGGGTTATCGCCGCTGGAAACATGAAGTTGATCTAGGGAGGATGTGATTGCCTAACCCTTTCCAATCATGACCGCTTGCTAACGAAGGTTCACGATCAAAATGATCTTGTAAAGAACACTGTCCTAAAAGAACGAGTTGAATAGAAGAAAAGTATGGTAATATTGTTTATTGAAAGTCACGCGCAGGCAGCGAATTTTTACGCAAAATGAAAATTGTCTGCAGCTGCCGCGTATTTGTATTTTTTAACCCTTAGCACTCTGGTGACTATGAGCATTATTCAAAATATTGTTTACATTATTAAATGTGTCGGTACTTAATTAATTACTAAACATTTAGCTATCGTATAAAGTATTATACCCATTTAGGGAGTGGACATATTGTAGATCGGAAGAAATGTTTAATTTTTCAGTTAGAATAGCTTCGAGTGCTTTTTCATCCATTGATGAAAGCACAGGTCAACGTTTTCGGAAATTTTTCAGAGATGAATCTGTTCGAGTTTGATGCACTTCCCAGTGAGTTAAATGGTAATCTTTCTTTCTATCTTTCGCTACGCACACGTCTCCGGATTTCATAGAACCGTTCTTTCTCGATGCCAAGCACGTTTCCCTGTTGACAGACATTTCCCTCAATGGGAAATACAAACAGCCCCGATTCTGTTCTTTCACGGGGTCGCGGGGTTGAGATAACTTATTACGCAAACGTTGCCGATCCTTCTATCAGGAAGGGTGCAAACCACAGATGCGGAAGGGACGTGGGATATTTTCACGTTAACGTACGGAGGGAACAGGTGGGCATTTTCCAAGTTGCATTACTTTCTATCGGCACGGATGAAATATTGCTCGCATGGAATTCGGATGTAGCAGATTCGAAACGTTCGGGAAAATTCTTTGTTACGCGAATGCGAGTGAAATTGTTATCGAGATATTTTTATCTTGTATAAAGACTCGCAGTTCGGTACTAGTAAAATAGCCTTCGGACAAGGTACGGGTTTTTTACACCTATTTAAAGATGTTGACTTTAATATCTATCGCAAATATTCCTCGAGAGGGCGGACATTTCGTTTTATTTCCCACGGTTCGTTCCTTTGAAACGATCCTTGTACTAAGGACCTCCGAAATTCCCGGAACCGTTGTCCCCTTAAGAGCACACTTTTCTCTTTGCGTGGAATTCGGCACAGAAAACCCGTTTTTTCTTTATCCTCGTTTTCGCATGAGTTTCTTCTTTTCCTGTAACCCACGTCAAAACACGTGTCGCCTGAAAGGACTCTTCGGAATTCGTTCGATTCATCTTTTTTCCCGGCGGGAAACAACAGGCATGACGAGCAGTTTTTGAAGGAGAACACTTCATCTGCTCGCTGATAACTAGAATGCGGATCTTCGTGCATTTATAGCAAAATTTGAGTAGATGAAATTGAAAATTGTTGAAAAATTTCAAAACTTGAAGATATCCATATAACATTTCTTGCAATCGGTGCAGACCATTTTTATTTTGCAGAAAGATCCGCTGTCTACTGATGACGAACAAAATAATAAATAGAATTGTTTCTGTTCATTGTTTCTACGATGTTGTCATCGATAATGTATTCAATATCTTTGCTGTTCTCCAATCGACGGAAATTCCTGAAAAGCAATCTTATTTCAATTAATTGAGATTCTTGCAAAGCAATTTCGACGGTTGTAATGGATTCGTTGTCGATAATGTCAGCGGAAAAGTTGACTCGGATTTTTCCATGTGAGAAAGGATCGTCAAGGTCATTCGAATGACGGAGAAAGGATGCGCAGTGCCATTGATGAGCCGCAATTACGGTAAATCCACGTGTTATTCTAGAAACTGATAGAAGACTAACCGCACGGCTATGAATTACAGTTTCTCTTCCCAGACTCCTATTATTCTTATCATTAAACCGTGATGTCAGTACAATAAATATAGACGATCGTCCGGACACGAATGGTTTGAGAAAAATTGATGTTTTGAAAATGGAAGACCGGTATAAGTCCTTAAGATGGTAAGACTCGTTTCCAGGATTGCAAGGGTGCAGGATGTTCCTTCGTATTTCTCGGTAATGGAGTTTTTCAGTAGTGAAAAGCGCTGCGATCGCCCTTAAAAGTCCTATCTTAACGTTAAGCCATTGTAATTTGATTATTTGAAAGCATGAAACTGCGCATGTAGCTATTTTTATAATGTTGCGACAGCTACATGCTGCCGAATAATACAAATAACGCCTCGAAAACGTAAAAATAGAACTGTCGAGAAAAACAGTGATCGAGATATCTAAATCGATCTTTTATCTAGCGCGATTGTCAGTTGTCTTTATACATATGTATAGTCTCAGTAGTCTGCGGTGTTTCAGTAGAAAATCCCTATCTTTGTATTATCGAGAAATGAGAACGCGCACTCCGCACCCTTGCAATCCTGGAAAATCGAGTGTACTCCTTTAATGACAAATCAGCAGTGGGAAGTCGGGGAAATCCCTAACTGGAGGACACGCTGGAGGAAGGGAAAACGATCGACATCGTTTCTGTGTCGGATATTGCGTAAAACACACACTGAAATGGACGGACGCCTATTACGAGGCGGCATAAGGCGTTCGCTTTCATTAAGGAAAGTATTTCTGCTTCGAGGAAGGCCCATAAAGGGCTATCGCCGCGCTTCGCGACGTTCGTTGTCGCTCTCGTTCATCCGTTAATCGTCTCGACACTTTCGAAATATACGCTGACACGATTGGAAAATTTCTAAAACGTGATTCAAGCTTCTCAGAATCCGTGGATAGTCACAGCGATCCAATTCAGTGCCCTAATGAAAAAGTAATTATGAGAAGTGGAGCGGCTGGTGGGACCGTAAATGATCGGTTCTTACGAAATCTAATAAAATTAGTCGTTCCAGGTCGCGGTAACACGAATACCCACGAACACATCTTGTGGTCAGGAATGTGGCGAAATGTTCAAGAAAACATCAGGGAAATTGGTTTACGGCCGGAAACATCTACCTGCACTGCTGATATGAGATATACCTGTGAACACTGTGCCTTCTTTCCTTTTCGAACGCAACGTCACGTTCCTAGCTTCCGAGGATTAGGGAACTACAGTGAAATTGCGGTCGTTGTTCCCATTCGTTTGTTCAAATTCACTAATTTCTCGCTGCAACTTCGCTTCGCAACGGTTACAGAAGAAAGATGTTCATTAAATTTGAAAATAAAACGAGGACGTTTCAATATGGATGGTCAAGTGTCGAAAACACGGCCGGAAAATTGGAGCGAGTATGAGTTGAAGACACTATCCGAGAAAGCGAAGGTCGCTAGTATTTATCACAGGGCCATACCGAAATTCCAGAGAAATCGAAACCTTTCTCACGTTGTTCACGCCAGCTTGCATATTTTCCAATTCGTAAGGATTCACACAATAGCCAGAAAGTTGCTCGACCGTCGTCGAAATAATTCCACCACCTGCTGTCTATTTTTCGTCAACTATTCTAAGCGAAACTTGAACTGCCAGGTTATACAACTGAGAGGGAAATGATAGAATAACTAACAGCTCATTAATCCTTTACGAGAATAGACTGATTCTGTATCCAGCTCCACGCAGACAATTCTTATTTCGTCCCGCAAAATTGCCTAACTCCATTTTTTGTGAAAATTGGGTTTCCAGCTTCGCCTGGTTAGGATACTTCAATCTCTACGGTTTGAGGGTTAATTATTTGGTAATTATAAAGAAAAGATCTGCCTACTCCGATTTTGATGAAATTTTAATATGTTATAGATTTCGACATTTTGAACAACTTTTTCCTTTTCCAATATAAGGGTGTCGCTTTAGTTTTCGAGATATTCGCAAAAAACTATTGCTAATACTGTATTGAATTGTCGGTATTCTTGCACGGCGCGTCGTCTGTTCACTTTTGTTTTGTAAACTCATTTTGGGGATGAGAGAGAAAACAGGGTCTCACTCTATATAGGTTGACACATATATAGGGTAAGCTTTCAATTTGGAAAGACTATACATATTAAAATTTCATCAAAATCGGAGTAGGCAGATCTTGTCTATATAATTACCAATTCTTTTTGTTAACTGTTTTAATTAGTGTTCAAATATAAACATAGTTTGAATAGATCTCCGTGGAAAGTAAAATAGTTTCGCTTTAAATCGATTTTTTCGCCTTCCGTAGAATTGATTTTTTTGGTCTTAGACAATTTTCATACGAGGCCGACGATATCCATAAGAATACCAACAGGTACTTTCCTAAAGGAAGCACATATACATAAGTTTGTATGCACCTAGATACATTAATAAGAAAATATTGTTGTTATACATATATGCACTCGCTCCGATAATCCAGAGTTGCATGTTCGAGGATTATACGTTCGCGTGACACCGGTAACCCATATTTCCAGCTCGCGAGTGAAATCCGACTAAAACAAAACTTTGATAAAACGACACGAGCGAAGAATGCGATAATATTTACGAAACGTAAACGCATTTTTCACAATAACACAAATACATTTTGTTGACTCAGTCCCGTTCCATCTCTTTTGTGATTAATGTCGGCCCCGATTCAATTTCGCTAGCGACGGGATACACCCGTTCGGTTTCCTCGAGTGGCAGAATGCGAATTGCAGACGCGAAGGCCTGTGACTTTGGCGATTGCAATTTTCTCAGCCAATTCCGCGAAACAGGTTAGCAAAATAAACAATGATTCACCAAGGGGAGAATCGGTCTAAGAGTCCGTAGAAGATCCTCTCGCTTTTCCTTATGTAATCGGACACGAAATCAGAATGCGCGTGCATATCGCGTGAAACGTGCGTGCGCGTGGCCGATTTCTTTTGTTTCTTCTGCGTAATTTGTTCAATTGTAAACACCGAACAAGGAAGAACGTGTTCCGATACACGGTCGGACTTTTTTCCGGTTTCTCACCGATTCTGACAACATTATCTGTCGGAATGTCTACCAGAAATCGAAGTAGAGTTTCGTTCACAGATACAAATTGTTACTTTTTATTACTGTATATTACTTTCAATAATTTATACACTTATATTTCATTCGTTTGCAATTTATAGAAAAGTATTTCGAACATTGAATCTTGTTTGAATTACATTTCACTGTAATTATTGCTAAATAAAAATATTCAAGCTGTTCTAATTCGGTGTATGTAAATTTAATGGCAGAGTAACAAGACCACAGTAGCGCTTTTAGCTACGCGACGTCGGTGAATCTCTTTTCGACACTTCCCGTCTATCATTATCTCCTTAAAGATAATCTAATATTGTTTGCTGTGCTGTTTAGTTGTGACAGTCACCAGAAAAACAAACAGACAAAGCGAAATTCTATCCTGACCAGTCACAATCTTCTTTAACGTTGTCCTCGATACTAACAAGTGACCGACATTTTTATTTTCCAATTATCTTTGGTTCCCAACGAATTTGAAATCTTTCACTCATCGTTATCTCTGGGGTTCAAGTTTTTTCATGATTTCAGGGATTTGTGTAGCTGATCTCCTTGGTCATTAAAGTTTTTCATCATGTCCACCATTTTGTGAACCAAAATCGTCGGAAAGACGATGACTCAATCCCTCACCTACCCGAACAACAAAACCTAATTTTCTATACCTATCCAGTTACCATGATCATGAGTGTCGGGTTTGCAATTGTTTGGCTTTCTACGGACAAACTAATGCGAAGACCCCTAATTGTGAGTACTTTTGATTTTATTTAGAATTTCCAAACACGTACAGTAAAGTCTTGATCGAAGTCGGACGGATCTGTACGATCTTACTTAGATCAAGACTTTACTGTATACGCAATGTAGAGTGACTCCCACTAGTATTTAGACACATAGAAAAAACGATCTGCTTTAACATTGAACTATACGATTAGAATTTTTTTGGAAAGCTAATGCAAATAGCTTGCTACAGAATGAGAAAAGAAATTGTTCAACAATTGTAGAAAAAATACTAAAAGTTGCATTTTACAACTTTTTTTTATGTGGGATTATATTGAAAATTTTAAAAATACGTTTTGTAGATCTGTGTTTTTTCACATCCTGTAGCAAACTATTTGCTCTAGCTTTCATTTGCAGTTTGATAATGAATATTAAACAGTGTTTCTGGTAAATGCGTTTAGCCTCTCATCGGATGCTTCGTTGGAGCTTTCTCAATGTTACTGGTCGGAATAATGGAGATGAAACACGTTGATATATATCTCAATTTATCGGAGATCTCGGATGACGAATTGATATCTCACCCGGTTTTTATCCATAATTTCATTATGTGTTTGCTGTCAATTTTTTGTATGAACATATACCTCATACAAGCTTGGATTCTGTTGGACTACTGTCGCTGGGTATGTAAAAATAACACATATACTTATTTTCCATGTTAACATATAATTAGACAGCGAATCTTTATGCAATATAAAAATCTACCTGATTTTCTCTCGTAATATGTTTAATGGGGTTGAAAATAAATGCATAAAATCAATTTCAAAAGAGGACTTAATTAATCTCTATAATTTACTTAAATCAATGCTGTATCTGTGTCCAACAAAGGTCCCCAAACTTTTTTGTCTCGTAGACCACTTGCCAATTTTTTCTGTTTAGCGTAGACCCCCCACCTTTCTAATATTGAATTATTAGACATTCATCAACTTCAAATGTGTTTCTGACAGCTGAGACAGTGCTCATTTTATACTCATTCATATTACTCACTTTGATAGGTTTAACTAAATATACAGTGAGAAAGTTGAAAAACACGTTAAGTTTTATACATTGATTAATTAAAACGACACAAAATATAAATCTACTAAAAATAAATGGTTTTAATGGGACCCCCATTTACATCTCATGCAGCCCCAATTTTTGTTTTCGCTGACACGGGCCCCTTGCAGTTCGGAGCCGGCCCTTAAGGGTCGACATAAACCCCTTTGGGAATCATTGGTGTACAATTATAAAATGCACTATATTCGAACATAGTTTCATTATAGATAAAAGAACACAATATTAGCGACGCTAATACCAACGCGAACACTGACATAAGCGAGGTCGCTGAATCTCGAGCAAACATCAGCAAGCGTAAAACTAAAATGAAAGAGGTGCCTGGTCATTTGGATCCAATCCCCCAGTTAGACAAATTCCCTTCCTTGACGTCGATATCGCAGTCAATTAGTATTGTAAGTAAACATTTAGAATATTAATTTTAATTAACAAATCCATGGTGCGATTATGTACCCGCCATCTATCAGCAATTTCTTTCACAGCTCGGCTGATAACTTTTCGGCTGTTGATAATATTTTTTAAATTGCTTTACAATATACAGATGAAAGAAATATAATTTTTATAGCTAAAGTTAATTCATTATCATATAACAAATACAATTGTTTTCAGATTGTAGAAGAAGAACCTGTTATCTTTTACTGCTGTCTCGTCGATCTTTATAAGTATATAAAGTATCAAAAGTTAGTGAAAAACCCGTTACACGAATTTCGAGTTGTTCATGTAATGTAACACTTGCTATGAAATTAATTAAAAACACTCGTGGATTCTGTGATTTTTTAAATTCTCCGCGACATCTGTGTAAGTATTCGAAGATACTTTCAACCCGTCGGTGACCATATGGTACATGGTCTGCTTCTATACCTCGTCTGTGCTCCCACTTAGGCCAAGAGTTAGGCTTGTTAGTCATAATCAAGTATTCTGTACACTTCGTTCCTGCTACGGGCGTTTAATATTGTTACTGAAAACGTACGTATATTATTTTAAAAACCGATAAAATGTAACAGTTTGCTTCAATATATTAGGTTGGAGCGAAAGTAGCGTTTGTAAATTAAAATTGAAAGCTGAAATACAGATAATCATTCATAGATTTACTCAATACCATAGTTACCATTCTGTTCTATTACATTTTGTCATTTTCGAGGTATCTTTTCGTGTTATTGAATAAACATATGAATAAATACTTTGATTTTATCTTCGATTCTTAATTTGAAAACGCTCCGAATTTTTCCTTTCGCTACGAACTTTCTTTCTAACCCAATAAATAGTATTAAAAATTGTCAAATTATTACAAACAATCTTAAATACTATCGGCACGTTCTGTTTAACGATGTAATAAACGTCACAATAGTTGAATACTAAAGCCATCACACTCGCGTCTGATACTTATGGCTTTCAAAAATGTTCAAAAAATGGTAAGATATAAAAGATAAAGAAATAGATTACATTTTTATTGATCCGTCTATAAAGATTACAATTTGAATAAACATCCACAATCTACTGATAAGACATTGTAATATAAATTCAATTTCAATTGTTTACAAAATCCCATGTCAATTCAATCGATTAAAAAATTCCAACAAAAGATTGTTCAGAATATCTTGAATTCATTTGGTGTATTATTTACTAAATGTCATACTTAAGTGCAAGAAAGGAACGAATGCAGAAATTCAACAGGAAGGACACGTGCGAGTATGCGAATCTGTGAAGTGTCCTTCGCGTCGTGTGAACATACTGAACATCCATGTCGCTTCCGTTATACCTATGTAATATCTATTATGAAGTGTGACGGCATGGATGTATTTTTGCAGTTTACTGGCATGAATTCCGCTGAAGTTCACGACGTATCGTATACAAGCTATACACTATGACGTCATGGTGCAATCAGCGAAATGATGTCACTCATGAGGGCGTTCGGAAAACGTGATGCATCGTGTCCATGTCGTGCACGCGAAAACTGATTTAGCAGAATTAGACGAGATTTCAAGCGATTACCAAGAATCCGCTTAACATAAAGCAACGTGTTTGCTCCAATAAAAATTGATGAAACCTTTGGCTGCAATTTTCCATTAATTCTTCGAGCAATCGCTATAAATTTAACGAGCGGGGACATTACTATTTTTATTCTTCTGTAATATTAAATTAATAAAGGGTTCGTAATGCTGCTAAGTAAATGGACTTCAAACGAACATTGTTTACTAATTACATTGAAGATGTTCCACCTTCTTTCTGTGACATAATAGCGCAGCATTACCACAATTCATAGAATAAATAACGAGTGTGTGCCACGCAAGTTAATCGATAACATTTTTTATGTGTCACGTACGAGAATCAGCGGTGAATCAGAGTTCCATACCAGAATCTCAATGGCAAACCGCTCGCAAAAAGTAAGCCATACGTTACACAATGTATTGTGAAACCAAAAGCTCTCGTCTTCAAATAGAGAAATTATTAAGTAAAATCTCGCGGCGAGATCGTACGAGCGTCGTTGCTTTCTTCTTTTCTAAAACTCTATTCCCTTTCACGAAAACATGTGTCCCACCATTAACTGAATGAACGTGATCACAATGCAGTGCATCTCAGTCTAATTTTCTCATAAAATAGAGTGCCGAGAATATTGAACATAAACAATCTATAACGTGTAATCAACAATTGACTATAATAAAAGAAAATTAAACAAGAAGAGTCACTAGTTATCAGTAAATTATGGATTTATGCACTCACAGTAAAAATGAATACAAAACTGTGCAAACATTCGAATTGGAAAATATTGTTGCACTATAAATACATTTTTAGTTCCTGTTCCTTACAACTGAAATCGAAAATGATTTCGTACAAACATTCACAGTCTAGTTGTTAGTTATTTTATCCACGCGTGGTATAAAAATTTAAATGTAAAAATATAAGGGCTCCTCTTTAAAACGAAATTCCTCTTTTTCTATTTCCGTTCCATGGTTGGTGAGATAATAGAGATATTTATTCGGAAGGCCTTACATTTGAGAGGCACTGTATCAGCCAGATGATTCAAGTGTAGTAAAATGGAGGTTACACACATGCGTGCGTAGCAGCCGCGGAACGTAGGTGTATAAAGGTGTATCCACACTTGATAATGAAATTGAGGCTAACCGTGCTAATATTTCGCTTGCGATAACATTTGTGTTGCATTCCAACTATAGTAGGACCTCGATTAATCGGCTTGATCGGGAGACAAACAGCCCGGATAAATTAATGCCCGATGGGTAATCGAGACCCGAGGAAATAATTCAAATGTACTAATACTTCAAATGTATGCATTCCAAAATAAATTTTTTACTTTCGAAAATTTATTTCCCTTCATAATATAATCATATTTAAACACATATTTCATTATAATCGGGACCGATTAATCGAGATCTTACTGTACTCTCATTCGGAAATTATTTCGATGCGGACTAAACTACATCGCGATTTCCAGTTACCCTATCCGAATTCAGAAATTTTCTGGTCGCAGACTAAACTGTTTTACATTCTTCTGGAGAGTTTCTGTGCTATAGTATTCGTTGTCGATATTCTATTTTCTCTTCCATTACGAGTCGTTCCTTCGCGACAAGTGTGAGATCATCTTAAAAGAGCGCGTAGCAGTGTTTCTGTTGGTGGTAAAAATCAGAGCTGCGCGTCCCTCCTTCACAATACACATCAGACCTTAGCATCAGTCGCTGCTGAACCTTCGTCTTGTGAACTTCTGCGTGCGGCACAGCTATCAATTTCGACATGTAAGTCCGTTTTCAATTATCAAATTCCACTGCGGTCCGCTCTCGTTTAATTTGGAATGTCGTTTAAAAGAATTATGATTGTTGGTTTCCATATTCGAAAATTCTCTTGTTACTTGTGGCTGGTACTTGGGATACAGTTAGTGGACACAGTGTGTAAGAGATCTCGAACGTAAACACATTATACAATGTTCAAGTGGTCGTGACAAAAAGCGGATGGCATGGTACATGTATAACGTCAACAACATCCGAAATGCTTGCGAAAGACCTGGACTGTTCAAACATTTTATAAACGAAGAACTTGATGGAGACGTCGAGATGACCCCTGAACTAAGTCGGGACGTTTTTGAATGGCTGACAGACAATTTTGACGAGCGCTATTGAAAGATTACTTCGACGAACACACATTTTCTAGTCGAATCGTTCGCGCTGATCGCAATTTACCTACCACGTTGGACGTCAAGGAATTCTTGTTTCTTTTTCAAAATTCAAAGAATTTGGCAGCTGCTACCGCCACCAGTTGATGAGGACTCGCTCGTTCGCGGGTCAATTTTCATCCATGACTCACACAATGAAAAGCGGTGTTCGAATGCGTGGCAAAATTCACACGTTGCCAATTAGCATGAAGCAGTAGCCTCGTGGTAATTAGTATGGAACGTAAACAAGGTTTCCGCGTTTCATTTGAATCGGAGTAGTTCGAAATTGCTGTTTTCTGTTCGAATTCATCGCTATTCATTCGTATATCCTAATTACTAGACAGCTGATCTTTATCATTTATAATCAAACTTACTGGGTGAAGTATAAAACACAGTAAAAAATAGATTAGAGACCTTCAAGAACATTGTAACATTGTGTTTTATGTACCAAAGTCATTAAGGGATGAAATCAATTTGTTTTATCCTAACACAATCCTAATTACTAGATTGCACATCTGTATGCATTTAAGAAGAAATTTATTGGGTGAAGTTTAAAACACAGTAAAAAGTAGATAGAGACATTGAAGAACATTGTAACATTGTTTTTCATGCACCAAAGTCATTAAGGAATGAAATCAATTTTTATTTTACCCCTGCTACCCACGATCAATGCAAAACATTTTTATTTTGAATAAATATCCGTAGCCCACTAATTACAATGAAAATATGGCGTTTTAAAGGCTCGAACAACAGATATGATTTTGTTGCTCCGAGATAACAATGTCATAGTAAATGCATAAAATTCTAATTGAATTAGAAGGGGGGGTCGTACGCAAGATTAAATTTTATCACAGCCTGTATGAATCAAATTTATTTTAAGCGGAACCGTGACAATTTCTCGCACGAGTGTCATGCGATAACATGTGAGATTCTTGTGCACGACGTAAACAATTGTAGCAAAATTATGCAGAGAAGCTGAGAAGCGAAAATTCAAAATGTGCTTCTTTAAAAATTCATGTGAGAAAGTCGGGGACAACTTTTTAAAGAAAAGCTTTGAAAATGATCTAAAGTAAGATCGAAACTTTGAAGTTAATGTGGTAATTTGCAAAATTGCTTTTAAATAACAATTGATCGAACCAGTGGGCCGATAACATTAATATATTTGTTATTAACAATTCTACGATCGAGATAAGGAAATATTAATTTTTTTTTAAGAAAGTTCTTCGTAATGTATGTAATGAAGAAGTTCGAGGGACGCTGCAAAAAACAATTCGAGTCAAGGCTTTCTGGCACAGTGAATGATTTCTCGCGTGAAAGCGTGTGTGGTTTTCTTTTGAACGGTGTTTTTTACGCGACAGGACGTACAATAAGTCTTCATGCTCTGGTGCTTATGCGCCTCTCTTGCACGAAATTCCTGTAAATAAAGGCTGCGGTATTGAGTGCAGCATTGAAACACTCTCGCCCGGCATCGTTTCATTCTCTATTTCTGTAAGTTACGATGGTGTTGATGCGAACGGCATTACCAAACTTTGTAAACCGAGAACCACTACGAGTAAACTACGAATCACTATATCTAAATACCATTTTCCTAGAATACCTCGCTGGTATTCTTACGCGATTCGTGGATTAAATTATTGAAAATATTGTCGAGTGTGATAACTAGATTCCAAATATTTCAACGCGAAAACTACCTGTTCTTTTATGAAGTAACGTAAAAGAAGAAAATTTGCGAATTTGTTTACGCAATATTGTACATTTAACGAGGGTATAAACACTCCGAACACGTATCGGTATTTCTACCAGCTACACGCTGTCCATCTTTGGTATTGCACGGCCGCCGCAAATGATCGCTTGCTCCATTGACCTAACTGCGCAAGTATTCCATGGAGAATGAGATTTTTAGCAACCCATCGATATCACAATAGCCGCAATTTTTCTAGCTTGAACTGTAGAAGTTAAAAATGTGCATCTTGGTATCGAGAACACTGTTCTTGTATCAATGTATTTATAGAGCACTTTTCTTGGTGAAATGATTTTCCCGCGGTAAAAGGTACAAGGGAAAACCGAGAAAGTGATTTTTAAACCTGTATTGTAGGTTGCTACCATCGTCGATACCATAATTCTTATGTCATCCTGTGAACGGCTAAATATAACGTCGTCAGCGGTCCGTTTCTGTTATTGTTGACTTCTGTGATTCGCATGTGCTGCTGGGAACTTGAATAGTTGTAAAATCTGAAGACACGGTTTCACAGATTCTACAATTGTAGAAATGATTTTAGTAAATTCCTCGAACTACTTTGATGTAATTACAATTAATTACAAATACCATTAGCGCTATCCGTGGGATGTTAACGTAAAGATAATTCGTTAATATTAAATAATAATCACGTGGATGATCGCACAGGTCTATTAACAGACGTGAATAAACGCATGAATGAATAATGTTGCATCAAGTCTTTATCTGGATGCTGTATTAAGAATAACGCACCAGTCGATTTACATTTAATAGCATGAGTCAAACCAGCACTATGACTAAGTACCTGCCGATCATAATAGAGAAAATACACGACTGTAATAATAAACGAAAGAGAATTCAGATCTCTGCATCAATTTTTTACACTAATGGCAATTTTTATCGAAGGCACACATGTATAAAGCTTGTGGTTTATTCATGACTAAGATAGTAGAAATGAATTACAGTCATGGCATCGATAACGACATTTTTATTAAAAACCTTAATCGTCCTCGTCAAACATTTATA